>JBBBDQ010028600.1:0-633584 GCA_037127315.1 Ascarosepion bandense | reverse complement strand
GAGAGAGAGATTGAGGCTGCTCTGATCAACAGTTGAATAATATCTGGGTTCCTGGAGTACCATATCGCGCATGGACGGACGTCCCTGCATGAACCTCCGGTGGGCAACCTCGAGGCCACATTATATTGCAGGCTGCGCCAGTCTCCATCCTTCACATGCTGCAAGCAGTGACCGACTGATTCTATTCTAGACCTCTCTCTCTCTAACTAAATCACTATGAAAACAAGTAAACAAAATAGCAAAACTAAACCAGCTCATCAGAAAACGCCCAAACCTGTCTGCGTCTCCTTCGCAAACATACGCGGTATCCGCACTAATTATTCCTTTAAACTAACTCACCTGATATCTTAGCTCTATGTGAAACTAACCTTGACCCTTCTATACCCTCTTCTGAGTTTTACGTTCCTGGTTACCTTCTCCTCTTCAGGAAGGATTCCAATGTCCATATGCATGGGCTTGGTGTTTATGTCAGCGAACACGTCCCTCTAGCTAGGGTGACATCTCTTGAATCCCTGGATCATTCTTTCATGTGCTTCCGTCTCTCACTTCTAAGCTCGGTTAGCTATCTCTTCTTTCTCTACCGCTATCCCTCCTCCTATGACTGTTCGGTATTTGATAGCATCTCTAACAATATCGACAAGGCCATTTCTTCTCATCCATCTGCCCATATATTTGTGTTTGGTAACTTTAACGCCCACCACACCAAGTGGCTGGAAAACTCTGTCACCGACCTTGCTGGTGTCCACACCATGAATTTTTCAATCACCCAATCTCTTACGCAAGTGGTGGACTTCCCCACGCGTTTCTCCAATAACCTTAACGGAAGGGAATCACTACTAGACCTCTGCTTCACTTTCATCCCAGACTCGTGCACTACCAGGCAGCTTTGCCCTCTCGGAAACTCTGACCACGCTGTAGTTTCCATCAACATCTCATTCCACTTCCACTCTACCCAAGAAACCCAGACCAGCAGAATATCCTACTGCTACCAAAGAGCAGACTGGGATTCGTTCAGAGACTTCCTGTGTGAAGTCCCTTGGAACAACATTTTTAGTCTTCCCGTCGAAGACTGTGCATCCGATGCTTTCATCCCTGCCATGAAATTTCAGCTTAAAACCTATTCGTCTCCGTGGTTCTAGCCCGCTTGCTCGGGCGCCATTGCCCACCGGAATCACTTTTTCGGCTCTATCGAAGCTACGTGTCGGACCAAAACAGGCGCCTTTTCTCCTCTGCTAGTAATAAGTGTAAAAAGATACTTAACGAACCTAAGATGTTTGCTAAGATGTTTGCTGCCAGAATGAAACAACGCATAGCATCCTGTAAATTCGGCGCCAAAGACTACTGGTGACTCTGTGAAAGCGTGCTTAACAAGAGTAAGACCTAAATACCCCCGCCCTAATCAATGAATTTGAGGTCCTTACCTCCTCAGCGGACAAGGCTGAATGCTTTGCTCGTAGATTATCGACCAATTCGAGACTGGATTCGTCTGGGGTATCTACACCCAACTTCCCACCTAGAACTGAGGCTCAACAGAATGACGTCCACATTATATTCTACCTGGTCTCTAACATAATCTCAAAACTTGCCCCTCACAAAGCGAGCGGAGGGGACGAAATCCCAATCATAGTCTTAAAGAAATGTGCTCCTGAACTTTCCTCTGTCCTTTCTAAGCTCTACTACTTCTTCCTGCTTTCCTACCTGTTGGAAGTCTTCTTCTGTAGTTCCTATATTAAAGAGAACCTTCGGACCCCGCAAATGACCGCCCTGTCAGCCTTCTTCCGATCTTTGGCAAAGTGTTCGAAGCCATTATCAACGCCAAGGTGGTTCAGCATCTTACAGCCCACAGGCTCCTCTCGGACAAACAGTATGGCTTCCGCTTCACCAGGTCTACTGCTGATATGCTAACGACCATCACCGAATATATATACCAGGCTTTCGACAAGAATGTTGAAGCCCGAACGGTTGCCTTGGATATCTCTAAAGCGTTCGACAGAGTCGGACATGCTGGCCTTCTATGGAAACTTCGAAGCTATGGTATAACTGGACTTTTGTTGGACCTAATCCAGTCATTCCTCTCTAACTGCACATTGAAGGTGGTATTAAACGGACATGCCTCCCAGAACTGCTCTACAAACGCGGGTGTCCCTCAAGGATCTATCCTAGGTCCTACGCTCTTTCTGATCTACATCAATGATCTTCCCGATGCCATAAGATCCCAAGTAGGCATGTACGCCGATGACACCACAGTTTACTCTCGCCTCGATCAAAAATCTTCTGTAAGCGACCTCGCTGCCGAGCTTCAAAAGGACCTTCAATCCGTGGTGGATTGGAGTAAGAAATGGTTCGTAAATTTCAATTCTTCCAAAACAAAGCTACTATCAATTAACCACCATAGACAACCGCACCTACATCCCATTAGCATGGAACAGGCTTGCCTCCCAGAGAGTAAAACACTACGCCTGCTTGGCCTCACACTCTCAGCGGACCTCAAGTGGAATGACTACATCGAATCCATTGCTAAATCTGCTGCTATGAAAGTCGGTTCTCTGTGCAGGGCCCGGAAGTGCTTTCCGTCTGAATCTATCCTGCTCATATATAAATCTACCGTCCGCCCGTGTATTGAATACTGCTGCCACATCTGGTCGAGTGCCCCTGCTATTCTCCTCGGGGTTCTTGACAAAATACAACGGAGAATCTGTAATGTGATCGATACTGACTTGGCTAACCGCCTGCAGTCACTCTCTCACTGGCGTGACGTGGTTTCCCTGTGCCTCTTTTATAAATACTTTCACGGCTTCTGCTCCGATGAACTTAGATCACTGGTGCCGCCTAAGCACGAATTTGCACGAGGTACTCGATTAGCAACTAAGTCCCACCCTTTTACAGTGAAATCGATAAAATGTAACTGCAATTTCTACTCCAACAGCTTCTTTTCTTGCACATCCCGCCAGTGGAATTTCCTTCTACATACTTGCTTCCCCGACAGCTACAATCTCCAGGACTTTAAATGTAAGGTCAATAGACAGCTCCTAACACACTAACTCGCACCCATTCTCTCAAACACTCTTCCTTACTCGTCTCTTACCCTCCTTCTGACATTTCCTATCTCCAATCGTTCTCTCAGCACCTTCCCCTATGTAACCTCCTGCGCTATAGTGGCAGCGGAATGCCTTGCATGGGGTGAAATGATTAATTTATATATATATATATATATATATATATATATATATATATATATATGTATGTGTGTGTGTGTGTGTGTGTGTGTGTGTGTGTGTGAATATTATTTCTAATGTATAATAATGTAAAAATTTATGTAGGGAGTACTAAGAATACTCCCAAACAGCGCATTTAGCAGCACACCTCTTCATTTAATAATAACAAGTACAAAAATAGAACATCCCTATTGAAATATCTTTGGTATCTAAAGGAAACAAAAAACATCCACAAGAAAGTGGAAAATTCTAAAAAAAGCAAAATCATGTTTGTCCTTAAATGAACCATGTTCATTATGTCTATACGAAAACTGTATATTATCAAATCACTTAATAAAAATCAATTAAATAAACGCAATGAGATAAATGTCATATGTAAACATTGCAAAATGTTCACATTAGAATATGAATAAAAAAACACTAAATGAAATAACATGCATATAACCAATAAGTCGCTTAAGGAAAATAATAACTGATGAAATATCAAAATAAAGTAAATGGGTACATAAAAATGTTTATAAAAAATTTTTTTTTATAAAAATGTTTTACAATAACTAACTCGATATTAGAAAATGGGATAAGGATAGCAGGAAGTAAATCAGGAAAAAATGTTACTGATAAATCAAAGATTTTGAAAAAAATTAGAACTAGAAAAGCATTGATGAGAAGAATAATGTTCTTCTCTTTCTTCACCCCTCTCCTGTTCTCTAGGATAGGAGACCAAACTGATAAAAAAACAAAAAGAACAATCTTGGTATCAAATAGGCATATCACATCAAAGACAATAAAACTAAGTGAGAAGAAATAAAAATAAAATTGAAAAGGGAAAAAGATAACATTAGGTTAAAAGCAGGTTGACATCTTGACCGTTAGGAAGGAAAAAGAAGAAAGGAGAAAAGAAAGGGAAAAAGGAGGAAAAAAAGAGAAAAAATTAGTATGCATTCTTTGGGGCCAAATTCCAAAATGAATTTTCGCTCTGATTAGTTAAAAGGAACAGATACGTAAATTTTATACATTCACACATACATAAACAGCAAACCTATATAAATGTAAATCATTAACACAACCAACATCCCACATTGCCTGATGAAGAGGATCTATCTTGAAACAGAAATTTTCGTGTCGCAATGTACAATTAATTCATAATTATATGATTACATGAAGCTCTATAATATTTATCATATTGAGCACTATTTATAATAAAATAAATGTCGGGGTACTCAAAATAGTAAAACCTTGAGTACTCAATAGTGAATCTTTCTGCATTCTTGCTATTTTTTTCACATTCAAATTGTGACTAAGTTCTGATCATGTGACTGTGGAATAATATTCGATATCTACCGTGGAGTTATCTACAGGGGGCGATGAGTAAATGTCGCCGTTTTCGCAAGATAGTTTGGTTCATACCTGTTGTGGATTCCGGGTGAGAAACCACACAAATAATAAATAACAAAAACAGATATGGAGATAAAAAATGTAAGTTATATTGCACAAGATATACACACTGGAACACGAGTTAGTCAATTCAGGAATACTATTAGTAGAAATATTTATATACAGTCTTGAAGTGAAATAGTATGTCCGGATAATGAGTATATATATCCAACAACTCCAACTAACTCTGCACCAACTTACTGACCAACTAAGCAACTGCTTTACAACTCTACAACTGCTTTGAAACTACAGTATTTATTTGGCCTTCCTACTTAAGGCAACATGTGATACAAGGTTATTTTATGTGGGTGTTCCAGGCCATATAGCCCGGCCAAAAATATCTGTCTATCGTTACCCAGTCGTGACTCTTTCCCTCGGCGGAGCTACGACTAGGTTAATGCTTTCCGCCCAAAGGCAGAGAGCTAACAGTGTCAATAATAGCACTTTGCGACTACAATCTTTAGTTGGGCTCCCCACTTACGGCGAAATGTGATACAAGGTCTTTTGTATGTGGGTCATCCGGACCATATAGCCCGGCCAAAATATCTGTCTATCTTTCCCCAGTCGTGATTCTACCCTTCGGCGGAACCACGACTGGGTTAGTGCTTTCTGGTCGAAGGCAGAGAGCGCTCTCTACCCGAAGGCAGAGTGCTGACAGTGTCAACAGTAGCGTGTTTGCGACTACTCCGTTCTCTGTATAGGCAGGATTATATTTACACATCAGACGAGTCCATTCTTATGTGCAAAAAGGGGTGATCCCAACAATACCAATTTTATTGCAAAAACATTAACTGTTATACTAAAATCTAAGTGCATTATTTACTTAATTTTTGTTTAGTTTGAGTATCCAACGACAAATGCATCCTTTAAAAGGCCTAAAGTCTCGTATTTTGATATTTTACGTTGCTGAATATGTACCGATTAACTCCATTCTATAGTTCTATCAATTCAGACCATTCTTTGCTGGAACACAATATACTGCTTCCACTTCTTCAGTGTTCTAAATATAAGAGGGAAATGCCTCTCGTGCAGCTTTTATTTCCAAGAAATGCATGAGCGCTGCCATGAACACAATAATTTTAATCTCTTTAATCATCAATAGTTTATCACTGTGTCGTACCAGGATGTTTTTTCCGCCTTGCACGTATGCAAATTAACAATCCGTTCTTGCATGGAATATTGCTGTCATATATGGTCAGGCGCCCCCGCTGTTCATCTCAGTGTTCTCGACAGGCTCCAAAGGAGAATCAGTAATGTGACCGGTACCGACTTAGCGGCTCGAGTCCAGCCACTTTCTCATCGATGGGATTTGGCTTCCCTATATCTGTTCTATAAATATTTTCATGGCTTCTGCTCCGACGAACTTAAGTCACTGGTGCTCCTGCAACATGAGTTTACTCGTGCAACCAGACTGGCAACTGGGTCTCACCCATTCACAGTTAGATCAACCAAATGCAGACGACAGTTCTTCTTTTCTCGCACTTCCTGCCCGTGAAACTCTATCCCATATTCTTGCTTTCCTGACAGCTACAATCTCCAAGAATTTAAATGCGATGTCAATACCTATCTCTTAACCACTTGACTCCAGTCCTTTCTACATCACCCTGTATATCTTTTCCTTTCTCTCTACATTTGCAACTGTCATCACATCTGTATTCCCATCCTTCTCGTTCTCCCTTCTTTGACAACCCCTGTAACTGGTTCGTCTCTCTCTTTAATCTCCTCCTATCTAATGTTTTTCTCTTATGTAGCCCCCTGCGTATCAGTGGCGTTACCGCCTTGCTTAGGGTGAAACGATTAAAACAAAATATCCACTTGATCGTCATAATTTCCACTTAATGACACCTACTCTTCTACAAATCTTACATTTCATTCCTCATTACCATTTCACTTGCAACATTCTACCTTGAGTAAGTCTCGGGCCTTAGGAAACACCTAAGTTTAAATAACGTTACTTGTCTCGTTACTCTCAGCAATACTTATTGTTATGGTGAAACACACCTATTCCTCAGATAATGGGCTCTCCCTCCTATATTAATAAGAGTTAACAGGAAGTTAACTCGTGAAGTTCTTGGGAAGTTCTTAGGAGTTCTTAGAAGTTCTAGAGAGTTCTTTAGAGTTCTATTGGAGTTCCGTAGACATAGTTTGGACATAATTGGACTAACGCAGTTGATATTAATCGACGGTTAGCCGAATACTAAGGAATCAGCTTTTCAGTGGAAGGTTACGAAGTTCCTAACATTTTGGGTGCGTTAGCAACCGACATAGCACGATTATAACTTTCAGTGCGAAAAACTACTCCACAACACTTATATATATATATATATATATATATATATATATAAATATATATATATATATATATATATATATATATATATCAACTTTTGTATTCGTTGTATTCGTTCTTACATTCTTTTACCGGACTTTATCAAGTCAGTTATTGACTTCTACAATCCGTTATATTTTGCTTCCAGTGAACATTAAATGCAAATTCGCAAATATGTCTTCGTGACTTAGATGAAGTGGCGTATTTCCTACTAACGCTGGTCCTCGGTTCGTTATCTTTGTTATAAGTCAGGATATTGAATTCTTCTCTTCTAAGAAAAGATTAATAAATACCGAATGTTTCCTGTTTGGTCAATGAATACCGAAACTTTCTGGTTTAGTCAATGAATATCGAAAGACTCATGTTCGATCAGGAATATAGAAAGTGTCTTTATACGGTCAATGAATACCGAATGTATCTTGTTCGTTAAATGAATATTGAAAGTTTATTGTACAATCATGAATACCTAAATTTCCAGTTCGGTCAGTAAATACTGAAATTTTATTGTTCGATCAAGAATACTAAAAGCTTCTGGTTCGTTCAATGAATGCCAAAAGTTTCTTGTTTGATCAATGAATCTTGTTCGATCGTAAATACCGAAAATTTCTTTTCATGTCATAGAATTCCGAATGTTTCATATTCAGTCAGCGAATACTTAACGTTTCTTTATACGGTCAATGAATACCGAATGTTTCCTGTTCAGTCAGGGAATACAAAAATTTTTTGTTCGGTCAATGAATACCGAAAATTTCTGGTTTGGTCAGTAAATACAGAAGGTTTCTAGTTTGCTCATGAATAGTGAAAGTGGCTTTTTCGGTCAATGAATACCGCATGTATCTTGTTTGATCAAAGAATATTGAATATTTCCTGTTCGGTCAATGAATATCGAAATTTTTTTATCGGTTAACGTATAGTGTCAAATACTTGGTCAGTTAATGAATAACCGAATGTCTCTTATTTGGTCTGTGATATCGAAAGTTTCTTGTTCAGTCATGAATACCAACAATTCCTTTTTCAGTCAATGATCCCTGATCGGTCAATGAATACTGAAAGTTTCTGATTCGGTCAATGAATACCGAACGTTTCTGGTGTGATCAATGAATACCGAACTTTTCGTATTCGATCAATGAATACTGAATGTTTCGTGTTCGGTCAATAAATACCGAATGTTTCGTGTTTGGTCAATAAATACCGAATGTTTCGGTCAATGAATACTGAAAGTTTCTGTTCGATTATGAAAAGCGAAAGTTTCTTTTTCGGTCAATGTATATCGAAGGTTTCTTGCTCGATCAGCGAATACCAAAAATTACCTTAATCAAAACGATAAATTTCAATACGATTTTTCTTTGTCGTGCTTTTGATGTTAGTCCGAAATTTCAGCTGATCTGTAGAGGAAGAAAAGAGTTGTTTTTTTTTAAATCCGTAAGCAAATATTATAGTTAGAACTTTTGGAAAATAAATTTAAACTTAATTTTTATGTCAGTATATCTTTCTGAAATAATGATTAAATAATGATATTCTTGTTTTAAGACATCTCTTGTAAATATTCACATTTTATTGATCATGAAATAAGTATTGAAAGTATTGAATATAAAAGAAACGAGTGGTCAACGTAATGTCTAACTAGAGTATTAGATGAATCTACATTAAGAATATTTTTTAAAAACGTAACAGCGTTTAAATTAAAATTATATCTAAATCAGAAAAAATAACGTACATCTTAACCCGATAAGGAGTTTAATATGACTTCTTGATCACAAACTATTATGCGGCAACCGAAGTTCACTGATGCGATTGGTTATGGCTTTTAATTATATGTTTATAGAATCATAGATTTAAAGCATTTGTATTCAAATAATTAACCAATGCTCGACGAAACACCTAAGCAGTTTATATTATAAGAATTATAATCTGTTTCATGAGTGATGTTTTATCGACATCATTAGAGTCACAAAATGTTATAATCTGTAGTATAATTTTTTTTCAAAATGAACTAACCCCTTTTCCAACAAAGACAATAGACGTATTTTGATATATATATATATATATATATATATAAAGACAGAAGATCAAAGCAAGAGCCAACAACCTACCACGGTTTCGCCCTACGGCTCGTCAGGGAAATTGGCTCCGAGTTCGTTCTCTGCGGGTTGTACAAGACGATTTAAATTATAGGTTAATTAATACTAGTTTCGGCAGAGTTAGTTCTGTTACTATTGGTATTGTTATTATGATAGTTAATATATATATATATATATATATATATATATATATATATATATATGATAACTGTACGTTTAGTTAAATAATTGTCGCTAAATATACTTATATAGCATAAGCTTGCTCTTAGTTAAACAGTAAAGTGTACTGAGTTGTCTCTCGTCAATTTTAAATAATTCATTCTTAATCATTTGTTGTAGCCATATTGACGAAGTATTTTATTGTCTAACAGCTGTTTTCAGTAATCTTACTGAAGTCTAGAGCTAACTACAGATAATGTTTTATTCATATATTGAATTTAATGAACGTAATATACAGACTACAAGGAAAGAGAAAGATTTTTATATAAAGTGCAGGCACTGTCTCATGAGGTCGTTTAAATGAGATCAGTCACTAATTCCGTTACTCGGCGCTATTCACATTCGAAATGAATTCCAAAAGAGAAAGGACGTATACCTATGTTTTATCGATTATGCGAAGGCGTTCGACAAAATACGCCACGAAGAATTGATAGAAATGCCCTGCAACCTCGACATATTTGGAAAAGATATAAGAGTAATCAAGAATCTCTACTTGCAGCAAACCGCCTGCATACGAACAGGCAATGGATTCATTAGATATACAGAGATAGAAAGGGGTATAAAAGAAGGATGTGTCTTTTCATCGGATCTATTCAACTTGTACAGCAAGACTATTCTGAGGACATTTTTTAAATCATATCACCCCGAGCAAGGCGGTAACGCCACTGATGTGCAGGGGGCTACGTAAGAGTGAAAAGATTGGAAAAGAGAAAGCCGGAAACCACGTCCTAAACAGGGAACAAGGGATGAGCCTCTTCACCTGTTCAATAGACGTGGGTGGAGTGTGAACCGGGCGATCTAGAAGTTATGCCAGGATTCGTCATCGGAGGCTACAATCTGAACAGCATAAGATACAGTGCTGATAGCAGACACGGAAAGGAAACTACAAAACCTTCTGCAGATGGTAGCTGAAGAGAGTGACAAGAAAGGACTGCAAATAAACTGCAAGAAAACTAATGCATGGTCATCAACAAAAAGAGCAGCCCCAAATGCTAAATACAGGTGGGGTATACTAAAATCGAGCAGGTACAAAAACCTAAATACCTGGGAAGTTTTATAACGGAAGACGAAAAGTGCGACACAGAGATTCGAAAGCAAATTGGCATGGCGAAAGATGCATTCCAGAAGCTGAGTAGAGTATTAAGAGACAGGAATATTTCACTAGAAACAAAGAAGAGAGTACTGGATGACTATGTGATGTCAGTTCTTCAGTATGCAGTGAATGCCGGACAAACCCATCGAAGATAAAGGAAAAACCTGAAGCAAGTGAAATGTGGTTTTACAGAAGGATGCTGCGGATATCATAGATCGAGCACATGAGTAATGATGAGGATTTCGAAAGGATGGAAACGAAAAGGAAATTATTACTGAGAATCAGAAAAAGACAGCTAAAGTTCCTGGGACATGCAATGAGAAAAAAGGGCTTGGAGAATCTGATACTAACAGGCCAGATAGAGGGAAAGAGAGACAGGGGAAAGCAGCGTGTAAAATAGTTGACGGGTCTGAGCAGGTGGATGGGAGCGTAGGGGTTGCGTGGTATAACAGGAGAAAGCATGCTAAGAGACACCAGGAGAGGGAGACGTCGAAACCATGATCGCCTACGTCCTGACAGGACAGAGCACATAGAAGAAGATATATGCCAACTGTTTATAAGAAATTATAATGTGGATATAAAGTGGGGGATCAAATCTATATTCATTATATAAACTGATCGCTCATTTTGTGATTATGCTAGTTTCTATACATTTATATTCTATATTTATAGGCTTGAGCTAATGAATGGCAGAGCGGTGTTTGTGTGGTGTAACAGGAGAAGGTGTCCTAAGAGACACCAGGGATAGGGAGACGTAGAAAGCCATGATCGCCTACGTTCTAAAAGGACAAGGCACATAGAAGAAAAAATCCTCAAACAGTCCAAGATAAACTTAGCTTAAAACAAAAAATACGAGTAAAAATTTCCTCAAATAAGAGCTCCCCTGGAAAAAGCATAAGTCCATTTCTTCTCACTCCATCTATGGGTTAAATGTATTTCATCTATTTAATATATTTTATGTTAAAGGCATCCGCTTTCATACTGTCCTGATTAATTTTGTAGATAGGCATCTAATAACATATCATCTAAACGATCCTTTTTTGTATCCTGGATGAAATAATTATGTATTTCCAGCAGATGTTAGTGCTCGATGGTTGAACCAAACTAAAAATAAATACATCAATAAAAATACGACAAAATTTCCTCGAATAAGAGCTGCCCTGGGTAAAGTATGTGTATTTCTTTTCCCTTCAGCTATGAGATTGGGCTTTCTTACTTTCAGGTGGCAATTAGTCTAGGATAATTAAACTGAATTCAAAACCAGCCTTAAGATGAATGGTCACCATCAAGCTCTCTTGCCCTAGCCACACCACTGCTGATATGGCTGCAGTACATGTGGTGTCCCGACGATTGTAATGGATTACGGGATTCGAAATATGATGATCTAATCAAAGGCATTTGCTTTCACAATGTCCTGATTATTTTTTTAGTTAGCTATGCAATATCATATCACTTAAACAATCTTTGTCTGTATATTGGATGAAATAACGATGTATTTTTAGTCGGTGTCGGTGTTTAGTGGCTGAACCAAGAAGAAAAACTACTGTTCCTAATTCTGATTTTCTATTTAGTTTTTCTAAGTTAATTTTTTTAAATACCAACAAAAATAGACAACGGACAGACTGACGGAAAGAAAGAAATAAGTAAAAGTTATGAAAGAAAGAAAGAAAGAAAGAAAGAAAGAAAGAAAGAAAGGTCGAATTGTTTAATCGAGTGCTTGTAGTGGCCAAAGTAATGAATGGTAAGTGATAATGTTTAATGTTACTTTTAGAAGGGAAATAAATTATTTGTTGCCTCATGTATCGGTTATCCGAAATTGAAGGTAAAGTGATAGTTTAAGCAAATCCGCGAGTAGGAGGGATAATGCTGACATTCACAATTGATCGGATAGACAGCCAGACAGACAATGAGATGAAGTTGAACAGACTTTGATAGATAGATAGATAGATAGATAGATAGATAGATAGATAGATAAGGAATAAGGAACAGACTTAGATAGATAGATAGATAGATAGATAGATAGATAGATAGATAGATAGATAGATAGATAGATAAGGAACAGACTTAGATAGATAGATAGATAGATAGATAGATAGATAGATAGATAGATAGATAGATAGATAAGGAACAGACTTAGATAGATAGATAGATAGATAGATAGATAGATAGATAGATAGATAGATAGATAGATAGATAGATAGGAACACGTGTGGATGCGCCAATATAGATATAAAATAAACGCGCGCACAATTTTCCCGCCTCATTCTCGTCAGCTTCCCACTTCAACTCACGCAAACATATGCTTACAGATTTTCGCGCGCTTACAAACATATGAGCGTTACACCCACTGTCAGCACGGTGTTAAAGGACTACTACAACTACAGCCTGACAACCCTCGAACCCCGTAAGCGTAGGCCGACACCACCACCGTCACCAGAAGTAAAAACCCAATGAGTGGTTATCTTAAGAACCAATCAGCTTGCAATGCATGTGGATAAATTGGTACTGGTTAATTAAAAGAGAAAACTATAGGTAAGGTGTGCACCGAGGGAGGGAACAAGGACTGCTGGGAGAGAAAAGTGAATACAAAACACGGAAAAGTCGAGGAAAAAAAAACACATACAAACATACAGGTACAGACATAGCTCCATTCATACACATCCCTGTGACACCCACGCTTTTTTATTTATTTATTTATTTATTGCACATATACACACTTTTTATCCACAAACGAATACAAGACGTTATCATTCATTTTATCATTATAGCTTTCTTTTCTTTTCTTTCTTTTAGTTTTCTTTTGGTTTGTTTTATTTTTTTCGATTCTTATTCATTCTCAAACGAACGGACGACACTTTTAAATAGACAATTTTATCTTCCTTTTGGAGAAAACAGTCCTTCCACCCGATATTCCACTTGTGTCTAACGTGAGTAGATTATTTTTTGTACAAAAGGCAAACTTATTTTTTAAAACTATTTTGTATTAAGATTTGTATTTTAACGAACCCTTAATATATTATATTCTAATGAACTCATAAACACAAATATCCAAAGACTGTTCATTTTTCTGGTATTTCCGGAAAATGAAAGTAAAAAGTGGATTTTTATTTGCTAGTTTTTATTTCTTTATTTTCCTGAAAAACGGCTTCGATCTTTTTTTATAACTTTTGATTTGTTTTTCTTTTGAATAACATTTGAATTAAGACGTCAGAAACTGATACCTGTATGATCTTTTCCTTTGATTTAAAAATTATTATCTGACAATTTAAAAACTCAGCTATTATACCGGTCAGTGGGACTATAAAAGTTACAAATAAGTTGTGAGTAAACTTGACATTTGCTGTCGCTCTGAAGACATAGAAATTCAAAAGTTTAACTTTTCGATTATTACATATAAATGTGTTTATAAAATTATGTATGTATGCTTGTACATTTTTGCTTCATGAAACTTTAATATTTACATGATGTTGTTTTTTTTGGCATTTTAATTAGATATCTGCATAAATACTGCTTTGGCCCAACGGCAGAATTTACTCGTTACAAAGTTTTCGCTCTTGTTTCTATTCATGTTTTTTTTTTTTGTTTCTTGTATTTTTTTGTTTTTTTGTTTTTTTCTTTTTGCTTTCCGTTTAGGTAAGTTTTATATGACACACCGAACATCAGCCGAGTTTAATAAATATTACACACACACACACACACAATATATATATATATATATATATATATATATATATATATATAGATAGATAGATAGATAGATAGATAGAGAGGGGGGAATAATTAATCGCTTTGTAAAGAGCGAAATATTAACAAAACCTTTCCACTTTCAATGGAATTAATTGAATATTGATAATCTACAAGCCAGTTTTTTTTTTCAGAAAAGAACCTTCAGACTTTACACATGCACAAGTGCGCACTACATACCTCGGCTTAATTTAATGGTTAGTAAGCTTGTTTACTAGAACCCATTACAACTGAGTAGTGAGTTCGATCCTCATTGGATACCCGAAGCTTTGTGCCTTGTGTCACATCTAAGCGGCGGTTAGAAAGTCAACTATATATAGATATGCGTGAGTGAGTTATAGTTTTACAATACTGACACGGTACTTTTGTTTAGTTTCTAATTATGTGCTTTATATATATATATATATATATATATATATATATATATATATATATATATAGAGAGAGAGAGAGAGAGAGAGAGAGAGAGAGAGAGAGAGAGGCTAAATTTAAAGTATATATAAACCAAATTATAAGAAATACCAAATCTGTTTTGGAATCATTCTTCTTTCATTTTTAAGCAACTTAAATGTTTCGATGTGCGCTGTGGTGCAGTGGATATCGGCTAGGAATGACACATCGGGAAGCCGAGTTCGAATTCCAGTTGAATTCCTTGCATTTACTTACGCACAAATACCCTTAGGAAAAGTATTAATCCATCTATTCCCTCCAGTTATGGGTTAAATAATAGGACAGATCGGGTTCTATAGCCTTGGCTGGCAATCACTCTACCACAGAAAGCAATAGCAACCTACTGCGAGATAATCTTCGCTCAAAGCGTGTATCACGTATGGCACTTAACTGACTGAAATTTTTGATCATGAGACAGAAACACTTTTAATATAGATTTATGTGAGTTTTCGCGCGTGAATTCGACTGCAAATAGAATTAATTATATGAACATTCATAATAATAAACTTTATTAAGTTTATATTTGTACATGTCTATGAATCTATGAACAATACCTGAAACAGAAACATTGTGTAAATACATCCTTTCGCTTTTAATCTTATGCAGGATGACTTTAAAAGTTATATATATATATATATATATATATATATATATATATATGCACGTTAATACACTCGAACTGTAATAATAATAAAATACATTCAGGTATCATATGTTTTATATATTGTGTACATATAGTGAAGACACACGTATGTTTATATTTTCCTTAACTTTCGATGCATAAGCAACGTAGTTAGCCTTATTTAATTCAATCATCTGCAAAGTTTCATTTTTGAAATTCTGAAATTACTTCTTTTCATTATTCTACGCATTTTTCCGAACTATCGTTTTCACCTTTCTTGTTTTCTATACAAAATTCCGGGCTTATACATGCATAGAAATTGCTTAGATGTATGTTGTATCATTTCTTTTGAATAATGTGACGTTATTTTAAAAAGCGTCAGTAGTCGTCTGAAAAATTTATAAAAAATACACGAAGTATATTTTTAAGAATCCAACTTTAAAATTCTTTATAAAATTCAAATTTTATTGCGCTTATAGAAGACATTTTTTTGCATTTCTATATAAGGTGTCTGATGTCGCTTAATAAACTTTAAATTTCAATCTGACCTCAATAAGCAACAGTAAGTTACTATCATTAATATCAGTTTAAATTGTTTTTTTTTTATTAGAAAAACTTTTTAATGCCGTGTAGGCGATCATGGCACTCCACAGGTTACTTTTCTTTATTGTTTGTGATTTCCGATATTTCTTGGGAAAGTAGAATGTTTTTCCGCTGCTTTCTCTCTAGATTGGAATTTATAGTAGTCTTCATACTACACTGGCTACTACCCAAGGCTAAAGAACACAATCTACCCTACAATTTAACACATAGCGGAGAAGAAACGAGATGGATTTTTGCTTTCTTCAGGGGTATTAGTGCGAAAGTGAATTCAACAGGCTAGACTCAAATTTGAACCTGAATCGCTGATTTCATTTTCTGTGTCTATATCTCTAACATTACCCACACATATAACCAATATATCATTATTATTATTATTATCATTATTATTATTGTTATTATAAGTCGAACTTTATTTATCGTGCATTATTCTAATAGTGAATTTCGTCAATTGGTTATATTACATGATGTATTATGAATCAACGCCAAGAAAAAAATGTGACTTTAAACTTACCACCCTAAGTTTATTCGTTTTATTTTAATACAAGGAGGCAAAGAACTAGTTCAACGCTTTTTCTTCTTTATTTGTTTTAATTAATCTCACCCAATACAAGTCCCAAAAGCCTCTCAAGGTAGGGGGTTATAGTTGAGATGGTAATGATGAATGGGAGATAAGATAGTATGAAGTGATGGTTATGATGATAAAAAAATAGATAACGATTATCCATTGACCTTGAAGAGACTCAGAAATTTGTTTTGAATGAAACTTCTTACTTACAAATGGAAGAAATGTGGATGATTCGACTCCGTGGACATAACATGGTGAGTCTGGGCTATGAAGGTCTGAACTGATGGGACTAAAGACGAGAACATCTATTTTATCATGGAATGAGTAGAGACAAGCTTGAAACATTGTGTCTGTGAGAAAGAAGTTTTAGAGTGGGAAATAAGTCATTTGTGACAAGACCGTGTAAGTGATTCTGAATTCTATCAAGGCTGGAATGCGAGAAGTGAGCAGTTCTAGCCGAAATCAGAACTTATAATAGGATAATCGAATTCGAATGCCGGTGAATGCTTTTTACGCTCAGCTTCACTTTAAAGCTCTTGGAAAACTCATTAATTCACTTTTCTTGTGCTCTGTTCCATTCTCACAAAATGTCTCGTTACTGGTATGTCATAATGGTTGACAAATAAGAGAGTGGATAAATTAGTTTTAGACATCCCATTCTTCCATATCTTTACATACTCAGACATTAGCAGCAAACTTATTACACTTTTGTCAATCTTGATAGTGTCCAATCGTTTTAGGTTTACGACCATATCACGTCGAGGGGCCGGTTCTCGTGCGATCACCGAAGTTAAGCAATGTCGAGCCTAGTCAATACCTAGATGAGTGACTGGTTCGGAAGACCAAATTGTATCAGCTTGTTTGTATGAATGATGTAATGAATAACGGTTCGGAATTAAAAATTGGAGAGCCGAGTTTGAATTCCAGTCGAGTTCATTATATTTACTTACGCACAAATACCCTTGGAAAATATATTAATCCAATTTTTCTCTCTACCCAGCTATGGGTTAATTAGTATAATTTGTATCATTAAATCATCATTAGCTCCAAAACAATTCTTACAATCTAAAATTATTTTCTGGATTTAAATACCCTGTAAAAAGTCAATCAGTCAGTTAAAAAAAACAATCATTTTAATATATTAATAATATTATTTGTCGTACGTCATTCCAACATCAGTAGGTTCTTTCCAAGTCTTGTGTTAAATAATTAATAATCATTTTTCCAAATCGGGTTGAAAAATGGCATATCAAATTTCATAATTTCTTGGGTGGAAAATGTGTAAGTCTAAAAATTTACAAGCATTTCATCTCCATTTATTTCTTGAAGTCTAAAATTAGTTGAATCTAAAATAGTATCAACGATATAAGAATATCTACTATATAGATATTCTTGTGCGCACATATTTGTCTCAGTTATGTTCGTGTGCGTTGCTTTATACTTATATATGGGGGTATGTGTGTAATAACTAATGCGTGGGTGTTAAAAGATAAATGATTGCCTGTATGTATTAGTATGATCATACTTTTTTTAATTATATTTGTTTTTAAGTCACTGTAGCCATCATACTAAATCTTAAGCAATTCTACTATTGGCATTAGTGTGACTTAAGCAACTAATAAAAGTTAAAATTAAACAAAAAATTTACTAAATATGTTATTCTATACTGCATTCAAGTTTAATATCAATTATGCTAGTTTAGATTTATTGATTTGTTTTTATTTTCTATAAGCATACCATTTTAAGCAACCGTTTAAACAATTTGAATACTAATTATTGTGTAACAGCCAAGTAACTTTTTGAAATCCTAAAAAATAGAGTACTTTAAAATGTCTGTGTACGTACTTCCATTGTGACTACCTTGACGTGAATGTGAATAAGCACGGATTTTTGTAGATACATTTTGAGTAGACATGCGCTTATAAGTTTGCAAGTGTATGTTATGAAAAGTTAAAGTCCTGGTTATGATGACAAACTACATCCGGCTGCAAGGCCTCTGATCAAGAGGTTTTGAGGAGCGTGGAACCACGTCTTTATTGTTGTTGTTCCCATCCTGACCCGGGATTGTAGCACCTGTTATGGTTCCAGCTACGGGAAAATAATTAACCTCCAAGCAGGGGTCAAAACCCTATGAAAGTATAAAAAAAGCATTTATATAGGAAAAATACCAGTTTCATAGTTAAAAAATTTACCTGCAACACATTTTTGAGAAAAAAAGTACCGACAATACATTTTTTGTTAAAGAAATTACTAATGCTCCAAAGAAAACCAAATTTCGGCATTAAATAACCCATAAAATGTTGATATGCTATTTAAAAAAATAAAACAACTAACAAACAATTAATTACAAAAGTTCTCGGTCCAACATACGTCACAAAATTTGACCAAACTGCAAAATTTGTTTTTATCGGGTTCAGAGATTTTCATTTTAAAGAAACGCTTAGTTCACTTATTGCAAAACTACGCATCAACATAAATTTTGTTTTTACAATATAATTCACCGAGGGCTACTAAAGGTATAGGGTTACGTTAAAGGATAGTTTACATGGATAAAAGAGGACGATAATGGTTCATTCTAGACTTGAAAAGGTCAAGATTGTAGTGATCGGGGAAACATCCTCTCAGGAGTTTGTTCCATAGGGCCATTGTTCGCAAAAAAAAAAAACTGTTTCAGTGGAACCTAATTCTTACCGTTAGGATACGGAGGGATTATGGGCAGTTTACTACTATGTAAGTGGTATGGTGGGTCCTAGCCATGAACATCTGATCTGGTGGAACCAGGTGATGCAGTTCACCCGTGCAGTTTCCATGGTAGTAGTGATAAAGCAGTAAGAGACTCGCTACACGCCGCCGGTTAGACTGTGGAAAATAATTCTTCAACAAAAAAAAAAAAAAAAAAAAAAAAAAACTTGCAGAAGCCTTTAAAATCTATCAAGACTGAAAAGTGAGTTCTGAGCAGCTCCTGCCGAGATATGGCAACAGTACTCCATGTTCGACCTGATCTGAGCCAGTTTTCCCTCCACTGAAAAGTTCGTGTTAGATCGTAAGAGAGGTCAGCTGCTAATCTCTGATCATCAAAACTTTTGGAGGTGTGCCATATATCGTCGTATCATCGGCAAATGATTGGACTATATCCTTAGGTAGATGATTTACGTGAATCAGAAAGAGGGTCAATTTAAGAATTTACCCTAGAGGACATCCTGCATTGATTGCCAGGGTCTCGGAGGACCGGCCGTTATTAACTACCTTCAGGAATCCTACATGTTAGGAAGGATTTTATAACAGAGAAAATGCTTCCAGTTATTCCATAGCCGGTGAGCTTTAGTAAACCTTTTAACACACCTTGTCGAAGACCTTCGAGATGTCTAATGCCATGGTCCTTGTGGTGTGTGTGTCGTCAAGGACCTCGCTAATTCTGTGTGTAATGGACGTCAGCAGTGGTTTGGGCTAATCAAAACCCATACTGCTCGTCGCACAAGCGGTAATTCCTATCCAGCTACTCGACGTTCTTGTTGATAATGGCCTCTGAGTAAAAATAATGATACTGATGAGATTAATAGGTCTGTAATGGGAGGGGGAGCAATTATCGCCCGCGTTCTTGAAGACCGGCGTACGCTTGCCACCTCCCACATACTTGAGAAAGATTTCTCTTCAAACATCAGTTAAATATTTTTTATAGAATCGAGGATAATTCTGGGTTGATATTTTTAAGGGCGACTAATTTTATCCAGGCCAGTTCCTTTTTGGAAGTCGAGGTTTTTGATAGGTCTAGAGACTTCTTTTACTGAAATGAGTATATTACTGACATTGTGCTCAGTGAGACGTGAGGAGTTAGGAAGGGGATAACATTTGGCATCTAACGTTGAAGTTAAAGCATAGATTGAGGCGAAGAGCTTCGCCTTGTCATTCGAGTAAGATATGACCACAGAGCAAGTTATAATAATAGGCACAGCCGCCTTGCATCTGTTCATAATGTGGTTGGTGATCTTCCAGATTCACGTGATACAATTTGCTTCTTTTTCAACTATGGGCTGGACAACTCGAGAATAACTACACTTTGAATTTTTCAGAAATTTCTTACAGTGATTGCGGGTCCCTGCGAAAGAACATAGGGCCAGACTACACCGTTCCCTGCGATAGATTTTGAAGTAGTGATTCTAGTGAGCTATCGTTGCAGTGGATTCAAGAGTGAACTCGGGCTAACTGGTTTTTGCTCAATTTTTGTTGAATTTTCTTTTTCGGGGTATAAAACATAAATGTCCATTCGAAGATTTGAGGAGCACTTTTGGAAAAGATTAAGAGAAGAGCTTCCGCCATATAGAACCAAAAGTTGTCCCAATCTGCCTTCTGATAGAAATTCGTTCTATGGAACGGTGAATCAGGAGATTTAATTGCTTTGGAGTTAATCTGTACACTGATTAGGGAATGATCAGACATGCTAATCCTCATGTAAATTTTATGAGCCTACTCTTCCATGTTGGCTCAAGACATATTGGAAGAGAACATTTGAAGATTTTCCTGGGGTAGATTACCATTTATTTCTGCGGTAGATCGGTTGCCAACCAAGGTTATAGAACCTAGTTTAGCTATTCAACCCATAGCTGGAAGGAGAAGAGATGGATTCATACCTTTTCGAAAGGTATTTATCGCGTAAGTGAATGTAACGAACTCTACTGGAATTCGGACACTTTGATTCGAACCGATATACATTACCGCAATGCCCATCCCATCTCATTACCCACTAGTATACACGTTTTTTACACACACATGCACACACACATGCACACACACAATTGTACCGATAAGCAAATTAGCCGATTACAGATTCATCATCATTTATCCATCACACCCAATGGTGCATAGGACAGCAACTTTTTGTTGCTGTTTCTGTAACAAACTGATTTTTTACGGGGCAGGATTGTTAGCCCTGCGCCTAACCCCCAAACCTGGAGGACCAGTGGACCATTCTTGGTCTTTACGTTTATAGCACCTGGTATTTCCAAATGGTCACCCATTTAAGTACTGACCAGGCTCATGTTGCTTAACTTCTCAGATCGGATGGGAACCGGTGCATTCAACACGATATAGCCGTAGACCAATTACAGATCAATTCGCGGAAATTATCATTCGTTTAATTCTTTTTATAGATTCAGAATGTCATCTGGGGAACGCTCAGAATTATATATTCTTTATTATTATTATTATTTAAAAATATTTTCCGAGTTATCAAGAAAAGCCTTTTATTTAATTTTTAGACATTAAATATGATAACAAAAATACAAAAACTGACACAAGATTTCCATAGTTTAACATATCGACCTAAAATGTTCAATATAGCAAGTACTTAAATTCTGTCGCTCAGCCGTCTACACAGGTTTACGTTAATCATGCATATGTCTCATGTAGCTTAGGCCATCAAAAGAGAAGTCGCCAGAGTTTTTTTTTATAATCATTTCATCCCACGCAAGACATGACAGCCACTAGTACGCAGGGGGGGGGGGTACAGTGAGAGAAAAGACTGTGTACATGAGATTGAGGAAAAGATAAAAGATGAATGGGATTCAAGAAGATTAAAGATGGCAATTGATATTGCATTTAATTTTTTATAGATTTTAACTATCAGGGAAGCAAATAAATGGAAGGGATTTTCACAGGCGGGAAATGCGAGAAAAGAAACTCTTCGAGTAGAAGTGATGTTTACATTTAACTATTTCGACGGATGCAAGTCTAGCAACACGCTTACATTCATGTTGTCAGGGCACCAGGAAAAAATTTTGTAGAAAAGACAAAGTAAAGCTATGTCACATCAATGAGAAAATGACGAAAGTCGAGATGCCACGTCAATATCGATTATATTACAGATACTTCTTTGGATTTTGTCGAGAACAGGAATACCCGACCAGATACAGCAACAGTATTCAATGCACGGACCAATGGTAGATTTATAAGTGTGCAAGATGGATTCTGACAAGAAAACTTTTCTGGCCAGACATAGAGACCCAACCTTCCTAGTCGTAGATGCAGCTATAGACCCGATATATTCGTTCCACATCAGGTCGGTTGAAAAAGGGAGGCTAACGATGGAAACTAGCATCAGCCATGCTGTTCGATGGTAGAAAATTTTGTCTATGGTGGTTAAAGGAGAGCAGTTTCTTTCTTTCTTTCTTTTTTTTTTCTTGAGGCATTAAAATTTCTGTCCCAGTTAACCACTGATTGGAGGTCATGTTCAAGAATGGCAGTCATGTTTACTTTGTCGCCCTTGGCCTATTTACTATTGAGAAGGGAGTAAATGGTGGTACCATTGCATAAACGCTTACTTGGGAACTGAAGGAATGATTGGATTAAATCAAGCACTCGTCCAGAAATACCGTAGCCCTGTAAAACGTTTTCGATTTATCTCGAGTCACAGATCAATCTTCGCCATTATTATCAAGAGCCTGTTATAAATATTCAGTGATTATCTTTGGAACATAGACCTGGCAAAGCGGAAGCCATATTGTTTGTGAGAGAGTAGATCGTTGCAGGTGAGATGCTTAACCACTTCAGCAAACGCGGTAAAAAGTTAGGGTGGTCAGAGGGTTCATCAGAGTTCTTAAAAACAGGAACTACAGATGAGGGTTTCCAACAAGATGGAAAGCAGGAAGCAGAGAAAGTAGAGTTTAGAGAGGACTGGAGCTAGCTCAGGGGCACATTTCTTTAGAACGACGGTTGAGATTCCATAACATCCGGATAATTTATGGGATTATAATCTCTAAATAATGTCTAAAAACAGGATCGGGGTTATGCACATATCACTCGGTAAAGCCTCTGTTCTAGGTGATAAATTGGGTGTGGTTACTCCAGACGAATCAAATGTTGAGTTCGAAAAGAATCTGTGGTAAAAGCATTTAACCTTGTCTGCTATAGATGTGAGGACTTCGAATTGAGTGAATAGGGGAGGGATTGGGTGTTTGCTGTTGTTCAGCACGCTCTTGCAGAATCGCCAGTAATCCCTTTCAACTGAACTTACGAGATGCTAAACATCATTTCCTTCTATCAGCTAATAATAACTGTACTTTATTTAGGACATGCTTGCATTCATTACAAGCAGAAACAAAGATACATCTGTTGTGATCAGAGGTGTCTCAGTAAAACCGAAGAAGTAATTCCTGTGGGAAATAGGGGCTGAGCATGCAGGTGAGAACCAAGAAGATAAACGAGATTTAAATTAGAATTTCCATGCTGGAATAAAAGCATCAATGCCGGATTTTACCCATGAGGAGATCTCATAGACGTATTTGTGAATTGGAAGGTTTCATTCCAGTGGACGTCACGAATAATATCACGGAATGAGTCCTAATCCAGAGGTTGATGACAGAAAGATATGTTGTTGGTAGGCGGTTCTTGACTGATGCAGAGTGGAAAAAGATGTTTTACTGACACCACTGCGTAATCTGAGTTACCAAGAGCTCAGAACTGCATAGCATGACATGAGTCAGGGATCGAAGTAAATAATAGATCTAGAAGAGAAGAGTGTTCAACAGGGTTACTGAGGAAACGCGTGAGGAAGTCTACCACTTGTGTGAGAGAATCAGTGATTGAGAAGTTCAGTGTTTTGATGTCAGTAAGATCAGTGACCGTGATTAAACCACTTGGCATGATGAACATTAAAGTCACCAAACACAAATATATTTGCAAACAGGTGTAGGGAAATTTCTTTGTCTATATTGTCAGAGAAAAACCAACTAGTACGCAACAGTCATGAAAAGAAGGGAGCGATAGAAAAAGAAGATATAGCTGACTGAGTTTTGTAGAGAGAGACGTAGCCACATGTAAGAATGATCTGGAGATCCAAGAGAGAGAGAGTTCCCTAGCCACCAGGAGATATTCGCGGATATAAAATCCCAGGCTATACACGTGGACAGTAGAGACCTTCCTAAAACCTAGAAGGTAGTCAGGAGTTGCGAAATCAAAGGAGAGGATTGTAGTGTTAAGATTAGTTTCACAGAGGACTAGGATGCCTGATGACTTTTTGAAGAGAAATAATTCCACACTGCAAAAGTTGAAACAAATACCGTGGATGTTAGGAAAAAAATATTGAGGACTTTAAGTATTTTGTTGAGCTGGCTTAGTTTTATATCTTTGATCAGAGTAATTTACTTTGGTACGAAGAGGCCCAGTGTTGTAATAGCAGTCGGTCATCATATGTAACATGTGCGAGAAGGAAACTGGCCCAAACTGCATCATAGTGCCACCTGAGGTTGCCCAACGAAGGTACTTGTACGGACACCCATCCATGCGCGATATGGCCTTGCAAGAATCCCGATATTATTCAACCGTTGATCATAGCAGCCTCTCTAGTCGCTACGGAAGAGTTCGGGCTCTTAATTACAAGTCGGGAAGCAGCAAACAGAGAACTGCCCAGCCGGTACCCATAGTATAAAGTGACCAACATCCTCACATATCATACCTGAGAACACCACTATTTGTCTGAGGAGAGGAAAGAACTGGGAAGCACTTCCTAAACAGGAAAAAAGGGATGAGCTTCTATTTCTGTTTAAGAAAAGGGAGATGAGTATGGACTGGGCGATAGAAAGGCAATCGACTACGATTAGAAATAAGTTACTAAGTTTTAAGTTAATGTTGATATATCCATTACTGGTTCAACAAAGAGATAAAACTGGCAGTATTATATTTCTGAAAAAATCATCCAAAAATACCCAATCGGTTTTACTAGTAGTTAAGTTTTATTATTAAATTATTTAGGCAGTTGAATCGGCTACCGACAGAGCTTTTTGACAATGCGATATTTAAGTAACATACTAACATATTAAGCGAAAAAAATTGAAAATTAAAAGGAAGAATACATGGAGTATGCACTTGTATTTGGAGACAAAGAAGGAAAGAAAAAAAAACAACTTGAAAGACCAGTTTAGACGAAAATTAAAAATGGCAAAGCCATACCCATGAAACAAAAGTCTTCCAAAAACCCCAATCAGCTTCACCACCAATTAAGTTAATTTCTCTAAATTTTCGCTCAGAATAACTTATTTGGTCAGCTGAATCGGCTACCAATAAAGTTTTTTGACGACCAAATCATATTTGCGATAAAAGATAGTATTCCTTACCTAACTTGATGATTCGTAGATTCATGATAAAAAGCTAAGAATCTAACTTTAACCGACCGTTATTGATAAAGAAAAAAATCAGAATATTATTTAGATTCATTCTATATCCTACTGTTGAAGCTTAAGCCAGAGATGGAATCTCTGCAATGCGCGTGTAACGGAGCGTCTATGCGGTGCGTTCAAATTCTCGCTTCGTTTGTTACGTTTGCTTTGCACAAATACCTTTGGGAAAGGCACGACGTGATCACTCTCGCCACATACTAACTACGATTGAATAGTAAGCAGACTGATCTCTTTAGCTTTGTTTGTTGATAAACCTAGACAGTACAGGTTATTTAAAAAAAAACAATCGCATATTATAATCGGTACACATTTGCAAATGGCAGATTACCGATTATCAACAGATTAATCAGTGCAAACCTCGCGTATACTCACTCATATATATGAGGCCCCGGATTCGGATCTCACCATTGCTGGAAGGTGATATCTTGATGCTTTTGGACAGGAGATGTGATCAGAGCGTTCGGCATCCTTGGAAAATGCTTAATCCAAGCCTTGTGAGTGAAACTGGGTATACAGAACTGTTCGGTAGTTGCCGTTAGTTGAAGGTTTGAGCATACTAGTCTTATTCAAACTGGTGATCACACCGGACTGTGTAGTCTCTTCCAGATACTGTAACTAATTCATTCAGCATAGTTACAGTATAAACCACACGTGGGTCCACTTGGAAACAAACGAACCGAAATGTGTCTGAGCAGGTGTCTACAATAGGGATTGGTTTGCCGCCCTGGCAAGTGGGGTGCTCAAAAACGAGTAATCGGCTATATATATATATATATATATATGTGTGTGTGTGTGTGTGTGTGTGTGTATGTGTGTGCGTGTTCCATTTTTAAACGAGTTATTTCGCGAAATAATCATTTTAAAAATGGAAAATATTCAAAAGTTGTACAATATAATTGTATCGAACACTTTTTAATACAAATGTGTACTGGTCTAACCCTATTAGGACCAAAAACTAAGTATTAAACAATATATATCTATATCTATCTTTCTTTCGGTGATTGGCGTGTGTATACCCCACTTATATACAACATGCTAAAATTTCCCTTCTCTGATTCCATACGCCTATGGCTTAGAGGTTAGTGACTCCGACTGACTGAGTTTCGATCCACCTGTATGTGGATGATGAATATATATATATATATATATATATATATATATATATACGTACATCCATAGGCGCTGATTTTTGGATACGATATTATTTCCTTCATGGCATTTCTCGGGGAAATGCGATTATTTGCAAGCGCCTATTTCCTCTCTAAAATAAATACAGCATATCGTACATGGTACCAGCATCAGAAAGTATTCTTTGACCTTGCTTATTAAAATAGGTAGATTCGTCATTGATTCAAAGTTTAAATAATTTTTTAATGCCATTTCCATTCAGGATGTACGCGATCATGGCTCTCCACGGATTTCTTTACTTCAATATCTGTGAATTTCAATGACTTTTTTTTAAATATAGTGAAGCGGTCTCTCTTTTTTTTTTCTCTATAATTCTGAATTCAGAGCAATTCTTCTTCTAGACTGGCGACCAACCAAGGCAAGAAAACCCTGTTATATTTAATCACTTTACGTTTGCGTTAGACACACCTTCATACGCAAAATGCTCAACCGAAATTTGGACTCCGAAATTGATCCACCAACTCTCCACATAAGTACACGCACACACTCACATAGATATGTCTGCATATATTTAGAATAATCACAATACTTAGTTTTCGCTGTCTCCTTCGAAATAATATTGGGGAACACGTATACAGCCATTCAGATAAAAAGTACTGCTTATCAATGGTAGCGGTAAAACATATGCTTTTTATTTCTGCCTAAAACTCCATATATAAACAGAAAGTTTCTGCCTGATGCCGCTACGATTTGTGAGAAGTATCTTTGAGAAGATCGCCAAATACACGAACAAAGGAATTACTCAGAAGATCATGGAAGTACATGTTTGGCTAATAATTCTTTTATAAATATGGGTCGTACTGCGTTTTTACAAACACACACACACACACATATTTATTTTTCTTACTAAAAAAGTTATTTTTAGTGGGTACACGTGTTTGACTTGATATCCCTGTTTTCTAATTTATTAAAAATTGAAATAAATAACAACCGGCCTAACCTTGTTCAATTTTTGTTGGTGGTACGATTTTTTCTTTAGTAGGATTTCTCAATTTAGCTACACTACCGGCCATAATTATTAGGCTACTCCTGTTTTTTTTTTTTTGTTGTTGTTTTTTGTTTTTTTTAAGAAATAATGTATTTTATACTATTTTTAGTATTTATTGCCAAATGAAAATAGAATGGTTCTTTTCTTATTATTACTTTGCAAATTTTTACAAGGCAAGGAAGCAAAGATGAACTCGTCCGAATCAACCTAAATTTTCTTCATTCTTTCATTGATGAAACTGCAGTATAGGTAATTATTAAATATTTATAAATGTTATTGTGCAATATTAATAAAAGAACCATTCTATTTTCATCTACAATAATTCACTTCGCAATAAATACTAAAAAATAGTATGAAATACATCATTTTTTTAACACTGGGGTGGCCTAATAATTATGGCCGGTAGTGTACATGTAAAATAAAATAAAATAAAATATAGGTACATGTAAAATAAACCCATTTCGATATTTTCAGATGAAGAATTTCATTAGCCTTCTATACTCATATGACAATAATGGGATTTGCTTATTTATATTGAAATATGCACATTATTTCGAACCAATATTTTTAGGAAAGACAGGCCTTCTTCATCATAAGGATTAACATAACACAGATTTTCTATACTTATTTTCCAGTTTGGGATCGTAACCGAAACCCAAATTAATAAATTTCTTCATATTTCCTCATCTCTGTTGTTATAACAACGTTTTGACCCTTGTGTCTTCTACCCTTCATCATTGATAATGCGATCTAGCTGATCTACAGGAAATTTCTCGGATTTAAATACACCTGATGAAGGTCTGTGTGTACAACGACTGAAACATTGTAATAACAACAAAAAAAGATGAGAACAATAGTCTGCATGTAAATAATGTAAATAATAATAATTCCTCATTCCAGAAATTCAAACGAAAGATATTTTAATACTTAAAAAAAAAACAGACTACGTAACAATTTATATTAGACATAAAGATACATAAAAAGTTGCTGTTATTTTTTTTCGATTTCAGTGAAGAAATAAAAGAAAAAAATAAATTAATATAGTATTTTTTTATTCACAAGTGAGATAAATTGAATAGCCGAGCGTTCTTTCTCAGTTTGTATCGTTTAATTGTACAATTACTGTGCGTTGTGGCGCAGTGGATATCGGCTCGGAACGAAAAATCGGGGAACCGAGTTCGAATTCCAGTTAAATTCCTTGCATTCACTTACGCGCAAATACCTTTGGGAAAGGTATTAATCCGTCTCTTCCCTCCAGTTATGGGTTAAATAATAGGACAGATTAGGTTCTATAGACTTGTTCGGCAACCAGTCTACCGCAGAAAGCAATGGCAACCTACTGCGGGATAATCTTCTGCCCAGTCAGTCATGTCTCGAAAGAGACATGATCGCCCAAGCGTGTATCACGTATGGCACTTAACTGACTAACTGACTGACCCACCATGTTAAACACGCAAATTTTAATATTGTTAATATTAACATCAAATTTTTTTGTCTGAGGAACTTTGAGATTTCATTAATACCTAATACGATTTTATTAGTAGTATTCAATAACAAATATTTTTTCCTTCGATATTTATTCGGCTAATATTCTCTGCAGTCTTCTTTAAGTTTGTGGTATTTGTTGTAGCCATATCTAAACTTATTTATAAATGGAAATTTGTCTCTGTGTGTATGTGTGTGTGTGTGTGTGTCTGTGTGTGTGTGTCCGTTATCAATAGACTCCAAAACGGCTGAACCGATTTTCTTGAAAATTTACACTGTTGTACTATAAGCGTCTGCAAGTGTTCTTAGCTAGGTTTTGTGTTGAGGTACGCCCGATAAATCGAAAACATCGGGTTATAGAAGGACTGGTCCGATTTTAATCAAAGACAAAAATCAAAGACACTCATAGACAAAGACATAAGAAACGATATTCAGAAGTTTCAAGGTTGCAATTCTTACAATAGTGCAGAAAATCGATAATATATATAAATGCAAGTTGTTTGTATGTGTGTGTGTCTATCTGCCTGTATGTCTGCATTTTTTCAGCTCTTTTATTTTAGTATTTACTTCGGGTTTGGCTCTAAGCAGGTATAATTGTAATTCTTAGTCTCAGCACGATACCATTTACTCAGGGGACTTATTTAGCCTTCAAAATTCAGTTTACAACGAAAAAACTTATGTGATATCGATACCACGAAATGAAAATTTGACTTACATACATTCATTTTTCTTTCAGTCTACGGTTTCGCTTTAACTGGAAACAACTATTGCTGTTTAGGCTTTCGTGCCAACGTCCAAAGAGTCTGAGCTCCAGGACCATGGATTAGTTTTAAAGCTTTCATTACACCCGAGTAACGCCAGGCTATACTGCTAGTCAATATATATTAGTATGTCGTTGAAATTCTTTGAGGGTTGATGTGTAATAAACCATTGACAATTGCAAGTTTTTGTTTTCCTTTTTGAGGTTTTCGTTTTGTTTTTGTTTTTAGCGCTACAAATCTACTGACTCCTAGTGAGAAATTTCTCGTGGTTTTGGAATTAAACAATAATTATTGTTCTTGAAAGCAGCACCCAATTGTCTCTTGCTCAGTGCCAGACACAAGTTGACTGCTTAGAAATTCAGAAAGCATGCTAAGTGCTACCAGGGATAGGGAGACGTGGAAGGCCATGATCGCCTACGTCCTGAAGGGACATGTCACATAGAAGAAGAAGCATACACTTATACAAGTTATAAATATAGTTACTCTGAGAATCCGAGTTCAGCCAATTTTTTAAAATAATAGATTTGAGTGAATTTACAATGGCATTCTACAAATAAACTATAATTTTTTCTCTTTTTATATTTATGTTTATTATTCATTTCAATAATGTTAATATTCAATATTTCCTTAATATTAAATAACATCTATTCAGCAGTAAGTAATTATGGAACTTTATTCATTACTTTGATATAACAAGAAGTTGCACCACGTCCCGAGAAGAGTCGACTTCATAGTAACGGGCAAGTCGCCTATCTCAATAAGGTGGATTCTTCTGTTGAGGTAAAACGTGGTACAATACACACAAACATACAAACGCATATATATTTAGATATAACTCGAAAAATAAATATCAGCTATCTGGGCAAGAATAAAACGATGGCTGGTATTGCCTGATTATCGCTTAAGTCAAATCACTACACGGGGAATTTTTTTTTTTTTGTCCATACAATTTATATCTACAAACGCTCTTTCCCAGCTATTGTTCAATTTTATCCAACAAATGTTGCAAATTTTCAAAGAGTATTATCATATATCTGAAGATCGCTTGAGGTGTGAAACTGACAGTCGCCATGCAGCGTTGATTTCTGTTCAGCCAAAGTTCACACTGAAAATAATATCGATTATTTTATTATACTGAGCTATATCAGAATCGAATGTCGATGATATCGTAATAAATGCTGCAACTTCCTGCCAACAACTCATAATTGTTTTGCCTTGTTACAGATAGTATTGATATTGGTAATATTAGCCGGTTCCATTTATGGTGACATTCGACATTCATTGACGAGCAACCAGTACTACTATCGGATGAAATTTATAAAATCTTTCTCTTAAAACAATTTTTCAGGATAATACTGACGAGACTGGCTTGGAGGCATATGTAAGTGTGAGCTCTGCAATTCTTTATCCATTCAAATTGGTTATTAAGTCTGACAAAACGGCCTTCTAATATGAATTGTTTACGAAGCAATAGTGTGTCATTGGACTCCTCCAAGCTGGAAACAAATTATCTTTTGACATTCATCGACAGTTACTAAACGTTTATAGGGACCAAAGAATGGATGTGAACATAGATGTCAGGCAAAGCGTTTCAGCGGTGTCTATAACGCTGCATATAACAAGCCAAGTTTCTAGAGGCTATGTTCAGCTGTTAAACCACGAAATGTTAGTCGCTGGCAAAATTAATACCCACTGGACACTAAGGTCAATACTGAGGAGCGATAGCCTGTTTCATATTTCAGGCCACGAGATTGCATTCAAGAATGAAGCAGAATGTTACCGCTTGGTGTTGTCTTCATTGTTCATTTTTATGTTTTTATATTTACATACGATCTATTTCTATTTCTGATAGTGTGCACTTTTAATCATAAATATGGCATAGCTTGAAACATATCATATATGTACATGTGTGTTGTGTGTGTGTGTGCACGCGCATCTCTCTCTCTCTCTCTCTCTCTGTGTGTGTGTGTGTGTGTGTGTGTGTGTGTATGTGTGTGTGTTAACTCTGCAAACATCTTCATAGAATATACGTCCACGACCATGACAACAACTGTGTTGCTGCTTTTGAATTCTGGGTCGTTTCTTTTTCTAGACTGGTTGCATTACTATTAACTTAACTGGAGGATAAGAGCTATAATTTTCTTGCAAAAATATTTTCTATTTTCTTTCTAGTTCTATCGTGTTAATTTTTTAATTTATGTTTAACCAGTTTATTTTGGTGTTAACATTATTCGTGACCCATTAGCAGTGGTTATGAAAAAAAACGTAATTTTGTCTGTCCTATTTCTTCCTTATTTTTATTTTTAATTTAATTTTTAATTTATTTTATTGTATCTATTTTCGTTTCTGTCACCCACATGGCAAATCTAACAGGTTCCGATAGCAATGATCTCCCTTTTTTTTCCTTTTTTCCTTTTGTTCTTTTATCCCACCTTAACTTCCGTTTTTACACAAACACAAACATAAATTTATTTTCCAATATTGTTTTGGTCTCTCTGATGAGATGGGTGTCAAATTTAGCTGTTGAAATGGCCATCCAATTTAAAAAAAAAATAATTTTATATATGTAATTAATATTGGCCTGTAAGTAAATGAATTTAATTACATTGAGCCCTCTAGCTGGATCAGTGTTAACATCTAATATTAATAGGATCTTTTGGGATTTACCTCAAAACTCTGTTTTTTATTTATGACTTATATATATATATATATATATATATATATATATATATATATATATATATCGTGTATGTGTGTGAATCGAACCTACATCTTTTTTCAAACATAGAAACCAGTTTTAATCAGATATATATTCGTAGAAGTCCCACAGAAAAATGGGCTATCTTTCTATCTTTAGAAAGTAACTAAATTTGCCATATTTATAGCTTAATATATATGAGCGTATGGATATGCATGTATATATATATGTACGTGTGTGTATGTATATATATATATATATATATACATACGTGTGTGTGTGTGTGTGTGTGTGTGTGTGTGTGTGTGTGTGTGTGTGTGTGTGTGTGTGTGACAGTTATGAACAGTGTGGACATAGAAATCAACCCAGCATTGTCAATTTCTGGCCTTAAGCAATCTTCAGACAATGTTAAGGCGTGAAACTGACTGTCACCATGCTACTGTCTACACTATTTCTATATATAAACACTATATCCTCAATCATAAACATAGCAAATTTGAAACAATATCTATATGAGAAAATAGTTTCGCTTGATCAAATGTTTGTTGATATTTGTGATTTTAAGCGTGTGAAATATCTGTGTACTTTCTACATATATATGATTTTGTAGGAATTAGATTGAGGACAGTAGAAGAGATAAGAGTATATAGAACATTAGTTCATGCTTCAGAAAAGAGACCCAGGGGAGTGAGAGAAGATGAGAACGAGTGAATATACGTCGATTTACGCAAGCAAAAAGAATAAATTTACGCAGGTGAACCCTTTATGAATAGTAAACTGACATTTTTTTATTCTGTTGATCATATTAAATACAATGGGTCAGTTTACATTGTCTTCAATCAAAAATGAGATTAATCGATTTGACATCCACTCTTACCCTTCCTCTCATTATCAATCTTTCGATTCGGTTCTTTTTACTGTTTCTTTTCATCCCGATTCGCCTTTATTATTTCTGTTTTTTAATGTTTTCCGTACTTAACTGCCAAGTTTGACGTCAACTGGGATAACATAGACTGCAAATGAACCCGGAACTTTACGATAAGGAAACTCTCATTCTATATCTTCGCAGATTAATCAATTCACTCAATCAAATCATATAATGAAATTAATCATGTAGCGCAGGTGAAAAAATAAATAAATAAATAAAACAATTACTAAGTGTTTGTACACGATGTGAAACACGCTCTTGTAACTACCCGAGTCCATTTTTCAGCTTATAGTTTGAAGTACTTTTTTAAAAAATGCTATTTCCATTCAGAACGTAAGCGGTCATGACTTTATCTGTAAATGTGTTATGCACTGTTGGTTGGTTTACCGTTGACTTTTCCACCAATTAAAATTTCAGTTTTTTCCCCTTAGCCTCATAAGGCCTCATACCATACTATTAAACGTCTAGCTTGGAAGAGAAGAGACGAATTCATACTTTTCCCAAGGGCACTAGTGCAAAAGGGACCGCAATAAATCCGAAATTTGAATTTTATTATCTGTTACACCATCTTGTCTTTTTAACTGAATTTATTGGTGAATATATATATATATATATATATATATATATATATATATATATGTATGTATCCCTTTAAACGTAACCTGAATTTACAGATGAAATAAATGAAGGCATATATATGTATATATATATATATATATATATATATGCCTTCATTTATTTCATCTGTAAATTTAGGTTACATTTAGAGGGATAGCTATTTCAACATGTCTGTTAGAGACATATTGTCAACCCTAATCGACCGTAAAATGAAGAAAATTATTGTACCGGAAGCAAGCTTAGTAAAGGAAGAGGTGAGGAATGTTGGTCAGGAAAAAGTCAAGAAGAAGAGCAGATAGTAGTAATCTTCCTTTGGAAGTGGAAGTCAGGTAATTTGTTCATGCGGTCAAGAACAGTGGATAGGAAAAAACTTCTCCAAATTTAAATCCTTGTAAAAGGTAAAACATATTATGAATAAAAGGAAAGAGGGCATAAGTAAGGTAGTTTACATCTACTCCGCTGACGACACTTGCTAATTAATTCGTTACGTTGATGAAGAAGTAAATTCTGATTCTGATATTTTAAAATCCTAGTATTTTATACGAAAATCCCTAGATTATTGGGAGTACGTTCCGAGCTTATTAACTTCCAATTTATATATGGGTTTAGGCCTTCTACCTTCAATTCCCGGTATTTTGGTTCATTTGCTATCTATGTTATCCCAGTTGACGTCAAACATATTCATTTGCACTAGCACAAAGATAAGATGAATTTTAGAGAATTAATCTGGATTTCCTATGCGAGAGGGAACAAACTGAAGCTGACGCTCGAAATTATAACGAGAAGGTGTTTAAAATAACAATATTATAAATTATTTTTGTCCTCCACCCAAAACAATATCTCTCGAGAATACACACTGGCGGAAAATCAATATTCAACACACTGATATGTGCTTTAAACGTACAGGTAATATAGTCAGATTACAATAAATGATCATATATGCGCATGACTACAACTATAAAATAATTAGTGTCTAAACTGAAAAATTCTAAACTTAACGAAACTAAAATTTCTATATGCCTGTACTCTCTCATATACGATTGTATAGATAGTGAATGTCATTCTTCGACAGCTTGCCCCCTCTGCACCTGTTGACACAATACAACAAAAGTTGTAGGTGGTCGAAGTGTACGTGCCAGACTTCGTCCCACCATGTTCCATAAGTGTTCAATGCGAAATAGGTCTAGATAGCGTGTTGGTCCTAGGTCTACATATTTTACTGATCTGCACTGTAGCCGAAAGCTTACAGCTGCTCTTACAATGTGCTGATCTTGGCAACATTTGTACAAAGTGGTCATCCAGAACCTGATCTACGTGTTTAAGAATGTTTATTTGACCACTGTTGCCAACATTGGGTCATCACAGACGCATCACATCCATCATACATAGTAAATCTCTAAAAGAATTGTGCAATTTCTCGACGACATAAATCCAGTAACTCTCAAAAGAGCTCGTGTGTGTTTCCATATGACACTTACTTGCACTGAACGTTTTATACATCCCCGTGTTATCTTGATATGAGTGTTAATGCATCTCAAGAGTTAAAAGTCTATCGTGCTCTAGATAAAAATAGTGAAACCCGGGTTGTGGCATTAAACATCTCGAAAGCCCTTAACAGGGTCTGGCATACAGGTCTTCTCGACATGCTGAAGAGTTACGGTGTTTCTGGACAAATTATTGAGCTGATCCAGTCCTTCCTATCAGATCGTGAAATAAAAGTTATCCTGAACAGCCAATCGTCTGGATCCTTTCGTACTAATGCGGATGAACCCCAAGGTTCCATATTTGATCCAACGCTGTTTTTAATTTTCGTTAAACACCTTTCTGATGACATTAGATATCAACTTGGCACCTACGTTGACGACCCAATTATTTAATCTTGTCTCGATAGTAAAGTTGATCAGTTCGACAAGGTCAAAATGTCATCTGATGTCCAAAAAGATCTCAAGACCGTCGTTAACTGGGGCAAAAGATGGCTTACCACTTTTAATGCCCCCAAAGCTAAGCTTCTCTCCATTAATTATCTGAGATACCCTTCTTTGCCTTCAATCAGCATGGCTGATGCTAACCTCCATGGAAGTGATTCGTTGAACGTTCTTAGCTGGCATAAAGTGGAAAGATTATACTAAATCCTTTGCTAGATCAGCTGCTAAGAAAATCGGTTCACTGTGTCAGGCGAGACAATTTTCCTCTCTGTAATCTATCTAACATATCTATAAGCATACCATTCGTTCACATATGGTCCGACGCTCCTGTGTAACACCCCAACGGACGGTACGAACATTTTCTCCGGCGGCCGTTCTCCACGCTGTGATGTTTGCCGGGAGTTTGTTGAAAATGTCGGAGTCTCAAGCTGGGGGTACAAGATTAAACTATAAGGAACGAACTTCCACAACTTGGATGAGTTGAAATGATGCTTTATTTCGTTTAGAGTTAGCCTTTTTGGTTGGGGCAGGCGAATGTGACACACAGCTCTAACTCTAATTAATGGAGATCAAATCCGAACTGACCGAAACAAGACGAATGGAGGTTCTACTTAAAGCACACGCCCGGCGGAACTAACTCAACTCAATTGATCTGACTCGGAAAAATCACCTGTATTTATTTTAAATTAATCTGAAAATCCGGAAATGCTTTAGACCACCGGGTGATAAGCAATTGGCGACTGTAAGTCCGAAATTTCAGGATTTTTTTATCTTTTTTATCTTAATAAAGCTTCCGCCGGAAAATTCTTAATGTGTGGTTAAGATACAGTAAAGACAGTCTTTGACCTGGTCATTCAAAAAACCTATTTCCTGAACTTTATCTCTTATCACATTAAATCACCGAGTCAAATATTTATCGGAAGAGTGGTAGGATTTAAAACAGTAATCTGATATCCTTTTCTTTTCCACAATTTTCCTCATAAAAGAAAAAGCGTTTATTTATTTATTTTTTCTCTTCTTTTTCACTTTTGTTAAACGAAACATGTTTTTAATCTATTTTCTATTCTTAACCATTTTCTATTTTAATCTATTATAATAAAATACATATTTTACAAAGCACCTTAATATACGCCTAGTGATCGTGTCACCTAATCTATTTTCTATTCTTAACCATTTTCTATTTTAATCTATTATAATAAAATACATATTTTACAAAGCACTTTAATATACGCCTACTTATCGTGTCACACCTGCTATTTACCTTGAGCTCATTGATAAGATTCAAAGAAGAATAAGCAATATTATTGGTCCTGATCTGGCAGCTCGTCTTCAGTCACTTACACACCGCAATAAGGTTGTCTCTCTGAGCCTTTTTAATGCTTTTATAGTAATTGTTCGAATGAGCTCTTCAGTCAGTCTTTATTAATTTAAGTACAATACTAGACTGGAGTCGTGATTTCACCAATTTACAGTTGAACTGGCTAGATGTAGCCGTAAGTTCAGTGCTAACAGTTTCTTTTTCTTCACTTCTCTCTTGTGGAACTCCCTTCCGGCTCAAGGCGCTTTCCAGCTAACTTTAATCTGCAAAAATTTAAATACAATGTTAATCGCTATCTACTATCCTTCTTATTGCTCTCTTTTCTTTCTGTTTGCTTTTAATATTTCACTTTCTAATTCTTCCACGCCTTGCAAACCCTTGCGTTTTAGTAACCTTTACTGCCTTGCCTAGAGTGATACTGATTAAAAAAAAAAAGAAAAAAACAATCACAACATTAGTCCTTCATGGCACCCCTGGGCTCTAAATAAATTTTGATTATTGGTAAAAGATATATGTTTGTCCAGAAAGTCAAAGGAAAATAAGAAATTATCCGAGAAATTTAATTTCCTTAATCACAGCATTGTTTTTTAGATAAACATTTACTTAGCCATGCCTACTTAGGCTATTAATGGAACTGATAAAAAATATTTTTTCAAGCCATACCACCAATTCGCTTTCTATCCACAGCAAATTTTGAGCAAAGCATAAGAAGAAATTTATTATGTTTCGCGGGGCTTTTCATGCCCACAAAACTCTATCTAGTCTTCTAGATGGTGACCCGCAAACGAAGGATCGATATTTTCTAATGTTAGATTTATCTAGCACAAGACCACAAATGTATTGTAGCTAGTAAGAATCGGACAGATTTTGTTTTAATAATATGTTCATTCAGGAAGTAAACATTAAGAGTTCTTCGGGTATTTATTTTCTTTATTATCTGTAAACTGCTATGAGTAGCTTGCTGTTTATGTATCCACGATTTTAAATCTAGTGTAGACTGACTACTAATCAAAGCCAGAGAGCCTAGTCTATCCTGCTATTTAAGCCATATCTAGTGGAAGTATAAATGTGAAAGTGAACGCAACATAATTTGCCAGAAATTGAAATCAATTCACCAATTTCATTTTGCGCGCCGATAACCGTCGCATTACCAAGACAACCCTCAAATGACAAGTATCCTTGGCATTGAAGAGAAATCTAGACTAAGCTGGAATATTTTGCTCGGCTTGTTTCGTAACCATAACATCACGGCGAGTTCTATTTAGCACAGGATCAAAGTTACATCACACTGCTCTATTTTTCTAGATATTTCCTTATTTTTAGCGTTACTTTTATCATTATAGTTGGTTTATTATTATTATTATTATTATTATTATTATTTGTGAGGATCTTTTCGGTGGTTTCATAACAATAAAAAAGAAAGCGTGCGCATTCAAAAAGTTCAGTTTATGCACTCTCATTTCGGAAGTGACAAGAGGAAGATTGCTTTTACATGAGACCGATCAGCCACCTGGATCGATAATATCCTAACTGAATTGGATATACCAACTTACAGAATAAACCAAATTTCGTGAAAGACTTTACAATAATTAAAAACGTGAAGAGGTCTAGATGAAAGTTTATTATCGAGGAAAAATCCAAGTTGCAAGAGATACCGATTAAGATTCTGAGGAATTATTAAACTAAACTTTTTAACCAGGTACCGACCAAAATTAGACTCGAAAATGATAAATCACATTTCGACTTAGTTAAAGCAGACACAAGTTGATATTTATGAAGCATATGACGAAGGGTAAACTTACTGTTTTCAGCAGCTTGCGAAACTAGTTCGTTATCATTACTTATAGAAGAAAAAATATAAACTGGCAGTTTAGAAAAAAGTTTCGTATCCGAAGTTCATAAGAATTAATTTTTTTTTAATCATATCACCCCGAGCAAGGCGGTAACGCCACTGATGTGCAGGGGGCTACTTAAGAGTAAAAAGATTGGAAAAGTGAAAGCCGAAAACCACATCCTAAACAGGGAACAAGGGATGAGCCTCTTCACCTCTTCAACAGACGTGGGTGGAGTGTGAACCGGGCAAAAGTTTAGTCTATCTACTCCAATTGAGAAAAAAAGAGTAAGAAGATTGGGAAAAAGAGAAAGCCGGAAACCACATCCTAAACAGGGAACCAGGGATGAGCCTCTTCACCTGTTCAATAGACGTGGGTGGAGTGTGAACCGGGCGATAGTTTAGTCTATCTACTCTAATTGAGAAAAAAAACTAAAGAAAAGAGTAAGAAGATTGGGGAAAAGAGAATGCCGAAAACCACATCCTAAACAGGGAACAAGGGATGGGCCTCTTCACCTGTTCAATGAATGCAACACATGAGAAATAGCATTTTACTTCGTCTTCCTGTTCTTTAAAAAAATATTTTTTTATGATTTTCAAATGTGACTTTTTAAACATTAGCTTGTGAAAGTGGCTGTAAGAACACTCTGTAGTAAAATAGCGAGCATGCGATATTCACAAGGTGTGAAAAGTGGATTCCTTCCTTCGTCTTGTCGTAGTGACGTTCCGCAAATATCAATTATCTTTTGCTTAGAATTAAAAGTGGCAATCGCTTATCTTCATTATTCTCGATTAAACAGAAAGCAGCTTTTCTTTTCTATTTCTTTTCCTTTTCCTACCCGAGGAGAATGTATCGCTTGTGGGTTGATGCTTTTAAAAATGATTGATATTGATTTCTTTTTTTGTATTAATGACTGCTCTCCTGTCTTTCTTAATCAATTTCGGAATTTCCCAATCAATTTTTGAATCGTGAGAAATCGAACATATACCTTCAACAAAAGTAGTTAAGATGCATTTCCCCGTACTTTTGACGAGAGAAAGAAAAAAACAAAAAAATGAAAACACGTTTGACGATAAAGCGGCAAAAATTTGTACAAAAGTAATTTTATCGTCAATGTTCCATTTATAAAAAGATTTAAGAAAATTCTTATATAACGTATTGATTCATTCATTTTCTACAGCTTATCAACATGCAGGTTATTTAAAGCCAGAAAATAGTTATTAGGTTGTTAGAATGTTTTTTAGATAATAATGATTTAGTGATAGACGTCTTAATAATTAACACATAGCTTAAAGAAAAGACGGTGCAGTCATTCCTTTGCCGATTAATAAACAATTTTTTTCTTTTCGGTTTTTGGCAATAATGTCTGGCCTATTTGCTTCAATTTTCCTCTATGTATAGATGGTATTTAAGTGTTCTAACAGGAGATGGAAAGTGCGACACAGAGATCCGCAGGCGAATTGGCATGGTAAAGAACGTGCTCCAGAAGCTGATTAAAGTACTAACACACAGGAAAATTTCACTAGAAACAAAGAAAAGAGTGCTAGATTGCTATGTGATGTCAGTTCTTCAATACGTCAGTGAATGTTGGACAATATCATCGAAAATGAGGACAAAACTGAAAGCAGCGGAAATGTGGTTCTACAGAAGGATGCTGCGGATATCGTGGACTGAGCATGCAAGCAACGATGGGGTGTTGGAAAGAATGGCAACAAAAAGGAAATTGATACATCAGGAAGAGACAACTGAAGTTCCTGGGACACGCAATGAGGAAGGAGAGCTTGGAGAACCTGATACTGACTGGCCAGATAGAAGGAAAGAGAGACAGAGGAAGGCAGCGGATAACATATTTGCAGGGCCTGATCAAGTGGATGACGGAACGGGGGTTGCCAGTAGTAACAGGAGCAAACATACTAAGAGCCACAAGGGATAGGAAGACGTGGAGAACCATGATCGCTTACGTTCTGAAGAGACAGGGCACATAGAAGAAGAAGAAGAAGAAGAAGAAGATAGTTGGTATTGTCCCACAGAATGGTGACTTCCTCTGTTTCTGTGCTGAGTGATTTTCATACCATTCTTTGTTTCCAATGTGTTTGCACATTGTCCAGTGTAAATATTACCCCACTCTATCTTGACGATTTTTATATTCATTTAAAGCAAGTACAGAATAGATGGTCTATGCTTTCTTGGTATTTGTTGCAGAACCTACACTTTGCATCCACATTATTATGTATATTTGCCTGAAAGTTCCCAGTGAAAAGACTCTGGTCTTAGGCAGCAAAATAAGGCCTTCTGTTTCAGCCTTTAATTTAGATGCTTGTAACCATCGATGAGTACTAACTTGATCAACATCGGGTTTATTTGCACGTTCTTGATATTGGCCATGCAGAAGGTTATCTTGCTAGCATTGTTTCATCTGCTCAAGAGTTTTATCCTTGCCTTTCTTTTTAATATTTTTTTGCTGCAACAATTGCTTCTTGGGTTCTGTTTTGTTTTGGTGTTTTTTTTTTTACAAAATCTACTAAATGTAAATCTTGTTTGTATTTACTGCCTTCTTTCATTATTGAATATTTTTCTTTCTGTTTTCGTGTTTTTTACTAATTGTAACATTCAGTCCTTTGTTGTTTCCATATATGAAGATAGTAGCGTAATTTTCACTCGTACCAGAAGCTGGTTTTCAAGGCCATGAAAAAAAAAACTATTCAAATGCTAATTTCCAAGAAATAAAAGTTTTTATCTTTCTTATTTTCTATATTACAATTATTAAATAATCCTTTAACATTTCAGCTGCGAAAGTTAATAATTTTCTTTATTTTCATTTTAAGAGTAAACAGTTTGTTTTGATTGCAAAGCCTATAGCGCATCATTGATAAATGTTTGGGAGCGTATCACTATAAAAGAGATTTGTTTTAACTGGTAAGATTTGCTTACTTCAGTCGCCCAGAGAAATTCATTCATTGCTTTATTAAACTCAGTTTTAAAAAAAAACAGACAAAGCAAAGTTATGATTGCCTTTAAGCATCTTCAAAAAAAAGATGCCCGGGAAGGTAGAAAGATTAAGGCTTTGAAAGATGATCGGCTTATATATATACTAGCAGTAAAGCCTGGCGTTGCTCGGGTGTAATGAAAGCTTTAAAACTAATCCATGGTCCTGGAGCTCAGACTCTTTGGACGTTGGCACGAAAGACTAAAAAGTAATAGTTGTTTCCAGTTAAAGTGAAACCGTAGACTGAAAGAAAAATGAATGGATGTAAGTCAAATTTTGATTTCCTGGTATCGATATCAAATTTTCTGCACTATTGTAAGAACTGAACTGCAACCTAGAATCTTCTGAATATCGTTTATGTCTTTGTCTATGAGTGTATCAAATTTCATTAAAATCGGACCACTCCTTTTATAACCCGATTTTTCGATGATCGATTTTCGATATTTACCGGAGGTACCTCGACACAAAACCTAGCTAAGAACACTCGCAGACGCTTATAGTACAACTGTGTAAATTTTCAAGAAAATCGGTTTAGCCGTTTCGGAGTCTATAGGTAATGGATACACAGACACACAGACACACACACACACACACACACACACAAAGTTCCATTTATAAATAAGTTTTGATTTATATATATATATATATATATATATATATACTCTCCTTCGCCTATCGTCAATCTAAATATATTATAAATGTCATCAAGACGTGAGTGATCATGCCTCTCCACAGTTTCCTAAATTTTCTATCTCTAAGCAATCATTATTATCCCTCTTAGTCCTTAATTAGCCATCCAATTACACAAGCTCATTAGTTAGTTTACTCAATGTTATCTTCCATCCCTCTTGCCTTCAAAATATCCTGTGAGTGTGAAATTTTACAAACCCTCTTTCTTCACACGTTCTAGAAATTGCAATTGCTTATTTCTGATATTAAACAGAAGTGTCATTTTTGCTTTCATTTTCTTTAAAACCTTTTTAGTTACTCACAAGCTCCGATTACAACATCCTCAGAGCCTTCTGTAGAATATTTCTGTTGTCTCAAGTTTGCTATTCGTCTGTGAGGAAATTGTCCAGTATTCACCGTCATATAGGGGGAATGATATTAAATATTAGTTCATCATTCTTTGTTTTTAACTAAATGTTTTCGTTTCTTTACTTTTAACTTTTAGTTTTTGAATGACATATTCCGATATTTCAGTGCGTATTTACTTATCTATCCCACATTTTTCACTGTCTGTTACAACATTGCCTAGACAGGTTAAATTTATTTACTTGCTCCCTTCCGTTATCTTCAGTTTTTTTTATGCATGCCTGTCTTTCGGATTAGGTTGTTCAAATAATTATTGTTCATCTCGAAAACACTTAACAGATTAATTTGTATTATTAGTGAGCGAAGTTTTAATCGTTTTAAAATGTTTACAGAAAATATTTTGAAATTCTATAATTTCCGTTGAGGTTTCTGGGATGACTGTGTACAGACTCAATAAAAAAGGGGCGACGTATATCTAAAAAATATTGAAAAGAAAACAAGAGATATAAACTAGATATAAACAACAAAGTGAGAACAATCTAACCTGTAGATTAAATAAAAGGTGAAATTCTAAAATTCTCTAAAGATTATTCACACTCTATTGAACAGGTGTAGAGGCTCATCCCTTGTTCCCTGTTTAGGATGTGGTTTCTGGCTTTCTCTTTTCCAATCTTTTCACTTTTCACTTTTATTTTCTTTTTTTTTTTTTTTCAATTGGAGTAGATAGACTAAACTATCGCCCGGTTCACACACTACCCACGTCTATTGAACAGGTGTAGAGGCTCATCCCTTGTTCCCTGTTCAGGATGTGGTTTCCGGCTTTCTCTTTTCCAATCTTTTCACTTTTCCTTTTTGTTTTTTTTCAATTGGAGTAGATAGACTGAACTATCGCCCGGTTCACACTCCACCCACGTCTATTGAACAGGTGTAGAGGCTCATCCCTTGTTCCCTGTTCAGGATGTGGTTTCCGGCTTTCTCTTTCCCAATCTTTTCACTCTTATGTAGCCCCCTGCACATCAGTAGATATCTCAAATTCACGCATGAAACACGGGCGATATTTTTGGGCCATTGCTTTGGGGAAAAATGTATTATCTTATATACGGTAATTAAAATTGAGAATATCAGGCACATTGGCATGTTTCATAGGTCATTACACAAATCTGCTCATTCTTTTATATAATGTTAGACAAATGATCTTTTGAGAATTCAAGAACCTTTCTTTGAATTTTTATCACCGTTTTGGATGTTGTATCCTTTAGTTACCTGGTGGTCGCTAGTTCAATCACTGAATCGTGTAACGAGAAAAACTATAGTTTAGTGGCGAGTTAAGCTACATTGACGCGTAGAGAGCTGGTTAATGTTTCTTTGGTTCGGCCTTGTGTCAGACTTAACCGAACTCCCTACAGCTTACAAGTTATGCAGATCTATCATCAGAAGGTTTTCATCAGAAGGTTGGATGTCGGCAGGATGGAATGTGTGGAATAGTGTGGAATAGAATAAGAATAAAATATACATTTTGCATTTAAAAATAGAAATTTATCAAAAGAAGGAATAACAAGAATTCATAGAAATTAATGTTCAATGAGAAAGTTAAGCTATCAAAAGTTCGTACAAAATGTTCGTAGTAGTAATTGTTGAAAGAGATAAGGAGAAAGAGAAAGAGGACAATGTCCGGGTCACTTGAAGTTTGAAGTTACATTTTAGATGTGTGTCTCTCTTTAGCTGCTCCCATCTCTGACTCTTGACTGACGCCGAGATCATTTATATCGTCTTTTGGAATTTAGCACCGGATCGCTAAGTCGTGCAAGTCGCTCCCATTGGTCAAAAATCATTTTAACACCTACTTGCAAAATCTGGGTTCGACTTTTTCTTTAAGCACATGGTCAATCCTTTTTCTATTTGTGAAAGCCCAGGATTTCACACTTCATTGTAAATTTTTATAAAAGTGAAGAAGGTTGATTTTAATTAATTTTTTATCCGCTACAACATCACAGTGACAATGTAGTCATTAATAATAATAAACTGATTTGTGATACCCCACTAGTATGTTCGATAAAATTAATTCAATATGTCCCTACTAATTGAATAAAAAGTTTGATCTAAAATTCCCGAAGATCACATCAAAACTGAAACATTGTGACTGTGATAAGTAACTCGCGGACTTTAGTCCGAGAATATTAGTGTATAATAATTCGAAAATTTTTATGATATTAGGAATTTACAAACTAAACTGAACTGATCTTTATTGGATTTTCGTGTGTGCAACTCAAGCATACAAAATATGACGGATGTCATTTATTTTCATTATTTACAGTCGGAATAATATCCTCATCTTTGTTTTTATTATTACAACATTTTGGATGTTGCGATCTCCGACATATCGAGCCGGGTAATCTTTTTTTTTTTAAATCATATCACCCCGAGCAAGGCGGTAACGCCACTGATGTGCAGGAGGCTACGTAAGAGTGAAAAGATTGGGAAAGAGAAAGCCGGAAACCACATCCTAAACAGGAAACAAGGGATGAGCCTCTACACCTGTACAATAGACGTGGGTGGAGTGTGAACCGGGCGATAGTTTAGTCTATCTACTCCAATTGAAAAAAAAAGAAAAGAAAAGTGAAAAGATTGGAAAAGAGAAAGCCGGAAACAACATCCTAGTGGATTTGCTTAAAATTTAGTCAAATTTGAGTGCAGTTATTAAAAGGAAATGATGTCTTGTGCAAAATATGATATTTGTGATTTTTGTATCAACGTTATAAAATGAATTGAAGAAAAGAGGATTGCTGTGGTCAGGCTACTTCGGGTAGGGTGTGGAGAATAAAGAACTATGACGTCATTGATCTAATGTTTTAAAATATTTTTTAATTAATTCTAAGAGTCTTTTTAATCGTGAATTAATATCTGACATGAAATGATATTACTAATGTCGATAGTAATTAATCTGTTCAGAACTATTTTATATTTTGTTTTAATAAAATTTTACAAAAGGTCTAGACCCAGGACTCTCGTCATTGCATCTTCTTTTATTACTGGTATTTTATTTAATCGAAGAGTGGAATTCATTGCCTGGAGAATGTTTTTCTTCAATTCTCTTTGCTCAAAAGTGTATGTGCTTACATAAAATGCAAAGAAAACAGAAAAAAAACATTAGAAAATCTGCATTTTAACAAATAAACTTACTTCTCTCACTCTCTCTCTCTCTCTCTCTTTCCCTCCTTCCCCTTCCCCCTCTCTCTCTTTCTATTTCTCTCTTTGAAAGTTACGATCTCCAAGAATTTAAATGTAACGTCAACTGCCGTCTATTATTTTCTTGACTCACATCCTTTCCCTGACAACCCTCGTATCATGTTCTTCTTCCTTTCCACTCCACTCTCACGCATCCCTCTTCACACTTGTATTCTCATCTTTTCATACTCATCTTCTCACTCCCCTGTACCTTGTTCCTCTTTCTAATCACTCACCTCTTATGTAACCCCCTGCGCATCAGTGGCAATTATGCCTTACTTGCGGTGAAATGATTAGAAAAATATATATACATATAAAATTTGACTCATCTGGTGTACCTTCACCCGACTTCCCTATTAGAACTGAGGCTATACAATACGATATATAAATTACCCTGACAGTAGTACCCCGTGTAATATCAAAACTTTACCCCCATAAGGCGAGTGGTGGTGATGGAATCCCGGTGATTGTCCTTAAGAAATGTACCACTGAACTCTCCTCTGTCCTCTCTAAACTCTATAACTACTGCCTCTCCGCTTCCTGTTTTCCTGCATGCTGGAAGTGCTCTTCTGTCGTTCCTGTATTCAAGAACTCTGGTGAACCCTCGTACCCATCCAACTACCGCCCTATCAGCCTTCTACCAATTTTCGGTAAGGTGTTCGAGGCCATTATTAATGCTGAAATACTTCAGCATCTTACTGCCCATAAACTCTTCTCCGACAGGCAGTATGGCTTCCGCCTTGCCATGTCCACGGCCAACATGCTAACGACCATTACGGGGTACATATTCCAGGCCCTTGAGGCGTCCGGCGAGGCTCGTGCTGTTGCTCTGGACATCTCCAAGGTTTTGACAGGGTTTGGCACGCTGGCCTTCTATGCAAGCTACGGGGTTATGGTATTACTGGACGATTGCATGATCTGGTCCAATCTTTTCTAAATAACGGCATAATGAAGGTCGTCCTGAATGGGCATGCCTCCACATGTTACTGTGCAAACGCTGGTGTCCCTCAGGGCTCTATCGTAGGCCCGACGCTCTTCCTTATTTTCATAAATGACCTCCCGGACTAGATCAAGAGCCAAGTAGGCATCTACGCAGATGACACCATAATTTAATCCCGCATAAGTAAGAAACCCGGCGTCGCTGACAAACATAATCTCGCTACTGATCTTGAGAAGGATCTACATTCTGTGGTGAATCGGGGTAAGAAGTGACTTGTGAATTTCAATGCTAAAACCAAGCTTCTGCCTGTCAATCATTACAGGCAACCTCTCCTGCCTTCCATAAGCATGGGCCAAGCGAGTCTCCCCGATAGCAATACACTACGCCTCCTCGGCCTTACCCTCTCTTCTGATCTCAAGTGGAAACACTACATTGAGTCAATAGCTAAATCCACTGCTAGGAATGTTGGAACACTATGTCGGGCCAAGATGTTTTTTCCCGCCTGAAACCATCCTGCATATATACAAATCAACCATTCGTCCGTGCATGGAGTACTGCTGCCATATATGGTCAGGTGCCTCCGCTGTTCATCTCGGTGTTCTTGACAGGCTCCAAAGGAGAATCACTAATGTGATAAGTACCGACTTGGCGGCTCGACTACAGCCAATTTCCCACCGACGGGATATGGCTTCCATTTGTCTGTTCTATAAATACTTCCATGGCTTCTGCTCCAACGAACTTAAGTCACTGGTGCCTCTGGCAACTGGGTTTACAGTTAAATCAACGAAATGCAGACGACAATTCTACTCCTGCAGCTTCTTTTCTCGCACTTCTCGCCTGTGGAACTCGCTTCTTTATTCTTGCTTTCCTGACGGCTACAACCTCCAGGAATTTAAATGCAAGGTCAATACTCATCTCTTAACCACTTGACCCTAGTTCTTTCTTCACCACCCTGTATATCCTTTCCTTTCTCTCTACCTCTGCAACTGTCATCACACCTGTATTCCCTTCCTTCTCTTGCTCCTTTCTAACTGGTTCGTCTTTCTCTTCACTCTCCTCTATTTAATGCATTTACTCTTATGTAGCCCCTGCACATCAGTGGCGTTACTGGCTTGCTCGGGATGTTAAATAAAATAAATTTACTTATCTCTCTTTTACTCTCATATACTAATATACGCGCTAAAAAGTATGTCTTCTTCTACCGAGCGCCCATAGCCCAGAGGTAGAATCGCCGACTGACGCCAATTCGGTCGGGTTTCAATCCTGAGTTAAAAAGCAATTGGAATCTAACCGTACTGATGAGCTGTGATACAGTGAAACAGATCTGTCTGTGGATGACTATATATATATATATATATATATATATATATGAAAAAGAGGGCGACAAATAAGTTTATTTTTTTATTTTATATTATTTATATATATATATATATATATAAGAGCGAGAGAGGTAAGTTTATATATATATATATATATATATATATATATATATATATATATGAGAGAGAGAAATAAGTAAATTTATTATATATATATTTTTTTTTTGTGAGAAAAGTAAGAAAATGATTTTATGTACAGTTTAAAGAGGTCTTCAATTATTCAATGCTAGAATTTTATTTGTAAATTTATTATATATTGGGTTAAGATTACTTAAATACCCCTTTGCAAAGGTTGAAGCATACTCATGATGAATTTGCATTCTTTTACAGATTTCTTTTAATCATTTCAACTCAAGCAAGGCGTTAAAGCCACTATGATGCAATGTGTTACTGAGAATGAAAGAAAATGAGAAGACTTTATTGAGTAAAAATAACTATATAAGACCAGGGTTTTAAAAGACAGAAAACGATGAAAGACATTGCATTTAAATTTTTAACGGTCAAAGTTGAAGGTCAAGGCAAGAAGCCGGAAAGAGTTTCATAACAAAACTTGCGAGAGAAGGAACTTATGGTTACATTTAACAATTTCAACAGTAAAATGTTTAGGTATTAATATTACGCTGAAATTATGAAGTCGCAGTACCAAAGAAGAAAGATCATTAAAATAATTTTCATGAAAATATATGCATAATATGGAAAGGAAACTTATGTTACGACAATGGGAAAGTGATCGATGCTATGTTAGGACTGATGACAAATGCTAGTTGTTAAATGTTTAAGCTTAAATTCATTTAAATTTAATTTTTCTTTTAATTTTGCAGATTATTGTTTTTAAATCATATCACCCCAAGCAAAGCGGGACTGACACTAGTTTGCAGTAAGAGAAAAGACTTGGTACTGGGTATGTCGAAGAAAGGATAAAAGATGAATCGGATTCAGGGAGATAGAAGATGGCAGCTGACGTTGCATTTAATATTTTTGAGATTTTAGCTATCAGGGAATCAAGTAAATAGAAGGGAGTTTCACAGGCGAGAAGTGCGAGAAAATAAACTATTAGAGTAGAAGAGGCGGTTACATTTGACTATTTCAACAGTAAAAGGGTGGAACTAAGATGCCACTAAAGTAGCACAAAAAATTCATGTGATCGGGGCACGAGAGAAAAAGCTCGTCAGAGCAGTTGCCATGAAAACATTTGTCAAAATACAGAGGGAAGCCATATAATGTTGGTGAGAAAGTGACTGAAGTCGAGATGCCAAGTCAGGATCGATTACATTGCAGATTATTCTTTGAATTTTGTCGAGAACCTCCAAATGAATAAAAAGAGCACCCGACCAGATATGGCAGCAGTATTCAATGCATATACGAGTGGTAGATTTACAAAAACTTAATACAATTAATTTGTCTTAATACAAAGAATTCACTACAGAATTAAAATATAGGATATATGCATTATATCATGCTGGTTAGACTGTTTCCAGCATTCTGTAAAATATACACAATACCAATTCAAACCAACAGACAAATTAGAAAATAGAGTAAACACATAAATCAAACAATAAAAATATATTCAGTTACTAAACATAGGGTATAACAGGAACTGTGTTCAAGAGCTTACAGAAGAAATGAACTCTATGCAACAAGTCATAAAAGTTTTTTTTTTATGTCGGCTGTTTCTAAAATAGTAATATAGTATAGATTATCAAGAAGATTTGTAACCAAAAAGCTTATCTGAGAGAAAAGAGAAAAAATCTAGACGGCTCAAATTTGCCAGAAAATACAGAAAACGGAATAGTAATCAGTGGAAATCAAGTTCTTTGGACAAACGAATCCAAATTTGAACTGTTTGCTTCTAATCGGAAATCGTGGGTGATAAAAAGGAAAGGAGGTCGATATTGTCCTCGTTGTGTCGTCCCATCTATTAATCATGATGGAGGCATAGTTATGATCAGAGGCTTTTTCTCTGCTAGAGGGGTCGGAAATATTTGCTTGATAAATGGCGTAATGGACAACAGAAAGCATAACTAAATCCAAATTAAGCATATGGTACCAAGTGGTCTTTAACTATTTGACCGTAGCTTTTATTATCAGGAAGATAATGACCAAAAGTATAGTTCTAAAGTCAAAAAGGTTATAAAGGTTAATGGTTGTCGTACTATATATTAAACTAATACATATATTTTCAATAATTTCAGTTATATTTCAATATTTTTCATTTACGCTGATTGCAATAACATCATTCTTGCTAAATTTCAGGATTTTAAATCTTAAACCCAAACCATATACATACATTTCCTTTGTCTAGATTTCTGCTATGAGTTATTAATTTCTTTTACACTTAGACTAATGCCGTCATCTGTTTTATTATCACAATGTTTCGGTCGTTACGCATTCTGGTTATCTTCAGGGAATGTTGAACCGAACTTTTTATATATTGTTTTCGTTTCCCTCTCCATATCTAGGGACATATCGTATTGTTTGTTAAAACTACTTAGTTATAGCTCATTCAGATTCTGAATTTGTACTCAAGTACTGAAGTCACCATTAAAATGCCACCAACTTTACGATCAATAGCTTTAATCGACTAAGATAGATTATTGCTAAAAACTACAGCGATGAACACTAATGTAAATAATATCAAATTTATATATGTCAAATAGTTTTAAGTAGTACTTTAATTTTATTTCTAAGTGTTTGAACAAGTATAGAATTTTCTTTTTTTTTTCTGACTAAAATTACTGCGGATTGGTATTAAGGATTTTCAACATCAGGAACAACTTAATTGACTTACTAGTTTTGAAACTCTAAACTAAATTTTCACTATTTCAATCTTATTTACATAAGACTGTTGTCCTCATTTTTACTGCCATATTCACGAAGTTTCGGCGGTTGTACACTCTGACCGTATTTATGATTGAAATTTAGAACTGAACTCTTTATTTCGGTCACTGGAGTAGATTGTTCTAGTTCCATGAGTTATGCTACCATTTAACTCAACTCTCAATTTTTTTTTTTTACTTTCTAAGCCAGGTAAACAGTGCGGTTTCGTCAAAGACACTAGAACAAGGAATGCCATATTTATGATTAGGATGCTCTCTGAAAAGGCAATACAAATGAAGAAGGACATATACCTGTGTTTTATTGATTATGCAAAGGCGTTTAACAAAATACACCACAAAGAATTAATGGAGATGCTCGGCAGCCGTGACATAGTTGGGAAAGACTTAAGAGTATCCAAGAATCTTTACTAGCAGCAAACCGCTTGTATACGGACAGGTAACAAATTTAGCAGATATACAAAGATAGAAAGGGGCGTAAGACAAAGATGTGTCTTTTCACCGGATATGTTCAACTTGTACAGCGAGAATATTTTGAGGACCCTAGAAGTTACGTCAGGATTTGTCATCGGAGGCCACAATTTAAACAACCTAAGGTACGCAGATGATACAGTGCTGATAGCAGACACAGAAAGGAAACTACAAGACCCCCTACAGAAGGTAGCTGAAGAGAGTGATAAGAAAGGACTACAAATAAACTGCAAAAAAAAACAAAAAACGAATGCATGGTCATCAGTAAAAAGGGCAGCCCAATATGCCAAATACAGGTCGGACATACTAAAATCAAGCAGGTACAAAAATTTAAATACCTGGGAAGTGTTTTAACAGAAGACGGAAAGTGCGGCACAGAGATCTGAAGGCGAATTGGCATGGCGAAGGAAGTATTCCAGAAGTTGAGTAAAGTATTAAGAAACGGGACAATTTTGCTAGAAACAAAGAAGAGCGTTCTGGATTGTTATGTGATGTCAGTTCTTCAATATGGCAGTGAATGCTGGACAATATGATCAAAGATGAAGGAAAAACTTGAAGCAACTGAAATGTGGTTCTACAGAAAGATGCTGCAAATATCATGGATCGATCATGCGAGCAATGACGAGGTCTTGGAAATGATGGAAACGAAAAGGAAATTAATACTGAGAGAGACAGCTGAAGTTCCTGGGGCATGCAGTGAGGAAAGAGGGCTTGGAGAACCTGATACTAACAGGCCAAATAGAAGGAAAAGGAGACAGTGGAAAGCAACGGATAACATATTTGAAGGACCTAATCAGGTGGATGATGGAACGAGGGTTGCATGGTGTAACAGGAGAAGGCGTGCTAAGAGCCACCAAGAATAAGTAGACGTGGAAAGCCATGATCGCCTACGTACTCACAACTCTTTGGGGGCAAATTACTAGATTCAACTAAAGCTTTTATCCCCTTGGCCATGTGCCTTTGAGGACGTACAACGGCCAAAAACTTTGTGTATATGGAAATAAAAAGACATCAGTCCGAAAAATGTAAATAATTGCAATACCTCATCTCAGAAATATAGACAAATATTTAAATCTTAATCGATTCTGAACAATTTCTCATTCTTTTCTATGTTATCATTAAAATGTCCTTTAATTTCATTATATTACTAGACATGATAATTGGGGAAAATTTGCTCTATCTTTAGAGGAACGACTGAAATTAATGCAAACATACAATATTTTAACGCAAATTAATGAGTATTAAATTAAACTATAAAATAAGTCTGCTTCGGAGCTCAGCGTTAATACCGAAAATTAATTTATCTAAAAAAAAATTAACTGAAAATTTTTCACTATTTAATCAATAATATGAAAGGTGTCTATTACGAGTAAGAAAATATTCCGTATGAACACAGAGCAGAATAAGTTAATTGCAGTATATTATGAACAGCTGGGATGACCGTAATGACTTACAGAATTTGATTGCTAACCATTGTTCCATAGCGAGGTTGCTAATTATCTACTTAGGATTGCTTTGTCTGGTACAGTGCTACATTATAAAGAGCATCCAAGTAAAACAGAACTCGCTGTACTAATAGTTTATGAAAAGAGTTTTCTAATTGTAGCGTCATGATAGACATCCAGAAAATATTTCCTTAGCTTAACTTACGATCAGAAACTCGACACCTTTTGATGATCAAATTGATTAGATTAAACTACACTACTAAAGAGTTTTAGGATCTTCAGTAATAGACGTTATTTTCTAGTCTTCAATAACGCATCTTTTTCTAAGTAAATTTACCTTCTTTATACGTCATTGATGTAGTTAAGATATTAGCTATCTTAACTACGTCAATGAAGTATAAGGAAGATAAATTTACTACACTTGCGATTTGGTCTGCAAGACAAGCGTGATAAAGATAGGATATGTGATCGGCTGATGAAAACACCAAACATTGTCATGTTTTAACCCCTTATTATTCGGGTCGATAAATTTTCAGCATAATTTAGTAAAAGTATAATTACACATGAAAATTTTCTTTACAAATTATTTAATTGTAATACAGCCTTGAGCAAATCAATTAAAACAAAAATAATGTTTTCCTAGGATCTTCCACATTTTCCTTGATAACGCATACGTCGTCTCTTGGAGTTGTTTTTCTCTTCCGACAGCATTTTCCTTTACGTTTTGGTCTGACGGATCAAGTTTGCTTTGTCACCTCGATGACACGACTGACAGTTGAAAGGCTAACACAAACAATATCCACGATCTCTCTGTAAGGCTTGTCAGTGAGTTCGTGCAACGTTACGAACGATTCCTTGGAGTAACGTCCATCGCAGACAATTGCCGTAATCGACAGTCGAGAAAATAGTGTCAGGGTGTGATAAAAATCTGATGTAATCACGGATGACGCAACATTTTTCAAGGCTAAAAAAATTTCATCATACACCCCGTAAACAGATTCATAATATACCGCGCTTCTACAAAGGATTTACTCTGAGGAGAAAATAGAAAACGATTACACCCTGTCACTCCAGTGAATGAAAGAAAGGAAACTAAAGCACAAAGGTGTTTACGCTGTTCAAAATGCCTCTTTTCTTTCAATTCATTAACACATCGAAAGGTTTTTCGATCATTTTACGGCATTCATATTATATTATTTCTTTAGCTTTTTCAGTATTCCTTGGGTACTTCTGATGAACAACTGACTTCAAATAGACCCACAGAGAAAGATCCAAAGGGGTGATGTCTGGTTACTTCAGGGGCCAATCAACAGGACCTCATCGACTTATCCATTAAATCCTATGGTACGCAACTTTTACCTCACCCTGTATATATATGCAATTATAATATGCATGTATCTATGCACATACAATCTGAATTTTACATAACTATCTAACATGGATCAGGCTTCTCTCCCTGAAAGTAAAACATTGCGCCTCCTCGGATTAACTCTCACATCAGTCCTTAAGTGGAATAACTATATAGAATCCAAAGCTAAAGCCGCTGCTAAGACAGTCGGTTCTCTGTGTAGGGCCAGGAACATGTGATGGGAGTTATCCTGCACATATACAAATCTACCATCCACCCGTGCATTGAATGTTGCTGCCATATCTGGTCGGGTGCTCCTGCTATCCACCTAGGTGTCCTTAACAAAATCCAATGGAGAATCTGTAATGTGATCAATCCCAACATAGCAGCTCGGATACAGTCACTTTCTCACCGGCGCAGTGTGGCTTCCCCGTGTCTCTTCTACAAATACTTTCACGGCTTCTGTTCCGATGAACATAGCTCACTGGTACCCCCTATATATGAATTTCCTCGAGCTACAAGATTAGCAACTAGGTCCTACCCTTTTACTGTGAAACCGATAAATTGTAAAGGCAAATTCTACTCCAACAGCTTCTTTTCTCGCATTTGCCGCCTGTGGAATTCCCTTCCGCATACTTGCCTTCCCGACAGCTACAATCTTCAAGAATTCAAATGTAAAGTCAATAGTCATCTTCTGTCTCACTAACTCACAGCCTATCTTTAATGCTTTTTTCTCCCTCCACCCACTCATCAGTTTTCTCTTCCTTCTCATACTCTCTTCCTGACACTCTCTGTAACCAGTCACTCTTTCTCATAACATTCCTCCTATGTGACCCCTGCACAACAGCGGCATTAAAATGCCTTGCTTGGGGCCACACAATTATAAAAAAAAACTTCATCTTTCATAGATATTGAAATATAAATGCTTATTTACTGAACGATTATAACATCTATGTGCACAGTTATGAAGAAAGCTAGTTCTGTTTACACTATTTGTTCGAACTGTTGTCCTAGTCTTTATTGCCATGCTCACTACGTTTCAGCCCTAATACGCTCCGACTTTCTCCATGTGATATTTGTTAAAATTTTGAACCGAAACCTTTATTTAGTACACAGGAGTAAATTGTTCTAATTCCACATGTCATGCCTTTGGATATCTCAGTTAATTTCCCCTGATAACTCTTCAAGTTTCTGTCCCCTCTGCTGTGTTAAACTCACAACTCTTTGGATAAAAATATTGGTTGATTGATCTAAAAGTAACTTAACCCAAAGTGTTGTGAGTTCAATCCCTGGCCACAGCAAAGAGAACAAAATCTTGATGAGCTATCAGGGGTAATTAACTAAAACTGAGCTGTGGCATGTGGAATTATAAGTTTCTATCCTTGTAGAGTAAATAAAAAGTTCGGTTCGAAATTTTTTAAATAAATATCACCCGAAAAAAAGTAGCGGCGTACAATGGCCGAAACGTCGTGTATATGTCAATAAAGATGTGAACAACTGTAAATAGTTACAATACCTCTTCTTAAAAATATAGTCAGATGTTGAAAAGTGGTTTGTTCTGTGTAGATATAAACATAATGTAAACATTTCCATAAAATATCCTGAATTTGAAAGTCACAATATCGACTTTTCGGGCTGATTTTACGGACAAGAGAGAATTTTCTAACTTCGTATCTTGACAAAGCTGGAAATAGTCAAAATGGCCAGCAGGTACTACCAAACTCTGAAGCTCGTTGAATATCCTGAACGGCTCCCATACAGAAATGTCGAAAGGGAAAATATGGAAGAATTTGTTCAGAAGAAAAATATATACATATATACAGTGGAACCATTATTCAAGAAGCAAAACGCATTCACAATGCATTCACAACGAAGATTTTTTTTTAAATCGTATCACCCCGAGCAATGCGGTAATGCTACTGATGTGCAGGGGGCTACATAAGAGTAAAAAGATTAAGTAGAAGAGAGTGAAGAGAAAGATGAACCAGTTAGAAAGGAGCAATAGAAGGATGGGCATACAGGCCTGATGACAGTTTCAAAGGTGGAAAGATAGGAAAGGATATACGGGGTGGTGAAAGAACTAAAGTCAAGTGGTTAATAGATGAGTATTGACATTGCATTTAAATTCCTGGAGGTTGTAGCCGCCAGGAAAGCAAGAATATAGAAGAGAGTTCCACAGGCGGGAAGTGCGATGTATGACAATGTTCCTTTACAACTATATTCAGCGAAGAAAACTGTTAAATATCTTCATAAAATTGGTTTTAAAAATATTTGTTTAATGAAGTGGCCCACTTGTTAGCTCGACCTTAACACAAATGAAAATTTGGAGTATTCTGAAGATGAAGTTTTACACTGGCGAGTTGGAATTTATCAGTAACTACTTTACAACGATATCCGGGGTGCTGTACAGTTTTTTTTCTTTTTTATTAAAAACAGAATATCTACTCAAATATGACTATCTATTAAAAATAATGTTCAAACAAATAAATTAAATATGTCGGTTGTTAAAACCATTTCGCTAATCTTCAGGTCTTTCCGTAACACTCTAATTTGTATGGTAATACCATAATTCACAATATCAATGAATTAACATTTTCTAAAACTAGTTTCAGAACCTGAAGCATACATTTTACATTAATGTCTTCTTTATCAGTTTGTCATTTTTACAATAACATTGTTTTCAGCTTTCTGTTCAAAGTACATGTATTTGTAAACTTAACGCACATTTTGTAATTGTAATTTTTAATTACAACATAATATTCCTTCATATTTCAGTAATCTAGTTAACATCGTGAAACTTGAAAAATCCACTAAAATTCGTAAAACTGCTGCCTCGTTGTAAAAATGTCAATTATAATTTATATATATTATATAAAATATCTAGTACATATATTCTGTGAAACACTACATTAACGTTTTAAAGATTTTGAAAAATTAAATGTCACTATAAATGTGAGAGGCTATATATATATATATATATATATATATATATATATATATATATTTGCTTCCTTGTCGAAAGTAAATGTAGTTTGGTTCCTTTAAAAGTGAAATAGGTATGGGTGAGTACTTATACAAATATATCCCTGTGCATATATCTGTAAATATGGACACATATACACAGAGAGACACGGACACACGCACACATACAAAGTGAAAAGAAATTGGATTCATATATGTTTACATCTGAATTGTCCTATATAAATATTGCCTACACATGTAACCAAATAGCAAATAAGTATATCTGTATCTCTTGCTTGCGTTAAGATGCTACATGCAACAGATAATTTTCCTGTGTCAATCACTGTCACTTGATTAAATAGGCCCCAACAGCATTTCCGCTAAATCAAGTTTTCATTTCATGGACACTAAAACGTTTACAGTTCAACTAGCAGACGGAGGACTCTCACAGATCTTTCTGGCTTTCCACTTTTTTCTTCTTTTCTTTCTGTAGCCTGTTAGTATTTTATTTTATTTTTCTTATTTGAACTTTAGATTATTTCTTTGCTGTGCAACCCGATCACGACAATGGACGACTGAATGTCAGCTGGATAACTGACGAAAAAAGGGAGAGCAAATGAGAGAGAGAGAGAGAGAGAGAGAGAGAGAGAGAGAGAGAGAGAGAGAGAAAAGGCAATCAAGGAATACGTTAGAATATTACAAACGAAACAAAAAAGAGAGATTAAGAGAAAAAGTGAAGCAGAATAAGCAATTAAAGAAAAAGAATAGTAAGGATTATCTATAAAAATGAATTTTGAAAAGGAAACGAAAAAGAAAAGACAATAAAAAATTAACGGAAAAAATAAAAATAATAAAATAAAGAAAGCGAGGAAAAAAGTTCTCACACACGAAATACACATACACGAAATAAAGAAAAGGAAATATTGTTAATTCGGTTATCATCGTCATCATTATATTTCGATTTCTGCTATGGTCGCACTACCTACCAAGTGTACAGGAAGACCTAAGTCAGGTAGTGATGTTGGCTACATTTGATGATTTGTTTTTCTAACTCCCATCACATCACTAACGTTACATGAACAAAATTTTTCTTAGCTTGCGGGCTGTACTTACCAAAACATATTTTCTATTTCTCTTAAGCTGGGATTTCCAGGAATTATTGCAATGTGCTCTTACGTTTCTATTTTATTATTATTCCAAGCGCACCTACTATGATTGGTATTATTCTTGTTTTCAATTTCCACATTTTTTATTTCGATTTCGAGGATTTTACACTTCGTTATTTGTTCAAATTTCTTGGATGCTATGTTACAATCCGCTGGACAAGCCATATCAATCATTTTTTTCGGTTTTTGACAATTATGTCCGACCTATTTGCTTCAATTTTCCTGTCTGTAAAGATGGTGTAATCTCATAGAACTGTAAAGTGTTATATTTCTGTAACAGGTACTGTGTGACTTTTATACCCGTGCTTGTTGTCATCTTTTCCAAAGTGTTGTACACGTTGTCCAGTGAAAACATTGCCTACTTCTATATATTCATTTGGCGCAAGTAGAGAACATCCTCAGATTACAAATTCTATGGTTTTCTGGTATTTGTCACAGAACCTGCATTATGGATCCACACCATTATGTATGATATTTGCTTGAAAGTTCCTTGTGAAAAGACGCTGCAAAAATAAAGCCTTTTGTTTCGGTCTTTAATCCAGTTGCTCGTAACCATCGTTGACTGTTAACTTTATCAACGTCAGCTTTATTAGCACGTTCTGGATATTGGCCATACAGGGGTTTATCTTTCCAGTCTTATTTAATCTGTTCAAGAGCTTTCTGACCGCCACAGACCCTGAATGATAAGGCTCTGGGGGCTGCCATAGATAAGTCAGTCAGTTAAGTGCCATACGTGATACACGCTTGGGCGATCATGTCTCGAAAGAGACATGACTGACTGGGCAGAAGATTATCCCGCAGTAGGTTGCCATTGCTTTCTGCGGTAGACTGGTTGCTGACCAAGGCTATAGAACCCAATCTGTCCTGTTATTTGACCCATAACTGGAAGGAAGAGACGGATTAATACCTTTCCCAAGGGTATTTCTGCGTAAGTGAAGGCAATGAATTCAGCTGGAATTCGAACTCGGCTCCCCGATTTCTCGCTCCGAGCCGATATCCACTGGACCACAACATAGATAAGTACAACAACCAAATCTCTAGAGACCTTGCAGAACACTTTTTCGTTTTTGATGAAAAATCCTGACTTCACCTGTACTACATAGGGAAGGTGTAAAATTTGAGCAAGTGAGTACCCCATACACAATCGGGACATTACTCCAAGAACCTTGCACCAACAGATTACCACCTCTTCTATTCCCTGTACAACCATTTCCGTGGGAACTCCTTCGCAAATGACTTTTGATAGGCACTTATAGACATCTTTGCATCCAATACACCTGACTGTTACTGCCAGATCATTGTGCTGCTAGAGGTACGTTGGCAAAAGTTTATGGATTCTGACGAGCATTACTTTAAGAACTAACGGTATATCCCATTTGACATACCTTTTTTTTCTAATAAATCAAAATCGGCAAAGACTTTTTTTTTGTTTTCTTGTAGAAGTCTACATTGATTTTGTTTTATAATGTAGTAATATAGATTGATTTACGTATTCGCACATATAAGAAAAGCTAATCCAAGTCTGTTTTAATATGCGCACAAATTCAAATTTAAATTATCTTATCTTGATATACGGGGACAGTGAGAGGTTTAACATACTTGCAGTTATTATGTTTTATAAATACAGGGAATGTTTCTTTCTGCGTCTTTTTTATTTTTACTTTGTAACATATATATATATATATATATATATATATATATATATATATATATATATACAAATAGTTTGGAAATCAATAGGCTCAGCACATACTCTCAATAGACTTAGTGACAGATGTGCTTACACACACACACACACACACACATACACGCACTCACACATACACGCACACACACACCAACAGCAGCAGCAGCAGCCAGGAAGAACCATTTGTTGAAAATCTCGGACTCAAACACAATCGCCCTAACATTCTGAAGATGAGATTTTAATCTCGAAATATTAATGTGATATTATCAGGTGATATCCAACAAATTATTTACCTTTCTTTATTTTACTAAATGCATTGTGACAGCCTTCAAAACCTAACCATATTCTTAATAGAAAACATTAAGATATTAAAATATCATAATCAAACTTACTTTTAAATCAGAGAAATGAATCGGTTAGCAAGTGTCGACATAAAAGGAAGTTTAATTTTCCTTAATATGGGATGAACTATATCTCCTAACCTCGTCCTCTATTCTACCCTATTCCTATAAGTTGTGAATTTAAATCTAAATCTTTCCTTGTTTATAATTGCCATCCTGCTTAATCATTATATTTATTTTTTCATCTTTTATTATATTAATATTCTAACCTAAGTTAATTGATATTGGTTAGAATTTAATTTTATACACATGATCCTCCTTATGGTTATTCTTAGCGTTTAACCTTGAACTTATGAATGTTGTCTGACCTACTTCCTTTCAATTTCTTTCAACTACGCATTATATCTACGACTCCCTCCCTCTCCCCTGATTTTTGTCTCTTCTCTTTTTCTAAACAAACCTTTACTTCCGGTCACACAAGAATTTTTTCATAACCTCTTTTACCCGGAGCTTATGAAGCAGCTTTTCAAGGTCATGTAGAAAGACTATTCTCCAAATGTAAAATATTGAATTTACATGTTATATTGTTATATATATATATATATATATATATATATATATATATATATATATATATATCACATGTATATACATATATACATATTCTTCTTTTAAACAATCTTTTTAATCTAAGCGCATTTTTATTTTATATGATTTATTTCTTGGGAAAAACACTCTTTCCCAAACCGTATGAGATTTTTACAGTTTCTCCGGCTACACCCAAACAATGTATATTTTATTTGCCTACAGTTATTGCTTTTAACTTTTTAATCAGTGATGAGGTATCTTTAGCTTTCTTTATGGTTTATGGTATATTTTCGAATATTTGTAATGGATTGAAGACAGGAGGAGGTAGTGGTAATTTCAATTAATGTTTTTACAATTAAAATAATACTTGAATATAAGTTCAACGGAGGTTAAAGTGTTCATGGAAAATAATATAATGCTGAAAAAGATAAAAGGCTTAAGAATGTGGAAGCGTCTTGTAGGTAAGGGGATGTTCATTTTGAAGTTGCCGCTTCTAAGGTCAGTTAAGACCTCCTATATATTACCAAGGCCGAAGCGATGAAATGTGACGTCACGGTAGTAGAGTCATGAATCAGCGTAGCAGCCGTGTCTCTCACTTCATGACAGTGTTGATTCTCACAAAGTCGTTTTTTTTTTAATAAAGATTTTAAAACTTCTTAAAATGTAACGGAAAAAAAAGAAAGTCACATGTTTTTGATTTATGCTGGTTTTATTAATTTTAATTAAAAATAAGGAAAACAATAATTAATAAGAAAATATAAATATTATTGTTGACTATTGACTGTCGGTCGTGTTTGTAAATAAACACAGTTTTAAAGACAAAACTTTTCGTTTATTCGTCTAAAGTCTAAAAATTTAACAAACACTGCTTAAATTTTCATATTTTTAATTTAATTATGAAAAATCACAATCACTTTTGTTTTAATTGCAAGAATTTTAAAATCAGAATCACTCAAATATAGCAATCAAGCAACCATTAGAATTTAGGAACAAACAATAAGTAAGCAAATTAATTAAAAATATTAAACAATGCAACAATTTAAATTCAAGCAAATTAATTCAAACTAAATAAGTTTAAGTTACTGTTTTTTAAAAATCAAGCTTATAAAAGTTTTTTGTGTCTCAAAATTCAGTTGAATGTTTGAAGTTTTCTTTTTTTACTTAACTTCTTACAAGTAATATTATCATTTTCCTTGCTACAAAAATTATTTAATAATGCATTAGAAGAGCTCCAGATAATCATTTTTTTCAATGCTGTGACCTTCACCACATGAGTCAATATGAAAAAGAAGTTCATCATTAGGCAAAACATCCAATGTTATGTACATAGGCAATTTTCTTTGATTCATTGAATGAAGAAAAGAAGGATTCTTTACAAGTTTATTAATAACAATATAATTGTATAGTACTAAATTTGTTGTTACATCATTGGGATATAACAGAGAACCTCTATTAATTCCTTGAAAATAACTGTTTATATCAGGTCTCTTCCTGATACTAAACTTTTACAACTATAACATTTCCATTTTTTTTTAAACGGCATAGCAGCAATAAATAATTATGAATCGAACGAATTAACGATAGAATAGCTTTTTTTTTATAAGCGTTTCACCCCGAGCAAGGCATGTCACTGCCACTACTGCGCAGGGGGCTACGTAGAGTGGAGAAAGGATAATTAAGTATAGAAAAGTTAAGTAAGATTTTACTTTCTATTCCTAAGAATTTTTTTAAACATTTCATTGAAAAGAAAACATTATTTTCTTAAATAAAATATCGATAAAATATTAATTCAAATATTTTTAGAAAATATAATCTTTAACAACTTTTTTCGGCTTCAGTTTAAGTTTTAAAACATTTCGAAAAAAAAAACTTACGAACGAATAGCCATACATTTTATTTTTTTAATTCAGATATGTTTAAGATAATTTTTATTTCAATTGTATTCAAAGAAATGAAAATAATATCTTATTTTATTATATTAATTTAAAAGATATATTATAAACAAAGTGCTTTCTTTCTTGTGCTACGGCCAAACTAATGTTTTAGCCAATTTTGATTTTAGCGACTGTTGAAATAAATGGTGATAAAATTTTAACTACTCACTTTGCTAAATGGACTTGTAGTAAAATTCCCCCTTTTAATGGCATGTTTCCATTTACCAAATAAATGTTTATTTTTTGGAAACAAAAAACAATGAACTTTCGGTCCATTTTTATAATTCCCTTTGCAATTTGGTTCTGAAAATAAGTTAACGCTAACGGACGCCGGGTAGTAAATAAAACAACACTACTAAGTGTGACGTCAGCAAGTCAACTTTAATCATAGAACAGGCCTGGTAATATAGCGACGGCCACGGGTCAGTAAGTCAGTAAGTACTTTTGAGGAATGTCTTTGAAGGGGTCAGTAAGTACTTATGAGACAAGGAGAAAGAAAGAGGTCAGCATAGTAGCCGCTCGACTTAAGTCAAGGGGATATTAATTACATTCTTCTCCTCTCGTTTTCCCGTCTGTCTAACGATGCTTTTTCTCCGCTTTTTATATCTGCCTTTTGGATCAAACAGCTTGTTTTGGATTTTCATACTTGAATTTGATTCTGGGCTCCCCATTGGCTGGTAAATAAAATTCGCGTAGGCTTGCGAAATGGAAATTTGATATTTGATTAATTTTTATTTTTCAACCGGAAAATCTGCGCGAATCCACCTGCGCGGAGGTGATTTTTATTCATTCTCTTTTTGGTTGCTATAGAGCAAATATCCGGTCAGCTCGCTTTTGCTCGGTCTGTATCACCACACTATACAATGTTTCTTTGTACCTCCTTTGCCATCCTTTCACACAAATTCGTTAGGTAGTTTGCTTGTTATTACCACTACCCACTCCTGTCTTAAATCCATTAAAAATATTCGAAAATATAAGAAAAATAATTAACTACTAAAACTTGAATGACTTTTATAAGAAAATTGTTATTATCACTACCTCTTCCTGTTTTCAATCCATTAAAAATATTCGAAAATATAACAAAAATAATAAACTAGTAAAAAATTAAATCAATTTTATAAGAAAATTTTTATTATCACTACCTCCTCCTGTCTTCAACCCACTAAAAATATTCGAAAATATAACCAAAATAATAAATAAATAAAATGATTTTTATCGAAACATTGTTATTACCAATACCTCTGCCGATCTTCAATCAATAAAAAATATTTGAAAATATAACAAAAATAATAAACTAGTGAAAATTAAGTGATTTTTATAAGAAAATTGTTATTATCACTACCTCTTCCTGTCTTTAATCCATTAAAAATATTCGAACATGTAAAAAAAATAATAAACTATTAAAAAATTAAATTATTTTTATAAGAAAATTGTTATTACAACTACCTACTTCTGTCTTCAATCCATCAAAATATTCGAAAATATAACAAAAATAATAAACTATTAAAAAATTAAATAAATTTTATGAGTAAATTTTTATTACCACCACCTCCTCCTGTCTTCAGTCCATTACAAATATTCGAAAATATAGCAAAAATAATAAACTAGTAAAAAATTAAATGATTTTTAAAGAAAAATTGTTATTACCACTACCTCTTCCTATCTTCAATCCATTAAAAATATTATGAAAATATAACAAAAATAATAAACTAGTAAAAAATTAAATGATTTTTATAAGAAAACTGTTATTACCACCACCTCCTCCTGTCTTCAATACATTAAAAATATTCGAAAATATAACAAAAATAATAAACTAGTAAAAACTTAAATGATTTTTTATAAGAGAATCGTTTATAAGCAACTGTATTCAAATTCGACTAAATCTTCAGCAATTCCACTAATGACGTTAGTATGGCATTCTTCTTTTTTATGTCGTGTCCCTTCAAGACGTAGGCGATCATGGAATTCCACCTGCCTTTAATCCTTGTCGCTCTCAACAATTTTCCTCTTGGTATCTTAACCAAACCCAGCTCCGTAATTCATTTGCTCAGGACCATCAAGTATGACTTGCGCTGCTTTTCCTTGTCTTTCTTTACCTTTATCCGTCCCGTGAGTATTAGATTCTCCAAACCTCCTTTCTCATTACGTGTCCCATAAATCTAAGTTGTTTCTTTCTCTGATACTAAGTAAAAATTTCCTTTTCGTTTGCATCCTTTCCAAAACCTTGTCTTTGCATGTTCGGTTCATGATATCTTCAGCATCCTTCTGTAAAACCACATTTCTGTTTCTTCGAATCTCTCCTTCATTTTTGAAAATATCGTCCACGATTCGCTGCCATATAAGAGAATCTTCTTTTCCTATGTGCCCTGCCCCTACAGGACGTAAGCGATCATGGCTTTCCACGTCTCATTATCCCTGGTGGCTCTTAGCACGCCCTCTCCTTTTACACCATGCAACCCTTGTTCCATCATCTACCTGATTAGGTCTTTCAAATATGTTATCCGCTGCTTTCCACTGTCTCTTTTTCCCCTCTATATGGTCTGTTAGTATCAGGTTCTCCAAGCCCTCCTTTCTCATTGCATGTCCCAGGAACTGTCTCTTCCTGATGCTCAGTATTAATTTCCTTTTCGTTTCCATCATTTCCAAAACCTCATCATTGCTCACACGCCCGATCCATGATATTCGCAGCATCCTTCTGTAGAACCATATTTCAGTTGCTTCAAGTTTTTCCTTCATCTTTGATGATATTGTCCAGCATTCACTGCCATATTGAACAACTGACATCACATAGCGGTCCAGTACTCTCTTCTTAGTTTCTAGCGAAATTGTCCTGTTTCTTAATACTTTACTCAACTTATGGAATACTTCCTTCGCCATACCAATTCGCTTTCGGATCTCTGTCTCCCCGACTTGTAGAATAAGTAACCCAAGAACAAAAAGAACGTACAAAATAAAAAAAGAAGTTAAGTAATACGTTAATTTTTACAGTATTTAAGAATTCTACAATTTTATTTACATTGAAATCTCTTTTTCTATTTCTTAGATCTAAGCATAAAAACATAAACAGACAAGTAAGCAACCTGAGGACTAAAGCAACTCGAGTATTGGTCAAAATAGTACGTTGATTATAAAATCATCGTATGTATGTAATAATGATTAAATGCATTAAGTATTTTCGATTAACAATATTATTATACAAAAATCTGTTGGATTGAAGAAACGAGATTTTATGTTCCTCGTTCATCCTATTGTCATTTTAACTCTCATTAAAATGTGCATTTTTAATTTCATGACTAATTTACAATATAATTTTTTTTCTGAATTTCTGTCATGAGGTGTTAAGATTTTAAAATCATATAAAAATCATATCACCCCGAGCAAGGCGGTAACGCCACTGATGTGCAGTGGGGTACGTAAGAGTGAAAAGATGGGAAATGAGAAAGCCGGAAACCACATCCTAAACAAGGAAACAAGGGATGAGCCTCTACACCTGTTCAATAGACGTGGGTGGAATGTGAACCGGGCGATAGTTTAGTCTATTTACACTAGAAAAGATCTAACCGCCTAAATCAAAGGTTGGCAATCAAGACGTTACAGGATTTCTATTTAGGAATTCTGTCAATTTATTTTCGAGTAAAATGACTTTTTGTCGCCGTAGAAAAAAGACATAAGTTAAACAGAAACCTAGAAAAGCGAATTATTATTGAACAATAGAAACTTATATTCAGATTACAATGACGTGTGTATCGTAGTAAAGGAAAACCAAATTTTGAAGGATTTCGTATTATTCATGCGATTTTTTTCTACATATTTACCATCTTTCTCTCTCTTTCACGTGGTTTGTAGCGTATTAAGAAGTTACCATACTCGTCTCTGGCCAACAGCGAAATGGTTCAAGTACACTAAACCAAGATGTTAACGACTGGTTTTGTTTTTAGTTGGCCCCTCTGTAGAACAATGGATACAGCATCGTATTTACTTTCTCATTTTCTCTCCATTTATTCATTCCCCTTCTGTGTACGGATGTTCGGTAAATTTTCGTTTTAACTCCCGACGGCTTTTCCTCTTCAAATTTATCCAAAATAGCATTATCTCTGTGCAAATGTATATGCTGAACTCAAATCAACAATTAGTTATTGAAGAAACTTGCTTTTTTTAATGTAGATGTCCATTAAAAAAACGAACTATATCTTGTACTTTTTCTCTTCCGTAACTCTCACGAAGTCATGTAATTAACTGCAGAATGACGTACTGCGTAGGCAACGAATTTCGGCCGATTTACTTCCTACTGTTTACTTCTGGTTAGGAAAGTAATGCACTTCTTTTGTATTCCTCAACCTGCGCGTTACTTTCCTAACCGGAAGTAAACAGGTGAAAGTAAATCGGCCGAAATTCGTTGCCTACGCAGTACGTCATTCTGCAGTTAATTACATGACTTCGCGAGAGTTACGGGAGAGAAGAAGTGCAAGATATAGTTCGTTTTTTTATGGACATTTAGATAAAAAAAGGTAAGTTCCTTCAATAACTAATTGTTTATTTGAGTTCAGCATATACATTTGCACAGAGATAATGCTATTTTGGATAAATTTGAAGGGGGAAAGCCGTCCGGAGTTAAAACGAAAATTTACCGAATGTTCTATATATTGTAAATTATTTTGATATAAAAACCAATAGAGGGTGTTCTTCTTGTACAATAAATTTAAAATAATTTTAAGATTACGCGTGCGTATACAAATACATTTACACAATCGCATACCCAACGCCTCGGTGTGAGATAATTGTTAGCGACCTAGTCTTGTTGTTTATTACTCGTGAATTTGATCCTCACCGGTCATCCATATTTGTGCAAATGCTAAGCTGAGTTTTGTAAATAAAAACACTGTAATATACATTGTTGTATTTTTTTAAATGATGAGGGTGAATTTTTTGGCGAAATGAGAAAATCATTTTGAAAAGAGGCTATCAACATAGTCTCTTTAAACCTAACTTTAGAAAAGGAATTTTTATCAAATACTGTTTATGTCATTCTTAAAGAAATCTTTTTGGACAAAAATATTCTTAGCACATTTTATCCGTGGTTTACATACATACATACATACACATCTGTGTAAATTAATTGAAACGAAACAAATAATGTCTTTCTAGGATCTTTCATGCTTTCCCTGATCCCCTATACGTCGTATCATGGCATTGATTTTCTCTTCTGACTGCATTTTTCTTTACGTTTTGGACTGATGGATCCAGTTTATTTCTTCGCTTTGATAACACAACTGACAGTTAAAAGGCTGACACCAACAATATCCGCGATCTCTCTGTAAGGCTTGCCAGTGTGTCCGTGCAGTGTTACAATTTTCATGGGTTCCTTGGAGTAAAGTCCATCGCAGACAAAGGCCGTAGGACAACTAACGTGATAAAAATCAAGGATCACGTAATATTTTTCAAGGCCAAACACATTTTATTGTACACCCCCAAAATGGATTCATATTACAGCACACCCAGTATGGTACAAGGCTAAAAGTCTTAGGTATTCAGTGTGGATCAAACTCACTGCAACATTTACATATTGGTGTATGTATTTTAACATATATACCATTTTAAAGGGTTTCATGGCACAAAACTCTAATGAAATGACTTGCGTAGAAAAATGTATCTTACCTTCACGATATCTTATCACTAGACTTGCGATATGTAGCATTTTTTCTTATAAGAAAATGGTTAATATTGCCATTTCCATATCTATATGGACAAATGTAAATAATATTAAAAAAAAATTTAAGAGAAAAGAACTTAATCTAAATATGTCGAGGAAACTACAGTTAGACAGTTGTTTGCCCTTCAGTAATCTAAATATATTTTAGAAAGAGAAGAGGAAACAGGTTACACTGGTGAGTTAACTTGGTTTTATGTTCCGTCAGTGTTGAAGCTTCATCTATAAAATCTACATTTGGCAGCAAAACCTTTTATTGGGATTTTAGAGATTTTGAGGAGCGTGGAACCACCTTTGAATTGCTGTTGTTCCCAGGTCCACACTGTCCTGGGTGGTAGCAGCTGTTGGGATCCCAGCTATGGGCAGATAGTGAAACCACCTCCAAAACGAAAACAAAACTCTATGAAAGTATAAAAATACTAGCAATATATATTTATATAAAAAATTACCAACAATACCTATTCATAGTTAAATGACTAATAATATATTTTATCTGTAGTTGAAGGAATACAACTGCATTCAAAACATATTTAGTTGAAGCCATAAAACTTTCTTCAAAATATTTAAATTTCGTTATCAAATAATCCATAAAGATTGATATGTCGATAAACAAAATCAACCAACCAACATGAAAGAAATCTTACATGCTGTTAATCCATATAATATCCTATAATTTTTTAGAAATTAAAATTTCCAAAATATAATTTCAACAAAACAATATAAAACACACATATTACCGTTTCTAGTAATTATGTCCGCACAAACATGTATATTCACAAAATCTGAGTATTATCTAATATGTATTCAATTGTGAAAGCAGAATAACATATATCATAGTTTAATTACTTCAAAGCTTCCCCGCTAAAAAAATAATAATTTCGGCATCAAATGATCCATAACAAGTTGATCTGCCTTTAAACAATGAAATACAAAGTTATAGATAAATGGTCAGATAAATTAAGGTATATAATAGACGTAGAATAATTTCAAGAAATTAGTATGACGTGGTGTATTTCTTCATCTTTGACATGTACATCAATTACAGCTAAATCAAGGGCAGATAATTCAAAATATAATTTAAAATAGATAATTTAAAATACTAGATTTTGGAAACGGATTTAAAATACTAGACTTTGAAAACAGAGTACAACTTCTCGTTCATATAAGGAGTAAATGAGGTTAAGATTGTTTCAATTGTTAATTCTTTTACTGTTTAAAAATAATGTATCTTTAAACTACTCTAATAGGACTTTTATGCTAACTTGTCTTTTATTGTTTACAAGCAGATTTAAAGCAAAGTTCTGTCAACAGACTCAAAAAATAACCTGTTGAGTTTTCTATCAATGCCGTTATTTCAAATATTTTGATAACTTACGTTTCTTGTTCATTCTCATTCCATTTTATAAAAACAGACTAACAGACTGCGTCATTTAATGGAACCTATATTCGGTTCTATAGCAACGAATTTCGGTGGGTTTTTTCAAGCAATATGACTTCTATCAATACATTTATTTCACACGGGTTAACGAATTTACTTTATTGAAATATGACAACGAAGTTGGCAATGAAGTAGTTTTATAATGCTGCCAACAATTTATTGAGTGTCACTGTTTATTTTTTGCTGATGGAAGCTGATTTGTTTTTCAAGCTATTCGAAGCAATAAAAAAGTAAAAACGACTTTTACTTAGCTGTCCGCAATTTATTCATTAGATCACTCGGTATCAATTCGATTGTATTCATGTGTTTATTATCTTCGATTAACAACTTTAGAAAACATTAAGAATATAAAATAGGTCTAGTGTCAAACTCTTAACATTTTAGGGTTTCTATCAAAGATTATTTATCTCTACAAAAAGTTCGCATAATCTTTCCATCTGAAAAAGTAAAATATTTGTGTAAGAAATCGCTCAGTTTAAAATTCAAAAAGTTTTTCTTTCAAATCAGAAAAGGTTTTGAAACGTTTTTGAGATAATCATTTTCTTTTCTTTCTCAGAATATTAAAAGAATGATGAAACGTGTTGTGTCGTGGCTCGTACCATGTGACATCCGGTCGCCCGGATGTATAAAAGACAATGTGCGTTTAGCACGAGTTGTTGTCATCACGGACTTCGTGAAGTATCACCTACTACTGTGAGAGACTGTAAATATTGTGTATACCCCCTGGTTGTACCACTCTGGTAATAAAGTAGTTTATTTACATTTAACTGTGTATCTCTTCATTCCACGATACAACAAAATTTTCCTGAGATTTAAATCTTTCTTAAGAACTATAGCTGAATCAATTCTTGAGATGTTTCAGTGGGATACTTACATTCTAATTCATTTGAACATTGACCATTTATAGCAATACTAAAAAGGATACTCGGTGTTTCTTCAGCCTAGCATCTCTCCGTTAGTCCAATACGCAAGGCAATTTTTTCTTCATTTTCGAGGTTTGTAAATGCCGTTGGATTCTTTTGTTTTTAGTCATATCGCCCCAAGCAAAAGGAGGAAATTTATGGGAAAGAGTGACAGATTATAGGGGGAGGTCAGGAAGTGGGTAAAAGAAGGATGAGAATACTGATGAGAGTGGAGTGGATGCAGAAAGGAGCATGAGAGAGGATGCAAGTTAGTGAGATAGGAGAAGACTATTGACTTTACATTTAAATCCTGGAGATTTGTTGTGAGACCGATACTTACCTACATCATAGCACCAGCAGTTTACTGCTGCTGCTATGACACTGTCAGCTCTCTGCCTTCGGGTAGAGGGCGCTCTCTGCTTCCGAGCAGAGAGCACAAACCCAGTCGAGGTTCCGCCGAAGGGTAGAAGCACGACTGGGCAAAAATAGACAGGCATTTTTTTAGCCGGGCCATATAGCCCGGAAAGCCCAGTTATAAATTGACCATGTGTCACATGTTGCCCTTACTGGGAGGGACAGCTAAATAATGTAGCACCAGTAGTGCTTCTATTGACACTGTCAGCTCTCTGCCTTCGGGCAGAGGGCGATCTCTGCTTCCGAGCAGAGAGCACAAACCCAGTCGTGGTTCCGCCGAAGGGTAGAAGCACGACTCGGTCAAAATAGACAGACATTTTTTGGCCCGGCTATATGGCCTGGAATACCCACTATAAAATGACCATGTGTCACATCTAGCCTTGCGTGGGAAGGCTGGTAAATACCGTAGCACCAGTAGTGCTTCTATCGACACTGTCAGCTCTCTGCCTTCGGGTAGAGGACGCTCTCTGCTTCCAAGCAGAGAGCAATAACCCAGTCGTGGTTCCGCCGATGGGTAGAAGCACGACTGGGAAAAAATAGACAGACATTTTTTGGCCGGGCCATATAGCCCGGAAATCCCAGTCATAATTGACCATGTGTCACATGTTGCCCTTACTGGGAGGGACAGCTAAATAATGTAGCACCAGTAGTGCTTCTATTGACACTGTCAGCACTCTGCCTTCGTGTAGAGGGCGTTCTCTGCTTCCGAACAGAGAGCAATAACCCAGTCGTGGTTGCGCCGAAGGGTAGAAGCACGATTGGGCAAAAATAGACAGACATTTTTGGCCGGGCCATATAGCCCGGAAATCCCAGTCATAACTGACCATGTGTCACATGTTGCCCTTACTGGGAGGGACAGCTGAATAATGTAGCACCAAAAGTGCTACCTTTGTCACTGTCAGCTCTTTCTCTTCTGGCAGAGAGCACTATTCCGCCGAAGGGTAGAATAACGACTGGAGAATAACAGACATATATTTTTGGCCGGGCTATATGGCCCGGAAGACCCACATATAACTGACCTTGTGTCACATTTTGACTTAAGTGGGAAGGCCGACTAAATATTTTAGCACCAGTAGTGCGCAGCCGCGTACAACTACCAATATCGGACACCACTTGATTGTCAGCTCCGCTTACTCTTACATTATTCTTTATAACCTTTCTGCTTAATATATCTTTCTTTACTTCTAACCCGTGTTCCGTGTTTTCCTTCCGTGGCCCCCACTTTGGGTCCACATCCAGATTGTAGCTGTCGGGGAAGCAAGTAAATGGAAGGGAATTCCATAGGCTGGAAGTACAAGAAATGAAGCTGGTGGAGTAGAATTTGCGTTTACATTTTATTGGTTTCACAGTAAAACAGTGAGACCTCGTTGCTAATCTCGTGGCTCGAGTAAATTCATATATAGTGAGCTAAGTTCATCGGAGCAGAAGCCGTGAAAGTATTTGTAGAAGAGACACAAGGATGCCACATTGCGCCGGTGAGAAAGTGACTGTATCTGAGCTGCCAAGTCGGGATCGATCACATTACAGATTCTCCGGTGAATTTTGTCATGGACCCCTACGTGGATAGCAGGAGCACCCGACCAGATAAGGCAGCAGTATTCAATGCACGGGTGGATGGTAGATTTACATATATGCAGGATGGTTTCAGACGGGAAAAACTTTCTGGCCCTACACAGAGAACCGACTTTCTTAGTAGCGGATTTAGCTTTGGATTCTATATAGTCGTTCCACTTGAGGTCTGTTGTGAGAATTAACCCAAGGAGGCGCTGTGTTTTGCTTTCGGGGAGACGATCCCGATCCATGCTAATGTGGAGTAGGAGCGATTGTCTATGATGGTTAATGGATAGCAGCTTCGTTTTGGAAGCATTAAAAGTCCACCACAGCGGCACTGATGTTTGTTTTATCAACCTCAGCAGATTTTTGATCGAAGCGAGAGTAAACCGGAGTGTTGTCCGCATATATGCCTACTTGGGATCTTATTACATTGGGGAGATCGTTAATGTAGATCTGGAAAAGCGTAGGGCCTAGAATAGAGCCTTGAGGGACACCCGAGTTCGTATGATAGTATTGGGAGGCATATCCGTTCAGTATTACCTTCATTGTCTGATTTGAAAGGAATGACTAGATTAGGTCAAACAATTGTCCAGTTATACCATATCCCCGCAGCTTGCGTAGAAGGCCAGCATGCTATACTCTGTCAAACGCTTTGAAGATATCTAGAGCAACAGTTCGGGCTTCGCCGTTCTTATCGAGAGCCTGGTGTACATACTCAGTGATGGTCGTCAGCATATCAGCAGTAGATCTGGTGAAGCGGAAACCATACTGTTTGTCAGAGAAGAGACTGTGGGCTGTGAGATGTTGGACCACCTCGGCGTTGATGATGGCTTCGAAAACTTTGCCAAAAACCGGTAGGAGGCTGATAGGGTGATAATTAGAGGGGTCAGAGGATTCACTAGTATTTCTATATATTTTGAGAACCACGGAGGGGGACTTTCAGCAGGCAGGAAATTTTATGAGGGAAATTGTCATAATTAAATAGCTCGATAATTTCAATCATTTTGATAGTTATTTATTTTATAGAGAAAATGTGTCATGATGTAATAGTAAGAGTCATAACATAGTAATCAGATAATCCCGTGTTCAAGTCTCTTTAATGGATTAACACGAACGGATCGACAGACAACTGAGAAAGGTCAGAAGGAGCAACGTTAGTTAGATTTAAAAATAATGTAAGTAATGATAACTCCACATTCCGAAAATTCAGAGAGAAACTGAATAAAATCTTATATTCCTCATATAGGTTAAATTTATATTCGGAGTTTCTCAGAATTGAATGTAATACCGGCTGTATATTAAAATATATTCGAATATGACCAAGTTACGTCTAAATCAGCTCTTAATATTTGTATTTTAAGTCATTAATAGATATTTACTGAATAAGTAGTAACTTTATGCTTTTCAGTTTCGCACAACAAATTAAAACAACATAGTAGTATATTTAATAGCAGATAAAAGATACAACAGGAAACCTTTAAAAAAGATCGCTAACACATAAGCTGACACTTGATGAGACTAAAGCGTGCAACATCAAACATAAAATGTTTACCATTCAACATCTCTTCTGCTAAAAGAAATGTAGAAAGTTTCAGTAAACGTATTTTGCATTTCTATTCGAGTATTTATTCTTGTAGAATGCCATTTTAGCAACAATTTTTGGCTTGACAACCGATTCAGTCAGTTAAGTGCCATACGTTATACACGCTTGGGCGATCATGTCTCGAAAGAGACATGACTGACTGGGCAGAAGATTATCCTGCAGTAGGTTGCCATTGCTTTCTGCGGTAGACTGGTTGCCGACCAAGGCTATAGAACCCAATCTGTCCTGCTATTTAACCCATAACTGGAAGGAAGAGACGGATTAATACCTTTCCCAAGGGTATTTGCGCGTAAGTGAATACAATAGATTTAACTAGAATTCGAACTCGGCTCCCCAGCTTTTCGTTCCGAGCCGATATCCACTGTACCAAAATGCACATCCCTCAATTGATTACTGAGCCTTTAGTCTCATCAGGTGTCAGTGTAGAAAGAGGCCCGACTGAATCGTTCTCTGTCCGAAGACAGAAAGCTTGACAGTTGCGAACTCTCGTAGAAATTTGTATATTTACCCAAGTCTTCACCACTGAGGCAGAATTCGACACAAGGTAAGTTTTTTTGGCCAAGTGTCAAAATTTACCCAGCCTTCTCATACGCGGGATCGGATACTATTTTAGGCTATTTTTCTCAATCTAGTCTATAGATGGAACCTCGACTGAGTCGTTCTCAGCCAGAAAACAGAGAGCTTGACAGTTGCGAGCTATCGAGGAACTACGCGGTATTTACTCAGCTCCTTTCTACGAGGGATCGGGCAGTAAGTTTGGTATTCTTCTTAACGGAGTCTCTGTCCATAGACTGATAACCGACTTATTGGGCTAGTTTATTTTTCCTCGGTCGATTTCTCTATTTAATAACAGAGCCCCGACCGCCGCTCTCTGCCCGAAGACAAAGTTTGAGCAGAACTATGGGTATTTACCCAATTCTCCCCGTAAAGCAAGATGTGATGCAAGACCTGATTTAACGTAAGGTTTTCTAGCGCACACTGGGGTAAAAATTCACCTGCTCCCGGAAACGAAGGATCTGGTTCTTATCTATTTTTCCCCAGCCGAGGTTCTGAGGAGATCTCCGCCCGAAGACAGAGAGTCCGTCAAGCATGTAGTTTCACGGTAATCTGAGTATTTATCCAACGCATCCGGGCTTTACGTGGGGAACACAAGCGCGGACAGGCATGGGATCGGGCACTAAACCGGTATATTCTTCTCAGCCGAGTCTCCTTTGCCCATAGGCGAATCCTCGACTGAGCTGAAGTCTGACTGAAGGCAGAGAGCTCGTCTGTCTTCTTCAGCCGGGTCTCAGTCCGTAGGCCTAGTCCAGACTGATGCGCTCTCTGCTCGAAGACTTGTTTGACAGCTTATTTTAGAAATCACAAACAAATTACAGAGAAGAATGCACCACTGGGGAGATGAGAAAAAAATCAAGAGTTTTGTTGAGAAAGTTAGCACTGGTAGATAATGAAAAGTACTGCAATTTTGTACTACCGAAAAAGCCAGGAGAAATTTGCTCTGAAGAAACGGTAAATATTCTGACTAAAACTTTTAGCAGGAAAAAGTTCCTTGTTCAATACTTGTTAGAAGTGTATGAATCTGACGAAAAAAGATTTGTCACATATGCTGGATCGTTAACAAAGAGTGTGAAAGATTCAAACTAAACAAGTTGACTCCAAATATCTTTAAGGGATTCATTTTCATTTAAGGGTTAACAGCAAAATAAAAACAAAACCACAGAAATACATTCTAGAATCCTAACGAAATTAGAAACGAATCAAAGCACTACAAGAAATATTGTACGAATGTCAGAGAATACTAAATCTGAGAGGCAGTAGGGAGGAAACTGAAGAAAAAGAATGCGCATATATACTAACCTAAGAAAAATGTTGAATAAGAAAAATTAATTTATGTTTCAGATGTGGAAGGGTGCGTATCATAGACGACTGTCCCTTTAAGAATTTAAAGTGCAACAAGTGGAGAAAAGTATGACATGAAAAGTCACTAAAGCAAGAAAAAGTTCCCACAGAAAAAAACATTTCGGACACAGCGCTGAGATGGAAAAAATAATAACAGAAAACCCAAGAAAGTATGTGTGTGTAAAAATTCATAATGAGGATGTAAAAATGTAAGTAGATACTGGTAGTGGTATCATAAGAACCAATGAAACTACAGGGAAAGCAAAAAAGAAAACCTCCATTAAAAAGTACTTCGAAAATCACATGTGTCGTGTCGGGGAGTAACTACTTGTTATTGGTAAAATGACTTGCACTATTTCATTTCCTAACTAGTGTGTAAAAGCTAAAGCTTATGTGTTACAAATACTACAAATTTATTTGGTACTGACTTGACAGAATTATTCGAGTTATGGGATTTACATATAAATATTTATTGCAAAAATATATGTGTCAAGTGTGCAATAAAAAAAAAACAATGTGAAAATTTAAAGGAAGTATGTGCGTTGTGGTGCAGTGGATATCGGCGCGGAACGAGAAACCGGGGAACCAAGTTCGAATTCCAGTTGAATCCATTGTATTCACTTACGCGCAAATACCCTTGGGAAAGGTATTAATCCGTCTCTTCCTTCCAGTTATGGGTTAAATAGCAGGACAGATTGGGTTCTATAGCCTTAACGGAATGGTGATTTTCTAAGCCCAGCTTTCTGGCACAAGAAAGTATGGGGCACCCAGTGCTTACTTAATAGAATGAGTTATCGTCATGATTTAAAACGTATTGCATCTGGTATTAGCTTCAGCGAAATTACGGGAGAGTGCATGGTTATACAGTCAATTGTGTGCTTTGAGTAGAAATTAAACTTTAGACTTGCGTAAAAACAAACATATTATTTCACAAATAAAGTACAAAAACTGAATAACTTCTTCTATGCGCAGTCTCTCTTCAGGACATGAACGATCACGGTCCTCCACAACTTTATATTCTTTTTAGCTCTTAGAAATGCTTTCTTCTGCTCCCCTACATCTCCTGCTATCCGTTTACAGAAGGTCGTTAGTTACGTTACTCGTTGTATCTCTTACATTCATTATGTCCTGTGAGTGTTATATTTTTAACACCTTTCCTCACTATGTATCCTAGGAATTTCAACTGTCTCTTTCTAATTTTAAGTAAAAATTTCTTTGGAAATTAGTCTGATCTGCTCTACCTTATTCGTCATATTCAGCTGACCTTACACACAACCGATTTTTAACTTATTCGATTGTGGCAAAGCACTTTTATGGAAAAAAAAAACTCTCTCTATTCAAAACATTAAAGAATTCGCTGAAAACAGCTTTTTGCATAAAAAATTTGCGAAATTTTACGCAAAAGGTATCGAAGGTCTGTTTTAATAAGAGAAACAAACATTTGCAAATAATACGGAATATATAATAAAATAAAATGTAATTTTATTTTACTTTTTCGGAGAATAAAATTGATAAACCAAAATGGAAATAATTTATGAAATAAACTAATATATTCTTATTAACGTATCACATATAGATTCAATCGTTAGTTTAAGTAAAACAAAATAATGTAAGATTGTATATCATTCGTTTCCAGAGTAATAGCAGAAAAACGAAAACCAAACATTTGTACATAGATGGAATATATACAAAAAGGTCCAAAGTCGTGCAAATAATTTCTCAGTTTGCTATTATTCCGTATATAATTAGGTCTCATATCCTAATCTTTATTGTTTTGATCAGTACATTTCAATGGGTGTACTTTTCGCTTTTTTTTTTTTGTCTTGTCTAGTGTCCCGAAACGACGTATTAACTGCATTCTATGTACTAATAAAACTAGTCTCTATTCTTTAGTTTTTGATTACTCCATTTCAGTCAATCCATTCTATGACCTTTCTCGGATATTTACCGCACCTGATAAATTTTAAATAGTTTTTAATGGAACCCCTTATTTTGTCCAAAATGTCTGGATTGTGCTTATTCAATATATAGAAAAGTAAGATCTTAATTTAATAAAGAATTGAAAGATGAGGCTACGGGTTCCAAAAAGGCATGAAATACTGACAATACTTCGTTTAAAAATTTCAGACAATATTAGGGGGTCGAGGAGCGCAAAGACCAATACGGTAAGAATTGAAGCAACGAATGAAAATACGACTCTCGAATAATACGTTAAATACGTGTTTGCAATTTTTTTAAGAACACGAAGAAAACAATTATGTTTCCGGTTGTAATTTTTTTATTCTGTGTTTACTAGCCTATATACACCTGCTCCAATGCAAAAGGTTGGTCATACACCCAGATACTGGCAGTCCGTTGTAAAACAACACATGGACTCAAACATAACGAAGTGATTACAAAAACACACATCCATGAACAAAATCATGAAAAAAAAAATGACATGCATATATGCGTATCATTTTTCTTACAATCAATTCTTATATTTTATTCTTTTTTGCTCTCCTCCCATTAAAATGGGAAACGTGACAATTATCGACGGTGAAAGGAAAATCGGCGAGCCGAGTTCAAATTCTAGCCTCGTCTGTTGCATTCACTTCACACGAATATCATGATTCAATCTCTTCGTCTCATCAGCTATAGATTAAATAGAAGATTAGACTATGTTATTTAGCCTTAGATAGCAGTAAGTTTAAAAGACGAACTACTCTGAATTAAAAATTGTAGAGAAGATATAAAACTATTGCAATACCTTTCCCAATAAATGGTGTCAATTCCTTGTTGAGAAATAAAATGAATCAGCGGAGAGCGTAAGGTACCTAAGGTACTGTAGTTACGGTACGTGCTGTGGGTGCCACTGGGTAGTTTCTATTTAAATCAGACAAACTATCCACAAATTTGTTATCATTGTTGAAAAGCATGCGAATGGTCAAATAGTTATGTATTACACGGTGCCATACAGGGTGCCACAGAGTTATGTATTACAGGGTGCCACAAAGTTATGTATTACCGGGTGCCACACAGAGTGCCACAAAGTTATGTATTACAGGGTGCCACACAGCGTGCCACAAAGTTATGTATTACAAGATGCCACACAGGGTGCCACAAAGTTATGTATTACAGGGTGCCACACAGGGTGCCACAAAGTTATGTATTACAAGATGCCACACAGGGTGCCACAAAGTTATGTATTACAAGGTGCCACACAGGGTGCCACAAAGTTATGTATTACAGGGTGCCACACAGGGTGCCACAAAGTTATGTATTACAAGGTGCCATACACAATACCATGAAGTTTTAGATTTACTATACTATTAAAAAATAAATAACATAGAAAATTAACTTTCTTTAGTTTATCTAAAATTTGTACTTTAGTTCTGTTTTAAGTTAATAAATTTCTCTCCTTTGCTTCTGTTTCAAAAAAAAGGTAATAAAAATTTCAACAATAAACGATTCCAAATTTCTTAGTTTTGTGTGGGATAAAAATTTCTTGTTTTTTTATTGGGTAATAATTTCCTGTTTTTTGTGGGGAAAAATGTCTTGATTTTTGTAGTTAAATATACTGCAATGTTGCAGCACAAACTCAGTAAAGGTACTCTAGAATTCTTTGATTAAACTTTATAGCAAGTCTCTTTACTTTAGGATACTGTTTTTTTCTGTTTAATAATAATAATAATAATAATAATAATAATAATAATAATACAGTCAAAACAAGATTTTTCAAACCGATGCAAAGAAATTTTACAGGGAAATAGGTAAAAAAAGAATTGAAGTGACAGCCCCCCCCCTAGTATGGAAGAAGTTACACAGTTCTGGGAAAAGATATGGACTTGCCCTAAAGAAAATAACAAAGAAGTAGATTGGATTGCACAAGAGATAGAACGAATCAAAAATAAACCAGAACAGACATGGGCTGGAATTACAGAAGAGGATGTCAAATTTGCACTAAAAAAGCACACAATTGGAAATTCCCAGGTATAGATAAAATTCCTAACTTTTGGCTATATTATTTAAATACAGCATATAAAAAACTAGCCAAAGAACTTCAAGAAATGGTTGACGATCCCACTAAAATTCCTGCATGGATGACCAAAGGAATTACATTTCTTCTACCCAAGAATGGTGACACAAACAACCCGAAAAACTACAGACCAATTACATGCTTTCCGACAACATATAAACTATTAACATCTATTTTAACAAAACAGACATATTTATTCTTAGAAAGAAATGACATGATACCGCTTGAACAAAAAGGGTGCAAACGTGGCTGTTATGGATGTAAAGACCAATTGCTTATTAACAAAATGATCCTGGAAACCTGCTACAGTACAAAGAAAAATCTTAGTACAGCCTGGATAGATTATCGTAAGGCATTAGATAGTGTACCACATTCCTGGATTTTAAAGACTTTAAATATATAGAAGATATCACACGACATCATCAATTTCATCAAACAATGTATGTCGATATGGAAAACAACCCTTTACCTCAATTATATAAATGGAACCTATAAGTCTGATGAAATAAACATCAAAAGAGATATATTTCAGGGTGACTCTTTGTCTCCATTACTATTCTGCATATCAACAATAGCACTAACCAGTCAACTTAATAAGACAGAATGTGGTTATAAAATAGGCCAAAAGAAAATAAGCCATCTATTTTACATGGATGACTTAAAGTTGTATGCTAAGAATGATAATGAGCTGGAAGGTCTTCTGCAAACTGTCAAATGCTTCAGCGAAGACATTGGAATGAAATTCAATTTGAATAAATATGCTAAAGCTACAGTTTTACGTGGATCAGTACAAGAAACATCCTCAATTAGCTTAGACCCTGCTGTAACAATAAAAGAATTGAAACCAGAAGAAGCTTATAAATACCTAGGTGTAAATGAGAGCGAAAACATTCACCATAAAAAAATGAAAGAAATAGTGCGTAAAGAGTACTATAGAAGGCTACGAATGATATTAAAAACTGAATTGAATTCTCAGAACAGAGTTATGGCCATTAATAGCCTTGCAATACCAGTTGTCCAATATAGTTTCAACATCTTAAACTGGACTCTAAACGACATCAGGCGAATGGATTCTAAAACAAGAAAGCTTCTTTCTAAGCATAAGATGCATCATCTAAAGGCTGATGTAGACCGTCTATACATACCCCGTAAAGAAGGTGGAAGAGATCTTATTCAGCTGGAATTGTCATACAAGACAACAACTATTGACTTACTAACATACATAGAAACAACAAATGATTGGATGATACAATTAGTAAGGCAACATGAAGAAAGAAAGAAAAAATATTCAATAATAAAAGAAGGCAGTAAATACAAACAAGATTTACAGTTAGTAGATTCTGTAGAAAAGAAAAACAGAAGCCAAGAAAAAACTATTGCGGCAAAAAATATGAAAATGAAAGCCAAGGATAAAGCTCTTGAACAGATGAAACAGCGCTGGCAAGACAAACCTCTGCATGGCCAATATCCAGAACGTGCCAATAAATCCAGTGTTGATAAAGTTACGTGCATCTGGATTAAAGTCTGAGACTGAAGGCTTTATTCTTGCAGCGCAAAACCAAACTCTGTTCACTTGGAACTTTCAGGCAAATATTATACATAATAATGTGGATCCAAAATGCAGGTTCTGTGATAAATATTAAGAAACAATAGAAAATCTAATATCAGGATGTTCTCTACTTGCCCCAAATGAATATAAAAATCGTCACGATAGAGTGGGGCAATATTTACATTGAACAATGTGCAAACACTATGGAAAATATGTAAATAAACGCTGGTATGAACACCACCCTGCTCCGGTTACAGAAATAGAAGATGTCACTATTCTATGGGATTACACCATCTACACAGACAGAAAAATTGAAGCAAATAGGCCGGACATTATTCTTAAAAACCAGAAAGAGAAAACTTGTCTGTTAATTGATATGGCTTGCCCAGCGGATTGTAATATAGCAACCAAGAAATTCAAAAAACTGTCAAAATATAACGACCTGGAAATTAAAATAGAAAAAGTGTGGAAACTGAAAACAAGAGTTGTGCCAGTGATAGTAGGTGCACTTGGAATGATAAAAAAATGGAACAAAACAACACATTGAAAGAATCCCTGGAAACCCCAGCTTAAGAGATATACAAAAAATTGTCTTCTTAATTACAGCCCACACACTAAGGAGAACTTTGTCTATGTAACGCTAGGGATGCTAGGGGAGATAGAAAAAACATCAAATGGAGCCATAACAACGCACCACGACCTGCCTTAGGTCTTCCCTCAGACTTGGTAGCTAGTGCAACCATAGCAGAAATGGAAATATGATGAAATAAAACAACAACATAATAATAATAATAATAATAATAATAATAATAATAATAATAATAATCAGGTTGCGGTTTCCGGTTTTTCTCTTCTCCAATCTTCTCATTTTTTTTTTCAATTGGAGTAGATAGTCTAAACTATCGCTCGGTTTACACTCCACCCACGTCTATTGAACAGGTGAAGAGGCTCATCCCTTGTTTCCTGTTTAGGTTGTGGTTTCCGGTTTTTCTCTTTTCTCTTTTCCAATCTTTTCACTCTTAAGTAGCCCCCTGCGCATCAGTGGCGTTTTCGCCTTGCTTGGGGTGATATGATTAAAAAAAATAATAATGCCTAAAAGGAATAAACAAAATTGGTCCCAAAAGTACAGCTCAAACCTTTATCTATGTAAAATGCGTATGAACTTGTTTTTTTTTATCTTTATTTTTTACAAATATTTTCATCTAAAATGTCATAATGTTATTTCTGGCCTTAGGTCTCTGGTTGGAACTCGGAAAGAAAAGAGTATACAACAGAAATCAAAGGCAGTAATAATAATCATATATTGACTGTAACACATTTCTCTCTCTCGAGGATTGGCCTGTTATCTAAGTATTATATGTAAATATAACCGAGATCCATCGCATTGCTTGTTATTTCCATTAAATGTTAGTAGACAATACAACAATGATCTGTTACTCCGTTTGTGAAAAAAAAAAAGAAAAAAAAACGATTAGAAATCTCGGAATCCAGTAAATCGAAAGATATGAACCCACTATGAATAAAGTCTGTTTCAGTCTCAGCGCGCATATGTCAAAATAACTTCGGACAGTAAGGTCATTTTTGCCACGTGACGCCAGTATCCATTTCATGGTCATAGCACGTGAAATGACGTTCATTTAGAACTTTGACCGCTTAACAATTGCTGAATTGAATATTTCTGTACTTTCTACCTTCTTTCATTGAAAACAACCAACGATAGTCGAAACTACTTAGAACGTTACACACAATTTCGGCAAGTTTCTTTACGAGTTTCTACGTGACTTCAAACAACATTAAGAGAAACACACCGACAGGATTAACAAACATCTCTGCCTCGTTTATTTAGTAGAACAAACGAAGGATTGCAGCCTAAAAATATCTGTTAAGTGCCATTCGTGATACGGCGATCATGTCTCTTTCGATTCATGGCTGACGAGGTAGAAGATTTTCATATGCAGTATGATGCCGTTTTTTCTTGTTTTTTTGTTTTTTTTCTGCGGGAGACTAGTTGCTAACTACAACAAAAAATGTTAAAATTTGAAAGAAAAATGGTGAAACTTAGCCTCATATTATTTAAAATATATAACACATATATTAATCCCAAACTAAAATAATTTAGACATTAATTTACATTAAAAAAATGAAAAAAAAAATGACTTATTCGCTTTCCTTCACTGGACATTGAATTGTGTCATGTCGTGTTTTCCATACTTTTGATGACTTTTCTGCTTATTTGATGAATATTTATGAGCATTCTTAAACTTAAACATTTCGAAAAACCAGTAGCATTTTTGCTCTAGTATATAAGTACTTGTTACAAAATAAAATCTTTACATTTGTCTTGCTAAAGTCAATCAGAGAACGAAACATCAAAAAATAAATTCTTCTCTTTTATTTATTCATACACTTATATTCTACGTGAAATGTTTACACACACACACACACACACACACACACACACACACACACACACATATATATATATATATATATATATATATATATAACGCTTCATGCACTTATACATTCATAGATACACGAATAAGCACTTGACCATTCTTACGCAAAGATAAACACAAAAACACGCGCCTTAATACTGATGGTCATACATATTCATAGGTACTTGGAGAACCAGCATTGAACACGTAATCCAATATTATAACGCATATATAAAGCAAATCGTGGCATTATGAATATACACACAGAAACAAATACACACGCACCCAAACCACATGCGAGTATATATATATATATATATGCGCAAACGTATAGGAACTTGTGAGGCACTCGTGAATGAACACCCTAACCATTCATACCATACCCACACTGATACACACGTACCTGCGCCAGTACATCGTGATACGCACTCGCGCACTGGGAGACTGGAAATGCGTGGGCATGCGCACTCTAATATCATTTCTTGCACACTGTTAACGCTAATAATATGTTCATCTTCAATTGAATGCCTTTAGAAAGCTGTGACTACGTGATCTAAAGGCAGCTATAAAAGAAAGTACAAAACCGCTAAAACAAATGCACATTGTAATTTAAGTACAAACAATACTGTTCACTTAACCCCAAATTTAAGTGCCACTTGGCCATACCATGATAACATGGGTTAATATCTGAGGTACTCTGTTTGACGAAAGTCAATGCAACAAAAATAATTATTCCAATCCTAACAGTTATATGAAGGAGTCACAACTTGAGTGGACACATTTCTTCATAACTTCCATGGTTAATCTTTTCAACTGGTCATTTGTATCTGCTTTGGTTCGATTTGAATCTCAATAATTCTTCTTATTTTTCTGTCAACCTTCGGAATTTTGTTAAGGTTGAGCATTGAAAGTTACTAAACATCATAATCAAGCACAAAGTCACCTGGGATGATGAAGATAGAAGAACTACTGGATGGATTTATCTGCCTTGAAAATCAGTATTCGAAATCTCGCCTTTTAGTTGGATTCGAGCACCTATCCTTGACGCAGGTAGGAAACACGAAATTACCTCACCAACGAAATAGGTTCCTTTAAGAAAGCATAGATCACTCAGTGAAGTTTAAACACACGAACGTGAAAAATTGGTTTATACGACATCTGTTAACCGGTGGATCATGGAATTATGTAAAGCTTACGGCCATCATCAAGTTGAAACGCAGGTTTTTGTTCGACCACCAAAGTTAAGCGACGTCGATCCTGGTCAGTACGTAAAAGGGTAACGGCTTGTGAATAACAGGTACTGTAAGCTTGCATGTGCGGCTGGTGTAATGGATAATGGCTCGGAACTTTTAAATGGAGAGGCGAGTTCAAATTCTAGTTGGGGTCGTTATAATCACTTACGCGCAAAAACCCTAGGGTAAGATATAAATTCACCTCTTTTCCCTCAACTATTGATTAATTAGTAAGACATTCGTATCTTTCAAAAATTATCACAATCTGAAAATATTTTCTGGCTTTACATAGTTTGCAAAGAGTTGATAAGCCATAGAAAATGAATCGATCAATCAATTAAATTGTGTGTATATCCTAAATAACGATACTTAATATTCCAATGTAAACACCAATATTAACATATATAATTGATATATTCCGGAAAGAGATATATATCAATACGAGGTTGTTAAGTAGTTAAGGCAAATATAACCGGGTAGGTCAATCTAGTGCGTAGACGTAATCGTCGGTACTCGTCGTATGAGACCTAGGCATAATCAGTAGACGTAGTAGATCTCTAGTTGAAGATCTCTAGATCTCTCTCACTCACTCTGGGCGTCCTTGCCTTCGTCTGTATTTATGGCTGACACCAGCCAATCACATTCCAGTGAGGGGGAACCAAGGTGTGTACATATTAATTCCCTATTCATTACATCAATGATTGATAAACAAATTATAATAGTCATATTAGGTTGGCAAGAAAGTCCTGACTCACTTAGGAAGCGGAAAGAAAGCAACAAATTTTATGGAGCAACACCAACATTTATTCTTCGAAATAATGCCCATCATTTCCGACGATCTTCTGCCAGCAATCAGCCAGTATCCGAATCTGTGTCAGATGCCAATCCACTGGCTTTGAATAATAAAAAAAAAGTAACCAACCTTTCTCAACTTCAGTGTTGAATCGCTGGTTGCGGAGGAAGTGTGTCATTGAGTGAAATAAGGCATAATCACCCGTAACTGCATCGAGATTGTATGGTCGATATGGAAGAATCTCAACACCGTTCATCTGTTTGAACATATTCTTAATCAACCTGGCAGTATGTGGCCTTGCATTGTCTTGCTGAAACACAGACCGACCTCGATTGACCAAAGATGGATATTCCTTCTTTAGTTTGTCGTACACGCGGTTTTGCTGCTGGCAATACAGTTCAGCGTCGACAGCGAAATCGTATGAAACAAACTCGAAATGTAGAACTCCTTGGAAATTCCACCGAACAGAGATAATATCTTTTGTTTTCTGTCCTCTTTCTAAGTAAGTCAGAACTTTCTGGCCAACCTAGTAGAATTGATAAACAAATTCTGTAAAGGTGAAATACTCATGACAAGCTCATGGTTAAGTAAAATATCGATGAGTGTTACAAGATATGAATATATAGTGGGGAAATTAACAAAATTTGTACTTTATTACTGTTCTTTAGCAAATATTTACTAAATAAACTAAAGGTACTCGTTATCGGCATAGACTTATTTCTAGTAAACGGGTAATACGATTGATATTGTAACAAACTTACATTTACTTGAACAGTAATTACAGTGCGTTATTACGTGACGCTCAAACCAAGCACATCGGACGTCATTAAATTGACAGCCATTTATACACCCTAAGAGAAATGGCAAGCAGTTACATCACGAGAGCAGCGAGAGTAGCCTTCACTGAATTATCCAGTGAGAATAGTCTTCATTCAACTATCCAGCGACAGTAGTCTCCACTCAAACTATCCAGTGAGAGTAATCTCCACTTAGCTATCCAAAAACAGTAGTTTTCACTTAACTGTCATTCATTTACACTATCCAGTGAGAAAAGTCTTCACTCAACTATCCAACACAGACCATAACAGTTGAGATCTTTATTGAGTCTAGCCTTGTGTTGAATGTTATTCTTTAAAAATAACTATTTTAGCTTCATTTAATATAAAAAATCAAACAGCGTAGCGAGATGATATTCGCGGATTTTCTAAGTTTTAGAAAAACTACTGCTTTGAAAATCAGCATTCGAAATCGCTGCATAAGTTTTTACTTGGGTTAAAAGACTGAACGTGAGCTCCAGTGATTAAAATGTCACATCCACACAGGAAATTCCAAGTAACCAACTTCTTTTATGCGCTATGTTTCTATGGGAGCGATCTTGGCTCTCTATAATTTTCTTATGGAGTTATTAACATTCATTTTTTGTTCCTCTTTTGACATCCATTCACATAAATCCAAATATATCAATCTGATTCTGTTACATTCGATGTATCCTGTAAGTGTTAGAATAACCTAGCATTTTCCATATTATATCCCCCAGAAACGTCAACTCTTTCTTTCTGATTGTAAGTTGCTGTGGATTCAGGATGAGGAACCGCACAAAATAATGAGCAACAAAAACATATATTGAGATAGAAAGTAGATTATATTGAACGTAATATACAAACTTGAACGCAGGTTAATAAATCCAGGAATACTATTAGTAAGAAATAAATATATACAAGTCTTGAAGTGAAGTCGTTGGAAATAGTATATCCGTGTATATTATTCTAGCTGAGTGGAGCTCAGAGTTAGTCTGACTTCTGATGCGGTAGTCTCTGGGTAACTTCGGTATCTCTCGGTAACTTATTTATCAGTTCCGGTACTCTCCGATAACTCGCACGGATCTCTACTATAACTCTCAACTGCTGTTCTCTCTATGGCAGGAGTATATGTATACTCAGTCGTGTCTATTATCATATACAAAGGGGAGATCCCACAACATAAGAAAACGTTTATTTTAAGTCCCTATTTGCATTTAAACTTTCTCGTTTTGAATACGCTCTGTCCATCGCATTCGTCGGTAGAATAGCACCACTCTTGCTACAAGCATTCTCTTCAGTTGTAATGCGTTTTTCTAGCATCCACTGTCATATAGGAGACTAGATATTGCACAACAGTTCAGTATTCTTTTCTTAGTTTCTGACGAGATTTTATTATCTCTTAATACTTTACCTACTTTCTGTAAGATCTTTCGCTGCTGCTATGCTACTTTGTGTATCACATTGTCCATCATCTATTATTGCACTAACCAGATAGTTAAGTGTCAAGGTTTCATTCTGATGTTCCGAATTAGTAGATTAACATCTTGGACTAGTTCATTTGCTGATAATTATGGATTGTATCTTCTGCCAGTTAATAAACATTCATAAATATCTTTGTTCCGCTCCACACAACCCGTATTTATAAATAAAATACTTTCCCCTTTTAAATTTTTTACACAGTTTATTATCTGTTCCATATTTTTAAATAGTAATTTCGAAAGATTTTTAATCATTTCTTTTTTAATCATTTTCATTTTATCAGATGTGATAAAACTATGAAAAACGCAAGGGATTACTGAACGTGAAAGAACCTGGAAAAAAAATTATCGAAGAGCGAGGACAATAAAAGAACATGAATTTAGGAAATATAAGATGAAAATTGACGTTATATTTGAATTTTGGAAGGTCGTTGTTGAAAAAAAAAAAGAAAGAAGTCGGAAGAGAGTTCCGCAAGCGATGTGCAAGAGAAGAAACTCTTGGCATAAAACGTATGTTTACATTTAGAAATTTCAAGAACAAAATGACGAGACCTAGCTGCCAATCTAGTACAGCACTTAAGTTTCTGAAATCGAGGCACTTTTTAGAGAAATTTATATTCTTTTTATGTCTGAAATTCTGGGATAAGAAGTTATCAGTATTTACACTATTTATATTTGAACTTTGTTGTTATTATCATAATGGTCTTCCTCAAGTGTACATCGAACTGGATAACCTACTGAGAATTCTGAACTAAACCCTCTATTTAATCTACGGGGGCACACTGTTCTCGTTCTATTACTCATGAATAGGAATATCGTCTAGTTTCTTTTTTTTTTATTTAGTACTGTTCAGTTATTTTTTTTTCACTGTTTACAACTACATACTGCAGGGATTCAACTCACAACTGTAGAACAATTCTGTTGTTAAGATAAGCACTCAGTTGTGGAACAATCTGAGACCATAATAAACCCACCTTGACAAAGAGAGCTATTTATGGTGCCCTGGAGCATCTCTTTGTGCTCAAGTCGGATAGTCCATTGCTTGGGCTGTGTTTGGCTGCTGATAAATGAGTGGAAGCATTTCTGTATAAATACTAGCTTGATTCCAGTCATAGTTTGCAGGGTTTGTATTGGAGCAGTCGTCTTCGGATGACTGCTCTGTAACCCTATAACGCTGTCAGCTCTCTGCTTCCGAGCAGAGAGCACAAACCCAGTCGTGGTTCCGCCGAAGGGTAGAACCACGACTCGGTAAAAATAGACAGACATATTTTTGGCCCGGCCATATGGCCGGGAATTCCCACATTAAAATGACCATGTGTCACATCCGGCCTTGCGTGGGAAGGCTAGTAAATACAGCAGGGTTTGTATTGAAGCAGTCGTCTTCGGATGACTGCTCTATAACCCTATAACACTGTCAGCTCTCTGCTTCCGAGCAGAGAGCACAAACCCAGTCGTGGTTCCGCCGAAGGGTAGAACCACGACTTGGTAAAAATAGACAGACATATTTTTGGCCCGGCTATATGGCCGGGAATTCCCACATTAAAATGACCATGTGTCACATCCGGGCTTGCGTGGGAAGCCTAGTAAATACAGCAGGGTTTGTATTGAAGCAGTCGTCTTCGGATGACTGCTCTATAACCCTATAACACTGTCAGCTCTCTGCTTCCGAGCAGAGAGCACAAACCCAGTCGTGGTTCCGCCGAAGGGTAGAACCACGACTCGGTAAAAATAGACAGACATATTTTTGGCCCGGCTATATGCCCGGGAATACCCACATTAAAATGACCATGTGTCACATCCGGCCTTGCGTGGGAAGGCTAGTAAATATAGCAGGGTTTGCATTGAAGCAGTCGTCTTAGGATGGCTGCTCTGTAACTCTATAACTCTGTCAGCTCTCTGCTTCAGAGCAGAGAGCACAAACCCAGTCGTGGTTCCGCCGAAGGGTAGAACCACGACTCGGTAAAAATAGACAGACATATTTTTGGCCCGGCTATATGGCCGGGAATTCCCACATTAAAATGACCATGTGTCACATCCGACCTTGCGTGGGAAGCCTAGTAAATACAGCAGGGTTTGCATTGAAGCAGTCGTCTTCGGATGACTGCTCTATAACCCTATAACACTGTCAGCTCTCTGCTTCCGAGCAGAGAGCACAAACCCAGTCGTGGTTCCGCCGAAGGGTAGAACCACGACTCGGTAAAAATAGACAGACATATTTTTGGCCCTGCTAATTGGCCGGGAATTCCCACATTAAAATGACCATGTGTCACATCCGGCCTTGCGTGGGAAGGCTAGTAAATACAGCAGGGTTTGTATTGAATTACAACCTGCTTTATTTTTGTTTGCCGGCTGGACGCTAGCTGGGACCCTTACGCCAGTAAGTGTTGTTATTCTATTATCATTATTCTACAACAACCACTATGTCACCAAATCTATAAAATAATGGTTTTACCTACTAGGCCACTGCCCCGTACAATTTGCACTAGTAAACTTAGAACCAGGCGGCTGATTAGGTTACAATTGTTGTTACGTGTCATATTTTGACTACTGTTGCTTCCCATGTTTTGATTGTTGCTGCTACAGTTGACTTGCTGTCATTTATCTTTCTTTATTAACAGCTCTCATATTGTATTTATTTTTATGCTAGGTCTACTAAATAGGTCTACATAGCCTATCATATGCGCTGATTTTCTCTTTCTCCATTGTTCTTCCTTGTTCAATTTTTTCTCTTCATTTCATGGCGGCTGTTGACTACACTTTTCCCATCATATATGATCAGCCATTCCTGATTTCATTGTCCCATCACTCATTATGAATTGACGATGTTCCTCCAGCTGTATTTTTAAAGATCGGTTTGTTTCCCAGTTATATTCTCTTCCTCAACTGCAAGACATCAAGTACACGTAACTTGGTTATATTCTCCCCCGTATTAGACTTTACACGGCAGAGATTTCTCCATAGATTAGAGATACTTGTTCTGATGCTGTATGAACCGTAGATCTCCTGAATCTTTTCCGATAAGGCCATGACGTAAGGTAGACAGAACGTGGCAATTTTCTCGGCATCATTCCTGACTCTTCTGTTCCCATCTGTAGATGCTGATGTCACGTTTGTTAGATAGTTGCAAATCTGAAGAGTACGTTTGATGCTGATCACTTCTTGTTCTTATGTTATGATTTTGTCCGGTGCTGTAGGCATCAAACGATCCCATTTTACACACTGTATCTTCTTCTTCATGAGCCGTGTCGCCTCAAACGTAGACGATCATGGATATTCACTTGGCTCTGTCTCTTGTAGCTCTCAATAATTTTTCTCTTGGTATCTCTTCTAAGACCAGCTCCGCCATCCATTTGCTCAAACCTAACAAGTATGTCTCGCGTTGCTTTCCCCCCGTCTCTCCTTCCCTTTATCCGACCTGTGAGTATTAAATTCTCCAGGCCCTCCTTCCTCATTACGTGTCCCAGGAACCTCATTTGTCTCTTCCTGATGTTTACTATCAGTTTTCTTCTCGTTTGCATCCTTTCCAATACCTCATCGTTGCACACGTGCTCCGTCCATCGTATCCTCAACATCCTCCTGTAAAACTACATTTCTGCTGCCTCAAGCCTCTCCTTCATCCTTGATGAGATCGTCCAACATTCACAGAAGGACAGATATCACCTAGCAATCCATCACTCTTTTCTTTGTTTCTAATGAGATTTTCCTGTCTTTCACTACTCTGGTTAGCTTCTGAAATGTGTCTTTGGCCATGCCAATGCGTCTTTGGATATCCATGTCGCACTTTTCTCATTATACTGCGTGAATTTTTAAGCATACTACTAAATTGGGATCTAGGTCTTACCGTTTTACTGTTGAACTGGCTAGATGCAAACGTCAGTTTTATTCTAATAGATTCTTTTCACGCACTTCTCGCCTGTTAAACTACCATCCAATTTTTTGCTTCTCAGCCACCAATAATCTTCAAACATGTAAATGCAAAGTCAGTCGCCATCTTCTTCCTTTCTGAATCCTTTCTTTTATTATCCCTTTCTTCACTCTTCCTCACTAAAGTCTTCTTATTCCCTTTCACTCCATGTAAGTCCTTGCTTCCGAGTCGAATTATCACCTTGCTTAGGGTGAAATGATAAAGATATTGTCTTTACAGCCTTCATGGCATACTGAAGCAGAACTATTGTTGTTTTCTTTACTTGAAACATCTTAATTATGTTCAGTTTAATTGCAACGCTTCATATTAGTAAGAATTATATTTATCTACCTCCCTATGAAAGCATCATTCACATGCTTCAGAGTGGTTACGAACAGCCAACTAGGCGTTATTTTAAGCCTTTCATTAGTAAAGGTCGTTATCTGTCTCGTAGTTTTAATTTTTTTGACTGTGAATATCATTTTTATATTCATTAATGTATTTGAGTGTCCTTAGTAAATTGTCCACTATTCAAGAGCTATAAATATTATAAAGTCTTTGTGAAGTGATCAATGGATATCTGACATGCCCACGTATGCTTTCTTCCAACATTAACCTTGGATGTCAAAATAGTTTTATGTGGGTGGGCTTGGATCGTACAAATCATGTTAACCATTAATTAGTCTTTTTGCACTATTTTAATAATCCGTTTTCTTAAAAAGAATAAAACGATAACGACACATGAATATATGCTTTAGGAATAGCATCGATATGTCATCGAGTTTACATTGGTTTTGTTTTGTTTTAATAATTACATATGGATTATCGCATATCGTCTTGCTTTGTTTCTATTCATTTTCTCATTTGATTGTTGCAATCTTATCAATAAATACATCTCTCTATCCCTTTCCCCCCTCTCTCTCTCTCTCTATCCCTTCCTCCCCCCCCTCTCTCTCTCTCTCTCTCTCTTCGGTGATCAATATTTCTTTGGCAATATTTTGATACACGTCATAATAACATTTCTCGTTCTAACGCGATCACTATTACTTACTGGTTCAACACATTTTTTTTATTTCTGCAAAGCGAGAATAATTACCAAAAATCATGATTAAAACGCAAGAGGTCTATTTCAGAACATCAAGAGCCAATTCGAGCAATAAATTAAGTATTTTTGTACCAGAATCGTAAGTGAAATAGCTGCATATTTTACGAAACTAGAATTCCGTGTTCGATCCCAGGTAAAAGCCAGGATTACAAATGCTGATTTTTGAAGCAGACAGGTTTTTCAAACTTGAAAATTAGTGAACTACAATCTTCTTACTTTCCTTCTTACTATTCTATATTATATTTATTTTTCTTTATGCGCCGTGTCCCTTCAGGACGTCGGCGATCATGGTTTTCCACAACTCCCTGTCTCTTATAGCTCTTAACAAACCTTGTCCTTCTGCTATTCTTCTCAAGCCCTATTCCATCATCCATTTACTCAAGTATGTCATACATTGTCTTCCTGTGTTTCTCTATCTTGTGAGTATCAGATTTTCTAAGCTCTCCATTCTCATTATATGACCTAGATAGCTCAACTGTCTCTTCTTGCTTTTTGTTTCCATTTTCTTCAAAATTTCATCGTTACTCACATGCCTGTTGCATGGTATCCTCAGCATCCTTCTGTAGAAGCACATTTCTGCTGCTTCAAATTGCCTCTTCATCTTTAAGAAGATCGTCCAGCATTTAGTGCAATACATGATGGCAGATACCACATAGCAATTTAGTACCGTTTTCTTTGTTTATAGCAGAATTTTTCTATTTTTCAAAATTTTTTTTTTTTTGGAATGCTTCCTTGGCTACCCAACACGACTTCATTTTTATAAAATGCATATTTTACAAGAATACTTTTTTATGCTCACCATCGCTTACATATATTGTACATTTCATGCTTTCAGTAATCAGTAAATTTATAATACCAGCATACCGTCAGAAGTTTTCTATTTAACTAAGTATTACTGACTTGAAAATGCTATAATTTATAAAACTTACCTGATTTAATAGATAAGTATATTTGTATTCTACATATAATTCTTGTTTAAAGTTAAGCAGCTATGTACAGTTTAGCGACAGAAAGAGTGATTACACTGAAATAATTATACTGCAGTATGACTCGTTAAAATCAACAGCAGACATATATTTAATCATTTCCTTAGCTTTAAACCGAAATAGAAACTGCACTGGCTAAATTGAATGGAAACAAAACAGCAGAACCAGACGGTATTTTAACAGAGATGCTGGCAGCCTTAGACGATTTCGTCGTAGACACAGAAGAGAAACCCCTAGTCGTGTACCTTTATAAGTCTACAATTTGTCCGTCCATCCATTATTGTTGCCCCATTTAGTCTAATGCTTTTGCTCTTTATCTTGATATTTTGGAGAAAAGCCAAAGAAGAATCTGTGTTCTTACCGATCCTGATCTTGCATCTCGACTTCAATCAAAAAGGTTTCCATCATAGTATGTATATCCTTATTCTTTGTATGATTCTTGTTTATTTTGGTGGAGTCGTTACAGGAAAATCGTCTAATCATTTGCATCTATGACATCTAAATTAGCATTGGTCGACTTTCATTTTAAAACTTTCGCTATTTACATCTATTTCGGCCAATTTATTAATGAATAGATAAAAATTAAAAATTAGAACGTCAACACTTTAATTCATTATTCAAGATTGCGTACCATTTGTTTAGGTTAAGGATGTTATTCGGCACTTTGATTTAAAACATTACCTTTTATTTGTAAAGCAAATGATTATTTTTATAATAATTTAAGTTGACCGTTGATTAGAGTTTTATTATTAGATAATTTATTTTACATTTCTATTATGCCTAATTGAAACACTACAATCTTCAGGTTACATCCAACCACACAGAAAATATTCTCTGTATAATGATTTTTTTTTATCTTTGAATGAAGATTATCATGTGTTTACATGTTCTGTTTTGTCAAAATAAACAACAAAAATTAAAAAATGAGAGATTTCAAAATTATAAGTTTGACGCCCTATTTACATTCGGACTACTGTACTCATTTTCGTTGTTGTTATTATTATCATTGTTGTTGTTGAGATAATACTAATACAGATGAGGACATTGGTCCGAATGTAAATAATGTAAATAAGGATAATTCCTTATTCCAGAAATTCAAGAATAAATTAGCGCCTTATATATTTCAGTATTGTTAATTAATCAAACGTTCTTCTCAAGAACAAAAAAAAAACAAATATTGAGGTTATATGAACAGTGTTTAGCATTACATATTTTCGACCACGTATTTTAAATCAGAGGGAAGAAATAATACCAAAAACCTTATTGATACGAACCTGTATGAAGTGTTTTACGTTTGTAATGTGTCTGGAATAGAATAAAATAAGGATTGCTCAAGTTTTTGAAAAAAAGCTTTTTTTTTAATTTTCGGATCGAGCAAAAATCAAAAACCAAAAAACAAATGAGGTGATAAAAATATCAAACAGAAAAATAGTTATTTAATTTTTTTTTCATTTTATTCTACTTGACATAATTCAAAAGTCGAGATATTTTTACTACTTAAAAATAATAAGATATTTAATTAATACAAAATACAGTAACATAGGTATCTCCACTAAATCGCTAAAAAAAACAACATAGTATGAAATGAAGAAAAAAAGGCCCTAAACTTAAAAAAAGCGATTTTTTCCATCAAAATGTTTATGTTATTCTTAGGAAAAACGTTGAAGTATTTTTAATTACTTTTTAAAATTTTTAATCCCTTCTAACAAGTTCAAAAGTTTGGTAAAAAAAAATCTCCTTTTGATTTTAGTTAGCGGTTAACCGAACAGTTACGAGAGTTTATAATAGAAAACATAATATTACAATCATTTACAAAAAAAAAATTACAATCATTTTTTTCTGTGACAAACACATTAATTTGGAAATTTTTGCAAAAATCAAATAATTGTTGGATTTTGATAACACTTACGGGACTTATTCAAAAATGAATGAAATTATTTTTGAAGTTATTATTTTTAAACATTCTTGGAAAAATATGTTTTTACATCAGTTACCCCCACTTCACATAATTAATGTAGTTTTAAGAAATTAAATTTTGTTGGGAAAATTGATTTTATTAGTTAAAAGAAGGGGAATGTAAATCATCTATTATCTTTTTGAAACATTTTGCCTTCCTTTTCAAACATCTGCTTTAAATAGTAAAATAAAAAATGCAATAAAACTATGACATTATTTAATTTGATAAGCTTTTTTTTTTTTGCTTTCATACATAATATATATTAAGGTCATTATAGTCCCAAAAACAAGAAAATTTAATTAATAATGAAATTTTAAAATTATTTTTTCCAGTTTTTTAAATTATAATAATGTTGAAATTATAATAATGTTTCAAAGATATTTTAAAAATACTTCGAAAATTCCTTGTCGTTAGTTTATTAAATTATTAAATGAAAATTATATTTACTAATCGAAAATTGAGAAGTTGAATACAAATCGTCGTGCATTCGTATTTTTAGAATAATTTTCAATTTATTTTTTTGTGTATGTGTACTTAAAGTTTCTTTTTGTATGGTAATTTTTATGTGCACATTAAAAGGTCATGTGTTTCAGGGTTTCTTCCTCTTTCAGGAAAAAAATTGTACTATGTAACTTGTGATCGTCATACACTTATTTCGCATCTGTCAAGCTGTCAACATATATCAAAGACAGTAGAAAGGTTAGAAAGTTCAACTCTGTGTTTAAATAGAGTTTTACTCTAAATTTCATGCTATAAATAAGTAATACTTGTGTAATTCAGATTAATTTTACATTAAGTTTGCTAATTTTTCAAAAATAATTTGTCACAAATGTATATTTCATTTTTGCAAGATTTTTAAAACCGAGAATTGACTTTTTAATTTTATTTTTGCAAGATTTTTAAAAGCGAGAATTAACTTTAGAAAATGTCGATCGTTCAAAAATGTCCGAATAATAGAAGGATTAAAAAAAGTTTCAAAATGTTAGATTCTAATCAATATAACTTCTGTTTGAAATACAGCAGAGTATTTTGCTCTCTGGAAATAGTAAATTTAATCAATTCAAAGTGCAATTAACGTAGTTTTGCCATCGTTGCGATCGACTTATGACACGGTGGCTTGGTGAAAGATCACTTTTTCCTTCTTCATTTATGGTGGTTTTTAGGCGATTTCTTCCTTGGAAAGCACTAATAATGCTATATAATATTCACTATTGTGCTGAAAGAACATATGGACCTACCAGTCAGTAGCATACACTTCCAGCTCACACATTAATCATAAACTGAAGCTGGTGTCTAGCCTGTATTATACCATGGTGATTCCGATTCGCCCAGTAACATGATGATAAACAGCAGCAACGTTTGGAACGCTATCTACTGCAGCCGTGCTGCCTCGCGTCCATTACCATTTACCGTGACCGTATGTAAAAATCATATCAGCCTGCTCGTGATATAAATATACTGCCATTGTTAAACGAAATATTTCTTAGTTAACTCACTACTATACACGTTAAACTTTAAAGACAGACTGGCCACAAATGTACATGAATGGCAAATGTAACCTAGTCGTCATGGCAACAGAGCGTCATCAACCATAAACTTCCTTTAAACTTAACTAAAAACAAAGGATTTTGGGACATATGTTTATATGTACTTTTGTCCTTGTTTTATTGTGAGAAACCCGCTCTAAAATAAGTGTGCGTGTGTATTTATTCATTCATTCATAAGTAATTGGATTGCTCCACTATCTTAGTAGTAGGTTATAAATATTAATATCTAAATTTTACAGCGGTCAGTTTTCAATCGATGCCTGACGGGTGAAACTCAGAAAGCTGTTTTAGAACAGAAATTGCAAACCAAAACCCACGTTAAAATGAGACAGTGTTTACTGAATTCCAAAACAATGAAATACAGTATCTTAATTTGTTCTCGTCGACTTGTTGTCACTTGTTTTCGTTGGCTTGTCGTCGCTTGTTCTCGTTGGCTTCGTCAATCGTTCTCATCGATTTGTTGTCAGTTGTTCTCATAGACTTGTCGTCACTCGTTCTCCTCGACTTGTTCTCGTCGAATTATTGTGGCCACCTTAGGGTCTAATCTTGGTCAACACAGCACCAGATATAACATGATCCCCAGGCGTTCGCGAGCCAACCCTTCCTAAACCTCAACCAATCCGCCCACGCTGTGTTTGTTTGATCACGGACCGACCAAAGTAGAATTGCCTCTTATCATCTGACTAGGTTAGTCCAGACACGCGAGAGGTCGGTATATAGTTAAAATCAGATTTCACGCGATCCGCGGTAGTTGATAGCTGGCAAACAGAATATAATCAGTACAAGATTGCAACACCACATGTCTAGTTTTATATATATTTATAGACGGTTATATACACAATTATAAGAAAATCAAAGCTAGTGGCATGCAAACAGTTGACTGGCATTTCAATAATACATTTAGTAACAATGTTCTCAGAGAGGGTGGTTTGCTCAGTCGGCTCTAGCAGCACGCCGATTTTAGATCGATCGTATTCTTCAAATCACGGGTCCCAAATCTGCTAATTTTGTTTTCCATCTCGGTTTTATTGAAAAGGCACAAAACTGGGGTGGTAAAGGTATCTAGGGAAGACAAAAACAATCTCAGTTATCCATTTCGACTAAATCTCTGGCCCTTCGCTGCTAAAGGGGAGAACTTACTCCCTCTTATTGCTTGCCAGTCTGTACTCAAAGCTCAGATAGCCGATGACAAGAAATACTCACAGTCCAATTTTGACTTAGGGCCAAATAAATAGTCAAAACAGGACGACAATATAATGTCTATGATTTTTTGCACAGATTCAATCAATTCGGTTACTTTTCCTAACAAAAATAATTGTATTTTCCAATTTTAGATAAATCTTTTTTTTTATCTTTAAAATGAATAAAGAATTAATACTAGCCATCTGGAAATAGGGTTACATATCTATTCCTTCTCTCACCCTCTCTGAGCTAATGGTTGTTACGTCTGCATATCCAACTCACAGTTTTCCTGTTGCTCTTTTTTTCATTTTCTCGTTTTCTGTTTGACTTTTAAAAGCCTTGTTTTAAACTTATTATGTTCGTGCAGATGACGTTAGATTTTTTCTGTCAAAAACAAAGTAGTACCTCGGTTCATATATTATGTTCAGTTCCATCAGTTTTATTACTTTGTCATATAAATCAGAAATATGAAATATATATTCATACACATTATGAGTTTATCTTAATGATTTGGACTAAAAAGTCTGCTTTGATCATCTAACCAATTTATGATTATTACTTTTTGATTTACCTGTGACTATATTTTAATGGCAGATAAAAGGTGATGACTCTAATTGCATTAGGAGTCTATTTTTACATAGTTTGTTTAAAAAATAGTTGCAAATTCTAGCAGCTCTGAAACGTACAAAAATACCTAAGCAAAGGTGAGCATTGACCTTTCGAAGTCATACCTAACATCACTTAAGTGTTTGTAAAAGAGTTGCATTTAATGGAAGTTTAACATGGTTTATTTGTTTTCTTGTCGGATGAAGAGTATTCATTCTTCCTGTGAATAAATGTTTTCCTGTTTTCCTAATGATCATGTAAATTAGAAATTGATATACATAATTTTTCTATTCATCGATCGATTATTGGTTATCGATTATATTATACAATAAAAGATCTCCACTCCTATACATATACCTTTGTACAAGTTACATGAAACATCATCAAGACTACTCTTCTGTCATGGAATCTTTTAAAATGATTTTCATTTATAAATACATGGATAAAAATGAATATTAAATATATATATATATATATATATATATGTGTGTGTGTGTGTGTGTGTGTGTGTGTCTGTGTGTGACTGTGTGTGTGTGCCTTTAAGTATGAACGCTTGTGTGTGTGAGAAATGCCGCGAGCTATTTCTGTCTGAAAAAAAAGGGAAAAAGATCAATCGACTCCATATATAACTCAATATATTTATTTCAGAATGTAGTCTTAAATTTTTCACTTTAAATATTATCAATGGATGCTCTTGCTAAGGTTTCATTATTAAACAGTTTTGGTGTTCTTTATCATTCATTTCTAACGCGATTTTTTTTCGCTTTTAATAGTATCCTCTTATAATGGCAAATGTCGCCATCTAATATTTCACATTTAGGTGGCTCCGCACCCCGTCGGGAAGTGTCTACTCTACACAAGTCTCTAGTGAGTCGATCAATTGATCATTACAATTTTACGAGAGTTTCATTCATAGTTATTTGATAGCAAAGGCTCCGTTTCTTACGTATCAATGTTGATATTAGTAAACTACCAATCTAATAAACAACTCGAGTTACATTTGTAAAAGCCCAGAGGGGAAAATGGACTAAAATCTGATTTTTTTTTCTTATAATTCTTTGTTGATATACGCATAATATATATATATATATATATAATCCGCAAGTTTGGTGTTCTTGATAAAATCCCTATATATATATATATATATATATATATATATATATATATATATATATATAGGGATTTTATCAAGCCATTGCCTTGATAAAGTCTCTCAGAACAGGAAACACGTCGGCTAAGTTTTTCCCTTGTCTTGTTTTATTTATTTTGTCTCTTGTACTGATACACCACTTCATCTTAAAATATATATATATATATATATGTGTGTGTGTGTGTGTGTGTGTGTGTGTGTGTGTGTGTGTGTGTGTGTGTGTGTGTGTGTTATATCTATGTACGTTATGGAGTAATGGATATCAGCTCGAAATGAGTAATCGGGGAGTCAAGTTCAAATTAAAGTCGAATTCGTGTCTTTCACTTACACACAAATATCTTCTTCTTCTTCTATGTGCCCTGTCCCTTCAGGATGTAGGCGATCATGGTTCTTCATGTCTCCCTATCCCTTGTGGATAGGGAGACATGAAGAACCATGATCGCCGTCATCCACCTGATCAGACCCTGCAAATATGTTATCCGCTGCCTTCCTCTGTCTCTCTTTCCTTCTATCTGACCAGTCAGTATCAGGTTCTCCAGGCTCCTGTTTTTCTCTTTTACTAAAATATACTAAATTGTTCGGTTGTCTAAAGGCCGTTTCGAAATATAGGATTGAGGTTTATTTTTTGTTTTGTTTTTTTCTCCTAGTAGAACCTTCCAAAAAAAAAATTCGTAGACCGTTACTGTTTGAAATCAGCCTTTCTCTTCCCCACCCCCTATCTGGGTACTGGACATTCCACTTCTACTACTACTACTACTCTCTCTCTCTCTCTCTCTCTCTCTCTCTCTCTCTCTCTCTCTCAACACACTGGCTTTATTAACTGGCAAGAGAACACGCCGAAATTATTCTGAAAAAATAAATTCAAAAATATATAGAAATTTCAACTTTTTCAATATGCTGTCTGCAAGTGGTAAGTTCAGATTTTCTAGGAAAGGTATTAACCCATCTCTTCTCCCTATAGGTATAGATTGAATAAGCAAGACAGATTGGGTCCAGTAGCTTTGGTCGGCAACCCGTCTACCCCAGAAAGTAATGGCAAACTACTGCTGGAAAATCTTCTCCCTAATCAGTGATGTTAAGAAAAAACATCATCACGTATGGCAATTAACTGACTGATATATGTATTTTAAATGAAAATGTGTATTTAGGTGGGGTGAATATCGGCTCGGAACGAGAAAAAGGAGAGATGAGTTCGAATTCTAGTTCAATTCATTGCATTAACTTACGCGCAAATACCCTTAGAAAAAGATATTAATCTGTCTCTTCTCCCTCCAGCTATGGGTTAAATAGCACGAAAGATTGCGTTCAGTAGCCCTGATTGGCAACCAGTCTACCGCAGAAAGTAATGACATCCCACTTTGGGAAAACATTCTACCCAGTCAGTCATGTCTCTTTTAAGACATGATCGCCCAAGTGTGAATTCAATTGGAATTCGAACTCAGCTCTCCGATTTCTCGTTCTGAGACGATATTCACTAACCCATTACACACATCCTAGTACATCTAGTGCTGCGCTTAAATTCACAAATTCAGGTACTATAGAGGAATGTTTATCAGAACAATTACCATGACAGTATTTATAAAAAAAAAAGGGACGCGGAAACTATGTTAAGACGGAGGGAAATGACTGAAGCCGAGATGCCAGTCAGGACGGATAATATTACAGGTTCTCTTTGTATTTTATCAAGTGCGAGAAGCCGTGAACGCTTTGTTTGAAGTATAGATTTATTGTTGTTATTATTATACTTATTACTTGCTTTTTGTATGATATATTAAGTGTCCATAACGATATTTGTGCCGCTACACGAGTTTCGAGTCTAAAGTTGACTCTCTTCAGGCGAATAAACTTGTGACTTCACACATCGAGATCCGTTATATTAATATATATTTCCTGCAGGCCATGGAGAGAGAGAGAGAGAGAGAGAGAGAGAGACAATAGCGAGGCAGAGTCGGTTCAATTTATTAGAGAGACAATAGCAAGGCAACGTCGACGCAGTTCATTCTCTTTACTACCAGTTATTAGACTTTACTACCGGTTATGGAAGCTCTTGCCACGTGTTTGCTCTTTAACAGTACCTTATTATTAATAATTTTTTTGCAATAATTATATCATCGAGTGGCGAAATATATATATATATATATATATATATATATATATATATATTTCGCTATTCGATGATATAACGCCCGGAGGTAGAGGTAGAGTCGCCGACTGACGCCAATTCGGTCGGGTTTCAATCCTGGGTTAGGAAGCAATCGGAGTCTAACCGTACTGATGAGCTGTGATACAGCGAAACAAATCTGTCTGCGGATGACAATATATATATATATTTAGCCTCTCTATTATAATAAAGATAACTGGGTATTTCTTTGTACATATATATATATATATAGAGATACAAAGAAATACCCATTGATATATATATATATATATATATATATATATATATATATATATATATATAGCGCTCAGGAGGTGTGGATTATTTTGTGACTTTTTCTTATGTCTTTAAGATACTCAATAGTAGGAACATCAATATATGTGTTGCTGTCATTTTGGACGGCATCTCGATATATATATTTTGCTGTCATTTTTTATGGCACGGGCCCACTCGTATATATGTATTATAAATACACACACGAAAACACATATATTTACTTTTTACGCGTAATACTAGAACATTTAAAAGAAAATAAGCATGAATAATTGATAAGGTAAGTTTCACCAAAAGAAGATTCATCAATAAAAATGCTGTGTCAATCTTCAAAAATAAACGAATCTACCAGCGTCGAAAATAAGTATGCGTTATCCCAATTTTTTCATGAGTTTGAAAATTGATCACTAAATTGACCATAGATTAGCAACTATTTTTCCTATCATGCAGGTCGCTTACCATACTAATATTATCTATGAGCATTCTTGAACGAAATGCTTCATTGTTGAAAATTATTAAATCGTATAAATAATAATTACAAAAATTCTAGACACCCTTTTAACTACTACCACCCCATCTATTTGAAACTTAAGTGTATTTAGAGTGAGAAAAATAGTATTTTATCTCCTGCTGATTTTCTGAATTTGCCACCTTACAAAAATGGCCACGCCATATAATTTTCCGTCTTGAAAGTGGGAGATACAATTTAAAAATGAAATTCTAGAAAATTACAATATATCAATTTTTAAACATTGAAACTCACGGAACATATTGAAAATAAAAAGAGCAAAGGAAAGTAGCTAATAACCTGTCTCATGGGCTTGTGTAAATGGTTCGCAGAACAGGGATTTGCTGAGATAGTAAAAAGACAAAACTTTTTTTTAGAGCTACAAAGAACAGGAAGTTGTGGAGAGACGTGATCATTCATGTCCTGAAGAAATGCAGCACATAGAAGAAAAAAGGTTGATCACAGATACAGAAAGGAAAACTGAAAGAACTCTTAGACAAGGTAGTAATGGAAAACAAGAAAAACAGATATACGATTAATTGTAAGAAGACAGTGCATGGTTGCTAGCAAAAGAGATAGCCTTGGGTTTAGCTACCTATTGGGGGTGTCAAAATCAAGCAGTTAGAGAAATAATAACTAACAAAATTATTAGAAACAAAAAAGAACGCTGAACTGCTATGCAATACCTAACGTTCTATATGACTATGAAAGCTGTACAATCTCATCAAAGATGAATAATTAACGTGACGCTGATGCAGTTCTATCGAGGAATGCTAAAAACGCCAGGGTCAAAACTTGTGAGCAACAAGTAAACCCTTGAATTGAAACAAAACGAATAATTTCTTCCTAGGATCTTTCACACTTTCCGTGATCACGCATACGTCGTCTCTTGGCGTTGTTATTCTCTTTGGGCCGCATTTTCTTTTCCATTTTGGACTGATGGATCCAGTTTGTTTCCTTAACGACACGACTGACAGTTGAAAGGCTGATACAAACAATATCCGCGGTCTCTCTGTTAGGCTTGCCAGTGTGTTAGTGAGGCGTTACAATTTTCGTACGCTTCCTTGGAGTAACGTATATCGCAGACAATGGCCATAAGATAACTAATCGACAGTCAAGGCAATAGTGTCTGGACGTCATAAAAATCAGATGCAATCACAGATTGATAGCCATGATAGCCTACGTCCTGAAGGGATCGGATGCATAAAAGTAGATACCTTTTTGGATTTTATATCCATGAAGTCCAAGAATTTAACTCGAAGTTCAATTCACATGTATCAACAGAAAAAAATTAAATTAACTTATCACATTATTTTTACAAGCAGCCAGTGATATAAGTAGTTGGCTTGAACTATATTTTTCCTCAAGAATTAGTATTCAAGTTGCTTAAATTGTTGGTCAATTTTAATTAACCAACAAATCGCAAAAAAAGATATTTCAGTCTAAGTAAACTAATATAATTGGTAGAAATCTTGAATATATTATGAATAACTGTATTTAGTAATTTTTAATATTTAATTTTACACTTTTCTTTTTTTTTTTTCTCCTATATGTTTAGATGTTTAAACTACACAAACGTTATTAGTGGATTTGCGTAAGATTTAGTCAAATCTGAGTACAGTTGCTTATAAACGAGTTACTTTTTTTTTAATCGTGTAATTGTTTGATATAGCTTTTCAGTCAATTGGTGAATACCTGTACAATAAATGTATACGTTGTGTAAGATTTAATAAAATCTGAGTACAGCTTCTTATAAACGAGTTTCTTTAAATTGTGTAATGGTTTTTGCACAATAGCTTTTTAGCAAATAGTTGAATATCTGTATCTTCTTCTATGTGCCATGCCCCTTCAAGACGTAAGCGATCATGGGCCTCCACGCTTTCTCTTGTTACCCCACCCAAACCCCTCTCACCCATCCACCCTTCAAAAATTGTATCCGCTGCTTTCCCCTGTCTCTATTTACCTCTACGTGGCCTGTTAATATGAGGTTTTCCAAGCCCCCTTCCTCGTCACATGTCCCAAGAACTTCAGCTGTCTTTTCCTGATGCTCGGTATTAATTTCCTTTTAGTTTCCATTTTTTCTAAAACTTCATTATTTCTCACATGTTCGATCCATGTTATCCGCAGTATCCTTCTGTAAAACCACATTGCAGTTGCTCCAAGTTTGTCCTTCGTCTTTGATGATATTGTCCGGCATTCACTGCCATATTGAAGAACAGATACCACATAGCAATCAAGTACTCTCTTCTTTGTTTCTAGCGTTCTTGGCCATTCCAATTCGCCTTCGGATCTCAGTGTCCCACTTTCCTTCTTTCGTTAGAACACTTCCCAAGTACTTAAATTTTATACTTGCTTGATTTTAGTATCCCCAACCTGAAATTGGCATTTTGGGCTCCTCCGTTTGCTGATGACCATACATTTAGCGAATGTATAAGTTGTGGATGTATAATGAATGTTGCAGATGTATAAATTGTTTTAGTCGAATCTGAGTAGCTTATAAACGAGTTGCCTTATTTAAATCGTGTAATGTTACAATGTAGCTTTTCAGTATATCGTTGAGTATCTCGACAGCAAATGTTAATTTGGGCACCTCAAGGTGGTGTAATGGTTAGCAAGCTTGTCTCGCTAGCACTATTGCAATTAAGTAGTGAGTTCGATCCTTACTGGGTGCCCCATACTTTCGGCCTTGTGCCACATCTAAGCCGCGCTTAGTAAATTATATTATAAAAGTACTAAATTAACTTTTTAGTCTTCAATAAAAGAAAATGTAAAGCTTACTGAATCTTTTTCTGCTTTTTGCCATTTCTTCTCGTTAGTTTTCTTATTCTCATTCACTCCCAGTAACCTCTTGCATCCTAGTGGCATGATCGCCTTGACGGAGGTGAAAAATGAAGAGACATTCCAATTAACTATAACAACATCGAAAATTCTACCTGAGATTTGTCCATGGCTCACAAGAAACTGCATCAGATATACATTATTTACATTTTTCGGACTGTTGTTCTTACCTTTATTGACATATTCCCGACGTTTCGGCCGTTGTACACTCCGGTTATCTTCAGGTGCTTAGTATTTCGAACAGTCCGAACAAGGTAAATGATGTAAATACTGCCTCATCTCAGAAATATAGACAAATATCTCGGATATATTCGATCTAGGAAGACTGGAGAATATCACAGACAAAAACTTGTAAAACAAAATGGGAATACACTTATAATAAAACAAATCTATACATATTACTGATAATACATTTATAAGTCTGTGATAAAATCTGACAATTTGGTAAAACATCTTCGTATTTAATTATCTTTTAGTGGCTAAAATTAAAGACATTCTAGCCTATAGTCTTTTGCTGTATCACTGAGCCAGAATCTGAAATGCCTTTGATTTAGCTATTATTAAAGGACTACGTCTGATACTCTTCAGTAACAATATCCTGACCCGTCCGGAAATGTTGCCTGTGGTTTTCAATATCATTACCTCTGGTATCCATTCGTTGTTCAAAGCCGGCTTCTAAGCGCGTTGTTGAATCCAGGAAGCATTAATCATTAACGTTTCAAATTTGCCAGTCATATCCAACTTCCACCGACCGCTAATTTCCATCTGCTAAACTTAACTACTTCCACATCCACGCAACAGTGTCTCATCTCCACCGAACAACGATCATTATTTAACTGCTGATCGTAGTCTTAATGAAATGTTGACCTGATCCATCACTAGCAACTGTCACTGAACAGGGATCCACGTTTCTGCCAAAGAGAGTAACTTTCCTCTGCGACACTTCCGCAAACCACGTTTGTGTAGGGACATGATTTTACATTTATCTTTGTCATGACTGATGCTATTGAAGAAAAAGTGGAACCTTCGGCACATTCTAAGTTGTACAAAAGAGCTATCCCCTTATGTTACGTCTGATGTCGTGTAAATACGAGTAATAAAAACTGTGACAGATATTTTAGGTTTGCCTTCGAATTTAAAGCATGAGGAAATTTAGTAATTATTTTGCTTCTTAGGTTAATTTAATGTATCAGTCAGTCAGTCAGTCAGTTAAGAGCTATACGTGATACATGCTTAGGCGATCATGTCTCGAAAGATACATGACTGACTGGGCAGAAGTTTATCCCACAGTAGGTTGCCATTGCTTTTTACGGTAGAATGGTTACAAGCCAAGGCTATAGAACCCAGTCTGTTCTATTATTTAACTCATAGCTAGAGGGAAGAGACGGATTAATACCTTTCCCAAGGGTATTTGCGCGTAAGTGAATGCAAGGAATTCTACTGGAATTCGAACTCGGCTGCCTGATTTGCCGTTCCGAGTCGATATCCACTGCATCACAACGCTGTTCATACCTGTTGACATGTTGTCTTGTTCTTTTCCGGTACTGCTCCCTTATGTGTCTGAATTTGTACTATCCATCCCAGGTATTGAACTAGCAATTCACGAACCTATGGTTTAATCCTCTAGGTTATTATTCACGAGAACAATCCTTAAAACTTGCATTAAATTTAAGGCTTCATGTCCTACGTTCATATCTCTAGATACGGACAGATTTTTTCAATGGCTTCCTGGTTGGACCGAGTAATTTTAATAATAAGCAGTTAAATCAAAAGTTCACTTCGAAATTCACTGAAAGTTACCTGGAGGGCAAAGATGAGGACATTATTCTGATGGTAAATAATGATAATTTTTAATTCCTGAAATTCAAAGAAGCACTTTGTTAGAACTGATTTCAATCAGAATTCTTGTTCTTACCCAACTTTGATAGCAACAATGTTTCTGGCAAGCCATAACTTTATACTTTTTAGATGGGGCTGAAACTTTTTCGGCTCAACCAAGAAGTGCTTCAAACTTTTTTTGTCAGATAATGAAAATAGGTTGTACTGAGAACATTTTAGTACTCACTGTAATATAGTTAAGTGACACAATGGTATTTATACAAGTTTAATATTACAGCTATCACGGATATAGAATTAATATGCAATTATAAATCTGTTCATATTCAATGATTTCAACTACCTACATCTTAAAACGTTTTTTCAATATTCTCTGGACAGTTCCTTCTTAGAATTATTTCCGGTAGAGATATAAACTATTAACTGTGTTATGCAACACTCACTCACCATTGATCCATTCGTCTATAAAGTTAACTGATAGGGGAAATCGTCAATCGCCTCCGACTCTCCGTTGTAATTTGTCTTTTTATCTCATGCCTATCTTCGCCCATATATGCCTAGGGAGAAAACGAAGAAAATGAAATGAAAATAATATACAACCAATCCAAACAGTTTGAAGTTTTGCTACAGTTTAAGTTTTCATTCGTCAAAATACATTCTTTCTCTTCTTTTTAGTTTCTCTTCGTGATCAGCTATGGGTATGGCAGAAAGCGGGTAGCTATTCCTTTTATGTTTCTGATGTCTTCAGAGTTGACACCAGTCGAACACCTTCCTGCTCCGTTCAGCCACATCAACTGGAGTAGCAGTGTTTTCCTGACAAGCAACTTCACTCAACGGCCATCGGAAACGATTGATTGAAACCAGAAGATAAGTCGTTTACATAGAAGTTCTGCACAAAAAATAGATAAAAAACCAGAAACAGGTATCAAAAGTGATTAACCGAAATCTCTTCTCTTCTTTATCTTATATTAATATTCTTTAGTTTTTATTGTAAATGAAAATAATATGGCCTTTTTCCCCGTAAATCGATATTTCTGCGTTTTGTTTAAAAGAAGAATGTCTTGGAATTTGTTATTCCAGAACAATTCTTTTCCTCTGATATTTCAAACAATAAGACGTACGAATTTTTCTCGTTGTACTCTCTTATCATTACCACAAGGCCCGCTAGATCAATTACAACTAAGTAGTGAGTTTGATCCTCACTGGGTTCCCCACACTTTCGGCCTTGTACAACATGTAAGCTACGCTTAGAAAATCATTGTATGGAGGCCTTCTCCTCAGGCAGTATCACACTTTCAGTGGGTGGTTTATTGCTCGGTACCTGACGTGTCCCAAAAAGGGGAAAATCCAAAGAAGCTCGGTATTGATGTTATGTCCACTTTAGACTGACCTTATGTCACATTCTTTAACTACGTGGACGCATTGAAAAATACCCTTATCATTACTACAGTGCATTTTTTCTGCAAAACTTTAATTTAGCCACTTTTGGGACTCAAGTATAAAGTATTGCTAAAATGTCTTCTTTTATGAACCGTTTCCCTTAGGGACGTAGGAGATTATGGCTCTTCACATCTTCCTATCCTTTGTAGCTCTTGATAAGTTTTATCTTTTTGTTATTTCTTCCAAACCATGTTCTACCATTCATTTTCTCAAACCCAGCTTTCCTCTATCCCTCTTTCCTCAAAGTGTCGGTTTGCGTCTAGATGTGTATTAATTTGTTTTAGGCTGGCCGTCTGTAATCGTATATAATGTTCATAAGAATATGCGTGGTTTTCAGAGGCGGTTGTTTTTAGTGAGAAGGGGATGGAAAGTTGAGAGAAGATGAAGGTAATATGTACCCCTCAAAGAGTAGAGTAGATAATCGGTAGCTTTATTTTTTTTTTCTGCAGTAGTAATCGTAACATTAAAGAGTTGTTCTTTCTTGCTTCCTTGCCGACAGTGTGTGAGGAAGAAGGGTAAGGACTTTACATGACAGTGGGTGAGAAGGTAAGGCAGGGGTGTTGCTAACCAGCCAGCCGGTGGGTTAAGCCAATAGACGTGGCAGCCTGTAAGCCCTTCTGTCAAATTTAATTTTCTCAGCGATTTATACAGCGAAATTCACGTAGACATGTTAAATTTCTCAGGTTTTTTCTCTAGTCATGTTTTTCAGGGTTCTCATTCGCTGATTAGTATTTTCACGTATATGTATGAGAAAAGAAAAACGTTGTCGTGTTAGTCACCGATCCGACTGTGCGGACATAGGCAAGAACATAACACTTCCATTTACAGGCCAATCAAACAACAGTATTTAGCAAGTAAAACTCGGAGCCTGTTTTAATGGGTTTCTGAGAGAGAATGTAAAAATCCAATTCGAAGTGAAAATTTGTATGTGTGCTAAGCAAATTTTGAGTGACTGTAAATGAGAGGAGATATGACATTCAGTTTTATAATAAGACAAATAGATAGATCCTGATCGAAAATTATAATAAAGCAAATACATAGAAACGTTATCGAAACGAAAAGGCATGCTGACAATAAGAAATAACACTATGTGCTGTGAGACTTCGTCAAAAGTGCTCCGATTAGTTATTAGTGTTATTAGTCCTGTTCTCTCCTGCTTGGGGCTTGATTCGGCAGAGATTTCTCCGTAAAGTGGAGCTGCTTGTTAATATTATTCTGATATTACATGGATCGTTGATCTTTTCCAGTAATCTCTTGACGTAAGGTAGAAAGATCGTGTCAATTTTTTTGGTCCTCCTTGTTGACCGTTCTGTTTCCACAAGTAAACACTGATGTCATGTTAGCATGGCAGATGTTATTCTGTAAGGGATGCTTGATGCTGATCATCTGCTGTTGGTATGTGTCTTGGTCTGCACTTATGATTTTTGCATAGTGTTATAGACATTGGACGATCCCTTTCTTCGCACTATCCGTTTAATGGATAGAGACTCGGAATGAGAACCGAGTTCGAATCCCAGTCGGGTTGGTTACATTCACTTACGCGCAAACAACCTTGGAAAATGTATGAATCAATCACCTCCCCCAGCTATGGATTAAATAGTAGGACTTGTGTCTAAAAAATATTGTTATTTGCAAAAAATGTTAATACAATATTCACTCGAAAAAATTATTCTTCCAATTCAAATTATGTTTAAGCTTTAAATAACGTACAAAGTGTTGATAAGCCATAAAAAACCAAATCAGTCAATGGTTAAGTGCAGCACAAAATCAATGCTATCAAAGACTAAACAAGGATAAAAATAGCTACACAATGTACACTATTGGATTATTTTAGGCACCAATTATACTATTATTAAACTTTAACTATCGTAGAAAGGTTTTTAAGAGCGGGAGGGTAACATTTTTTCAGCAACTACTTGCTATGGGAAGGTAGAACATGTTTTCTTAAGATACTATAACACAAACCATTTTTTTTATAAAATCTGCATAATGCATATATTTTACACTCTCTCATTAACCCCAAAATTCATGTTCATTTTAAAATTACTGAATAAAAATTGGCGTGTACAAGATCAAAGGATGAATACACCCACATATATAGCGCTGAGCAAGTCATAATTCTAGCTAAGCGTTAATTAAGAATGCTTCTTTTGCGAGAAATAATCCTACGAAACTAATTTGATTAACTGCTTCAGGCCAAATAAACTTGTCGTCAATATTGGCGTGACATCCTCTTTACGTGAATCTGAATGTATTAAAATAGTAGAAATTTAATTTTAAAATTCTGATTTCAAAAACCCTTCCGAAATATTTCATCGGTAAAAGTGAACAAAAAGAGCATCATGAGTTAATCGCCCAAGGATTTTTATTATAAAACATTACATTAAATATCTTCCCTTTATTTGTTTGAAATGTCGTCATACCCATAAAGCTGTCAGATTGTTTCAAGCCAGTGAAAGTTCAATTTTTGTCAACGCAGATACCTCCAAGGCCCTGTTTTCTTTTTAATGCAGTTTTGACTTTGTAATTAATTATTAGAAAATAAAATTGAATAAAGCTTTTATATGAGAGCATTTATTTCTCGCTTATCGTCCGATTTCTCTCTTTCTCTCTCATATGTTCCAGCAGTTTGTTTTGCTGCTAATATATCTCCATCAATTAATATGTTTAAGACCATTTTTAAAATCTTTTTTTACCAAATTAATGTCACGAACAGCCTGGCTTTAGTCAGCTTCTTCTCGCCTGAGCTTAAGGAGGCGGTTTACGTCAAACAATGTCATCGACATTTCAGAAAAATTACCACAAACAATGAAAATTAATCTCAGATTTTACTTCAGATTATTCTTTTTAATTATGGACTTTCTTAATATACATAGTTTTTTTTTTGTCTTTTTTCTTCTGCTTAATTTCAAAACATTTTCTTTTTTGTATTTATATGTATACTAGCAGTATAGCCCGACGTTGGTCGGGTATAATGAAAGTTTTAAAACTAATCCATGGTCCTGGAGCTCAGAATCTTTGGACGTTAGCACGAAAGACTAAAAAGCAATAGTTGTTTCCAGTTAAAGAGAAACCGTAGACTAAAAGAAATATGAATGGATGTAAGTCAAATTTTGATTTCCTGGTATCGATATCAAATAAGTTTTTTTCGTCGTAAACTGAATTTTGAAGGCTAAATAAGTCCTCTGAGTAACTGGTATGATGGCTGAGACTACGAAATACTATTATACCTACTTAGAGCCAAACAGGAAGCAAAAACTAAAATAAAAGGGCTGAAAAAAATACAGACATACAGGCAGATAAACAGACACACACACAAACATCTTGCTATATATATATATAATCAATTTTCTGCACTATTGTAAGAACTGTAACCTTGAAACTTCTGAATATCGTTTCTTATGTCTTTGTCTATGAGTGTATCAAATTTCATTAAAATCGGACCACTCCTTCTATAACCCGATTTTTTCGATTATCGATTTTCGATATTTATCGGGGGTACCTCGACACAAAACCTAGCTAAGGACACTTGCAGACGCTTATAGTACAACTGTATAAATTTTCAAGAAAATCGGTTCAGCCGTTTCGGAGTCTATAGGTAACGGACACACACACACACACACACACACACACACACACACACAGACAAAGTTCCATTTATAAATAAGTTTAGATTTATTATGACTGCATTTAGAAGGATATGTTTGTTATGCATTATTTATCTTTAGATATTTATTAAGTTAAGCTTATTGTTGTACAAAGTTAAGATAATAAAATCCCCAGGGAAAATCGAACTCGATATATTGCGAAACTGATAAAAAATTTATTCACATTTACTACTTGTCTTTTAAGCAAAATATGGCATGTTAAAAAATGCTAAGAGTCAAAGTGAATCAGAAATATTTTAAGTTACCCTACCTTGTCTACCAGGGTACTTCTATCGCTTGCTAGGTGGCTTTGTATAAAATAGTATAAAAGAAAAGTACGCAAGCCAGTTCTTCAACCACAGGATGCTGTAGATACAATACGTGTCTCTATTATCCTGCAGGTTACTTCTTAGTCCCAGTCAATCCACGTATCATACAACACAATACTATTGCGTCATACAACACAATACTGTCACTATACTATATGCTATTGAACGAAAAACATCTTATTCAATCACAATAACATCTCCACCACAATCTTTCACAAAAAATATATATCTTCTTTCAACACAAAAATATATCCCACTTCAGTAAACTGTCAAAGCCGCTAAAAACTGATGACCCCCTCCCGTAACAAAATGGTAACCTAATACTTATAGAAGTTCTTTCTGTCTTACCCAAACCCTTGAACGCAGAGATCTAAACCTGACCCGGTGGATAATCCAATTTGATTGTGAGATCGTAGTTTTTTATGATATGTATCAGATTGCTACTGAATTCAATTCTGATTAACTCAAAACTTGTTCCAAGTGTGAACGAAAAGGATCAGATACAGCACATTACTGCCAGAGCGTGATCCTCAATAGGTTACCTGCACATGCTAAGCTACTGATATAATGAACATATGCTTGAATATTTGTGCTTTTAAAATTTATTTTTAAAGATTTAAAGTCACACTTGGATTATTTAGTGTTTTATACATTAATTCACCCGACTGAACTTAACACCTCTTACAATCATTATAGACAATCACGTCTGTCGATGTTGGGTTATTAATAAAATTTAAAATACTTCATGAAATGTTTTCGGCGTTAGTATAAGGATCATGTACTTGAACACGTATGCACCTTTTGGGATTTAATGATGCATAACTTAGTTTTATACAAATGGTCATCGTTCACCTTTGAAGTGCTTGTATTAATTATTGATGCTTTCCAATCTACAACACTTTCAGCCAATTGTATCGAAGTAAACATCTCAAAAAGCACATATTTACTGATAAATAATTCTATTTATCAATGATATTATCCCACAAAAAGAGTATATCTGAAATACATGGATTCCCTATCCTGTTTTTATAAATCAATACTTCCACTTTATTTCACTCGCGCTGTACAGCATTCATAAAATACCAATCATATCAATTGGACAAAGATACAATTAAAGATATGGTTAACAGGTAGAGCAGAAAACTAGCGAACAGGTGTAATGATTACTATCCACAAAGGTTTAGATATCTCGACATAGAATAGTGTGCAGCAAAATGGCTCCTCTGACCAATAATACTTTAGCGAGTTCGGTACTTACTGGTTTCTTTATGCTTTCTGCTTTGGGCTATACAAATTTTAACTTTAGTAAATATCAGTAGATGTGCGTTGTGGTGCAGTGGAGAAAATCGGGAAATCGGGGAGCCGAGTTCGAATTCCAGCCAAATTCATTGCATTCACTTACGCGCAAATACCCTTGGGAAAGGTATTAATCCGTCTATTCCTTCCAGTTATAGGTTAAATAACAGAACAGATTGGGTTCTATAGCCTTGGTCGGCAACCAGTCTACTGCAGAAAGCAATGGCAACCTACTGCGGGATAATCTTCTGCCCAGTCAGTCATGTCTCTTTCGAGACATGATCGCCCAAGCGTGTATCACGTATGGCAGTTAACTGACTGGTTAATGTGTCACTTCACCCTCCAGTATGGGTTAAATAGCAGAGTAGGTTGGGTTCTATAATCTTGGTTTCAACTAGTCTACCGCAGAAAGAAATAGCAAACTACTACAGGAAAATATTCTACTAAATCATGTCTCTTTCTAGACAAGTATGAATCACGTATGGCATTTAACTGACTGACTGAAATATCAATATTTACAAATTTACCTGGTACAAGGTCACATGACTGAAGTAGTAAACTATGTTTGTGATCAACCGCAAAAATCAAAGGAGAAAGTGACAAAGGAACACACGCACAGAGAGAGAGACAGAAAGAAAAATGGAGAAATACAGAGAGGAAAACACGGAGAGACAGAGAGGGTGAGAAATATGAAGCGAAATAGAAACAGGTAGAGTGACAGACAGACCAAGACTGGGATTAATAAACAACTATTTTTCACAAATTTATTTTCAACATAATTCTATACTTCTTCCCATGAACGGAAATTATACAGTAAGAATTTTAAAACAAAAATAATATAAGCTTAAATAAACTGATAAACTGAGTCAGCCTACGCATATATTGATACATCTTCATTACTATATCTCCCTATAAAGTCATTTTAAATTAGAAATTCAAACTTCGGTGATAGGAATGTCCAGAAACTTCTCCGTTCTGTCTGCAGACGAGATGACAAATCGCTGAGGGACGTGTCACTGTATGTTATATAATTTGGCTATCATTTTATCTTGCATATTTAAACATGAAAGAAAGACTGATTTATTGAAAATAGCTTCAAGTTTAAATATTTTTATCTCAAAATCGCTGGTGGCTTTTGCACGTATCTGACAGCTGGAGAATCGTATTTGAATTCCCCTTCAAAGACTGAAGAGGGTCTGAACCAATGAGAATTCTTCTGATAATAATTCCACAGAGGAGAATCAAATTTGGTTTTGATTCTCTCGGTCAATATCATCATCTTCCTGGAGGAGTACTGTTTTCGGATAAAATATTTGAAACTTTTCTCTTAAAACCCTTTTTTTTTTAAACGAGTTTCTCAAGTCCAGTAGCTGTTATCGCTCTTTCCGTTATTGATGGGGTTTTTCTTCTGGACCTTCGGTTTGAAATGTTAACATGTTGATGATGCCATTTTTTTCTCTTCTGTTGATAGTCCTCAAATGACTGGTTGTCTTTGTGACTCTGTAGCGGCAATCTACAATGTCCAAAACAGTATAATCTTTGCTCTCTGAAAGCTTTTTTTGCCATTGATCTTAGAAAGTGTTTGTATACAGCTGACGGTTTAGATATTTCTGAACGGGTTTTGGCGGCATTCATGACATCCACACGAAAGTTTCGATCTGACTAGGCTATTTAAGAACATGACTCGAGTTTTCAGGTTGATGTTATAGTTTTTCAGGTTGATGTTATGGTTTTGTAGCAATTTGTGGTGCTGGACGAAACTACCACTGGCGTAAACTATTCTTTTTTGTTTTCTATACTTACTTTACTATGACTGATCTATACGCTAATATATCTGAAGTACTTAGTATTCCTTAATTCCACATCTTGTCTTTTTATTGTAAGTATTAATTGATAAAAACTAACTTTGTATCGCTTAAAAATAACATTAGACACTTTTATGTTAATTAAAGGTTTTGTACGGTTTTACTCGGCAAACTTATAAAAGATATCAGTTCTATATTTGATACTAATCTGCTGTTAACTGGGGGTAAGAAATGGCTTGTTAATTTTAACCCCTCCAAAACAAAAATGCTATCAATCATCTAGGAGACTTCTTTCTGCCTTCCATCAGTATGGCTGATGCTAACCTCCACGAGAGTAACTCTTTGCGCCTTCGTTGGCTAATATTTTCTGCTGACACGAAGTGGGAAAATTACACTGAATCAACTTCTAAGTTTTCTGCTAGAAAATTTGGTTCATTGTGTTGTACTAGACAAATTCCTCTCCAGAATCAATCTTATATGTTTATAAGTCTACTGTTCATACTTACAGCAATTCATGCTTCATCATTCATACTTCATCATTCATACTTATAAGTCTACTATGCATACTTACATCAATCTTACTTGTTTATAAGTCTACTATTCATACGTCGGGTGTGCGTTGTGGTGCAGTGGATATCGGTTCGGAACGAGAAATCGAGGAACCGAGTTCGAATTTCACTTGAATTCCTTGCATTCACTTGCGAAATACCCTTGGGAAATGTATTAATCCGTCTCCTTCTTCCAGTTATGGGTTAAATAACAGGATAGATTGGGTTCTATAGCCTTGGTCAGCAACCAGTCTACCGCAGAAATTAATGGCAACCTACTGTGGGATAATCTTCTGCCTAGTCAGTCATGTCTCTTTCGAGACATAATCACCGAAGCGTGTATCACGTATGGCACTTAACAGATTTATACTTTGAATATTACTGCCACATATGATATTGTGTTCCTGCTATATATTTAAAAATTCGTGGTAAAATCTAAAGAAGAATCAGTAATGTTATTACTCCTGACTTCAGTCGCTTTCTCACCGCCGAAATATAGTTTCCATGTTTGTTTTCTATGAATACTTTCATGGTAATTGTTCTGATGAACTTTCCTCCATGATACATAGACTTTAAAATTTTAGCGCATTACTAGATTGACTGCAAGATTTCATTATTTTACAGTTGAAATGGTTACATGCAACCGTAAGTTTTATGCTAACAGTTTCTTCTATCACATTTCTCGCTTGTGAAATTCTCTTCTGGCTTCTTGCTTCCCAATCAACTTCGATCTTCAAAAATTGAAATACAATGTCAATCTTTATCTTCTGTCTTCTTAATCCTTGCCCTTTTATTATTCTCTCTCCTTAATAGTATTTTTTATTTTCTAACACCCAATAACCACTTGCGTCATAGTGTTTTTATTGCCTTGCTTGGGGGAAAATTTGGAAAAAAAAATACAAATAAATGACTGATGCCTGTACTGACAAGGAGAGATGTTCGTTTGATTTTGCGCAAGCAAGTTTTTTAGACCTTGGATCCAGGATATTTTTTTTATAAACTTTAGTTTAATAGTGAGATTCCACTTAACTGCTATAAAAACCCATATTTTAAGCGCTATAAAGTTACATGAATGAGTATGCTGAATATAACGTGTCTGAACATAATTTTCAATTGATCATTAAGAGTTTTGTGAAATCTTGCGTGACAAATCCCTAAACCGAAGAAAATTGGCTCCAGGTACTAAACAAAATTTAGCCAAATCAGTTTTGACTTAACAGATAAGTTTGTGTCCCTTACTTTCACTTCAAAAAAATATATTAACAGTACGCATGCGTAAAAATGCACAACATTCCCATACACATAGTAAAAATGGTTTTTATATATATTTTATATATAAACTTGCTGGCAATCTTTATTTTAAGATTTTACATATACAATGCAATTACAAAATTACTATCGATTTATCTACAAGCTAAAAATAATACGTAGACTAAAAAGATTTAAGGTATAAATAAATCATGGCGATTTATTTGTTAACATTAAAATACCCAAAAATATCCCCGACGTCATCAGAAAAGTCCAGTAAAGAGATACACACAACTTCCCCAGACTGAAGTAGTAGACTCTTTTTGTGATGTAATAAAATGTCATATATTTATACTCAGAAAGCAATGCAAATAAAATCATGGCCCGATCCTTCTTTTCTTACTGATCTTTACAAGTGCCTCAGGTAAAAAGACTTATATATATATATATATATCCCGGCCAGAAGCAAGTGGCTATGTCTAGCCACACTGATGAGCTGTGATACAGCGAAACGGGCTTGTATGTGGATGACTAATATATATATATATATTTAATCATTTCACCCCAAGCAAGGGATTCCACTGTCACTATTGCGCATGGGGCTACATAGGGGACGGTAAAGAGAAGGAGTGGTTAGACATAGGAAATGTCAGGAGGAAGGTGATAGATGGGTAAGGATACCGAGGATGAGGGTTGGGCAGATGGGAATAGTGTTTGAAAGAATGGGAGCAAGTTAGTGTGTTAGGAGGTGTCTATTGACCTTACATTTAAACTCCTGGAGATTGTAGCCGTAGGGAATTCCACAGTCGGGAAGTGCGAAAAAAGAAACTGTTGGAGTAGAAGTTACGGCTGCATTTTATCGGTTTCACTGTAAAAGGGTGGGATCTAATTTCTAATCTAGTATCTCGTGCAAATTCGTATCTAGGAGGCACCAGTGATCTAAGTTCATCGGAGCAGAAGCCGTGAAAGTATTTATAGAAGAGACACAGGGAAGCCACGTCGCGCCGCTAGGAGAGAGACTGCAGGCGGTCTGCCAAGTCGGTATCTATCACATTACAGACCCTCCTCTGTACCTTATCGAGAAGCCTAAGGAGAACAGCAGGGGCACCCGACCAAATATGGCAGCAGTATTCAATGCACGAGCGGATGGTAGATTTATATATGTGCAGGATAGATTTAGACGGAAAAAATTCCGGGGCCTGCACAGAGAACCGACTTTAGCAATGGATCCGATATAGTCATTCCATTTGAGGTCCGCTGAAAGTGTGAGACCAAGGAGTGTTTTACTCTCTGGGAGGTAAGCCTGGTCCATGCTAATGGGAGGTAGGTGCGATTGTCTATGATGGTTAATTGAGAGTAGCTTCGTTTTAGAAGCATTAAAATTTACTAGCCATTTCTTACCCCAGTCCACTACGGATTGGAGGCCTTTTGCGAGGTTAGCTTTGTCGCCCACACCAGATTTTTGGTCGAGGCAAGGGTATATATATATATATATATATATATATATATATATAATATCACTTTAAACGTTACCATGGTAAACATTTCTTATATGCCCTCTATTTGTCCCCAAAAATCTACTCACTTTTAACTTTGTTATCAGTTTGAATATTTATAAACATGCATTTAATTTCATTTAATATTTAATTTAAACAGTTAAACCTTTTTATAAGTCAATGAACATTAGTATTTGGTAATTTTAATCATTAATGTTGTTTGCAAGTCGATAAACAGTGCATTTATTGTAATTTAAAGAGCGAGTACATTTTTCAAACACTCTGCATATATATATTTATACATATATATGTATGTATCTATATGTATGTGTGTGTATGTGCGTGTGTGTGTGCATATACATACTCAGTTGTTGATACTTCCTGATTAGTTGATAAAATGACTACGAAAGAGCCAATCTACGATGCTCTGGAGTTGGGATGCTGAATATGACATCAATTTACTAAGTGATAAATTTTATATTTGTAGTAACTGTGTGTGTGTGTGTGTGTGTGTGTGTGTGTGTGTGTGTGTGTGTGTGTGTGTGTGTGTGTGTTTTATGACGTTAGTTTTTCGTAAGGTTATTTTGAAAAGAAACTTTTGGTAACTCGCTATTCTGCCCGAGTGCTTTATATGCTAACTATTTATGGTCACGTGATCTCAGTAGCATCATTCATTCAACGGTTACGTTTATTACCTGGAGATCCGTGTTTGACCATACGTTTCGGTATCGACACTTTTTTCCTACATAACACCTCTTCTTTTGAGCTGACTCTTTCTGGAGTCTATTTTCTCGAATTTGTACATTTTTAGTCTTGTTTCCACATTAAAAATTTCCATCGTATATCGTTTTTTTGTTTTGTTTTGTTTTGTTTTGTTTTTTGCCGTACCGTCGAGTTTCAGTAGTGGTGTAGGTATGTCGAATGTATCATATAATACTTTCATAGGAAATTCTACCTGGGACTTTCTAAATCAGTGTGTCTACGTCTTAACTAACCCAGGTAACGTTTATACTCCCACTTTGTCCCCTGTATATTGTAAGTCATTCGACCGATCCTTTTTTTTTTACCACGCTATCCATCCAAAATTCTTTTCTTCTCTGGTACATCTTAAAATACCTTTTCTACCGAGATAAGGTAATTATTTCCATGGATATTCCTTAACCTTTTCGCCTTCCGTTCAGGTATTATTTTGTTGAACACGAACTTAATTTTTTAGCGAACAGCAATTCCACCGGCGACATTTCAGATGTAGTGTTAGGATTTGGCGTAATTCTGAAGACGCTCAGAAATTGCTGAAGCATTTTCTCATCCGACTTATCCCACTCCAGTTTTTTAAGAGACCTTTTGAACATGTCAACAATGCGTTTCTATTTTCCGTTCGATCTTGGATGATACGGGGCGTTGTAATATGTTGTATTTTTATATGGCCAGGAAGACCCACATTAAAAAGACCTTATGTCACATCTCGCCTTAAGTGGGAAAGTGGGTAAATACCGTTGTATTTTTAGGACTTGCAAAATAACTTGAATTCACTAAATGTGGACTAAGTCCCGTTGTCCGACAAAATGGAATCAGGTACGCCAAACCTTGCAAAGATTTCGTGGAAGAAATTTATTGCTATAATGGCAACTGGTCTTCTGCGTGTCAACATTTCAGGCCACTTGGTATAACTGTCGACCACCACCAAATAATATGATCTATTCAACAGGCCAGCAAAGTCTAGATGTAAATAGGATCATAGAATGTCTGTTTCCGGCCAAGGTTGAAATTTAATTGGCTGTGACTTCACTGCCAAAGCACAACCTCTGCATGATTTATCCAAGTTTTTTATGTTTTCATCCATTTTTAGCCATTAAGTATAGCATCTCATTAGGGATTTCATCTAAGAAATTTCTGGATGACCAACGTAGAATTCCTTTTTTCGCAATTATGTAGGAATTAGAAATCTATCCGCATATAATTTCGTTTTCGACCCTTATTGCCGCAATCACTGTTTCTGCAAATGGTTTGCCGAATTTCAGAATTAAGCGTCACTGTCCATCAGTGTGGCAGTCTATTTGCTGTATGTGTGGGAACACCCTTTTTTAACCATATATAGACACTAACGGACAATGATCAGTTTGTAAGAGAAATTCTCGTCCATGTAAGAATTTATGAAATTTTTCCATAGCACAAACTATCGCCAAAGCTTCCTTTTCGATATGGCTGTAGATTTTCTCAGCAAATAACGACCTTGAAGTATACACTATTGGCTTAGTTGTTCCAGCGTTATATTTATGTAATATTACTGCTCCAATTCCCGAATCACTTGCATCTGATGCAACGAAAATGTTTAATTTGGGATCAAAATACGTTAGCGATAAGTCAGAAATTCGGACTTTTTGATTTTTTGAAACGCACATCGGTATTTCTCTGTCTAAATCTATTTAGCCTCTTTCTTTAACAAGGCATTCTAACGTACGCATAATAGGATATATACACATGCTAGTGCCTTGTGGTGCAGTGGATATCGGCTCGGAATGAGAAATCGGGGAGCCGAGTTCGAATTCCAGTTGAATTCATTGCATTCACTTACGCGCAAATACCCTTGGGAAAGGTATTAATCCATTTCTCCCTCCAGTTAAGGATTAAATAACAGGATAGATTGGGTTATATAGCCTTTGCTGGCAACCAGTCTACCGCAGAAAGCAATGGCAACCTACTGCGGGATAATCTTCTGCCCAGACAGTCATGTCTCTTTTGAGACATGATCGCCCAAACGTGTATCACGTATGGCACTTAACTGACACATGGTAGTAGTCTGCAAAACCAAAAATGCTTGCAATTTTTCTAAATTAGTCGGGGCGGGCATGTCTTTCATTGCGCTTGATCGGGCAGGATCGAACCGTCGACCCTTTTCGTTAATAATTTGTCCCACATATTTTATTCTGGACATAAATAACTCACATTTTGTTTCACTAATTTTGAACTGGTATTGTTTGATCGCTTTGAATACTATTTTTACCTCTTCGGCATGTCGGTGTCTGGTTTCGCTTTTAATCAGTATGTCATCCAGATAGGGCTGGGCGCAATCTAACTCATTGAGCATTGTATTCATCATTTGTTGGAAAATGCTCTACCTTTATCCCGAAAAGAACTTGGTTGAATTTATATAGACCTTTATGAGTGTTGATATTAATTTCGAATACTCTTCTTCTACCAGTATTTGTAGATAGGCGTCCGACAAGTCCAGCTTAGAAAAAACTTTCTCTCATTTAGTTTGGCAAAAATTTCTTCCAGACTTGGTAACGGGTAACTATAATTTTGTAAGCTTTCATTAAACCCCGTTGAGAAATCAGCACATATGTGGATTTTATTATTCTTTTTCTTCGCGTAAAGAGTCGATGAAGCCCATTCAGAGTAATCTACTTGAGAAATGACCCATAATTCTTCTAGCCATTCCAATTCCTTATTGATTAGATCTAACGCCGCAAAAAGGTACAGTTCTTTTCAGTCTGAATATTGGTGTTGCATTTGTTTTAACTTCAAAATTCGCCTTTGCTTTTGTGTCCATGCCAAGTCCTTCTGAAAAAAAAAACATCTGGGAACTTTCTTTTTAATTCAGTTTTGAAACTTTTCTTTAACGTACTAGTACTTGTGGTGACAATATTTATTTGGTTGCAGAACGAATTGATTGGCAGGTTCCAAAGAATAAATAAGAAAATTCCATCCGTTCTCAATAAATTTGTAACACGAATATCACTGCTTTTTTGGTCATGCCGGGGAAATAAATATTACAGGTGAACTCACCCAAAAAATTAACTTCTTCTCTGAAACATCACGAGCAACTTTTCTCAGAGTCAACAAAGTAGTTCTACCCAGTTTACTCCAAGTCTTTTTATTAATTATAGTAATATCGGACCCAATATCCAACTGTAATTTTAGTTTTATATTGTTAATCGTGACAAAAATAAATTTTCTCTTTGGAGATGTTTCTAAGCCTTGCTAATTTTTTCTTTCCGCTTGTCGACTTTACCCAATGTATTTATTTTGTTGACATACTTTTTGTTTCTCTTCCTTTTTTTTTAATTACAACAAGTATTAGGCATTTTATTGTATTTTTTACTGTTTCGCTAGGATTTCAAAAACGTCAATTTTTTTCCTTAAACAGTCGGACTGTATGTATTTGTGAAATATCTCTCTACTCAATCCTTGCTGTATCAAGTTTTAAGTTCATCATAATGCTGATACTCTTCAGCTACTTTTGGAGAGTTAATTTTGGATACATTTCTAGTTTAGTCAGAATCCTGGATCTTATTTCCGCATCCTTATTTGAAGTTAAGCCCTAAACGAATATCAGGCATTTAAATGAGTCGGAAGTTAATTCATTTAACTTAAACTTCTCACATTCTCGATTGACAACTCCTGCATAGGTAACAAAATCGTCATTGTCACACTTTACTAGGTTTAGACATTTCTTCCATGCCTTAAGTAATAAGGTTCCCTCTCCGAAAATTTTTAATAATGTCCCTACAGTTTCTTCAAAATGTATCTCGCCTTTTCGGCAAAATAAATTTTATGTATTTTTCATTTTCAGCAGGAGACAATTTTCTGAATTATAGTAAGACTTTCTATTCGTGAATGAGTCAGACTTTTTTTTCATCTACCGTTTCCTAAAAAAACAACTCGAAAAGCAACTGTTGTTTTGTAACTGAAATTGTCGTTCATGTTGGTCTTTTTGTTGTTGCTGTTGTATTTGCAGGGCCAACCTTTGAAACATAATTGATTTCATTTCGTCCATTGTATTCCACTGAATATTTCAATTACTACGTGTAGGATACGTATTTTTTCGCTGTAGTCCTCATAAAAATTTCGAACGAGATCTTCGTCACCACATTTATAACGTTAGTTTTTCGTAACAATATTCTGAAAGGGACTTTTGGTCACTCGCTATTAGCGAATTATGTATTGCGATATATTCGCGTAAAGTCAAGGTGCGAAACGAATTATTCGAATAATACACAATAATGATCTCGGAATAATTTTCTCGAGTAATTCACCCAAAAACAATCTTTTCAATGACGTAAAACACCAAACTGATGATGGACAGATTTTGAACTGCATTTGTCTCCTGCAGCACCAATTATTAAGATAAAGACACTAACGCTTATTGAAAAATATATTTTTGAAGTAAAAGAATTTATGTATTAATAAGTAGAAAAGATAGAAAATTATTATTTAAATAGAATCAAACTATCACCATTTATGACCTCTTCTCAACGATTTACAAACCTCATGACAAGTATTTTGGATGGAAAGAAAACAATGTAAAGAAAATAATTTCCATCTCTTCACTTTTTTTTTAATCGTATCACCCCGAGCAAGGCGGTAATGCCACTGATGTGCATGGGGCTACATAAAAGTAAAAAGATTAAGTAGAAGACAGTGAAGAGGAAGACGAACCAGTTAGAAAGAAGCAAGAGAAGGATGGGAATACAGGTGTGATGACAGTTGCAAAGGTTGAGAGAAAGGAAGACGAACCAGTTAGAAAGAAGCAAGTGAAGGATGGGAATACAGGTGTGATGACAGTTGCAAAGGTTGAGAGAAAGGAAGACGAACCAGTTAGAAAGAAGCAAGAGAAGGATGGGAATACAGGTGTGATGACAGTTGCAAAGGTTGAGAGAAAGGAAGACGAACCAGTTAGAAAGAAGCAAGAGAAGGATGGGAATACAGGTGTGATGACAGTTGCAAAGGTTGAGAGAAAGGAAGACGAACCAGTTAGAAAGAAGCAAGAGAAGGATGGGAATACAGGTGTGATGACAGTTGCAAAGGTTGAGAGAAAGGAAGACGAACCAGTTAGAAAGAAGCAAGAGAAGGATGGGAATACAGGTGTGATGACAGTTGCAAAGGTTGAGAGAAAGGAAGACGAACCAGTTAGAAAGAAGCAAGAGAAGGATGGGAATACAGGTGTGATGACAGTTGCAAAGGTTGAGAGAAAGGAAGACGAACCAGTTAGAAAGAAGCAAGAGAAGGATGGGAATACAGGTGTGATGACAGTTGCAAAGGTTGAGAGAAAGGAAGACGAACCAGTTAGAAAGAAGCAAGAGAAGGATGGGAATACAGGTGTGATGACAGTTGCAAAGGTTGAGAGAAAGGAAGACGAACCAGTTAGAAAGAAGCAAGAGAAGGATGGGAATACAGGTGTGATGACAGTTGCAAAGGTTGAGAGAAAGGAAGACGAACCAGTTAGAAAGAAGCAAGAGAAGGATGGGAATACAGGTGTGATGACAGTTGCAAAGGTTGAGAGAAAGGAAGACGAACCAGTTAGAAAGAAGCAAGAGAAGGATGGGACTACAGGTGTGATGACAGTTGCAAAGGTTGAGAGAAAGGAAGGTTGAGAGAAAGGATATACGGGGTGGTGAAAGAACTATTAATAACTAATTCATCAAGATTGTTCTCCAAACTATGACGATTGGATAAAGAAAGATCTGGAGAATAAGAAGGGCGTGAGTTTGTTTAGTTTTTTTGTTGTTGTTTTTTTCCCCCAGCTGATGTTTTCAATCTTTGAAGGTCTCAGAGAGTGGGGATTATGTATTATCAAATTAAAACTCTGCATCTTTGAAATTGTTCAAAGTCTCTCGGGATGTGCAAGTGGTGTAACAGTTATCGACATGAAAAGGGTCATTCAAATTCCGGCTTTGTCTATTATCTTCACCTCGATGCTAATGTTGTTGGGAAAACTAGGAATCCGTCTCTTCTCCCCCAGCTATGGATTAGCAAGAATAGTCTAAGAGGATATTTTAATTCAGAATCGCGGAGAGAGCGACCACTCCAATTCTTCCCAAGAAAGTTTGGCAATTCAAAGCTAATGAAAGAAAGGTATTATTAGAGAGCTATGGTCACCGAAAACATGAAGAAACATAGCGTCAAAAAACTCCTTTCCTTCAAAACAAGATTTTAATGCTCTTACTACTGACAGTAGATGACCATTTTCATAAAAATCATTAATATTTCTAACGACGCTGTCTGCTTCTGTATATGTACGGTAAAATTGCAAACAAATGCGTTGAATACTTAGGAAGGTACTTAATCGAGATGAAAATAAAATCAATTCATTTTTTTTTATTTGGATTTATGCAACAATGACGTAAATTCTAAGCCCACCAACAATAAGAATGTTAATTTAATATTTTAAGATTTCTATTATTCAATATTATTACATTTTTTTAATAAATGCAATTAATGTCTTAATTTTGGTAGGGTAAAACAGTACTAAATAATAATTTTCATTTGATTAATAAAAAGAAATATTTGTAGTGAATAAATGTGGGAGTGTTGAAAAGTTCACGAACAAACCAGGAATGGCTTTTTAAAAATGTTTAGTCTGGGTTTTATTTTAGTCAGAAGTGAGCCGAATTAGGATGTGCGTTGTGATACAGTGGATATCGGCTCGGAACGAGAAACCGGGGAGCCGAGTTCGAATTCCTAGTGGAAATACCTTACGCGCAAATACCTTTGGGAAAGGTATTAATCCGTCTCTTCCTTCCAGTTATGTGTTAAATAGCAGGACAGATTGAGTTCTATAGCCTTGGTCGGCAACCAGTCTACCGCAGTAAGCAAATGGCAACCTACTGCGAGATAATCTTCTGCCCAGTCAGTCGTGGCTCTTTCGGGACATTATCGCTCATGCGTGTATCACTTAACTGACTGAGCCGAATTAAATTTTTTCAGTACACTTCGTATAATATTTATTTTTGTATCAAGTCCAATAAGAAATGGTTTTGTTCATTTTTATGCAACTCCGTTTTAAAATAAGTTATTAGGACCAAAATTCGTTATCGTAATATATTTTGCCTTATATATAACAGAGAAAGTTGGATAAGAATCCGATAGAATGGTAAGTATATAAGACAATTTGGAAAATGTTTACTTTGATATGTTTTGCCGGATTCATATAAAAATATATATATATAAATAAATCTTTCTTAATTTATGTTGTTACTGTAGTATGAAAGTTATATTTATGTACATATTTAATCGTATATTGTTTTAATGACAGTTCACCCAATATAAGAGCCACTCAAGGTACTGGGTTACTGAGTGGGATTAAAATGTAGGGGAATTAATAGAGTATTATTAGGATTATTAGGATAGATGTCGGTTAACCCTAGAACAGAGTTGTAATTTTCAAAGAAGCATTCTCTCTGGAGTTTGTTCCACAAAATAACAGTTCTGGGGAAATAACTGGCTGAATGTAACTTGCTTCTTATCAAAGAAACACGAAGAGAGTGGAGATGGTTTGCCACAGTAAACATTGCATGGTAGGCCAAAATTGTGAAAGTCTGAATTATAGGAACTAAGGAATTTAACTCGTTCAAGCATCTGCCTATTTTCACTGTCACACTTGTCCTGCTCGGCCCAGGGATTGAACTCATAATTATTATGTCATGAAATTTACAAACCATTCTTTTAATTATCTATGCCACAGGTAGTACAAACTCAGAAGAAATAGGAAGAGCCATAACTGAGCAGTACTAACAATAGAATAGAAAGAGATATCCCTAGATATAGAGAACAGAATGAGAACAATCTTCTCTATAAATAAATAAATGGTTCAATTTAAAGTTATCTAAGCTAGATCAGGATTGTGCGTTGTGGTGCAGTGGATATCGGCTCAGAACGAGAAATCGGGGAGCCGAATTCGAATTCCAGTTGAATTCATTGCATTCACTTACGCGCAAATACCCTTGGGAAAGGTATTAATCCATTTCTCCCTCCAGTTAAGGATTAAATAACAGGATAGATTGGTTGCAAGCCAAGACTATAAAGCCCAGTTTACCACAGAAAATAATGGCAACCTACTGCGGGATAATCTTCTGCCCAGTCAGTCATGTTTCTTTCGAGACATGATCGCCCAAGCGTGTATCACGTATGGCACTTAACTAACTGACTGAAGCTAGATCACCAGACATCCGAAAGAGAATGGAGGCACAACGGCCAATTGTGGCAATAACAATAAAAACACGGACATTAGACCAATTGTAGATATTTAGTTTAGTCATAAGTAATTTCCGTTATATATTACTTAAGTGTAAACTTTGACCATAGACGTTTAAAAAATATAAGAGCAACAAAAGAAACGAGACAGTTACTCACAAGTTATCAAAAGCATAAAAGGACATGTTAGCTTTTTTAATATCGACAGCCCAACCTAAACAAAAATGCAGTTGACAAAAGTCTCTGTACCACTATTAAACAAATGTTAGCTTAATTCATATTTTAGGTTTGATTACGAAAGACAAGTGCATGCCTCGCCTTGTTTTTGCTTGAGTATTCTCAAACAAATATTTCTAGTCTGGAGAATACCGAATGAAAAAAAAAATCTAATGTAATATCATGAGTCGCTGAAGGGCGGATTAAGCAATATTTCTCGGTATTAGAATAGCTCTTTGTTTTATGTGTGCAAGTCTGTAAAATAAGAGATGAATCTAGTCAATTATATTCACTTGTCCGCTCTATGCCTTCAAAGATGCTTCATTGTGATTCTGTTTCTTCAGGGCGGACAAACAAACAAATATTTTACGAATTCCTATATGAGTCGCATTCATCCGCAGTTAAAACTGACAAATATACGGAAATTAGTGAACACCGACCAGAATGATTAAGCATGCAAGACATTGACAGTAAGTTTACACCGTATTGAATACTTCATGGTCTTATATCAAAGGAGAAATCTGAAAAAATATAGAACAAATTATAATACCTTATATTAAAACTATACTACAGTTGTTTACTAACATAAATATGACTACATTTCTTAATGAGTCAGTTAATCTCTATACGTAATACACGCCTCTTTCAAAAATAGGCAAAATATTTTCCCACAGTAGGTTGCTATTACTTTCTGCAATAGACCAGTTGCCAACCAAGGCTATAGAACCCAATCTATCCTGTTGTTCAACCCATTGCTGGAGAGAGAAGAGATGGATTAATATCTTTCATAAAGGTATTTGTGTGTAAGTGAATGAAACTAATGAAATCCTACTGGAATTCGAACTCGGCTCTCCGATTTTTCATACGGAGCCGATACTCATTGCACCACAATGCACATCTTTTTGATGAGTACTAGAATTATGAATTAAATTTTTTTTAACCCTTTAGTGTTTGGACATCACTGCAGAATTTTGTAAAAATGGGCATAAATTATTAAGCCATAAATTGTAGTTTAATACGGTTTGTAAACATAATTCATTTTAGTCTTTTTTTATCCATAAAAACAATAAAATAATCAAATTTAATGTTCGTTTAGTATTTAAAAAAAAACGTCTAGTTCGGTGGTTCCAAAACTTTTTTTTCTCTATACTGTTTTTTTCGGAATTAAAATTTGCTCGTGCCTCACCAAATTTTCGGTGATAAAAATAAATTTAAAAATAGAAGGATAAAGGGAGATAATCGCAGATTCAAAACTGGAACATTACCATTGATAAATCTACCCTACAATTTGCGGGCCACAGTTTGTATATTCTTAATACTTAATATAATGCAAAAATATCACAATGATAAAATCGGGCAATAGTTATTTAAAACTATTTATACTGGGACTCATGCATGCAATTACAAGTAATCTATGAAAATTCATTAAATTTTGAAATCATATTTAGTTTTGGAATATGAATATTTTAAACTGTTTCTAAATCTTTGATTGTCTTTCAATCAATCCGCCTCGCCTGATATCCTCTTCCGCCCTACCTATGTGGGATACGGCACCGTTTAGGAATCACTGCACTAGTAGAACAAAGAGAACTAAAAAGTTAATTAAAACTTTTTATGAGTCTTAAAAATTCATATCGCTTATTTTTGGCAAGTTTAAAAGTGCTTTCTGACAAATTGTTTCTCTATAACCTGTCTACAGTAAAATTATCTTCATTCGGCTGCTTGTTAATCTGTTCGATTCAGAAAAAAAAACACTTATTCCGGAGTGGATTTTTAAGTGAAAAGTGATTTCTCAAGTACATACACACTCTCACGACATTCCCTCCCCTACCCAGAGACAGGGTATAATCCAGGATGAGTAATGAAGGGTTAGTTGCAGCTAATAGCCAGAGCAAATTTCAATGCAAGATATATCTTTATCATGCCTAACCTGCCATGCTATCACTTGGTGCTTCGGAAGGAGAATTTGAAATCAGAATTATTATCATTAGATTCGTTGCTCTACCAAAGCTAGAAGAAAGAGTTTGCTCTACCATTTCTCCTACTTATCGGCAATGTTATCATAAATCCACATAAGACGAAAACAGGTCTAGATAGATTCCAGTAATACACGTACGTTGTTCAGGAATTTCATTATGTGTCACCTAGTAAGGATTGAACACGTTACAACAAAATCAAAAACAAAACCACTAACCACTGCGCCGAGATAAGTTGTCATCTAAACTGGTTTTAGAATCTGAAATTCAGTGTTTTCATTATTACATACACTCACCATTCACTTTATTAGTAACTAATTAGACTCACTTTTGTCTTTAGAATAGCCTTAATTCCTCTTGGCATGTATTCGACGATGTCCTAGATGAATTCTCAAAGCTTATGTTTCTGCTGTTATGATGAAATTCTGCAATTCTTCTAGATTGGTTCGGATTTCTGTTTTTATCACATCTAAAAAGTGCTCAAAGGCTTGAAATCCGGCGACTGTGTAGTCTACTTTAGCACAGAATACATTGCTATGTTACACAAACCAATCTGTCACTATTTCGGGTTTGTGATACAGTACGTTGTCCTGCTGAAGTAGCCACCAGAAGATAGGTGCACCCTACTACTTATAAAGTAAGGTATGTGATCAGTCACTATACCTAGTTAGGCTGCGATCTTTAAACAATCTTTTATTGATACCAAGAATCCCCATATATGCTAAGAAAATATTCCCCGTGTAATTACACCACCACCACCACCACCAGCCTGAACCCTTATTACAAGATGGATTCTTATTCTTCTATGTGCCCTGTCCCTTCAGGACGTAGGCGGTCATGGTTCTCCACGTCTCCCTATCCCTTATGGCTCTTAGTATGTTTGCTCCTGTTACTCCTGGCAACCCCGTTCCGTCATCCACCTGATCAGGCCCTGCAAATGTTATCCGCTGCCTTCCTCTGTCTCTCTTTCCTTCAATCTGGCCAGTCAATATCAGCTCTCCTTCCTCATTGCATATCCCAGGAACTTCAGTTGTCTCTTCCTATCATTCAGGAGTCAAGGCAGAAATTAAAACTCCTCAGACCAACTTTTCCAATCTCTTATTACTCAATTCGTATGATCTAATCAAGTTGTAGCCCCCATTTCTTGTTCTTATCTGAAAGGGTTGTGACCCCGGCGTGGTTTTCTACTGCTGTGTCAATCTGCTTGATGATTAGATGTGTTGTGCGTTCAAAGATGTTCTGTATACGTCTTTTTTAAAGAGTCTTAGTTATTTAAGCTATTGTTATTTTATGAACTTGAATCAGTTTTGCTAATCTCATCTGACGTCATCAACAACAGATTTCCACCTGTAAAATTGTTATTCACTGAATTTTTCTTACCAATCTCTGTAAATCTTTGAAGAACTTGTGCATGAAAATCCTAGTAGATTAGTAGTCTTTTTTTAATGCTCATATCTTCCCGCCTGGCACCAAATGACCATGTCGCGTTCAGAAACACTTAAATCATCTTTTTGTTCCATTTTAATGCAAGAAATAAAATTCACCAGGTCAACAATGACCATTTTTAAATGCCTATATCCATTAAATTGTTGCCATATCGTGCGGTTAATTATGAAAACTGACATCTATAAAATGTCATCTGCTCATATGTACCCAAGTGTCCCTGAGTATATGCTTAATTTGAGTGAGTGATTGAGTGTATGCTAGAGTGTGTGGGTCAATTATTAACTAATCCCACATTAATGTCTATTTAACTCTATTTCTGCCAAAATTAAGATTGTGGATGGCTTCTATTACTTGTATCACTGTTTTTTTTTTTTTGCTTCTTTTTTTTTTTTTTTTTCTTTAGTTTCTGTAAATAGATTTGTCGACATTACTCATTGGGATGTAATTATTTTAAAGTTGTTATTTTCATTTCCCACACCACCCACACAAACATTGTACATATGGGAACTAGCTAAGATCTTATGAAGAAATTGTTGGATTTTAGTTGGTTGGTTGGTTGTTTTGTTTTTATGGCAAATCAACCTCGGTGGGTCATTTATTGCCAATTAAATTTTATTTATTTATTGCTGGTAACACCTTTTTCTTTTCAACAATTTATTGTTGTTTTTATATAAGTTTTGTGTCTAGTAATACTTTTTTCTTTTCGAGTACCAAGATTCATTGGAATTTGTTTTTAAGGGCAGGGTCCCCAAGTCCTACCCTTGTTATTTAACCCATAACTGGAGGGAAGGGACGGATACCTTTCCAAAGGGTACCAGTGATTAAGTGAATGCAGGGTATTCAAATGGAATTCGAACTCGGCTCACCGATTTCTCTTTTCGAGCCGATATCCACTGCACCACAACGCACATCCGTCACTAAACGCTTACAGCCACCTGGATTTTAGTGACGGTAGTAAGAATGGCGAAGGAAAATGAGAGAAAAGGACTAAACATAAACTAAACGAAAACTGAATGCATGATCATCAGCAAAAAGAAGAGCTAAAAATGTCAATTAAAGGTCGGGGATACTAAAATCAAGTAGGTACAGAAATTTAAATACCTTGGAAGTTTTCTAACAGAAGACGAAGAGTGCGACACTGAGATCCGAAGGTGCATTGGTATGAACAAGTACGCATTCCAAAAGCTGAGTAGAGTATTGTGAGAGGAAAAAATCGTTGGAAACAAAGAACAGAGTACTGGACTGTTATGTGATATCTGTCTTCCTATATGACAGTGAATGCTGGAACTTTTCTTCAAAGATAAAGGAAAGATTCGAAGGAACAGAAATGTGTTTCTACAGAAAGATGCTGAGGATACCATGAACCGAACATGTGAGCAACGAATAGGTTTTGTAGAGAAGGAAAGCGAAAAAGAAACTTATACTTAACATCAGAAAAAGACATCTGAAGTTTCTGGGACACGTAACGAGGAAGGACGGTTTGGAGAATCTGATACTCACAGGGCAGATAGAGGGAAAGCGAGACAGGGGAGAAAAATGTGTGACATACTTGATGGGCTTAAACAAATGAATTGCAGAGCAGGGTTTTGGAGAAATAACAGGACAACATATACTAAGAACACCAAAGAACCTGAAAATGTGGAGTGCCATGATCGCTTACGTTCTGAAGGGACACGGCACATAAAAGAAGAAGTAAGAATGGCAAGTAAGAATGTGATATTTTGGGGAATTAAATAATTTAGAAAGTTTGGGTCAGTGTTTGCAACTAGTTAAAGATAGAACAGATGATAGTCAACCTTCTCGAGCCCATTCTTTTGACCATGTGCCACACTTTATGTATTCTATTCCTAAATATTAATATTTTTACTCGTTTTCAGTTATGTAAAGGCTTTCGTCCCCTCCCCGCCCCCCCCCCAAAAAAACCGCTAAATTTAAAGTATTAAACAAAAAAAAAAACAGATTTAGAAAACTAATAACAATTATCTATCTATATTTCTGAGATGGAGTATTGTAACTATTTACATCGTTCGAACTGTTGACCTCATCTTTATTGCCATATTAACGACGTTTCGGCCGTTGTACGCTCCGACTTTATTCAGGTAATAATCGTTTGAATTTCGATCCAAGGAAATGTGGCCCAGTGGATAAAAGCGTTGGTTGAGTAATCCAAAAAGAGACTTGATCAAAGAGTTGTGAGTTCAGTACTTGGTCTTAACAGAGGGAACAGAAACTTGTAGAGTTGAGTTATAAAAGGGAATTAACTGATACTAAGATATCCCAAAAAAAGTCATGGTGCTTGGAATTTAAACAATCTACCCCGTGAACTAAATAAAGGGTTCAGTTCGAAATTTTAACGTATATTACCTGCAGTAGGTCGGAGCGTACAACGGCCGAATCGTTGTGTATATGGAAATAAAGATTAGTTCAACAGTCCGAACAATATGAATAGTGTAAATAATAAAAATTAGTGTTAAAATACTTATAATACGATTACGAGGTTGAAAATTATTAAGTCTTTAAATTCTTCTTAGGAATCTTTGCAAACTCTATCTCATAAACAAGAGATATATTAACCCTTAAAATATTTTAAAATTGTCATGTCTCTTCAGAACGTAGGTTCTCCATGGTTTCCTTTTTCTTTAGAATTCACATTACATTGATTATTCTAGGAAAATATACTAGACTATTTTAATGTTCCGCTCTCCATTTCAGAATTCAGACCTGTCCTTCTCCTAGACTGGTTACAAACCAAGGCGTGAGAGCCCAATATGCCGTACTATTTCACACATAACTGGGATTAGAAATAAATGACTCCCAGTGGTATAAATGTAAAGTGAACGTAACAACTTTGACTGGAACATGAATTCGGTCTACCGACTCCATTTTCCATGCCAATACCCATTACGTCACCACCACATCATTTATTAAAATAGCATCATTTAAATCATGCAAAGAGATAAGTTGTTCGATGTGCCTTACAATGTGTTCGGAAATATGGACAAATGATGACCAGTTAATGCCAAAGGTGGGCCTGTAGCGATCCCCCAATAATTAACTGGGATGGGAGTAGACTGCACTGAATTATACTAGGTCTCCTCTTTGTCATCTCTAATAAAATGGGAACGGTAAGCAGCGATATATCTTTCATTTTGCGATTTTATTTATTCTGATCATCTCTAATCGCTACTTCGATACTTTCTTATTTATAATCTAGCAATATTCACTTTCCCTTTGGAAGTGGGGGTATCTCAGCTAATATTCTGTCAGACAGACTTTCCGCCTGAAGTCTTTCTTCCACAACACACACACACACACACACACACACACACACGTACACACATGCGCGCGCACACACACACACAAACACACACGTACACACATGCGCACACACACACACACACATTTTCAAAAATATGCGTGGGTGGCCTTTATGAGCACCAGTTAATTTACTCACAAACTTCTTAATGGGACCATGAACTTGCAAATCATGCAGCGTTCCTATACTATCTCACCACAGGTCAGTGACTCATTTCAGTTCAGCATTAAAAACAACAATGCTTTCAGCTTATGGCAGTCCATAGATTATTGGATCACTGCCATTGTTTTTCAAGTATGGATCATGGATCGAGCATGTGAACAATGATGAGGCTTTGAAAAGGATAGAAACGAAAAGGAAATTAATACTGAGCATCGGGAAGAGACAGCTAAAGTTCCTGGGACATGCAATGAGGAAGGAGGGCTTGGAGAATCTGATACTAACCGGCCAGATATAGGGAAGGAGAGACAGGGGAGAACAGCGTATAACGTACTTGACTGGTCTGAGCAGGTGGATAGCAGAACGAATGATGCGTGGTGTAACAGGAGGAAGCGTGCTACGAGCCACCAGGGATGGGGAGACGTGGAAGGTCATGATCGCCTACGTCCTGAAAGGACAAAGCACACAGAAAAAGAAGAAGCCAATATTTCCTGTCTCTCAACATGGCTGATTTTCACATTTTCAAAATATTAATTTTTCTAAAGAATCAGGTCTTATTCCACACATTATAAAGATTAATAATTATCACACTTCTGTGCGGCTAGTGTAATGTATAGTGAATAAAAATGAGAAATCGGATAAGCAAGTTTGAATTCCGGTTGAGTTCGTTACATTCACTTACACATAAATACTTTTGTTAAAGTTCTGAATCCATTTTTCTCCCTGACCCCATCTATGTGTTACGTCATATGAATTGTATCTGGTAAAAACATGCTTAACTTTAAAAAAAAAAATTGTTTAAAAAATATTCATTCGTAAAAGAAAAATTATTTTTACAATCCAAAATATATTTCGATTTTAAATAACTCACAAAGTGTTGATAATCCGTTAAAAACAAATCAATCAATCAACCATAACAATGTTCTAAGCTTATGGGGCGTCCGTAGAAATCACATAGTATGTTTCATTTTTATCTCCACGAAAAGAACACGACAGCGAAACTTGAAGAGAATATCGAAAACAACTGAATGCAATCTGCACTTTTCTTTTTGTTACTAATTCACGTAGAAGTTTCCGTATTTGTGGGTTTACTATTATACAAACAGATTTTTCTGTGTCATGTCCGCTGAGGACGTGGACAGTTATTGCTCTCTACAACTTCCTTTCTTTTTTATTCTCTCGACAATACTTTCTTCTTTAAGATCCTTCTTTGCCATTATGGTCCTCGTTCTTCCGTTCATACTTATCAAGAAGGTTACATATTACTTTCCTCTTGCCTCTTATGTACCCTGTGAGTGTTAAATTTTCTGTGTCTTATTTCCTCATTATAGACAGCAGAAATTTCTGTTGTGTTTTTCTAGTGTTATCAACAGTTTTATCTTTTACAAGCAGTATAGACCGGTGTTGCTCGGGCGTAATGAAAGCTTTAAAACTAATCCATGGTCCTGGAGCTCAGACTCAGCCTAAAGAACATTTGTGTGAAGTTTGGTGAGAATCGGATAAAAAATGCGGATTTGTATAAAGGACAATAAACAGACATACACACAAACATCTTGCCTTTTATATATATTATCGATTTTCTGCACTATTGTAATAACTGCAACCTTGAAACTTCTGAATATCGTTTCTTATGTCTTTGTCTATGAGTGTATCAAATTTGATTAAAATCGGACCACTCTTTCTATAACCCGATTGTTTGATTATCGATTTTCGATATTTATCGGGCGTACCTCGACACAAAACCTACCTAAGAAGACTCGCAGACGCTTATAACTGTGTAAATTTTCAAGAAAATCGGTTCAGCCGTTTCGGAGTCTATAGGTAACGGATACACAGAGACACACACAGACACACACAGACACACACACACACACACACACACACACACACACACACACACACAGACAAAGTTCCATTTATAAATATGTTTAGATAGATAGTTACTAAAGACTTTGTTCACATTTTCTGACCATTTTATTGCAACATTTGTCTGTAAAAGATGCATCTCAGTTGCTTCAAGTTATTTATCTTTATTTGTATGAAAATTGTTCAGAATTCCTTGGCATATAAGAGATTAGATAGTATATGCTTGATATTTTAATAACTTACCCAGTTTCTGAAAATTATCTTTTGATATTCTTATACATCTTCAGATTTCTATGTCACATTTTCCATCGACTGGAAGGAGAATAGAAACTTTAAAACAAAATCATTATTCTCTCTAGAGTTTTTCGTTTTTATTCATATTTTACTTCTTTATTTATCTCCGTTTTCTTGTTTTTCTTTTTAAGTGAATAAATGACATCTAAAGATAGCGACATCTTTTTCTAGTCATAGGTTCATTAATAATAAAAATTAAAAACTATAGGTACTTCATATTTTCTATGTCCAATTATGCTCTATAATATCATTTGTATGTTACAGGGCTTACGGCTACATAACGTTAAATTACTGATTCCCATACGACCACCGAAGTTAAGCAACGTCAAACCTAGTCAGTACCTAGATGGGTGATCAATTGATAATACGAAGTGCTTGGATGTGCGGTGATGTAATGGATAATGAATCGGTGACTAGGAATTGTTAATCGAAGAACCCAGCTCTAATTACAGTTGGATTCGTTACATTCATTTATACGCAAATCCCCTTGGGAAATGTATGAATCCACCTATTTTCTCTCCAGCTATGGGTTAATTAGAAATATTTGTATCAATAAATCATTATCTCAAAAAATTCTTACAATCTAAAATATTTTCTGGCTTTAAATAAATTGCAAAAGGTTGATAAGTGGTAGAAAAGGAATCAGTCATATGTCACAAATCTTGTAAGCAACAGGATAACTTTAAAACAGTAAGATCACTTTGTATTCATTCTACCGTAGGTTATGTCTCTTTCGAAACAAGATAGCCCAAGCATGTACCACGTATGGCACTTAACTGACTGGCTGAATTGTTTAAGTTGATAGTTACAACAAATCCACTAAGAATAAAAAAAAACTTCAAATCAAGGATATTTTGGGACGGATGCATAACATTTTTAGATATCCTTTCACACTTTATACATGAATCATTTTTTCTAAATTTCGCTCAATACAAAGACCAAGAACTACTCAAGGTAGAGTGTTACTGAATGTGGCGCGTTATTTGAATAAGAAAACAGTCAATCATATCCAAGGATAATAGAATAATGAGTAGTTGCAAAATAACTTTTTTAATAGAAAATAGAAAAAAATAAATATAACTTCTTTTTAATACATTTCTTTTATACATAGTTTTAAATAATCAATATTTATTATCAATTTACTTGGCTTTTCATCCTGTATTTGAATTTCAGTGAGGTTTTTAGGAAAACCACCCATGTCCTAATACTTTTGTACACTTCCGGTAATGTGCAAAAATGTCAGGACAGAGGTGGTTTTAAACTTTATTTTGATGCCTCATAAAAGATAAAATAGTTCTTGTTCTAATACTTTTGCACAGTACTGTATATAGGTATTTTATAGTAGTAGAATGAACCGATCTTTTTATAGCATCTTCAGCAGTGGATCAGATACTTGAATTCCACTTAAGATTTGGACTGTACTTGAGTCCCAGTAGATGTTCAAATCAAGAAGCCTAGTTTAGGACGAAACCTTTCATCGTAACTGTAAAAAACTCAGTATCTAATCGGTGATGATAAAATGATACTAGTTTTTTTTAGTTATGATCTGAGAATATAACTCGGCAAATCGTTAACAAAAGTCAGAGGGTAAAATCAAGAACGTTCCTTGTGGGGCACATGCATTAATCTTATGGGCTTCAGAATGCCGGCCATTTACAATGACCTTCATGGACCTAAGAGAAAAGATTTGATAATTGCATAGATTTTTCCAGGGATATTATGTCTAGGGAGTTTGTGTAGTAGCCCCATATACCACAACTTTTTAAAAGTCTTTGGGTTATCTAAAAGCATTCGCTCTAATGAGGAAGCTACCATCGAGTGTACCTCCTGTAGCAAGTACAGAAATATGACTATTTGGGTAGTGTAGTAAGAAATGTGACAGAAATACGATGGAACACGTAAATAGCGAAAATACTTTTCAGTAACTTGGCAGAGGATTAATGGATCAAAAATATTCTTAGAAACAAACAAAAACAAGTACGTGGACTATAATGTAATGTCCAATCTCAAAGAAATTCTTGGCCAAACCAAGAAGCTCCTCCAATATCTATTTTTCTTCTAATATTTTATTATCTCTGAATAAATAACATAAATACAACATTTAAATGCAAAATATTTCTTCATGTTTCTTATTGAGACATCATCAGTTTACTTCGATTTCCGATATTTGGTCAGTTGATCTTGAGAGTAAAAATTTTTATTCAATGAATCTGATAAATGCCTGACGGGATACGCAGCTATTTATTTTGATTCAATCATAGGAACATACAACTTAGTACCCCTATGCATACTCCTGCTGTTTATTCAGAGATTCGTGCATATGTATACATGTCCATCGAAATGTTTCCATACTTAAAGACTGCACAGTGCACATAAAATAAGTGTTGAAACGTTCTCAGCTCTCCCATGATGCTATGTGAGTGTGTGCTTTAAGACTATTTTCGTTTGTTATTCTCTCGAGGAACGTGAAATTTTTGTTAGAAACGAAGAAAAGAGTGCTGGATTGTGATATTCATCCTTCAAGGTAACGAATCTACACGGCTGAGGAGAAAACTGAAGGTAGCAGAAATGTGGTTATATTGAAAATCCTATGGACGGAGCAAGTAAGCAACAAGGAAACCTTAAATAAAATGGCAACAGAAAAATGCTTATATTCAGAATAAGAAAAAGACAGGTGAATGAAATTATGTGGATACATAATTAAGAAAGAAGGCTGGGAAAAGTAACTTTCATGAGTCATATTGGGGGCAAAAAAGATAGGGGGAGATAGCTAGTCACTTGATGAGTTTGTGTAGATGGATAATAGGGTGAGAGATTTAACAAAGAGAAAAAAAGAGAGAAAAATGGCTAAGGGTCACAAGGAGTAGGAAGTGGTGAAGAGCCATTGTCACCTATATCAGGAAGGGATTCGGCGCATATAAAAAGAACCACTCAAGTATATTTTTAAGCTTATGTAAGGATCTACATATGATATCCTTCGGTGATCCTAGCTCTACTTAAACTTTCTGACGATGGTGGTCGTATAGTGGCAATAGAAGATTGACAAGGAGAATTCGATACTTAAATTGTGGGTGCATTGGCCGGGAGGAATGTTCATTTTGAACTTTCCGCAAAATATAAATGCGCTCGGCAGATTTGGTTTTTTTTGAATTAATGTGATACTTGAATATGAGTACAACAGCCGTTAAAATGTTCATGGCAATAAAATGCTGAAAAGGGAATTAATACTTAGGTATGTGAGTAAGTAAGGCATGTCTTTGATGTATTCGCTCCTTAGGTCAGTAAGTAGTTTTGAGACAGGGAAGAAGGTAAGGAGAGGTGAAGGGGGGCGAACATAGTAGCCGCTTGACTTAGGTCAAGGGGATATTGATTACACTCCTCTCTCTCTCTCTCTCTCTCTCTCTCTCTCTCTCTCTCTCTCTCTCTCTCTCTCTCGTCAGTCCATGTGTGTCGGCCTGCGTCGGTCTGTCTGGCAATGCTTTCTGTATCGGCTTTTAATTTTGACTTTTTTGATCGCAGGTGATCATTTGGGAATTCATATCCGTATTTGATATTGGGCCGATAAATAAAATTCGCGTAGGCTCGCGAACTGGAAATTTAATATTTAATTAACTTTTATTTTTCAGCTGGAACATCTGCGCGAACTCGGATGCGCACCGACGACTTTTGCTCATTTGCTTTTTGTTCGTGAAAGTGCGAACATCCGGTCCCTCGCTATGCTCGGTCGGTATCACCACAGTCGACTATTAGATTTTAAACTATCATAATCGAGAGTAGATGGCTGTCCCCTTTTGTGCTTTATTTCAAAGAACAAGGGACCATCCATTAAACTTTAAACTAGTTTGGGACAACACAGTCAGATACTGTTTTATTTCTCTCCCCTTAACGAATTCTGCGAGCAGCTTCAATGGGTTTAGAAACTAGTATAAAATAATATCTCACAATTGAAACTACATTACTATTATCACCTCTGAAACAAATAGCGCGTGAGGAAGAGATTCCAGACACGACCGAAAACCATACAAAGACTTAATCTAAGCCTTCTGGGTTAAACTGGGTAGACAGAACTATTCAAATCTATAGATGGTTGTGGTAGCACAAAATAAAATGTCATCATGTACCGAGGGTTTGGGTCAATAGTCCTTGTTCAAACTGTTGGTCACGCTAGATTAGGCGTTTTCTTTCACAAACGGTAACTAAGATCCGCTCAGTATATATATGCGGTATAATTTACATATATTATACCACATGTGGGCTCTGTAGGGATTAAATAATATAAATTTGCTTGATCAGGTGTTTGCAACAAGGGTTAGCTAACCAACCTAGCAGACGGTTGTGCTCGAAAAGAAGTAGCTAATTATTATGTATGTTTTTCATAGTTTTTAGATTCCTGTCTCTATTTCTGAGATGAGGTATTTTAACTATTTACACTATTTACATTGTTCGGGCTGTTGTCCTCATCTTTACTGTCGCATACACGACGTTTCGACCGTTGTACGCACCTGCCTTCTTTAGATAGTATTTCTTTGAATTTCGAACAAAAACTTTTATCATAAGTACTATATGAAGTGTTCAGTTTGAAATTCCAAGAAATACCACCAAAAGAAGACCGGGACGTACAACGGCCAAAACATCCTGAATATGTCGATAAAGGTGGGGACAACAGTCCGAACAATGTAAATAGTGGAAATAGTTTTTTATGTAATATAATCACTTTTTCTAAGATGTATATTTTTTCTGTCAAAAACACTTCTGGGACCAATGGTGTTTGAATCAATGATGAGTGGACGAATTCTGCTGATAAAACGACGAAAACGACGGCAGAAATTAACCCTGCATAATTTCTGTATCTCTCACTACGACTGGAACGGCGGCGGTTATTCACAAATCTTCTGGGGGACGATTAAAACTTTTCTACTCAATTTTCACTTCTTTTATTCATAAAATGTCAGAGTAATACACTGCTTCTGTTTTCTCTCCGTCTTTTCCGTTGTCCCCGTTTGAAAAAACAATAATCTGCAACAAATGCTTCAACGAAAACAATAAGACCGGGCTTAAATGTAAATAAAATATAAAACTTTTATTTTATTTTTAATTTTTATACAAAGAATATCTTTTCAAACAAAGTAGTAACATCCTTGGTGACATGCCGTGGTTCCTTTGAAGAGGTTCCTTTGGTTTGAATTGTCAGCACCCCCGCATACAGAAAGGAAATCCCCACTCCGGAGAAACCTGGTAATCCTGACTTAGGGCCCAACTGTTCCCTTCGACGATTGGAATCCAACTCTTCAAATTCAAACTAAAATATTACATCACAACTATCAGCTATACATCACTTCCGCTCTACTGATAGCTATCTTTCTGTGCAGACTTATCTGGTGCAGGAGCTTGCCTTTGATATTGACAGTCATAATTCTAAATCCAGACACGTTTGTCTCTTTTGCACCTGCTTGACATTTTCAACAATATCCATTCCTTCAAGTTTCAAAACATCTCTGTTACCCAGCGCAAATTCACTTTACGTCCAAACATCTACGGTGCCCAAAAATATCGTACCATTGAATATTTACCATTTAGATATATATATAAAATAATATTTGGAGTAAAAAAAAAATGAGAATAACTTTTGATATGGCTTACTTAATTCTACTTGCATATACAGAGATTAGAAACATCTTTCATCCTATCAAGATTTTTAAAACTTCCTTGCACTATTTGTGTTTATTACAATCGCCAATTTGCGTTGAAGCATTAATTCACAGAAACAGCCCAACTTAGCATCAATGCTGATGACACAATCATTTACTCCTGCCTCGATAATAAGTTTGATCAGTTCGCTAAATTGACATTTGAAGATGATCTAAAAAATGACCTCCAGTTTGATGCTAACAGGGGCAATGAATAGCTTGTTAATTTTAATGCCCCTAAAATGAAACTTCTCTCTACTAATCACCGGAAAGAGTCCTTTCTACATCTCATCAACCTGGCTGATGCTAACCTCCATTAAAGTGATTTGTTGTAACTTCCCGATCAAACATTCTCGGCTGACATGAAGTTGAAAAACTATATTGAATCAATTCATAGGTCTGCTGCTAAGAAAATCGGTTCATTGTATCGTGCTAGACATTTTTTCTCCCTAGAATCTATCTCGCATATTTATAAATCTATCATTCGTCTATGCTTTGAAAAATGCTTCCACATCTGTTCCGATGCTACTTGCTGTGTATTTAAAGATTTGTGATAAAATCTAAAATGAATCAGTAATATTACTGATCCTGACCTGGTGTCTCGGCTTCAGTCACTTCCCACCTACGTAGTTTCCATGTTTCTTTTCTATATATTTATTTTCGTGGTAATTGTTCGGATGATGTCTTCTTTATGGTACCTAGACTTTATGAATTTAAGCGCAGTTCTAGAGTGGTGGCAAGATCTCATCAATTCACAATTGGATTTGTTAGATATAAGTTCTCTGCTAACGGCTTCTTTTCTTGTACTTCTCATCTGTGGAATTCTCTTCCGGATTCATGCTTGGCAGACAATTTTGATCTTCAAAAGTTTAAATGAAATGTTAATAATTATATTCGTGACTAGTAGTATAGCCCGGCGTTGCTCGGGTGAAATGAAAGCTTTAAAACTAATCCATGGTCCTGGAGCTCAGACTAAAGAACATTTGTGTGAAGTTTGATGAGAATCGGATAAAAATTGTGGATTTGTATAAAGGACATACAGACAGATAAACAGACACACACACAAACATCTTGCCTTTTATATATATATATATAGATAATATATATATATATATATATATATATATATTATCGATTTTCTGCACTATTCTAAGAACTGCAACCTTGAAACTTCTGAATATCGTTTCTTATGTCTTTGTCTATGAGTGTATCAAATTTGATTAAAATAGAACCACTCCTTCTATAACCCGATTTTTTCGATTATCGATTTTCGATATTTATCGGGGGTACCTCGACACAAAACCTAGCTAAGAACACTCGCAGACGCTTATAGTGCAACTGTGTAAATTTTCAAGAAAATCGTTTCAGCCGTTTCGGAGTCTATAGGTAACGGATAGACACACACAGAGACACACACACACACAGATACAAAGTTCCATTTATAAATAAGTTTAGATTATTCTTCTATTCTGTTTGCTCCCTAATATTTCTCTTCTTTTCTAGTTCTTCTAAATTCAGTAACCCCTTGTATCTTAGTAGCTTTACTGCCTTGCTTGGGATGAACTCGATATGAAAAAAAGTTCGTTTTATTAGTGTTTCAACACAATAAGACAAGTCTATCACTAATTTCAAAGTTTTGGGCGAATTACAAACCTTCGTTCCGACTTTCACAACTAGAACCCACTAGGATACATACACTAAATTTCTTCTTCATTTTCTATGTGCTCTGTCCTTTCAGTACTTAGGCGATCATGGCTTTTCACGTTTCCCTATCCCTAAAAGACTTTATTGAATCAATTCATAGGGCTGCTGCTAAGTAAATCGGTTCATTGTATCATGCTAGAAATTTTTTTCTCCCCAGAATCTATCTCGCATATTTATAAGTCTATCATTAGCACACTTTCTCCTGTTACTCCACGCAACCCTCGTTCCATCATCCACCTGATCAGGTCCTTCAAATATGTTATCCGCTGCTTCCCCTGCCTCTTTTCCCTCTATGTGGCCTGTTAATATCAGGTTCTCCAAACCCTCCTTCATCATTGAATGTCCTAGGAACTTTAGCTCTTTCTTCCTGATGCTCAGTATTAATTTCCTTTTCGTTTCCATCCTTTCCAAAACCTCATCATTGCTCACATGCTCGATCCATGATATTCGCAGCATCCTTCTGTGGAACCACATTTCAGTTGCTTCAAATTTTTCTTCATCTTCGATGATATTGTCCAGCATTCACTGCCGTATTGTAAAACTGACATCACATAGCAATCCAGTACTCTCTTCTTTGTTTCTAGCGAAATTGTCCTGTTTCTTAATACTTTACTCAACTTCTGAAATGCCTCTTTTGCCATGACATTTCGCCTTCGGATCTCTGTGTCGCACTTTCCGTCTTCTGTTAGAACACTTCCCAGGTATTTAATTTTTTGTACCTGCTTGATTTTAGTATCCTTCACCTGTATTTGGCATTTTGGGCTATCCTTTTGCTGATGACCATGCATTCGGTTTTCCTGCAGTTTATTTGTAGTCCTTTCTTGTCACTCTCTTCAGCTACCTTCTGTCGGAGGTCTTGTAGGTTCTTTTCTGTGTCTGCTATCAGCACTGTATCATCTTATTCAGCTTAATTCTCTTCAGATTCTACTGATAAGAAAAAAGTTGTATTCAACCTCTTTCCTCATCATTAAAATCTTAATCTCTTCAGATTGGTTCGGCTTTGTATTGGATGAACAATAGCAAAAAAATTAAATGAAAATTCCATTTGCAAGTCTGTTGTTCATACAGTCAATGTTTTAACGGATATATCTATGTTTATTTCATAAAAATTTAAGAAGTCGTTGAAATGAGTAAACATAAGGTGAAAACATTTTAACATAACATTTCATTTTACAAAGTTACATACTGAATATTATATTATTCACAATATACTCAAAATATTTATTATATATACTAACAATGTTAGACATTATAATTTCAATAATTGTTCATTATATATCTAAAATATTATGCATATAATACATTTCTTACTTTTTTCCTGGCAGGATGCTACGGGTTGTCTGGTTTGGATTGCTTGGTCTTGTCTCCCTCCCACCGAACAAGAATTGGCGTCTCACGGATCACGACAAATTTCTCTACCCAAAGTTAAACACTCCAGCCATACCAACAGTTCCAGGCTTCGATCTTATACCAGACGTTGACAGTAGCCACAGATTTAAAGGTGAAGTCGGTACCAAGATTGGACATAAACCATATTATATATATAAATTGCATAAACGGACAACTTGTCGAATGACTTGCTCTTACTGTAATAATCGGCGATGGCAGAATTTGTGCATTCAGTCGAATTGTGACCAAACCTCATGGGCTTATCAAGTGTGTCGAGCAAGGAAAAATTCCAAAAGATAGAATCGGAATCCACAAATGAGTAAATGATTACACCAGAAACATTAACGAACACCCAAAACTTATATGCGAAGACCTTTTACGGAGATTACCGAACGTAAGAAGAAAGAGGAAACGCTGATTTATATTGGATTTAATCATTTTCTTGTTTTATTAAGATTCATAACGTAAATAAATACTTCCGCATTGTTCTAATAATTCCAAAGATTTAATTCTTATTTCTTCTGTGACCAGTAATAATATTTGTGGTTTTAGATGGTTATTTTTAACTATTTTTAACAAATTGCAAGAATATAAATTTTCGAATGTTTTTTAATTCTTCACTGAGATTGTATTATTTGTCATGATATTCATAACAATGGTTTTACAGATGTGAACACCAGTATTAGCGTCATTAATAAAAAAAAACTTCAGTTTTTTAAATATGTTATTCTGATTCCTGACATAACCACATTTTCCATATACTTTGCTTAAAAAACATTAATGCGAAAAGTAAAAATCAAACAATATTGGGGCTTTACTTTCGTCTATAACATAAGTAAAATTCTAAAATTTCACACTTGTATAGAAAGACGTAGAGAAAAACACAGATAGCCTGAGTAGTTACATATTACCCACCGCAACTAGTCATTTATATTCTAATCTTCTAAAAAAATATGTACTTTCTTACTGATTTTCCAGACAGGCAAAACCCTCCCAACTAGGAGTGTTACCATAATAATCTTCCTTTCTATCATTTGGGCTTGGATCAGACGAAGCAAAGCTGCGTTTAAACAAAACTTGCGTTAATGGCAACAATACTGATATTTTCAGCAACTATTGCATGACATGTTTTTATGACCACAAATATCAGTTATATTTTACAGGTTGAAAACCTATTTTCCCCTGCATGTTTAATATTTCTTGGTAAACCATTGAATAACTAGCTCTGAATATTGCAATTTAAAATTAGAATAAAAATTTCATGATAATTTAACACTATCTGTCAGATATTTCTAAATAGATTTCTATTAAACCTACACAAAAAAAATTCAAAAGAAACTTGTATATTTATATTAGAAATTGTTTATTGATTCCATTTTCATATTAATATTACTGATCGACACTTCAAAAACAGTTTAAGATGAATTTATCTACATGATTTTTATTGTAGGGCATTACCTAAAATATTGATTTCTTTCAGATCAAGAGAAGTTACGTAAGTTGTTCATTAAAATTCAAAACTAATTGGATTATCGATGAAATTCAGAATTTTCTTATCAAGTTTTTTCTCTGTAGTTCGGTAATTGCATCATAATCATAAATAGTATTGGAAATACATTTTATTGTTTTGACGGCGACAGATTTTAAGTTACATGAACACATGAGGAATTTATAAATGTTAGCGAAACCCAAACTCTGACGCTTATGAATAGTTCTGTTTACAAGTGTGTATACCACAAATGCAAACTTTTGTGCACGTATGTATACAGCAATTTATATATGGTACCTGTTATTCTAAACTTACCTATTTCCCTAAAAATAACTATAGTAAAACATTTTACTGTTTATTAGTTCAAACTGCTGCTTAAATCTCACCAGCGATATCAGTTGGTAGTCAAGCCCAAATAAAATCAAGAATTGTGAATGATTTTTGAAGAGATCTCACCACTAGGTAGATTAGGGTAATACCTTCTTATCCCCTAGTCCTTTAATTCTTTAATCCAGTTACTAAACAAAAGTAAGTTTAGTAAATATCTACATTCATTATTAAAAATATACACGCATGAAGATATCAACAAAAGAGCACATGATATATTTCTCTCTCATATATATAGTCGAGGCGAAAAGCTTTTCGCTTCTTTGGTCAGTTTCAATTAATAAAGTCATTATAAAAGTAAAATCAGAATTGCACATGTACAAAAACGGTAATGCAAATCAAACTGGTTAGTAACTACATAAATTTGTTCCAATTTAGAAAATCATAGAATCATCAATATAAAAGCACTCTTCATTTATATATCTTGTCCTCAATTTTTTGCCTTTCGTTATTAAATTTGATCCTTTTTTTCTTTATTTGTCCCTCTTCTGCCAAGCATTCACACAAATTACTCAAGTAGATTACTCATTGTTTCCACCTGCTTCTCTTGCCTTTAATATACCTTGTAATTGTTACATTTTCTATACCTTTTCCTCCATTTTGTATTCGAGAATGTTCAACGGTTTCTTTCTTATTGTAACTATATGTTTACTGAATACTATCAAGTGTTGCTAACATTTTATTAAAGAAATTGCATTAAACAGTTGATAGCTGCATGTTTTAGTTATCTGAGAATATATTACATGCTTTCGAAATTTAATCATATCTAACCAATCAGACAGAAGTGTTATTTTTGGTTATTTACTAAAGTTAGTTTGTCTGGTACAAGGCTATAGTTGCAGACCTCCAAGTGAACACAAAACTCATTACGCTAAGAAAATGGTTTACGAGATTAATTTGTTAACCCTCACGTTATATGCTTCTACGTAAAATTTCATTTGGACTAGCAAAAGGAGTAGGTAACTAACAACTCACTGTGGGAAAATTGGCTTCCCTGTTCATTACGATCTTAACATAATGTCAAACGTTATCTAGTCTACATATCCTTATAATAAGTACTTCTTACTCTCTCCATTTAGGACCTTACAACTACCTCATTCGGTAACATTCTACCTTGAGTGGCTCTTTGGTCTTGTATTGTATGAACAAGAATACAAAAAGCAAGTGTATTGTTATTTACTAATTGTAGTATGGGACACCCACTAAGTATCGAACTCACTAATAATGGCTAAAATTCGATCTTGTTGACCATAATACTACGATGAGGCGCCCTTTGAATGTTGACTTTCGATAATCATAAATTTTTAAATGTTAAGTTTCTGTGTAAAAAAATATCAAATCAGGTTGTGTATTCTTCATCTACATGTTACTCTAACCCTAATTATTGTTCAAAGTAAAATGGACAGATGCTTTCCCTCAAAAGATGGTTTTCTTCATTGCAACCATTCCCATAGATTATCTTTGGTTCACATGATGCGAAATTACATTACTTGTCGGTTGGGAGCACTAAGGTTTTTCCAGAATGTTTTATATCGCAAGATTAAACCCGGTGTCCCACAAGTACGACTTAAATTATATCAGCAATTTGTATTCGCTTTGGACAACAGTCTGTCATCCTTTGAAACAAGGTTAAATATTTAAAATGGCGAACTGTAGAATAAGCAGCTGGCATCAAAACCTGATGTACGTAGTTTCTACTGTAGATAATTTTAATGAATTCATATGAATGTCATTTAATACGTATTTTCTAAGATGTCTTACTTCTATCGATGTGATAATGACCAGTAATGTGGACGAAGCAAATCATTTCCGCATGTGTCTCTTTTGTGCTTATTGAGGCACTAACTCCTGTGGGGCCTTCTCTTCAGCATATATCAATATATATCTCAAAAGAGAAATATATATCGTATCGAGAAATGCATTTATAGAAGTTTTAACGGTGAAAGGTATTTGCAAGAAAAGTCATATTCTCTACTCCTTTACACACAGATTCAATTTATCATATATATATATATATATATATATATATATATATATATATATATATATATATCAAATTATCTCAAATCGAATGGTCATTTCGACAGGTAAATTTTACACCCATCTTATCAGCGAAATGAGAGGTGATAAATTTACCCGTCGAAATGAGTATCAGTTTTAAGAACATTTGAATTTTTTTATTTGTAATAAATATTGGCTTCATAAATAAATAAATTTAATTATATTGATCCCTCTGTCTGAATCAGTATTAATATTTAATATTAATAGGATCGTTTGCTATTTACTTCAAAGCCATTTTTTCAGATTAATGACATATATATATATATATATATATATATATATATATATATATGAAAAAAGACAAGAGGAAAACTTCTTAGCTGACGCGTTTCGTCTTCTGAGGGACTTTATCAAGGCAAATGTAAAGACTTATTTTGTTGCACGTGTTTATATACTACAGCAAAGATATCACTGATTTATCAGTGCTTTTAAATTTGAGAAGGTTCACGAATATTCATCAGACGGTTGATAAACTTATGACATCATTGCTCTTGTATATAAACACGTGCAACAAAATAAATATTTACATTGCTTTGGTAAAGTCCCTCAGACAACGAAACGCGTGAAATAAGAATAGTTTTTCCTCTTGTCTTTTCATTAATTATGTTTCTTCACAGATACACTCTATCTGAAAATACACACACACACACACACACACAATAAATATATATATATATATATATATATATATATATATATATATATATATTCCTTGAAGATTGTATTTAAGCATGAAACAGCCTGTCGGTGCTGGGCGCTAACCTCAATGTTCACTTTCATATTTAGAGTTACATACGCTCTATCTATGATATTGAGCACTTTAACCCATAAATATAGTATACCTTAAAACTATATATATATATATATATATATATATATATATATATATATATATATCGTTTGTAAACAAATATATGTATAGTTTATATATATATGGTTATTATTAGTATTATTATAGCTATCAAGTTGCAGTATGCAATTATTATTATTATGTCATTTTTCATCATATTTCGATTTCTGCTTTGGTCTCACTACCAACCAAGTCTGCGGGGAGACCTAAGGCAGGTAGTGGCGTGTTGTTATGGCTCCATTTCATGTTTTTCTATCTTCCCTATCATCTCCAGCATTACATAGATAAAGTTTTCCTTAGTGTTTGGGCTGTACTTAATAAGACAATTTTTTGTATATCTCTTAAGCTGGGGTTTCCAGGGATTCTTTCAATGTGTTGTTTTGTTCCATTTTTTATCATTCCAAGTGCACCTACTATCACTGGCACAACTCTTGTTTTCAATTTCCACATTTTTTCTATTTCAATTTCCAGGTCTTTATATTTTGACAGTTTTTCAAATTCCTTGATTGCTATGTTACAATCCGCTGGACAAGCCATATCAATTAATAGACAAGTTTTCTCCTTCTGGTTTTTAACAGTAATGTCTGGCCTGTTTGCTTCAATTTTTCTGTCTGTGTAGATGGTGTAATCCCATAAAATGGTTACATCTTCTATTTCTGTAACCGGTGCTGGGTGGTGTTCATACCAGTGTTTGCCTACAGCTTTTCCATAATGTTTGCATATTGCCCAATGTAAATATTGCCCAACTCTATCGTGGCGAATTTTATATTCATTTGGGGCAAGCACAGAACAGCCTGAGATTAGGTGGTCTATTGTTTCTTGGTGTTTATCACAAAACCTGCATTTTGGATCCATATTATTATGCATAATATTTGCCTGAAAGTTTCTCGTGAAAAGACTTTGGTCTTGTGCTGCAAGAATAAAGCCTTCAGTTTCAGACTTTAATCCAGATGCACGTAACCATCGATGAGTATTAACTTTGTCAACATTGGATTTATTGGCACGTACTGGATATTGGCCATGCAGAGGTTTGTCTTGCCAGCGCTGTTTCATCTGTTCAAGAGCTTTATCTTTGGCTTTCATTTTCATATTCTTTGCCGCAATAGCCGGCTCTTGGCTTCCGTTCTGCTTTTCTACAGAATCTACTAACTGTAAATCTTGTTTGAATTTACTGCCTTCTTTTATTATTGAATATTTTTTCTTTCTTTCTTCATGTTGCCTTACTAATTGTATCATCCAATCCTTTGTTGTTTCTATGTATGTTAGTAAGCCAATAGTTGTTGTCTTGTATGACAATTCCAGCTGAATAAGACCTCTTCCAACTTCTTTACCGGGCATGTATAGACGGTCTACATCAGCCTTTAGATGATGCATCTTATGCTTAGAAAGAAACTTTCTTGTTTTAGCATCCATTCGCCTGATGTCGTTTAGTGTCCAGTTTAAGATGTTAAAGCTATATTGGACAACTGGGATTGCAAGGCTATTAATGGCCATAACTCTGTTCTGTGAATTTAATTCAGTTTTTAATATCATTCGTAGCCTTCTATAGTACTCTTTACGCACTATTTCTTTCATTTTTTTATGGTGAATTTTTCCACTCTCATTTACACCTAGGTATTTATAAGCTTCTTCTGGTTTCAATTCTTTTATTGTTACAGCAGGGTCTAAGCTAATTGAGGATGTTTCTTGTATTGATCCACGTAAAACTGTAGCTTTAGCACATTTATTTAAAGTAAATTTCATTCCAATGTCTTCGCTGAAGCATTTGACAGTTTGCAGAAGACCTTCCAGCTCATTATCATTCTTAGCATATAACTTCAAGTCATCTATGTAAAATAGATGGCTTATTTTCTTTTGTCCTATTTTATAACCAGATTCTGTCTTATTAAGTTGACTGGTTAGTGCTATTAATGATATGCAGAATAGTAAGGGAGATAAAGAATCACCTTGAAATATACCTCTTTTGATGTTTATTTCATCAGAGTTATAGGTTCCATTTATATGATTGAGGTAAAGGGTTGTTTTCCATATAGACATGCACTGTTTGATGAAATTGATGATGACGGGCGATATCTTGTATATATTTAAAGTCTTTAAAATCCAGTCATGTGGCACACTATCGAATGCCTTTCGATAGTCTATCCAGGCTGTACTAAGATTTTTCTTTGTACTGTAGCAGTTTTCCAGGATCATTTTGTTAATCAGCAATTGGTCTTTACAACCATAACAGCCACGTTTGCACCATTTTTGTTCAAGCGGTATCATGTCATTTCTTTCTAAGAATAAATATGTCTGTTTTGTTAAAATAGATGTTAATAGTTTATATGTTGTCGGAAGACATGTAATTGGTCTGTAGTTTTTCGGGTTGTTTGTGTCACCATTCTTGGGTAGAAGAAATGTAATTCCTTTGGTCATCCATGCAGGAATTTTAGTGGGATCGTCAACCATTTCTTGAAGTTCTTTGGCTAGTTTTTTATGTGCTGCATTTATTATTATTATTATTATTATTATTATTATTATTATTATTATTATTATTATTATGTCATTTTTCATCATATTTCGATTTCTGCTATAGTCGCACTACCAACCAAGTCTGCGTGAAGTCAGGTCGTGGCGTGTTGTTATGGCTCCATTTCATGTTTTTTATCTTCCTCATCATCCCTAGCGTTACATAGACCAAGTTCTCCTTAGTGTGTGGGCTGTACTTAATAAGACAATTTTTTGTATATCTCTTAAGCATGGGGTTTCCAGGGATTCTTTCAATGTGTTGTTTTGTTCTATTTTTTATCATTCCAAGTGCACCTACTATCACTGGCACAACTCTTGTTTTCAATTTCCACATTTTTTTTCTATTTCAATTTCCAGGTCTTTATATTATGACAGTTTTTCAAATTCCTTGATTGCTATGTTACAATCCGCTGGACAAGTTTTTTTTTCTGGTTTTTAACAATAATGTCCGGCCTATTTGCTTTAATTTTTCTGTCTGTGTAGGTGGTGCAATCCCATGGAATGGTGACATCTTCTATTTCTGTAACCGGTGCTGAGTGATATTCATACCAGTGTCTGTTTACAGATTTTCCATAGTGTTTGCACATTGTCCAATGTAAATATTGCCCCACTCTATCGTGGTGATTTTTATATGCATTTGGAGCAAGTACAGAACATCCTGATATTATATGGTCTATTGTTTCTTTATGTTTATCACAAAACCTGTATTTTGGATCCATATTATTATGTATAAAATGTATTTGCCTGAAAGTTTCTAGTGAAAAGACTTTGGTCTTGCGCTGCAAGAATAAAGCCTTCAGTCTCAGACTTTAATCCAGATGCATGTAAACATTGATGAGTATTAACTTTATCAACATGGGATTTATTGGCACGTTCTGGATATTGGCCATGTAGAGGTATGTCTTGCCAGCGTTGTTTCATTGTTCAAGAGCTTAGCTTTCATTTTCATATTTTTTGCCTCAATAGTTGGTTCTTGGCTTCTGTTTTGCTTTTCTACAGAATCTACTAACTATAAATCTTGTTTGTATTTACTGCCTTCTTTTATTATTGAATATTTTTCTTTCTTTCTTCATGTTGCCTTACTAATTTTATCATCCAGTCCTTTGTTGTTTCTATGTATGTTAGTAAGCCAACAGTTGTTGTCTTGTATGACAATTCTAGCTGAATAAGACCTCTTCCATCTTCTTTACGGGGTATGTATAGACGGTCTGCATCAGCCTTTGGATTATGCATCTTATGCTTAGAAAGAAGCTTTCTTGTTTTAGAATATTCGCCTGATGTTGTTTAGAGTCCAATTTAAGATGTTGAAATTATATTGGACAACTGGGATTGCAAGGCTATTAATGGCCATAACTCTGTTCTGAGAATTCAATTAAGTTTTTAATATCATTCGTAGCCTTCTATAGTACTCTTTACGCACTATTTCTTTCATTTACACCTAGGTATTTATAAGCTTCTTCTGGCTTGAATTCTTTTATTGTTACAGCAGAGTCTAAGCTAATTGAGGATGTTTCTTGTAGTGATCCACGTAAAACTGTAGCTTTAGCACATTTATTCTAATTGAATTTCATTCCAATGTTTTCGCTGAAGCATTTGACAGTTTGCAGAAGACCTTCCAGCTCATTATCATTCTTAGCATACAACTTTAAGTCATCCATGTAAAATAGATGGCTTATTTTCTTTTGAACTATTTTTTAACCACATACTGTCTTATTAAGTTGACTGGTTAGTGCTATTAATTATATGCAGAATAGTAAGAGAGACAAAGAATCACCTTGAAATATACCTCTTTTGATGTTTATTTCACCAGACTTATAGGTTCCATTTATATGATTGAGGTAAAGGGTTGTTTTCCATATCGACATGCACTGTTTGATGAAATTGATGATGACTGGTGATATCTTGTATATATTTAAAGTCTTGAAAATCCAGGAATGTGGCACACTATCGAATGCCTTACGATAATCTATCGATGCAGTACTAAGATTTTTCTTTGTACTGTAGCAGTTTTCCAGGATCATTTTGTTAATAAGCAATTGGCCTTTACATCCATAACAGCCACGTTTGCACCCTTTTTGTTTAAGCGGTATCATGTCATTTCTTTCTAAGAATAAATGTCTGTTTTGTTAAAATAGATGTTAATAGTTTATATGTTGTCGGAAGACATGTAATTGGTCTGTAGTTTTTTGGGTTGTTTGTGTCACTTTTCTTGGGTAGAAGAAATATAATTCCTTTGGTCATCCATGCAGGAATTTTAGTGGGATCGTCAACCATTTCTTGTAGTTCATTGTCTAGTTTTTTTTTTATGTGCTGTATTTAAATAATATAGCCAAAAGTTAGGAATTTTATCTATACCTGGAAATTTCCAATTATGTGCTTTTTTTAGTACAACTTTAACATCCTCTTCTGTAATTCCAGCCCATGTCTGTTCTGGTTTATTTTTTATTCTTTCTATCTATTGTGCAATCCAATCTACTTTTTTGTTATGTTCTTTAGGGCAAGCCCATATTTTTCCCAGGCCTGTATAACTTCTTCCGTATGGGAGGGGGGAGACCTGTCACTTCAATTCTTTTTTACCTATTTCCCTGTAAAATTTCTTTGCATCGGTTTGAAAAATCTTGTTTTGTCTGTCGAATCTTGATCTTTTCTCATAGCGTCTTATTCTTTGAGCCTTCAATTGTATTGTTTGGTTTATTTTTAGTTGACAGAACTTCATTTTCATTTCTAATGTTGTATTTTCTTTCGACTCTTCTGCTTTTCCTAGTTCTTATATTTATTTCTCTAGTCAGTTCATCCAGTACTGATAGTTCACTTCTAAGTTGTTCGATTTCTTTTTCTATTTTTCTTTTCCAAGGTGTATCTTCATGTCTGCGAAACTGCTTTGTTTTTAATTTGATGTTTAATTTTTTTGTTGCTGCTATTGCTGATGCATATATTGCTTCATTGAGATTTATATGAGTGTCTTCTTCATCCAAAATTAATTTGAGTGCTGCATTGTAGAGCTTAATAGTTTCGAAGCTATGCTTTGTTGGTTGTAATTTTGGGTGCTGTTCTCGTTCCTCCATTGCAATATTTTTTATTTGACTTATATGGTTCTTGATTTCTTCCTTGGCTTCTTGTATACTGTTCTTGTTTTCCGAAAATAATTTTGTTCAATGTGTTCTGAACTCGTTTTATTGTCGTCTTGTAACTGACTCAAATCACACCTTTCCATCACTTTGAAACTTACAGCATTATCTTCACAGTGATTTGTGTGTATCACGGTTTCTACATTATGACCTGTGGCTTGTTTGATATTATTACTTTTTATTTCTGATTCCGGTTCTTTTTTATATTTTGTTGATTCGTCTATTCTGGTTACAATTCTTTTTATCTCATTAACTTCAGCCTCTGTCAATCGGTTATTACGAATGATGTATCTTCGTACATTGGCTAATTTATTTTCGTCAATATACTTTCTATTTGCTTGACCAACTTTTTCACGTCAAATGTCAAATGTCAAATGTTTGGCGAGTGATGTTTTTTGAGGTTTGTGTAACTCTTTATGAAATGCAGTCATAACGACTTTGTACTCATCACGAAACCATTTTATTTTTCTTTCTTTAAATATACGGTTATAGATCTAGCTGGAGAATTTTCAGGACCATCATTAGGATTATCCTAGTTGTGGGGACCTGAAGATTCATTCTTTGTGTAGGAGTTTGTTCCTATGGCAGATTTTTCGATCTCAGGTAGGTTCCCTCCTGAAGGACGGGCTCCCTGTTTATCCACTGGAAGAGCCATACTGGATTTTTTATTTCTATTTGTATTTCTTATATTTTTCCCACGAATGACGCACGGGTCCAAAAGTCCACCCAAAGTTTCCTGGCACGTTGGGTAACGGTCTTTTACAAACAGGGTCCCGAAGCCTATAGGGGATCGTTTGTGACTTCATAACGCAGTAGCCATTCACTCCTCGGCACGATTAACAACTTGAGTTGCGGGTTGTTGTTCGGAGTTTTCCTTCTCCTAAATGGGTTGCCAAGCGACAGCTGACATAGACTGGATTTCAAAGAGAAAGACGCTGGTTTAAAAAAAAAAAACTTGTGCGTAGCAACCGCTCAACGAAACAAAACATCACTACACTAGAGTATTTTGTTAAAAAAAATATTGTTGTTACTATCACTAGTCCTTGTAACAAAAAAAATCAATGGAAAAGAAAAATTTGACATACGTTTAAGTTTATTAGTACTGTGATATTTAAAATAAAAATAATAATTTGTTTGTCCACTGTATATTCAGTTATTTTTTCATTAAAGTCGTTCGTCGAAAATAGGGTTATCAAAATAAAATAAATTAAATAAGTAAATAAAATCAATAAAAAATAATAAAATAATAAATATATAAATAAATACGTATTCTTTCTATAAAAGAATATCGTAGAAATTGTTTTTCATCGTATTTAATTTATTTTCCTGTTGTTTTGCTTTGTTTTTAAGAAAATTATAATAGTTTCAAAAATTATTCCGAAATATCGACAGCTAAGGGAAATATGAATAATAAGAAAACTGATGATTCTATTTATTAGTATCATTTAAAGAACAATTATATTATTATTATTATTATTATTATTATTATTATTATTATTATTATTATTATTATTACCATATATTTATGCTCTACTTTTGTATTGGCCACATTTTAAAGTAAATGTCTAACTGTGGAATATTCTTCTATTAGTTACAATTACTCATATTATATATATATATATATATATATATATATATATAAAGAAAAAAGAGGGATCATATCTGACTAAAAAGTGTTCCAATTGATGAAACAATTGACATTTATTCCGACTTCTTGTATCGTAGCCCCACAAAGTCTTCATCCTTTCCTGAGAATGTCTTTGTCGAGTTGACGGAGATGATAGTTAAGTCTGTCTTCTTCAGCTTCGACAATTGCATCTATCAACAAATAGCTGGAGTAGCTATGGGTAGTCCATTGAATCCTCTGATGGGCAATATTTTTATTGGCTTTCATAAAAAAACAACTTTTTGATGAGATTGATAAACCCTACTGTTACTTCCGATACGTCGACGATACATTTACGTCGTTTCCTAATAGTAGTAAGGCGAAAGAGTTCTTTTCACATTTGAATAATCTCCATCCTGCGTTAAATAAAAAGGGGCTAGAAGAGAACAATCGGTTACCTTTCCTGGATGTTTTAGTAGAAAAAACAGTTTCATATTTTCTTACTAGTATTTACCGTAAACAGACTTTTTCTTTGCTTTACTTAACTTGAGACCCTTCTGCTCCCAGAACCTGGAAAATTAATCTTGTTAGGTTGGGGCTCTAATGATATGCATGCAACGAGAATTGAAACAAAACTTGGCCCTCTTTGAAGAAGCCATTACCGAGCGGAGGATATTTTTCCTTCCCTCCACCCTTATCCTTACATTTTAGCTTCGGTTGCTAATAAAACATTTTCTTATTAGCTTCTCAGTCTTATTGTCTACCGACGATTTTGTTCTGAAGAAGAGTCAGTCGAAAGGCGGCTATCTTATTTTACACCTTGTGATACTTCTGTATCCCGTTTTTTGTTTGTTTGTTTTTTGTTTTCTTTTTTTTAATCTGAAAATATGATCCCTCTTTTTTTCTTGAAATGCATTATATCTTGGTGTAGTAATGGCAATTTGTACATATATATATATATTTCCGCCAAATCTGCTAAATATGGTGTCAGGTATGATGATACCATCCAATAATCTTGCAGGTGGGACGCAGTTAGAAATACCTTCAGTTCGAATAATCAGACGGTGTCCGATTGGGCGTTTTCCTAATTATCTAGGTATGCCATCTTTCAAACTTAGAAAAAACTCTTGACGCTCAGCCTTAAAGTTCCTGGGACACGCAAAGTGGAAGGAGAGCTTGGAGAACCTGATACTGACTGGCCAGATATAAAGAAAAAGAGACAGAGGAAGGCAGTGGATAACATATTTGCAGGGCCTGATCAGGTGGATGAAGGAACGGGGGTTGCCAGGGGTAACAGGAGCCAACATACTAAGAGCCACAAGGGATAGGGAGACGTGAAGAACCATGATCGCCTACATCCTGAAGGGACAAGTCACATAGAAGAAGAATGGCTCGTTGGAATTCAAATAACAAGAAGCTTCCTAAATACTTTAGCATTCTTCTCGGTGTTCTTGCCGAGTTTTTCCTTTGACATAATCATTTCAGTTCTTTGGATTTACAATTCATCCTGCCTGTTTCAAAGAGGCTCTGCGGTTCCCCCACGTCTTTCTAATATGATGGGTATCATCGTCAAATTCAGATTCCACAATTTCTTCTCACTTTTTTTGCAGAGTCACGCTATTTATCAAAATTTTCGCTCTCTTTCAATTTCGCTCTATCATTGGCGGCAATGCATTTGCTAAATGTATTTGCTCACGATCGCTACACTTGTTTTCTTGCCTAGACTTAATTTCAAACTTCTGAAAAAATATTTTTTTTTATTTTTACGACAGATTATAATACTAATCTGCATGATTCAAGTCAAATCGTTTGCACAATTCCCAATGGAGCATTGATACCCACACATATTTTATAGTCCTTTTGAGTGATTTTTTAATTCTTTTGTACGATTGATAATTTCCTCTGTACAGAATTACATTTACTCTTATTATTGTTATTGATGCCGCTGATAAGAAAAGACTGACATATAGTTTTAAATATTACCAAAAATCGAACGCAATGGACCGACCCCATTAGGAATAAACAATAATATTCGTTTATAAATAGATATACGCCTACGAGAAACATGCATCAATATAAGCAGTTTTTCTTGAATCAGATTCTAAAAGTAACTGCTGGAGTTAAATTATAACTTTAGGTATAATATTTTTATCAACAATAACCCATTTAAAAAGAAAAAAAACACTGGAAATGTACTTCCGTTGAAGTCGAAACTTACGACAAATATTTGACGTCAGCAACAACTTACAAATGCGCAAACCAACTGAATGCATATTTATACCCCCATACACCCATACACGTATATTTATCCGATACAAATGATTTTTTTACGAATGATATATCTGGTGTCGCAAGTAATTTATAGATGCATCTCGATATGCTTACATGTACGTATTTTTAAAGTCCGTCTATACGCATGTGCAAATATGTACAATTTAATCTACGTACATGTGCGCGCACGCACTTATGAATTAACACACAAAGAAAAATAAACCTTAGCTCGTCTTCTTCAATCTTCAAATATTACTACTGTTTCAAGAGGGCATGTGAATACGATGGTGCATGTATTCCCGCAGATATAAAAGTTTATCTTAAATAGCTTTTATTAAAAAATAATTTAACTGAATATATATATATATATATATATATATATATATATATAATGTAATGCAATGTGATTGATACCGACTTAGCTGACCGCCTGCAGTCACTCTCTCACCGGCGTGACGTGGCTTCCCTGTGCCTTTTCTATAAATACTTTCATGGCTTCTGCTCTGATGAACTTAAATCATTGGTGCCCCCTAGGTGTGAGTTCGCACGAGATACTAGATTGGCAACTAGGTTCCGCCCTTTTACAGTGAAACTGATGAAATGTAACCGCAATTTCTACTCCAACAGCTTCTTTTCTCGCACTTCCCGCCTGTGGAATTCCCTTCCGCATGCTTGCTTCCTCGACGGCTATAACCTCCAGGAGTTCAAATGTAAGGTCAATAGACACCTCCTAACACACTATCGCACTGTGTAACCCCTGCGCTATAGTGGCAGTGGAATGCCTTAGGGTGACATGATTGAAAAAAAAAAAAAAGTATATATATATATATATATATATATATATTTTTTTTTTTATGTGTTGAGTTTTCTCTCTCTCTCCCTCTCTCTCTCGCTCTCTCTCTCTCTCTCTCTCTATATATATATATATATGTGTGTGTGTGTGTGTGTGTGTGTGTGTTGAGTTTTCTTCTCTCTCTCTCTCTCTCTCTCTTTCTCTCTCTCTTTCTCTCTCCCTCACTCTCTCTCTCTCTATATATATATATTGTACTAGTTGTTACAATGGTTTATAAATTCCTAGTATAACTACACAAAAATTTTTGCGTTTCGAAGCTGCTATGCGCGCTTCTCATCGGGTGAAGAATTGAAATCTTCACCCGATTTCAATTATTCACCCGATGAGAAGCGCAAAAACTTTTGTGAGTTCGATCCTCACTGGTTACCCCCTACTTTCGGCCGTGTGTCACGTCTAAGCTACGTATATATATATATATATATATATATATATATATATATATATATGACAGAGAGAGAGAGGAAAAATCAACTATTTGTGCAGCTGAAATGTACACTATCTATTGTTTTATCTATAGACTGTTAGAAGAAACAACCTAACGTAGGATTTTAATTCAAGTTTATATTAAATTTATATAAAAGTTTCAAACACTTTTTAAAATACTAGATATTGAATACACAACAAAAGACAGTTTGTTTTTCTATTACGAAAGATATTATGCACACATTCAAAGAGAAAAGTCCAATAAGAGTGTAATATTTACTATATTTTGTAAGTACAACCATCACTAATTGTGGCTTTAGTTTATATCACGTTGAAATACCGGTTCTTGTATAATCACCGAAGTTAAGCAAAGTTGAACCTAGTCAGTACCTAAATGGCTGACCGTTTATGAATACCAGGACCTGTGAGTTTGAATGTGCGGCCGGTGTACTTGATTTGAAATCTGAGAGCTAAATTTCAATTATGCGTAAATACTCTTTGAAAAGTAATAAGTATACCTATGTCATATTACGCCGCTAGAAAATCTACCTATGCCATATTACGTCGCTAGAAAACAACGATCGTCTTGATAGACAATGAGGAACATGTATATATAAAAATATAATTTTATATTTTTATTCTTCGTCGGTGGTGGTTGTGTGAAATAGGAGGGTAGTCGGAGAGAGATTGCGTACATATCAGGGAGCTGTCGGGGAGTCATTAGCCAGTCTTTGCTTCTTCTGCCAGCAGAGATCTCTTTTCTCTCTCTTTCTTAAAAAAAAAAAACAGACATATAACTCCAAAATTCCTACGAATTTTTCGGGTTGTCGCTAAATTGACATCATCTACTGCCATATACATTTGTCAATCATCTTCGCCGGCTATCAAGCCGGTTGACGCCTGTGTTTCTACCTTTGTTATTGCACCACACAGCCACCATCCACGGCCGGATATTTTTGTCAGTCATATTTTTGCCCGTCAAGGTAATATATTACATCTATTCTCCACCAGTTATGTGTTAATTAATTGAACGTTTATCCGTAAACTAATTTTCTCAAATTCTTACAATACAAAAATATTTTCCGGCTTTAAATAACCTGCAAAAATCTTTAATATATGTACTATAGAAACTGCAACGTAAAGTTCTTAAAACGTATTTACTATTAATTGAAATATAGTTCCACGAAATCTATTTATTTTTCACTTTCTTCTCCGTAATAAAAAATTAATTTCTTTCTTTGTTTTTTCAATAAACTACTTTAAACAAAATCTGTTTGCATAGTTTTAGAAAATAAAGAGATGATTCTTTAAAAGAAAGTATGGAAATAACGTCCCAAAATTGGAGAAAATATCTCAGATCAATGATTAAAAATAGCTTCCAATGAATTAATCCTGAAGGTCTTAGCGAGAACCATCCTTCTTTGAGCCTCGTAGACTGGCACTACAGAATCACAAACAAAGAACTGTACCAAATAGCAGAAACCACAATGGACAGTACATTTAATTCAATGAGAAAATAATGACATCATGAAAATATTGATGTTTTGCACTTCTTCTTCTATGTGCTCTGTCCTTTCAGGACGTAGGCGATCATGGTTCTCCACGTCGCCCTATCCCTTGTGGCTTCTAGTATGTTTGCTCCCATTACTCCTGTTAACCCCCGTTCCGTCAGCCATTTGATCAGGCCCTGCAGATATGTTATCCGCTGCCTTCCCCTGTCTCTCTTTCCTTCTATTTGGCCAGTCAGTATCAGGTTCTCCAGGCTCTCCTTCCTCATTGCGTGTCCCAGGAACTTCAGTTGTCTCTTCCTGATGCTCAGTATCAGTTTCCTTTTCGTTGCCATTCTTTCCAAGACATCAATCCACGATATCCGCAGCATCCTTCTGTAGAACCACATTTTCGCTGCTTCCACTTTTGTCCTCATTTTCGATGATATTGTCCAGCATTCGCTGCCGTATTGAAGAACTGACATCAAGTAGCAGTCCAGCACTCTTTTCTTTGTTTCCAGTGAGATTTTTCTGTGTGTTAGTACTTTAATCAGCTTCTTGAACGCGTCCTTTGCTATGCCAATTCGCATTCGGATCTCCGTGTCGCATTTTCCATCTCCAGTTAGGACACTTCCTAGGTATTTAAATTTTTGTACTTGCTTGCTTCTGGTATCTCCCACATTTATTTGGCATTTTGGGTTGTACCTTTTGCTGATGACCATGCACTCAGTTTTCGTAAAGTTTATTTGTAGTCCTTTTTTGTCACTCTCCACCGCTACCTTCTGTATGAGGTTTGTAGTTTCCTTTCCGTGTCCACAATTTTACATTACTTCGAACAAAAATGTGACGAAGGAAGCCTCAGTCAGTATTGCATCATCAATGATAACAGTTAGTGGACATGAAAGCTTATTTTAATGAAAAAATGTTTAAACAGAAAAATTTCATAATCACCAAGTGAAATTAAGAGTCTCTACTCAGTGAAAACGGATGTGCGTTGTGGTACAGTGGATATCGGCTCGGAACGAGAAACCGGGGAGCCGAGTTCGAATTCCAGCTGAATCCATTGTATTCACTTACGCGCAAATACCCTTGGGAAAGGTATTAATCCGTCTCTTCCTTCCAGTTATGGGTTAAATAACAGGACAGATTGGGTTCTATAGCCTTGGTCGGCAACCAGTCTACTGCAGAAAGCAATGGCAACCTACTGCGGGATAATCTTCTGCCTAGTCAGTCATGTCTCTTTCGAGACATGATCGCCCAAGCGTGTATCACGTATGGCACCTAAACTGACTGACTCAGTCAAAGAATGCTGAATGTTTCCGCTTAATTCAGCGTCTAATAATTACTATTACTCTTTCAAAATTACTCTCCCTGTTGAACAGAAAAATCTAACCAATTGCCAAGACATGTTCGATAAATTTTATTACTTCAGTACTGCCTGTGGAATAAAAAAGTCAGTAATATTGAGCAGCAAATGTTTGGCAGAATTGTTCAAATAAACAGCATTGTTCTACTTAATATACTAGGCTGTATAATTTTCTTTATTATGCTAGACATACCAGGAGTTAGCTTCAAGTTACACGCAAACAGAGCAACGAGAATCCGCGTCTTGAAAGAAATGTCAGATAAAAGAATACGCTAACAATATTATAATAATTGTTTCAAATTATTCGCAAAAGTATGTAAGCAACTAGTGAAGCCATTAGATTTAATCTAAACTTATTTATAAATGGAACTTTGTCTGTGTGTGTGTGTGTGTGTGTGTGTCCGTTACCTATAGACTCCGAAACGGCTGAACCGATTTTCCTGAAAATTTACAAAGTTGTACTCTAAGCGTCTGCGAGTGTTCTTAGCTAGGTTTTGTGTCGAGGTACCCCCGATGAATATCGAAAATCGATAATCTAAAAAATCGAGTTATAGAAGGAGTGGTCCGATTTTAATCAAATTTGATACACTCATAGACAAAGACATAAGAAAAGATATTCAGAAGTTTCAAGGTTGCAGTTCTTACAACAGTGCAGAAAATCGATAATATATATATAAAAGGCAAAATGTTTGTGTGTGTGTGTGTGTGTGTGTGTGTGTGTGTTTATCTGCCTGTATTTATGTATTTTTCTTTCAGCCCTTTTATTTTCGTTTTTGCTTCGTGTTTGACTCTAAGTAGGTATAATTGTAATTCTTAGTCTCAGCCATGATATCATTTACTCAGAGGACTTATTTAGCCTTCAAAATTCAGTTTATGACGAAAAAAACTTATTTGATATCGATACCAGAAAATCAAAATTTGACTTACATCCATTCATCTTTCATTCAGTCTACGGTTTCGCTTTAACTGGAAACAACTATTGCTTTTTAGTCTTTCGTGCCAACGTCCAAAGAGTCTGAGCTCCAGGACCATGGATTAGTTTTAAAGCTTTCATTACACCCGAGCAACGCCGGGCTATACTGCTAGTCTATTCCTAAATGTATGACGCTGTATAACAATGGATATCATGATTCAAGTTATTTTACAGACTAAAATTGAGGTACAAGCTCTCATCGCTATACCGGTAGTTCGAGTCAAATCTCACCAAAGATTATGATTCTGTTTCTTGTAAGCGTGTTACGTGATCGTTGCATCAATTGAGACCACTTATCAGAAATAAAATCTTTGAACTGCTTCTGACGTATGAAAAAGTTATTTTTAGCCTATAGATCAATAAAAACAAGCAAATATAAATAAAAAATAAATATCTGTGTGTTATTTTTATTCACTGTTCAGGTTTCATACTAAACTTTGATTCATCTGGCACACAGCATTTATTTTGGGATAACCAAAATCGAATTCACTACACGAGAAAGTAATCTGAGACCAGCTTCCAGAATAACGCAGGCTTACGACCATATCACGTTGAATACACCGGTTCTCGCTCGATCACCGAAGTTAAGCAACGTTGAGCCTGGTCAGTACTTACATGGGTGACCGCTTGGGAATACCAGGTGCTGTAAGCGTTTAGTGACGGGTGTGCATTGTGGTGCAGTGGATATAGGCTCAGAAAGAGAAATCGGTGAGCAGAGTTCGAATTCCAGTTGAATACCCTGCATTCACTTAAGCACTGGTACCCTTTGGAAAAGTTTTAATCCGTCGCTTCCCTTCAGTTATGCGTTAAATAACAAGGGTAGGACTTGGGGACCCTGCCCTTAAAAACAAATCCCAATGAATCTTGATACTCGAAAAGAAAAAGGTATTACTAGACACAAAACTTATATAAAAACAACAATAAATTGTTGAAAGAAAAAGGTATTACCAGCAATAAATAAATAAAATTTAGTTAGCAATAAATGACCCGCCGAGGTTGGTTTGCTCTAAAAACAAAACAACCAACCAACCAGAATAACCCGCTATTGTAGGCGACCAATCAGTGCATAGTTATTTACTAAATTTAGTTATTTCTGGTACATGACAAGACTAATAAGATCTTTAATGTGATAGATTTTACTCCAGTAAGGGACTGATCGGTAAAATTTGTTTGCTTAACATCGTGCTAACGCTGTTGTTCCATTGTTGAGCATCATGAAGAATTTTGCTATAGTGAACGTGAAGATGTATTAGTCTCGACAACTACACATGCATGATTTGTAATGTACAACTGGAATTTTCACCAGATTATATTTATCGCCAAATGATGTAATTTTCATGGTAGTCAAAAATGCTTTCCCTTGTTTTCATTGCATCTATTAATATAGTGTTTGTTTTATAACCATCCATTTTATATAGATATCAGTCAGTTAAGTGCCATCATGGGCGATCATGTCTCGAACGAGAAGTATGACTGACTGGGCAGAAGATTATCCCGCAGTAGGTTGCCATTGCTTTCTGCGGTAGACTGGTTCCCAGCAAAGGCTATAGAACACAATCTGTCCTATTATTTAACCCATAACTGGAGGGGAGAGACGGGTTAATACCTTTCCCAAGGGTATTTGTGCGTAAGTGAATGCCATGAATTTAACTGGAATTCATGACACTCACTTGAATGTCGTTCCGAGTCGATATCCATTGAACCACAACGCATAGATATAGATAAAAAGAAATTATATATATAGTCATCCACAGACAGATCTGTATCTCAGCTCATCAGTATGGTTTGAAATCCGATTGCTTCTAACCAGGGTTGAAAACTGATAAAATTCACATCAGTCGGCGATTCTACCTCTGAGCTATGGGCGCTCGGTAGAGGAAGGTGAACTTGAGCGTGTTATATACAATGTAAGCACATGCCAGTAGCTGAGAGTGTTCAAATTCATTACTGAATGAACGATATATATATATATATATATATATATATATATATATTAATAAACACAAGCACTCACGTATGCACACACACACACACACACACACACACACACACACACATATATATATATATATATATATATATATATATATATATAAAGAGTGAGCATTGAAGTCAACACTCAAGGGCGGCAGACTGTTTCATGCTGAGCGCAATCATCAGACCACATGTGTTGAGTTTTTCCTCGGCTATTTATATATATATATATATATATATATATATATATGTGTGTGTGTGTGTGTGTGTGTGTGTGTGTGTGTGCGTGTGTGGAGCATTGTGGGTAATCCTTCTAACGGTTATTTTGGCGGGAGTGGCTTGGTTATTTATTTATTTATTTATTTATTTATTTATTTATTAGAGTAAATCTATGCAAATTATAAACACATTAACAAACCGCCGACGATACAACACCCATTATAATGAATAATAAATACAATAATATAAATAAATAATAACAAGTCATAATAAAAATAAATAAAAAGTAATAAATAATAAAATAAATAAGAAATCCAAATAATAAATTAAACATAAAAAACAAAAGAATAAACAAATAACAAGTCAAATAGAATTTTTTCTTCGTTATAATTTATTTTTCGCTCGCAAATAAAGAGTGCATCATTTTATAATTGCTTAGATTTGAATCTGTTCCATAATATTTTTTATGCTGATATTCATGAGTTGATTGCCCGAGATCATTTAGAAAGCAGATGAATTCTACCGTAATTTGACGATACGGATCCCAACCAATCCCTTGTCGAAAAAGTACGGAATTGGTATTTTGAAAAATAAAAAAATGGTAAAATTTTAGATAATTTTAATTATACATTAAATTAAATGTTCTTATTAAGTTCGAATGAAAAGACTCGATATGTGTATCTTACATTTTTAATTTCGATTTTATTCGATTTTTATCCTTGTTTTTATATTTTACAGTTTGTCATAATACATATTTTGATCAGCACCAACTTAAGAATAATACAGCAACTGACAATCAAATTTTCTCATCGGTTGATTGATTAGAGAAAAAATAAAAAAGACTATTTATATGCCAAAACTGCCTAATTTGCAGGAAAATAAACAATTTTCTTTTCTTTATGCATCCAACACGGTTTACGATAGTCTAATATTTTCAGTCAGGACGAAAAAGGTCATAATTTCATTTTTGCATTTAAAATTAAAACTCTTAACTTTAAACACGAGTTTATCAGCCAGAAAAGTGGTTTTGTAAAAAGAAAATCCTTGCATGTATTTCTTGGTAATTGGTTGTACTAGATGAATAAATTAACTGGTTTTATAAGCCTGCAGTTCTTCGATATCATTAATCATTACAAAAGAAGCATTACACAGCGTGCGTATTAAATGCGAATTTCATTCAAATTCAATAGCACCGAGTACGACGTCAAAGGATAAGCGTCAATAACATGAGCACATAAATAATTAGGATTGAATCAGTAATGTGATAGGTACTGGCGGCTCGACTATAGCCACTTCCCCACCGACGAGATGTGGCCTCCCTTTGTCTGTTCTATATATACTTTCATGGCTTCTGCTCCAGCGAACTTAAGTCACTGGTGCCTCCTCAACAGGTGTTTACTCGTGCAACCAGAATGGCAACTGGGTCCCACCCATTCACATTTAGATTAACCAAATGCAGACGACAGTTCTACTCCTGCAGCTTCTCTCGCACTTCCCGCCTGTGGAACTCGCTTCCATATTCTTGCTTTCCTGACGGCTACAACCTCCAGGAATTTAAATGCAATGTCAATACTCATCTCCTAACCACTTGACTCTAGTTCTTTCTTCACCACCCCGTATATCCTTTCCTTTCTCTCCACCTTTGCAACTGTCATCACACCTGTATTCCCATCCTTCTCTTGCTCCATTCTAACTGGTTCGTCTTTGTCTTCACTCTCTTCTAATTAATCTTTTTACTCTTATGTAGCCACCTGCACATCAGTGGCGTTATCGCCTTGTTCGGGGTGATACGATTAAAAAAATTGAAATAAATACGTAATCATTTTCTAACAGACGTCAATAAATAAATTAATAAATATATCTTTAGTCTATTATTGGCAACAACGGAAGCGACGGTTTTTTATAATGAAATGCAAATTCATTTCATTCCTACTTCTACAAAAAGTTTTAAATATTTTCGACTAGAAAAACGATACATTTAAAGTAGTAGGTTATACACCAGGTTTCGGAAACAAGCAGTAGTTTCTATCAATCTCCTCTTCAAACAAACACTTCAGGTCATTTCGTTCCAACATTTTCCCCACTCATAGCTGTACTCAGTTCTTCTTTTCTGGTTCTGGGGTCATATATCAGTTGATCCACGAAGGTTCTTGTTGATCTACCTTTTAATCATGAATTGGATTCCATTGTATGTCGATGCACAAATTGTTTAAAGTTCCAGCAATGGCCACTAAATCGCACTTCAGTCAGTTAAGTGCCATACGTGATACACGCTTGAGCGATCATGTCTCGAAAGAGACATGACTGACTGGGCAGAAGATCATCCCGCAGTAGGTTGCCATTGCTTTTTGCGGTAGACTGGTTGCCGACCAAGGCTATAGAACCCAATCTGTCCTGTTATTTAACCCATAACTGGAAGGACTCGACGGATTAATACCTTTCCCAAGGGTATTTGCGCGTAAGTGAAAGCAATGAATTCAGCTGGAATTCGAACTCGGCTCCCCGATTTCTCGTTCCGGGCCGATATCCAATTCACTACAACGCTCATACCGTTCAAAAAATGTGACAGGTGGTTGGTTAGTTCGTTGATCGATTGGTTGGTTAGTTGGTCGATTGGTTGGTTGATTGATTGGTTGATGATTGATTTTGATTTTACGGCGCATCACTCTCTATGGATTATTTAATGCCGAAATCTAAATATATCGAACGTAATGTCATGACTTCGATTACAGATAAAATGTATTGTTGTTGATCTATATTTATTTATAAATGGAACTTTGTCTCTGTGTGTGTGTGTGTGTGTGTGTGTGTGTGTGTGTGTGTGTGTGTGCGCGCTCGCGCGTCCGTTACCTATAGACTCCGAAACGGCTGAACTGATTTTTTTGAAAATTTACACAGTTGTACTATAAGCGTCTGCGAGTGTTCTTAGCTAGGTTTTGTGTCGAGATACCCCCGATAAATATCGAAAATCGATAATCGAAAAAATCGGGTTATAGAAGGAGTGGTTCGATTTTAATCAAATTTGATACACTCATCTCATAGACAAAGATATAAGAAACGATATTCAGAAGTTACAAAGTTGCAGTTCTTAAAATAGTGTAGAAAATCGATAATATATATATATATATATATATATATATATATATATAAAAGGCAAAATGTTTGTGTGTATGTCTGTTTATCTGCCTGTATGTCTGTATTTTTTTCAGCCATTTTATTTTAGTTTTTACTTCGAGTTTGGCTCTAAGTAGGTATAAATGTAATTCTTAGTCTCAGCCATGATATCATTTACTCAGTGGACTTATTTAGCCTTCAAAATTCAGTTTACGATGAAAAAACTTATTTGATATCGATACCAGAAAATCAAAATTTGACTTACATCCATTCATTTTTCTTCCAGTCTATGGTTTCGCTTTAATTGGAAACAACTATTGCTTTTTGGTCTTTTGTGCCAACGTCCAAAGAGTTTGAGCTCCAGGACCATGGATTAGTTTTAAAGCTTTCATTACATCCAAGTAACGCCTGGCTATACTGCTAGTTCTACTATAAATATGTATTCTTCTTAATTATTTATATAAAAATATATTTCTGGCATTTTTACTATAGACATGTATTTTTATACTTTTATAGTGTTTTGTATGGGGTGGGTAACTATTTGCTCATAGCTGGGACACTCAAATGTGCTACCATTTCAGGTCATGGTAGACCTGGGAACAGCAGCAGTAAAGAAGTGGTTCCACGCTTCTCAAAACCTCCATCCTCCCGTTCCGAAACCTTACCCAGAAATAAAATGTGTCCGTAACCTTTAATAAGATTCCACATAGTACTTCACTGTGCATATATTGCGTCCATCTGACAATTTGCACTGATCTCAATCGTCGAATGTATGCAATATATAGTATTTTTGCCAATTATTTTGCCAAGGTCCAAATAGTTTACCAACGTATGAGGACTGGTTCTACAAATGAACTAAAGAGTTGCACTTTCAGATACTTTTTATTTTCATTTTTAATTTCCAGCTGATATTCATATTTGACAATGTTGTCCGTGCCATTGCAATTCTAATATCCATGCGAGGAATTTTATTTTAAGGTGTTTCCTATTCATTTTTAACTTCCATATTATTAGTAAAATACCTGTAGTAATATTTACAATTAAAACTTAAAAATAATGACGAGTAAATATTTCATAGGAATGTTAAGACATGCAAAAATCAACTTAAATAGCAGGCACCGAGGAAATACGGCTAAAATTAATGCCTAAAAGTAAGATGCTGCCCTTGTATGAAACAAGTTACATGATTTTGAAAGAAGTTTCAATCATTTAGTTTTGGTTAAGTTAAATTCGAAAACCTTCCAGTTTTTATTAAACAAATTAATATGAAACTTTGCAACAGGCTGGAGTCAGTCAATTGAAGAACGCCGCCTCATATACGTAAATATACCCTTTACTCACATCATTGAAGTGGTTAGAAATTAAGACACACTGACAACTGAAACTACATGCTAAATTCCCTAATTCAAGATGCTTAGCCTTCATTTTCTCCTCTAAACCATGATTAATGATATTTACTAACATGTTTGAATTTTATCAATATATATCACTTGCCTATTTGAACCAACCCATTCAAATAAAACTACTATAAAAAGATGCGTTCAGAGAAAAAGTTTGCACATACGTTTACATGCAAATACTTTTTAATATCATAAATGAATTGTAGATTTCAAATTTACCTGAATTGTTTAAAGTTTATTTCTATCTACTATATTGATTTTACTATGACTAATTATCAACGCCATTGTATACCAACTATATTTTACTTTACCGTGAAAACAAGTTTCGAACTACAAATAACCAGAGATTTTTGTATGCACCACAAATTAAGTGCACATAAGATAGTTAACGTGATCTTGTTTATTTGCATCGCTATAAGAGAAAATGTGACACAAATGTCGGATTTAATTTGAAGTACACATCGATTATGTGAGAGCGTAAGAATAGAGATAACCATCTCCTTTGCAACATAAGCTGCAAAAACGTATGAATCTCAACCCCCCCCCCCCCACCACCACCACCACCACTACCTTTAGTGCAATTGGGAGATGTTTCTTTGTTGTTGAAATCTCCAGGGACCAAACACATCTGCTTTAATTTGGGGCCGATGATTTTGGGGAGGAAGCTCTGGTTGGTGGGCTTAGATCTTTTTTGTTGATTGCAAAAGAAATACTTAAGTGAAATGAACAGTAAGCAAAGTTGAAGAAGAACAATTGATCGTCATAGCCATAATAACATTGAGAATAGCAAGAGAAATTTCATTCAAGTTTAGGAAGCAGGATATTGGCTGAAAAGATGTTAAAATACACAGACATGCTCACACATTTTTGCACTTTTTACAACAACAGTTTAAAGTGAACCATAGTTCATTTTAAGTAGATACTTTGAATTCCTTCCTTACCTTATTATGTTGTTCTAGTGAACCTGATTTAAAATAATGCACTAAGAAAAAAATAAAATTTCGGTCATTCTTCTTTCAGCCCATATAAATTTTGACTGGTTTTGTGATTTGCAGGAATGAAGAAAATAAACCACTTATTAACCGATGTGTTGATATTTTAATCTGAAGTTACAAAACATTTTTAATGTTTTGTAGGGAGAACGTTGTCACTTGACCTTACGACAGTTTTCACTGCTTTGTGAATAAGAACTTTGTTACTTGTTCTTATGACAGTTTTCACTCTTTTGTGAGTAAGAACGTTCTTATTTGTCATTACAATAAATGATTATTACTCTTTATATCAGTTCTTCAAAATATGCTGTTATGCTTCGCAATATCTTATGAATTAGCGATTTGAAAAAGAATTCCTATTAGTTTCCTTCTTTTTTGACTATTTCTTTTGTCTCTATCCAAATTATGTAATGTTATATTCATGCCTTTTACTGTTCGTTAGACTCACAATCATGAAAATAATCGCGATATAAACACGTAAAGAACGTAAAATGACTATATATAAAGCGTAGCTTAAACATGGCACAAAGCCGAAAGTACAGAGTACCCAGTAAGGATCGAATTCACTCCTCAGTAGTAAATGATTTTGAGAGGTAAGCTTGCTAATCCTTACATGATGTCGAAGTATCCAAAATGATTTACGAAGCATACATTAGATGTGGCACACGACCGAAATTATGTGGAACCCAGTGAGGATCGAAGTCATAATTGATCTAGCTCGCTACCCATTACAACACGACTAAGACCGATCGATATTGTTTCTTGTTTGATTGTCCTTATTTTTCTAAGCTTAGTCGTAACACAGTTTCTCACGTGACTACTGGAAAAAGCAGGAAATGCTTGTCGCTATAACTTCCGACATCTCGACTATGATAGAATACTAAATTATTACCTGCACAAGTGATGTAAGGATCGCGGTAATCCCTGTTTTATATGACTGAGTAAAAAGGTTAAACATCTTATAAATAAACATTAATAGAAACCGCTGTTAGAGTAATGGATGAAACAGGATTTTAATGTACTCGGCTTAGTTTAGTCTGGGCACAAGGCCTCAAGGGCAGCGAATGAGGAATTAACAGAGTAGTAATGACGTATAAAACAAACTTTCAAACTCTGCGATGAGATACCCAATATATAAACAATTGATTAGGTTGTACAAACAAAATAGCTTCAATCTCTTTCTATTTGTTTAAGTTATTAGGTGTAAATAATCTTTAAGAATGCACGCTTACACTACATTTATACTCATTAGAACAATGCAGAATATTCATGCACGTTTAACATTATAAAGATTATCCCTGCTTAAATTTTAATGTCATGTTCCTTAAGGACGATCACAAATCTACACATTTTCCTTTCCTTTATTATTTTTGAACTGTCATTTATTCTTTGGGAAGATAGTGAAGTGAATTCCCATTGCCTTCTCCACGATTTTAAATTCGGAGTTATCCTTTCTTGGGACTTACTGTTTCTCAATGCTAGAGAGCCAAGTCTAATCTGCTATTTAATCCATGGCCGGTGGGAAGACAAATGGACTAATGTCTTCGCAAGTGTATGCGTGCGAAGTGAACGCAACAGACAAGAGTGAAATTTTAACATGTCTCGCCATTTTTACTTTCCGAGCCAATGATTTACTTATGCTATCTGCGTATGTACTTGCTAATATTATTTATACGTTTTAAGATTTTCAATCTAATCAGCTGTTATATATATATATATATATATATATATATATATATATATATATATATATATATTGTAACAAAGTTGTGGAACTCGTAGGTTTTTTAACCTGCTGTTCATGCATTTACTTTTATAAAGAGTGCTCGATACAAATGTAGAACGTTATATTGTAATAGGTGTTACAATGGTTTATAAATTCATAGTATCACTACACAAATATTTTCGCGTTTCGAAGCTAACCTTGTATCCAACTTCTTCACCCGAAGAGAGGCAACCAAAATACAAGGTTAGCTTTGAAACGCGAAACTGTTTGTGTTGTGATACTATGAATTTATAAACCATTGTAACAACTATTACAATATATATATATATATATATATATATATATATATTAATCATCTCTGTTAATTTTCCGTTTGATTTTTTTATTGCTTTTTCTTTTTCTCTCACTCGTGTCTAAAAGTTTAAATTTTCGTTTAAATTTTATACTTGAATTAATCATCGTTTTTATTACAATTATACTGAATATTTGATAAGTCATCGTGCTTTTTTCTTTTTTCTCTGTTACTGGCTAATTGGCTATACTTCTAGAACTCTAGAATATAATTTACTACTACCTCCCTACTACAAAAATACCAAAATGAACTAAAATGTCAGTTAAAAATAGCATAGTTAAAAAGAGTTTTGCAGGTTGATGATCGACCCCCCCACCCCAAATAAGTTAGCTGAATATAAATTCTGTGAAGTAATGTAACTGGAGAGTAAAACCCAGAACTTCTTTTGGATGCATCTGCTTTTTTTAATACTTTATTGAATTTTTAATGGATATCTCGAATTTAACAAAAATTAAAACTTATAAACCTTTTTACTTCATTTTTTTTTCTAATACGTGTAGATAGGCTTCCTGTCGCCCGGACCATACTCCTTAAACAAAAGTAGAGGCTCATCCCTTGTTTCCTGTTTAGGAAGGGGTTCTCGGTTCCTTTTCTCTTACGGCATTAATAATAGTCCTGTCATTGATTTTTTGTTATATGTATGGATGGTGGCTACGTCTCTTCATACTGAGGGTATCGGTTGGCAGTTTTCTGGTTACTGATTTCTGACTAGTACTTAGGAGCCCGAACTCTTAGGTAGCGTCCAGAGATGTTGCTCCAAACAGCAATCGCTTAATGCCGAGATTCTTGCAGTACCATTTCACACATGGAAAGGTGTCCCTGCAAGCAAATTGAAATGTTTAGCAAAATTCATCAAACACCAATATTTATGTTTATAAACGTGCCAAATTTTGTAAGTACGAGCAACCATTATCAAAAATTAGAGCGATAACTATGGTAAATTTGAAGCCAAAGTATTTCAAATTTAGAAAAACAGATTATTTTTTTAAATGACTGAGTAGTTAAAAATTATATAAAAACGCACTCCCGTTATATTCTTCAATTAATTTTACAGATAAATCCGCCGTAGAACAACATTAGATAAACATCTACTTGTCATCAAGCTGTTACAACTTAAACAGCTACAGCCGTGATAAAAATGCATCTCTGCGATATTGTAAACTTAAAAGTAAATAATAATTGTTTCAAATCATATTGATTATACTTGAAATCAGCTAACATTCCTCAAATAAAGTTTCATAAAAGTATATTTTTGGAAGATTTTTAAGAGATTTACATTGTGATAAACGAGGGCGCACAATGGCGCTGAAATCAGTTTTTTAGCAAAACATAAAAACTAAACTAAAATAAAATGCAAGAAAGTTTTCTTCTTTTTTTTTTCAATTCATTTTCAGAATCTGTGGCAGTACCTAACTTAAACTGTCAAGAATAAGAACAAGAATGGGAATTTCATAAAGTCTATGTAGATTAGCGAAAAGTTCATAAAAAATTTACCATGAAAGTATGTATGGAAAAGGCACAGAAAAGCTACATTACGGCGATGGGAATATGACTGAAGTTGAGATATTTGTATTTATTTACCAAGTGTGTTTAATGCACTTGATTAAACCTTTGGACGGGGATTAATATGAGCAATGACATACTGTTACGTGTTAATTGTAACAAAAGAAAAAAGAAAAATGATAGACCAAAACTCAGAGTTAAAATACAGACAAATATTTAATTCACAAAACATTAGATAAAAATATTTACAAATATACAATTTTGCATTCAAATAGAAAACGTATAGTTTACTACTGCCCGGCGAAGTGTTACGAGGAAGGGAAGGGGAATGAAGGTGTCAAATATATTTACCCAGTTAAGTTGGTTAGGAAGTTAAGTGCTATACTTTTTGGAAATCCTTAAATGTGTAAATAAAGAGTAATTATGGGCTTGGTCAATGAAAGAGGCAAAAATATGAATTTACCTAGATAGTTCCATGAGGTTTTCTTTCAGGTTTTAGTTGACCGGACTTTTCTGTGAGATTCTTTTCGCTGGATATAGATCCTTGAATCTTAACCGAAGTTGATATGACAGCAAATCCTTTTAACAACTCTTTCAAGTTTTAGTTTGTCGTCGACTTAGAGAGATTCTTTCGGATGGATATAATTCCTTGAATTGAAACCGGTGCTGATGAGGTCAGCACATCCTTTTATCAACTGTTTCAAGCTTTAGTATTTTTGTTTTTCGTCGACTTAGAGAGATTCTTTCGGCTTGATATACGTCCCTGAATTTTAACCGGAGCTGTAGAGGTCAACCCATCCTGCTATCAACTGACTGCTCCGTGTCCAAAACCTATTTTTATAGGGGCTAACACCTAATTTGCATACTTCTAGAACCTTTCGAACTCTCTCGACTCGACTGGAACTTTCTACAATTTTCCAAAACGTTCTATTTCTAATTTCCTTACTTTTACAACCACTTTTTGAATTAAAACTTTTTGTAACAACTAGTAGGACTCACTAGAGTCCTTTACTACAACATTTTAAACATTATTAATATTATTTTGATACATAAATGCATCCTTGTAACAATATACATATACTACCGGACATAATTATTAGGCCAACCCGGTTTTTTAAAAGAAATAATGTATTTCATACAAGTTTTAATATTTATATCCAAGTGGATAATTGTAAAAAAAAAAATAGAATGGTTCTTTTGTTATTATTACTTTGTAAAATTTTACAAGGCAAGGAAGCAAAGATGAACTCGTCCGAATCCCCTAAATTTTTTTCATTTTTTCATTGATGAAACTGCAATATAGGTACTTATTAAATATTTATAAGTTTATTTGATGCGCATGTTATTGTGCAGTATTAACAAAAGAGCCATTCTATTTTCATTTACAATTATTCACTTGGCAATAAATACTAAAAAATAATATGAAATACATCATTTCTTTTAAACACTGGGATGACCTAATAATTATGGCCGGTAGTGTATATATATACAAAAATCATGTATATTATGTGTGCAAAAATTCCAAGTGCTTTTTTTATTGAAAACTAGAAACTGAACACACTATTGTAAACAACATTTGAGCAGTTGGTATTCAATGTTATTTTACCCTGTACTGAGAAAAAAGAAAACAAACAATGGTAGTGGAGAAAATACACAAGTGACATTGCAAGTTGTTGTTTTTTAAGAAGCTGCAAAAGCGAAGATGATTGATGAAGCTGATGGTGATGGTTCGGTTTCAAATGGTACATGTCGTGAATGGTTTGCAAAATTTAAGGAAGATAGATTTGACTCGAAGAACAAACTGTACAGTAATAGATGATAAGAATTTAGAATTAATGACTTGCAAGCTCTTTTGAATAATTAATTCACTCAAAGTAGAAATTGGCTGAACAAACTTGGCGTCGACCACTCAGCAGTTGTAAGGTATTTGCAAATTCAATAAAAGATTCAAGAAATAAGTAAATCTGCTTCACATGATTACATGATTTGTTAGTCTTAAGAATTGGACGTTTCCCCACCTACCTTTCATTTCTTGTCAGACATGAAAAAATAACTTCTGCATAAGATTGTCTCTGGAGATGAAAAATAGGTATATTACGTTAATTCCAGGAGTCAACTACAATATCGTATTTGTCTATATATTTATTTGGAGGAGAAAAATAATTACTTTGTCTTTCCTGGGATAAGAAAAGAATAGTATATTACAAATTTCTGAAGCCAGGTGAAACTGTTATTTCAAATCGTTCTACATGTCACCTTTGCAATTCAAAATAATAAAAATATTTTAGGATAGGGAAGCCAGAAGATCATACGGTTGAATAATAAATTTCTTTCACACGTTATTTGTTGAACATAAATAGCTAAAATTAATTCGAGATGGAAAATTCTTCTTCACACGGCATATTAAAAATAATGATACTAGTTTGCTATTTGTAACGAATGTGTGTGCGTTAGATCAAGTTGTATTGCATAAAGTGCCATATATATGAATATTTTTCATCTGGTTTTATCAAAATAGATGGAAGCAAATGAAATAAATTATATCATTTGTTAAACTAAACAAGTGAGTAACGAGGAAGTTTTAAGGAAAACGAAAACAAAAAGAACAATTCTACTTAGAATAATAAAAGAAACAAGTGATATTTCTATGGCACATAATGAGGAAAGAGGGTTTGGCTAATTAAATCCTGACAGGGTCTATTGATTACGAGAGAGTCAGGGGAAAGCAGCAAATAAACTACCTAAGCTTGTGTAAATGGTTACCAGAACAGGGATTAGGAGGGTTAGCAAAAAGATAAGCCTTATTAAGGGCTACAAAGGACAGGAGCTTTGGAGAGATTTGATCACGCACGTTCTTAACGGACATGATGCATAAAAGAATGCATCCCCCTGTTGTATCAGATTGTATACATGAGCTTTCTTTCTTATTCTAAACAGTCGAAACAGAATTATTCGCTGAGCAGACTTCTTTCACCGTCGCAAGAAGATGGCTTTTTTACAATCCATGTTGTGCTAAACAAAACCATTGTACGACCATCCTGTTTAAAACTGAAAATGTCATTCTTGATTTTGATGCTTTATGGCAGTTTAATTCCACATTCGAATCAACCAACAATACGTTCTCTTTCGGAATTTCGATAAATACTGTAAATGACGTATGTAACGCCATAAGACACGTAACGTGGGAAAAGAACTTGGTGAATTTGGTCACTCACGTGATATATTGAAGGAAAAAGTGACAGAGGGAAACAGTATGTAACCTACCTGAAAAGCTTATATAAATGAGTGACAGAACAAAGAAGAAAAAGAAGACGTCGTCGTCGAGAATGCACACTTAGACTGGCTAAACATTGAAAAAGTCAGCAATCTCTAACTAAAAAATTGCCTTTTGTTCGGTGGTAGAATTAAACAGCCCCGTGACCCAAATAAACGAAGGAAATTATTGCAAATGCTCGTATTCATAAAAAGTGACGACATTATTCACACATAGATCAGCACTTTTATTTAAAATCTGAGTGGGTGCTCCATCGTGCATCACAGTGTCATTTACAGAGTTCTCTCTTTGGTGACAGAAACGAAAAAAGATACAATAAAATAAATTAAAAATAAAAATAACGAAGACATAGATCAGACGAATTTACGGCTTTACAAGGCCACTGTTAAGGAGACACGAATTATGTTAATATCAAAATAAACTGGTTAAACATAACTTAAGTCCAAAATTAAAACGATAGACCTAGAAGAAAAAATGATTTAACAAACAGGAAGTTATTACATAATATAATTTAATCATATGCCTAATAAGAAGAAATGAACATCTATTTTAAAGAATTTTAATTTTAGATTAATTTTTAGGAAATTTGATTTAAATCTATGGCGGCATTAATACCAAAACAAACTGGTTAGACATAACTTAAGTTAAAAATTAAATGATAGAACTAGAAGGAAACAGATTTAAGAAAGGAAAGTAATTATATAATATACTTTAATTATGTGGTTAATAAGAAAAGAAGAAACAACTATTTTTAGGAACTTTAATTTTAGATTAATTATTAGAAAGTTTATATCTAAATTGAAGTTCATAACAGCATTTTCTTATAAATTCTTTCCTTAAGTTTAAAAGTGAATTTTGCTAAGGATATTTTAATATTTTAATTTTTTCAACTAAATATAGATTACATCTACCGTAAATGTTATTAGGGGTTGCGGGTCGAACCTATTAATCTCCAATTCACTATTGGGTTAAATCCCTCCTCTTTCATTTCCCAAAGTCTTCGGGAAAAGGAAGTTTGGAATTTTTGGATTGGTGTTGGAGAGGAGTGTTTATGGATTTAGTAACACTGTTTAAATTCTCACACCGAAATTCCAATGTAAACTTGATAATTATGTTTTTATATCTTTTGGGGAGATATTGGGTAGACTTGGGTAGACTTACATTTATCTTCCACGGGACAAACGCTATCTCTTTACGCAAGAGCGTATTATACTAGTTTTAATATTAGTTCTATTTAATTTTTTCAAATCTGTCTATTGAGGGAATTATGATATCATCTATATAATGTCTGCAAGAATAACTATTTTTAATAATATTTCTGTTAAATATTCTGCATAAGGGGATTATTGGTATGAAAATGTTTACTTACCAATTTCAGAAATATTTCCCAATGTTAATGTTAGATAGTCTACAGAATGGGATGCATATATATATATATATATATATATATATATATATATGAGGTCCACACCACTGGATCTGACGATTGTGTTTTGCATGAAAAAGGCTGGCGCCACTTGGTGTCCGCTTGTGTGTGTGTGTGTGTGTGTGTGTGTGTGTGTGTGTGTGTGTGTGTGTGTGTGTGTGTGTGTGTGTGTGTGGATATTAATCTAATCTTATCATTTTACCGGTATTATGCTAGAAAACAATAGGTTACTCGTACCGTAAAAATGACTGCGTATTTAATTCATTTTGTAATTGCATGGTTCTTATAAATTCTCAAAGACTTTGTTTATCTTGAATGTTAAAATAACAAACAACATTGTATTCACAAATCGATAATTAGTGAATTTTATTTAATACAAGTTACAGCAGACTTTATATGGCTTTTTTATGGTATCGCTAGTATTGGTGATTGAAGAAAGAAAGAAAGAAAGAAAGAAAGAAAGAAAGAAAGAAAGAAAGGCTGGTGGCGGACAAATACCGGATATATTTGGATATCATTTTGATTAATTATTTAAAGAAATTAAACTAATTAATCTATTGATAGTGACTCTGGAAATTTGTAAAATCATTAATAAGTAAACATACCATTTAAATGAAATAAAATGTCCGGTTGTACAAAATTGTCACCAGTTATCGGTTTGTCTGCTTTTCAAATGATTTCAACGAAAAAAGTATCTGAAGAAAGCGTACATGAAAAAAATCTATTAGCTGCCTAGCTATATTGTTGGGATAAGACGAAGCATTTACTTAAACTGACCTCCGTGTTACCATCATATCTGAATATCTCATTATTATGATGGCCTAATTATTGGCTATGCTTCATATTTTCATTAAACCTCTTGTATTAAAGTCAACTAGCATGCGTAAATATTTTTTTTAAATCGATATTTCATTACAGAAAAGCTTTAACAGAATGCTAACTCACTCCGCGCTTGAGAACAGAGAAGTTACGTAATCCTCGTTTCTTCTACTTCAGGACGTTGGCGATTATGGTCCTTTACAATTTCCTCTCCTTTGTAGCTCTTAATAATTTTTGTATTTTTATCTCTATTAAACCTTGTTCTTCTATCTGTTTATTCAAGTTCGCTAGATATGTTATCCGTTATTTTTCTATGTCCCCCTTGCTTTTAACCTGTATTGCGAGTATCAAATTTTTTAAGCCTTCTTTCCTTTTTGTTTAAATTCTTAACTTTTGCTTCTATTTTCTCTTCGTCATTGCTATATATTCGGTCCATAGTATTCTACAATTCTGTAGAACCACATTTCTGTTGCTTGAAGGCTCTTCTTTATTTGTGAGTAGATTGTTCAGTATTCCCTGTCATATAGAATGACTGATATTGAATAACATTAAGTACTCTTTTCCTTGTTTTGAATATTTGTTATGTTTCTTAATACTTTGGTTAACTTTTGAAAGGCACTTTCGTTATGCTAATATATCCTCAGATTTCAGAGTCGAACTTCCCATCCTCTGTTAAAGCACCAAAACTGTTTAATTATGTATTATTATCTTAACATCATTTCTTTTAAAGTATTTGGTCAAAACGTGTCCTAAAATAATACGCATTACGGTCTGGTCAGACTTAAAAATGCTACTGGTAACATGTAAACAAATAAAGCCTGTTGCATGAATGGGTGTTTGGAGTCTAAACCACTTGCCTCACTAGCTTTTCGGTTGATGAGGAGGATTGCATGTCACACCACAGGACGAAAAATTAAACTTGTTAAAAGACAAATGAGCTTCTTATAAGAGCCATTGCACAAACACACACATTCACACACACACATACACACATACACACACACACACACACACACACACACACACACACACACATATATATATATATATATATATATATATATATATATATATAACGAAAGTGCCTTTCAAAAGCTAACCAAAGTATTAGGAAACATAAAAACTATTCAAAACAAGGAAAAGATATATATATAAGAGCGATTGATAAATTGTCGTTTAAATTTTAAAATACTAAAGAGTAAATGTATTCAAAAAATTGCTATTGACTTCAACCACGGCCTCCAGATGATTTTGGAATCTTCTGTAACTCTTCTGGATGGCATCCTTTTTTTCAGTTACTGAATGCTGCCATAATCTTTGTCTTAGTTTTGTTGGTCTCTCGCTCATACGCGCCCCCACATAATATTTAATAGGTTGTAGTATTGAGAATTGGGAGGTCAGATGTAAGGGGATATGGTCGCAGAAATGGTCAGTTAACCATGACAGTGTTCTTCAGCTTGTGTTGCATGATGCAAAAACCTGTTGCCAGATATAGGGCCTTGCAGCAGCTACCCTTTTGACACACGGCTGCACTACATGTAGACCTCCGGGTTGAGTCCTTACTAACAAATTTCTGAAGTTGTTATCTTATCAGAACGATCAGTGTGAGTTTTCCAAGCTTCCGTACCTTCGTAATCCGCATTAGACTCGTCCAACACTTTCCTAATCCTCTACATTATTCTCATAATGACACACAAACACTCTGAAATGTTCTTATTGCAGCTTGCGTTTCCAAATTTCTGGCGGATTAAATTGCGTCATGGTGCTCTTTTTCACAGATGGTTCCCAATTGACCTTACTATACTGTACAATCAACAAACACGCATGCGTGAAATGAAAAATATAAAATAGCGACAATTTATTCATTGCACAGATATATGATTAAGTTGGGGTTTTAAGCCTTGAATATCAATCTTCCTAGAGATGGTATTCCGATAAAAGCACTTGGTGAATCTGAACTACCCTTAGTTGGACATCGGGAAGAGCACCAGGCTTTGTAAAACCTTGCCTCAAATCATTATGACAAAACCTTTCACGGGCAGAACCCAACTTGTTTGTGTTCTATCTACGCAAAAAAAACAGGGCTCCGTATGTTTTTTTAGTGTTTCTATGTTATTTTTTATCAAAATAGTGTCTCCAAGCAATCTTCTAATTGTGAATGGGTGTTTCTACATGATACTCAACAAAATTACCACAGAATTGTCTACTCATAAAGATGAATAACATTTCTTGAAATATATTTGAATAGCTTTCTAACAAATTCACATTTTCATGTCAATAATTTTTATGACACTGACATTTAAAGTAGAACAAATAACAGATAAACCTGTGGTTTGAAGAACTCTCATCTGCGGAAAGTTAAAAAGAATTCAGTTGTTAAAACAGAAAATATCAAGTTGTTAGATCTGTCTTGAAAGTCTACAGTAGTATTGTAATTTAAGAACACAAACTAGTCTATGTAGTTTATGTAATAATCTTGATTACTTAATCATATTGATAAATATGAAAGAGAATCTTCAAGACAAGTTCCAATTCAGGATGTGTTTACTGCATTCACTTTCACACGAATGCCATTATACAAAGCATCAAACCATATATTCTCCCTCCGACTAAACAAGGTAGACCAGGGTCTTTAGCCGTGTGAAGCAGCCAGTCTAGAAAGACTAGTCTAAATTCAAAATCAAGAAGAAGGCAACAAACGGAAATCATACCACTTTCTTTATTAAGTCGCCATGGCAATTCATAATGAAAAAGGTGTCCGTGAAGAGTCATGATTGTTTACTACTTAAAAGAATTTTAGAAATTATATCAATATCTACTAAGCTTAGTCGTCTATAGCACAAGGTCATCTTCGAGAAAAAAGGAGGCAGAAAGATTGTGTTGCACCAATATCGCAAGTGGGAATAGCATCTTCCTTTGAAAATCTTGAAATCCTGGTTTTCAGCTAGATATAATGCAGACAGAAAATGAGGTAAGTTGGTTTTGACATAAAGTATATTGCAGTTTTGTCGAATGTATGTGTTATTTATAGCTGTTTTGATATATATATATCTCACTTTTCTCTTATCGACTTTAAAATCAGAAAAAATGTACTTAATTTCCTTTTCAGTTCAGAGTTTTTCTACTCCTGTGTCAATTGTATGTTAGGAAGTAATTCAAACCTATCATCACAGTTTGTAAGAAACTGATGGTATTCTATGAATCTGAACTCAACAAATTTCCATGCATGGCAATTTTATAAAACAATCATGAACTAAACAGAAAGCCAATTTCGGATTAATTAATAAGCAAGATAATCACGTGCTTCGAATACCAACGGAAGTTAGTTAATGTTTTTTCCCTAGTTAACTCTTTTCAATAACACACTGGATAACAAACATAACCCTATTTCTTTGTTGGGAAGAACAAAGCCCAAATAGAAAAACGTATTTAAGTTATCATATAAACATGGGTCAATGACTTTTAATCTCGTAGCTGATTACGTGAGGCATTCCCTGTCTTGCTGGCTGATTGATTACTAGCAAATTTGCCTTTGCTGATTAACATATTATTATTATTATTATTATTATTATTATTATTATTCACTTTGATTTCTGTTGTATACTCATTGCTTTCCGAATTCTGAACAGAAATCTAAGTTTAGTAATGGCATCATAACATTTTCACTAAACATATTTCTAAGAAAAATAAGGATAAATCGACCTAAGATCACGCTCATTTTCCATCAATAAAGCTTTTCATAAGGTGTAAGTTGTACTTGTGAGAATATTCTTTTATATTTCTTTTAGGCATAGGCAATCAGTAATCCCTTCAATGAGCCTGTCAGAACCTTTTCCAATCAAATCGTGTGTTCCAAATACAACTGGTATTATTGATATCCTCATGCGCAACATATTTATTTCCAATTCAAGATCCTTGTATTTCGAGAGTTTCCGAGGATCTTCAGAGATACATTACAATCTACAGAAACTGTAATTTCGAATTTATTATTATTATTATTATTATTATTATTATTATTATTATTATTAAGAGCAGCACGCCAATGAAGTGACGTTTGAATTCAAATATACAAAGCCTAATATACCTATTAATAACATCCAATATAATAAGTGTATACCAGGGATATTAGTATTCTTGCTATTGAATGAGAGTACAGCACATTTTTTTAATCATTTCACCCCAAGCAAGGCATTCCATTGCCACTATTGCGTATGGGGCTACATAGAGGAAGGTAAAGAGGAGGAGTGGTTAGGTGTAGGAAATGTCAGAAGGAAAATGATAGATGGGTAAGGATACCGAGGATGAGGGTTGAGCAGATGGGAAGAGTGTTTGAAAGATTGGAAGCGAGTTAGTGAGTTAGGAGGTGTCTATTGACCTTACATTTAAACTCCTGGAGATTGTAGCCGTCGGGGAAGCAATCATGTGGAAGGGAATTCCACAGTCGGGAAGTGAGAGAAAAGAAACTGTTGGAGTAGAAGTTGCGGTTGCATTTTATCGGTTTCACTGTAAAAGGGTGGGATCTAGTTGCTAATCTAGTTTCTCGTGCAAATTCGTATCTAGGGGGCACCAGTGATCTAAGTTCATCGGAGCAGAAGCCGTGAAAGTATTTATAGAAGAGACACAGGGAAGCCACGTCGCGCCGGTGAGAGAGAGACTGCAGGCGGTTTGCCAAGTTGGTATCGATCACATTACAGACCCTCCGCTGTACCTTGTCGAGAAGCCCGAGGAGAATAGCAGGTGTACCCGACCAGATATGGCAGCAGTACTCAATGCACGGGCGGATGGTAGATTTTTTTTTAATCATGTCACCCCAAGCAAGACATTCCACTGCTACTATAGTGCAGGGGGTTACACAGGGCGATAGACGAGTTAGGATGTACATAGGGGGAGAGTTGGAGAGAATGGGAGGGTTAGTGTGTTAGGAGGTGTCTATTGACATTACATTTAAACTCTTGGAAGTTATAGCCGTCGGGGAAGCAAGTATACGGAAGGGTATTCCACAGGCGGGAAGTGCGAGAAAAGAAGCTGTTGGAGTAGAAATTGCGGTTACATTTCATCGGTTTCACTGTAAAAGGGTGGGACCTAGTTGCCAATCTAGTATCTCGTGCAAACTCACACCTAGGGGGCACCAGTGATTTAAGTTCATCAGAGCAGAAGCCATGAAAGTATTTATAGAAGAGGCACAGGGAAGCCACGTCACGCCGGTGGGAGAGTGACTGCAGGCGGTCAGCTAAGTCGGTATCAATCACGTTACAAGTCGGTATCAATCACGTTACATTTATATATGTGCAAGATAGACTCAGACGGAAAAAAACTTACGGGCCCTGCACAGAGAACCGACTTTCATAGTAGCGGATTTAGCAATGGATTCGATATAGTCATTCCATTTGAAGTCGACTGAGAGTGTGAGACCAAGGGAGGCGTAGTGTTCTACTCTCTGGGAGGCAAGTGTGTGTGTGTGTGTGTGTGTGTGTGTGTGTGTGTGTGTGTGTGTGTGTGTGTGCTCTCTCACAATTTTTGTGTTTTTTGCTTTTTTTCTTGTTTTGGTTTTATTGGCTTTTTGTTCACGTGGACAAACAGAGAAACGTGCGTAAAATCCTTTTTTTTTTTTTTGCTTACCTAATTTTATTTATATAAATGTATTTTTAATATTATGGATGATAACAGCGGAGAGACAAACAAAAAAGAACTCTAAAACAGAGACCATAATTGACAGTCATTGGCTTCACTTCTGTGCAACGCGTAAGTTGTTTGCAAAATGGTAATTACGGTTCGACTATCATCGGAGCAAAGCATAGTATCTTAACCAATATGAACAATAACTTTTATGACCCATTCTCTATCAAGTTAGTAATTGTTTTATAGTCATTCCCCGAAATGTTTCAACAATTAGATGACCACAGTGCTGAAATCAGTCAGTAATGAAAATCCACTAAGAACTCATCTGAATTATTTAATAAGACATAAGCTGAAAAATAAAATCTTTTCCCAAAATCTCATATCCTTCCTTATTGCTTTTTCTAAGTTCTGATGTCTCATCCAATAAATTGAGTCAGTTTTCAGTTTTACTTATCTCTCTTTTTCTTGCGGCTACTTCCTTTCACTATTCCTCTTTTGTCTGTTTTCTGGGTTCTTGAAGTGAGATGTGGGCGTAAAAGAGACTTTTACTTAACATTAAATGATAATAGATAGAAAGGTTTCCAGCAATATTAGAATGTATCAAGTGGCTGGAAACACTTCTTGTCACAGAATATTTAAGTATACGTAAATATTTAAGACCTATTCCAGTGCATAATAAACTATTTGTATGTACTCGTGTCTCCTTGTAGACATTAGAAAACTTATTTAGTGAAAACAAGAAAATCAATGAACGAAAATGTTAGCAAGAATTTAGTTTCGTGCCTTTGTCAAATACACGATATTTCAATTACAGTTCCAATGTTAGGATGATTATATCTCTAATAAACATTTAGACATTTTTATCGCTCAGAAAGAAGTTTTCTTGTTAAGCTGCTTTGAAAGAAAATATATGGTTGTTAAAATCGGCTTCTCAGATAACTTTTCCGAGTAGAAAATATTGATACCGCTTTTCATTAATTCAAAATTCCCTTAGCCTTCTTATCAGAAAACAAGACACGAAATACATATTAGCAAAAAAAAAAAAAACATTCTTAAAAAAATTCACATTAGAATCATTTGCCCACATCTGCTCATGGCTAAGAAACATGAATTCTTATAAAATTCGAAATAATTTGATGATATTTTGAATTGATCAATGATCTCATTTCCATTGCTGCCAACAAAACAAACTTTTAAAAACTTAAGGTGAAATAAATTTCATTTTCTTTGCATACACACAACCAAATAAAAAGGAACAGGATTTAACTAGATAATTTGTGATATTCCGAAGAATTTTAGTATTTACGTTCAATTTGGCGAGTGCAGATTCCATGGAATTGTACTAGATATGTTGGCACCCTTAGATAATTTTGGGATTGACATAACAAATGGAATATATACTAGTGGTGATATACCGGAAGTCTCTGATTAATATAGAGCCCAGCAGAATCAAACCTGAAACAAAATGAGAGCAGTATATGTTCGTTACAGACAATGAAACAAGTACAGAATACAAATCCTATATCAACCAACAATTAACTAAAACACAAAAAAGTACAATTACACACCCGCAAAAAATAGAATCAAAATGACTGAAAACGTTTTGGAAAAAACAGACTAAGGCAAATTTCAAAAGTCGGTGTAAAAATTAAGATTCTGGATTCTGATTGGATAGGAAATTGCAAATTGATCTATGACCCTGGTCAATTTTTGAACACCTAAAAAATGGGTATGCGGTTCGAGCTGACCCCGTGACCTGCTAAGTACTTATTCGCGTCCCTTGACCGGCAAAAATCTCTTCGAGATGAGAGCGGTAATCTGATAAGGACCTCGTCACAATGTAAGAAAGAAAATTCAAGACGCCGACCCTGTCATGTCTCATCTACATTCATTCTTCCACCTTCCAATTTTACTTTCTTTGTCTTCTCTCACACGCCGTCAAAGAAACAACAAGATACTTCAACTGACTCCTAAAAACTAAAGTCCAATAAGTACAATTTTCCTTTCTTGCTTCACTTTCCTTTTCACTTTTTCCGGCCATAAGAAAGAGAAGGGAACACAGACTTTATTAGTAGCCTGTTAATATTTCTACATATACACATTCTGCAACTCTCAACTATAAGCTCTGAATTACTGCGGAACATTTAACTACTTACATTTTCTCTTTGAACATTTAACTCATGAAAATTAATTAACTGCATACATTTTTTTTATTTGAACATTTTCTTCTTACAAATTTGTTATTCTAGTCAGTTAATAAAATTTAATGTATTCTTCCACATTTCAACATCTAATCTTCAATCTTCTGATATTTTAAATTTCGGGAACTTTGGTTGTGTTTGGCACAAGGCTAATTGGACAAACATAGCCGAGTCCCCTACACAAGGAATGCGATATTTATGTTCAGAATGTTATCAGAAGAAGCAATACAAATAAAGAAAGATGTGTACCTTTGTTTTGTAAATTATACAAAAGCGTTTGATAAAGTATGTTTCAAAGATCTGTTTAAACTGCGTGTTAACTTTGACATATTTGGGAAGGTTTTTAAAATAATCTCGAACCTATAGTGGCAGCAAACCGCCTACATGCGGATAGAGCATGAATTCAGTCAATATACTGTCATGGCGGCATCGCCGACAGACTGAATGAACTCTTACTTATACCTCTCCTCACAAGAGGTGAGAGGGATTAACCTGAGGAGAACGTCCAAAATCAGCCGAGAGCCGGTCTACGAGCACTGCTACCTTAACGACCATTACGAGTCCCAGTTCTAAGGCCGAGGATCGAATCATAGTATTCCATCTTAACTCGTATTATCGTTCCTACTAACCAAGTTCTAAGTATTGTATTGTTTCTGTATTTAATATATATTCGTATTTTCCTATTTAGTTGTTTTTGCCTTATTCTTACTGGACCTTTAACAGGGTCCACGACATATACAAAAATAGACAGGATCGTAAAATAAGAATGACTTCTCACCGGACTTATTCAACCTAAACATAATTTATACCGGATTTTTAAATAAAGCTCGAATTAATATTCGAATTTATTTATTTTTATCTTTATAATTAATAGTGAATTTTAAGGTGAATATTAATTCAAAATTCAGAAGTTGGTAATATGAAAATTTGCTTCTACATTGATATATAAGCATTCTTTACCTTTATCTCTAATGCTGTTATTTATTCAGTGCAGATTTGTTCTGGCAGAAGGCCACAAGTGTGGAGCACCACGGCTCGAACATATTACCAATGGTCTACAATTACACGGATAGTTTGAACAAAAACATTACAATATGGTCCCACGCCTTTCCTAAGGTTATTAATTCAAAAGTGAATACAACAGACTCAGTCAGAACTTGAATTGTCGATTCCACTTTCTGTGTCGATAACAGTCAACAGTCAAGAATACTAAAATTTCTTTAGTATTCTTCTTCTTCTATGTGCCCTGTCCCTTAAGGACGTAGACGATCATGGCTTTCCACGTCTCCCTATCCCTGGTGGCTCTTAGCACGCCTTCTCCTATTATACCATGCAACCCTCGTTCCATCATCTACCTGATTAGGTCCTTCAAATATGTTATCCGCTGCTTCCCCCTGTCTCTTTTTCCCTCTATCTGGCCTGTTAGTATCAGGTTCTCTAAGCCCTTCTTCCTAATTGCATGTCCCAGGAACTTCAGCTGTCTCTTTCTGGTGCTCAGTATTAATTTCCTTTTCGTTTCCATCCTTTCCAAATCCTCATCATTTCTGCTTCTCGCTCTATTCATCAGGATTCGGACGAGGACGATTAGTTTTGTTATATGGCTCATTAAACTGATGGTCCTGTGGAGTTCGCACTCGTTTGCTCCTGGATTCTTAGGTAGTGCTATGAAGATCGACTTGCTGAGGTCATCTGGTGTTACACCACTATTATAAATTTCATTTATTATTTCTGTAATTTTCTCTAGACCAAATTCTTCAAGGGCTATCAGCAGGTCTATGACTATGCCGTCTAGTCCAGCTGCTTTGGCTATTGCAGGTTCCACTTTAGACTAATATTTCCGGTCCATCCTCATCTTTGTGAATTATCAGTTACTCTCTCTTGTCGTGGAAAAGATCTTTTATATATTCTTCCCATTGTTGGAGTATTTCCTCTTTCTCCAAAATGATTGTTCCATCCTTGGATTTTATACATCCTGTTGAAAAGCAGGTTTTTTGTCCTGTCAGTTCTTTTATTTCTTTATGCATGTTTGCTTTATTATTCCTGCTCAATCTTTCTACTTCTGCACATTTGTCATTGAGCCATTCCTTTTTAGCCTGTCTGCATTTTCTTCTTATTTCCTTGTGTAGTTCCCGGTAATCCATTCCATGTCGTGATATCATTTTCTGCCTCCTTTGCATCTTCTCAAGAATCTCTTCTGCCATCCACTCGTTTTTTTTTCTGCGCCTAATTTTATTGGGGGCAATGTTGTTCGCTGATGTCACTATTACTTCCTTTAGTGAGTCCCATTTCGAATGTCCTTTTCCAATTTGTTCTTCGTATTTGATTTTCACGCTGTTAGTGTATTCTTTCTGTAGATTGAGGTCATTCATGAGCGTGTTGTATTTCAGTTTTGACGCTGCACTAGACTTCTTCAATTTCTGGAGTTTCACTTTTAGTTTGCAGATAACTGGGACGTGGTCGCTTTTACAGTCAGCGCCTGGATATGCTTTGCTTTGAACCACTGCATTTCTGAATCTTCTGTTTATGGCTGTGTAGTCTATCTGGTTTTTCGTGTCACCTCCTGGGCTTCTCCATGTCCACAGACGTCGTGGGTGTTCTTGAAACCAGGTGTTAGTTATTAATTACCTGGTCATTTGTTGTGCACCATCGGACCGATTTTTCTCCTCGTTCGTTGCGGATTCCTAAACCAAAGTTGCCAGTTGTCATACCTTCCCTCACCTTGCCTACTTTGATATTTAAATCTCACATGATGATTCTGATTTCTTGGTTTTTACATTGAGCTTTGGCATTGTCTAGAGTGGAGTAAAAAGATTCTATTTCTTCCTCAGTGCTTTGTGTTCTTTAGTATTAGTTGCAGTAATTTTTAAATTGCTTAGATGAAGCATTGTTCATTATTATATACGTTTAGCTATATATTTTGTTCATCTCAATTTCAGCTGCCTTTTTATTGTAAGGAAATTGTGATGTCAATAAAACAATAAAACGGGAAGCTGCATTATTTACATTTTATTCACACCAGTAATTCGTCAGTTATTCTTAGCCATTCTGTAGTGAGAGTAAAATCATTGTTTTTTGTTTTGAATTACTGATACGATTAATTAGCATTTTAGTAGCAACAAAATGGTTTCAGAAGCAAGCAATACTGTATCACAACTTAAGAAACACGACATTAGTAGTATTGTGCGTATTGAATTTTTTTAACCTTCTTTCAGTGTCAAAATAATTTTTAGTATAATAGATTTTAGTATACAGAAACTGAAAGAGGAGGAGACAGCTTACTAAAAAGACTATCATAGCACTCTTTCCTTCTCGTTAAAGGAATAAATGATATATTGACTAGACCCTTTTCGCAAACTAACTTTCGGAAAGACACACTGAAAAAGCGAAACGAAACGATTTTAAGTTTCACTTACTCAGTAAAATTCCACAGATTTGAAGTTGATATCAGCAGTTGGTTAATAGTTTCCATTAAAATCTGTTTCTGAAGGCATTTTTATTTTATTTTTTGGAAAGCTTAGGAAAGTAGATATTGAATTATAATTATAGGAGTTTGTTCGAATCTTACATCTTAATTTTACAATTTAATTTTTCGACTTGCTTAATTCTCCATTGGGCAAAGTATTTCCATCCACCTCCTTATTGCTGTTATTTCTTCTTAATATATATATATATATATATATAGCGGTCTCCTTTCAAAATGTTAGTAAGCCGATGAGCTTGCCAAAAGAACAAAAGTTAAGTATTTTAATATTTTCTTCGAAACTTTGGGGAAAATTCGAAATAATCTTATTAAAAATGTCTTTTTTCTTACTGGCAACTAGTATTAATCTTTTTTTCTTTTCCTTTTTGTAATCATATCACCCCGAGCAAGGCGGTAACGCCACTGATGTGCAGGGGGCTACATAAGAGTAAAAGCACTAGATAGAAGAGAGTGAAGAGATGTACAAACCATTTAGAAAGGAGCAAGAGAAGGAAGGGAATACAGGTGTGATGACAGTTGCAGAGGTGGAGAGAAAGGAAAGATATACAGGGTAGTGAAGAAAGAACTAGAGTCAAGTGGTTAAGAGATGAGTATTGACATTGCATTTGAATTCCTGGAGGTTGTAGCCGTCAGAAAAGCAAGAATAAGGAAGCAAGCTCCACAGGCGGGGAGTGCGAGGAAAGAAGCTGAAAGAGTAGAACTGTCGTCTGCATTTGGTTGATCTCACTGTGAATGGGTAAGACCCAGTTGCCACTCTGGTCGCACGAGTAAATACCTGTTACAGAGGCACCAGTGACTTAAGTTCGTTGGATCAGAAGCCATGGAAGTATTTATAGAACAGACAAAAGGAAGCCACATCCCGTCGGTGGAAAATTGGCTGTAGTCGAGCCGCCAAGTCGGTACCTATCACATTACTGATTCTCCTTTGGAGCCTATCAAGAACACCGAGATGAACAGCAGGAGCACCTGACCATATATTGCGGCAGTACTCCATGCACGGACGAATGGTTGATTTGTATATATGCAGGATGGTTTCAGGCGGGAAAAACATCTTGGCCCGACATAGTGACCCAACCTTCCTAGCAGTGGATTTAGCTATTGACTCAATATAGTGGTTCCACTTGAGATCAGAATAGAGGGTAAGGCCGAGTAGGCGCAGTGTATTGCTCTCGGGAAGACTCGCTTGGTCCATGCTTATGGGAGGCAGGAGAGGTTGCCCATGATGATTGACAGACAGCGTCTTGGTCTTAGACGCATTGAACTTTACAAGCCACTTCTTACCCCAATTCCCCACAGAATGTAGATCCCTCTCAAGATCAGCAGCGAGATTATGTTTGTCCGCCACACCGGGTTTCTTATTGATGCGGGAGTAAATTGTGGTGTCATCTGCGATCTCGTCTGGGAGGCCATTTATGAAAATAAAGAAGAGCGTCGGGCCTAGGATAGAGCCCTGAGGGACACCAGCGTTTGTACAGTAAGATGTGGAAGCATGCCCATTCAGGACGACCTTAATTATGCGGTTATTTAGAAATGATTGGATTAGATCATGCAATCGTCCGGTAATACCGTAACCCCGTAGCTTGCATAGAAGGCCAGTGTGCCAAACCCTGTCAAAAGCTTTGAAGATGTCCAGAGCAACAGCACGAGCCTCGCCGGACTCCTCAAGGGCCCGGAACATGTACTCCGAGATGGTCGTTAGCATGTCGGCTGTGGACATGGCAAAGCGGAAGACATACTGCCTGTCGGAGAAGAGTTTATTGGCAGTAAGATGCTGAACTATTTCAGCATTAATAATGGCCTTAAACACCTTCCCGAAAATTGGTAGAAGGCTGATAAGGCGGTAGTTGGATGGGTCCGAGGATTCACCAGAGTTCTTGAATACAGGAATGACAGAAGAGGACTTCCAGCATGCAGGAAAACAGGAAGCAGAGAAGCAGTAGTTATAGAGTTTAGAGAAGACGGAGGAGAGTTCGGGGGCACATTTCTTAAGGGCAATCACCGGGATTCCATCACCACCGCTCGCCTTCTGAGGGTCAAGTTTTGATGCTACACGGGATACTACTGTCGGGGTAATGTATATATTGTATAGTTTAGCCTCAGTTCTAATAGAGAAGTCGGGTGAGTGTACTCCAGATGAGTCAAATGTAGAGTTGGATGAGAATCGGCGAGCAAAGCACTCGGCCTTGTCCGCTGATGATGTGGGGAGCTCAAATTCATTGATTAAAGGAGGGATAGAGGATTTGCTATTGTTCAGCACCCGTTTGCATAACCTCCAATAGTCCTTGGAGCCGAACTTGCGGCCAGCTATGCGCTGTCTTATTTTCTCAGCAAACTACCGCTTGGCGTCATTCAGGATTCTCTTTCACTCATTACGATCAGACGTGAATAGGCGCCTATTGTGGTCAGATGACTGTCTCTGAAATAGTCGAAACTAGTGATTCCCGTAAATCCTTTGAGACGAAACTTCCTGGTAAGTATGAAGGCATCAATGCAAGCTTTCACCCAGGACGATATCTCAGAGGTACAGTCATCAACTGGGAGATCGAACGTTTTTCCCAAGGGACGTCACATAGGGAGTCGCGGAAGGCGTCCCAGTCAGCTCTTTGGTATCAACATGAGATTCAGGAACGCAGTCCTTCACTGAAAAACCTATCCAAGCAATCACCTGCCAGGTAGATGCAAACCAAGGATGAAACTACATTAAAAAAAACTAATGCAACCCTAAGACTGACTGCAGTACAATAGACTTGTTAAAGACCCAAACCTGCAGAAATTGTACAGGGGAAGCGTGAAAAAGAAATACGAAGGACAAATTGGAAACGGAAACTCAAAATGGAACCTCTAGTGACATCACCGAACGACATCATCTCAAAGGAAAAAGCACGTCGGAAGAAAAATGAGTAGATCATTGAAGAGATTCTTGACATGTTGCAGAAGAGTCAGAAAACACAAAGAAATAAAGAGGAAATGCAGACAGGCTAAAGAAAGATGACTCAATGACAAATGCACCGAAATAGAGAGACTGATCAAAACAAATAATGGAGATATGCATAAAAACAAAGGAACTAACAAGACAAAAAGACATGCTCAAAAAAAAGGATGTATATAAATAAAAGACCGAACACTCATACTAGAAAAGAATATATACTTCAGAGATGTGACGAGTTTATCAGAGATGTCTTCAACAAGAGAGAGCAGCCAGCAATACACAGAAATAGAGACGGACCAGAAATATTGAAATCCGAAGTGGAATCAGCAATGGGGTCAAATTGAGCAGGAAAAAAGCAGCAGGACCCGGCGGTATTGTAAACGAAATGCGGACATTCTAAGACAGTTTTGGCGTAGACAGTATCACAGAAATAATAAACGAAATCTGAAACAATGTCAATATATCGGAGGACCTAACAGATCAATTTTCATAGCACTACCTAAGAAGCCATGTGCAAAGAAATGTAAACTCCACAGAACAATCAGCTTAATGAGCCACATAAAAAACACTCATCTCTCTGATAAACAAGGCGCGTAGTAGAATCGGTCCAGAGATAAGACAAGAACAGTGTAGCTTCATTAAAGATACTGGAACGAGGAATGCGATATTCATGCTCAGAATGCTATCTGAAATAGCAATGCAAATACAGAAGGACCTTTATCTGTACTTTACAGACTACGCAAAAGTACTTGACAAAGTACACCACAAAGACTTGATTGAGATGCTCGACAACCTCGACATTTTTGAAAAAGACATTAGGATAATTAGAATTTATATTGGCAGCAAACCACTTGCGTACGGATAGGAAGTGAATTCAGCAGATAAACAAAAATAGAAAGGGGCGTAAGACAAGGATGCGTCTTCTCACTTGATCTATTCAACTTATACAGTGAAACAATTCTGAAAGAAATAAAATCCTTGCTAGGATTCGTCATTGGCAGCCACAATCTCAACAATGTAAGATACGTGGATGACATGGTGCCTATAGCAGACACGGAAAAGAAAATGCAGAGGGTAGGAAAAGAAAGCGAGAAGAAAAGAGAAATTACAATGAAAACAAGTAAAGAAAGTTCAATACCTGGGAAGCATTCTGACCTAGGATGGAAAGTGCGACATTGAGATCCAAAGACGCATTGGCATAGACAAGGACGCATTTCAAAAGCAAACCAAAGTATTGAGAGAAAGGAAAATCTCATTGGAAACCAAAAAAAGAGTGCTAGACTTCTATGTGATATCTGTGCTTCTGTATGGCAGTGAATGTTGGATGATCTCCTAAAAGATAAAGGAGTGGCTCGAGGTAGCATAAATGTAGTTCTACAGAAGGATGCTGAGGATACCGTGGCCTGAACACAAGAGCAACGATGCGGTGTTGAAGAGGGTGCAATCGAGAAGAAAACTCATACTTAACCTCATACTTAGCTGAGGTTCCTGGAACGCGTAATGAGAAAGGAAGGCCTGGAGAATCTAATACTCACAGGACGGATAGAGTTAAAAAGAGACATTGGAAATCAGTGTGAGACATTTGATAGACTTGAATATGTGTATGACTAAAGAAGTTTGGGAGAGATGCCAAGAGGAAAAATATTGAGAGCGACAGGAGACAGGGCTTACGTCTTGAAGGGACACAGCACATAGAGAGGAATACACAGAAATTGAGAAAATGTTGAAGAGATAGAGGAAATTAAAAACAGGCTTCAATGCGATAGATGAAGATCATATTTGACAGGAAAGCAACATGCCGTAAGAGCGTTCCACAAACGAGAAGTGCGAGAAAAGAAACTGTTATAGTGCCCTCTTACGAGGAATGGACTTTTCCTCTTACTATATAATTACCTGTAGAAGGTAGTTTAGATGGCAGTTTAAGAACAACAACTTGTACGCCGTTAAAGCCAACTACTAGTCAGGCAATAAGCAGCGTAATTGTACCGTTCGAACTTACATTTTTCTATTTACTTATTATTAACACTTACCTTGTACATATGTTCTTGTTATACTAATACATTGTTTTGAACCTACTTTCTGTTTTCCGTGTCTTACTTCCGGCCAAACCGGTCACTACAGCTTTGCGGCACAGTTTCGCCACAACAACTTCACAACAATTTGGCGACGAAGATCTACAATAGAAACTATTATCACAGAACTTACGCCTCAGCTGAATGCTCGAAGTTTTTCATTACACCTTACTGAAGTAACAATATTAACTGAATTAAATTAGTAAATTTGATAGAAATTCCGTGTCATTGACGGAATGGTTACTGCTACATAAATAACAAATGCTATTACACAATGACGTTACATAGCGATTTGACAGTAAGCACGTTTGAAAAAAATTATGTTCTACCTAATGCATCATCAGATATGCTTCTTAAGTATCCATTATTAATATTATATGCGCAAGAATTATAACTTAATTTGAAAGGTTTTTAAAACTATTCAAATTAGGTTATAATTCTAAATAATTTTAACACGATTTTATGGTTTCAACTACAGATAAGACGTATTGCTGGTCATTTTGCTATAAAATGTATTGTTGGTAATTCTACTATAAATATTTATTGTTGGTAATTGTTTGTAAATCCGAAATTTTTTATATCACTTTTTTCCTTCTTTATTCAGGATTACGACCTATCACGTTCTCGCTCGATATCCGAAGTTAAGCCTGGTCAGTACTTAGATGGGTGACCGCTTGGGAATACCAGGTGCTGTAAGCGTTTAGTGACGGGTGTGCATTGTGGTGCAGTGGATATCGGCTCGGAAAGAGAAATCAGTGAGCCGAGTTCGAAATCCATTTGAATACTCTGCATTCACTTAAGCACTGGTTCCCTTGGGAAAGGTATTAATCCGTCCCTTCCCTTCAGTTATGGGTTAAATGACAAGAGTAGGACTTGGGGACCCTGCCCTTAAAAACAAATCCCAATGAATCTTGATACCCGAAAAGAAAAAGGTATTACTAGACACAAAACTTATATAAAAACAACAATAAATTGTTGAAAGAAAATGGTGTTACAGTGTAACCCTGATATAAGTGAGTTGTCTGGGCCGGATAAAGTGCTTTTATATCAGGGTTTCTCTTATATCCGGGTTTTGTCTATTTTATATACATTACCGCAGGCTCTAATTTGGGATCAGAGAAAACACTCTCTTATATCAGGATTTCTCTTATCGGGGTCTCTTATATCCGGGTTATACTGCAATAAATAAATAAAAATTTCGTTGGCAATAAATGACCCGCCGAGGTTGATATGCCATGAAAAGAAACCAACCAACCTTCTTTATTCTGCTGCTGTACTATCTCTCTATTCATGATTGTCTCTTGACGTGTCTTCCCCGGCCTCTCTGCTTAATATATCGGAATATTAGATATTTTTGCTATAAAAATGTATTTTTATACTTTCATAGCGTTTTGTTTTTGTTTGGTGGTTCGCTATTTGCCCTCTAGTTTGAGCCTTAACACGTGTTACCACCCCCGGGTCCGGGAGGACCTGGGAATAACAGCAATTAAGAGGTGGTTTTAGGCTCCTCAAAACATCCAATCTTCAGATCAAAGGCCTTGCTGCTGGATTTAGTTTATCGTCATACCCTGTAATAACGTGATTATTCATTTAGCTTCACATGTAACTCAAAAATAAAATAATGATAAAATCCAGATGTGAATATTACCAAAGGTTAGAAAGGAATCCCCCATCAATACTGGAAAACGAAAAGGACAATAGCCTTGAGTGTACCACCCCAACGGTCCGTCCGAACAATTTCTCCGGCGGCCGTTCTCCACGCTGTGATTTTGCCGGGAATTTGTAGAAAATGTCGGCCGGACAGCTGGGGTTACAAGATTGACTATAAGGAATGAACTTCCACAACTTGGATGAGTTGAAAAGGATGCTTTATTCGTTTAGAGTTAGCCTTGTCGGTTGAGGCAGGCGAATGTGACACACAGCTCTAACTCCAATTAATGGAGATCAACAAACCCAAACTGAACGAAACAAGACGAACGGAGAATCTTACTTCAAGCTCGCGCCCGGCGGGACTCTCAACTCTCTAACTTAACTGTCTTAATTGACTCACTTGTTAACTGACTCTATTTATTTAATATGAATCCGGAAATCCGGAAATGCTTTAGACCACCGGTGACAAACACCAGCGACTGTAAGTCTGAAATTTCAGTTATCTTTTTTTTTATCTTAATAAGGCTTCCGCCGGAAAAGGCTTAATGTGTGGTCAAGATACAGTAAAGCACAGCCTTTGACCGGCTCATCGAAAACCTACCTGCTGAACTTCATCACTGAGTCAAATATTTACCGGAGGACAATTTTCCTCATAAAAGAAAAAGCGTTTATTTATTTATTTTTTTCCTCTTCTTTTTCACTTTTGTTAAATATGTTTTTAAACTATTTTCTATTCTAATCTATTTTCTATTTTAATCTATTATAATAAAATACATATATGTCTAGTTATCGTGTCACATGAGAAACGTATTTTCGTGAAAAATTGTTTTTAATAGATTTTGTATATTTCTATGACTGTTTGAACAATGAAGGTCGAACGTTTCCTTATAAAGAAACGAATTTTATTAGAGTTCATTGTAACTACTTATTCATTCTCGCTCTAAAGCGGGTTAAAAATAAAAGCCGGGCTTTCGACAACTGAAATTAAAATTAAGAAAACACTAATAAAAAATGAATATTAGTTGACAATGATTCATACGATAAAGTTTTCAGGTGCTTATTTTAATCAGAGTAATAGGGGATCCCTGTGAGAATTCAACTCATTTCTAGAGTGGTGCGTAGCTAGTTTATCGACTCGGAATATCATTAAAAATTAAGAAAATTTCAAAAAATGATTCTACTTTTAACTGTTAGCATGAGAAAAATTGCTCACGTAATCAGAGCGGAGTAAGTAACAAAATTACAATAGATTATGCTTCACTAAACCATGAACGTTTCTGTGATCGAAGTGGTAAAGGCGATTTCTTAAAAAAAAAAAAAGAAAAGAAAAAAGAAACAAATAAGCTCGTTATGCGTAGGTTAGAAGTTAAAATCTCATCGAAAGCTAATTTGCTATTTCCGATTTCACACTGTTTTAACAGTTAAATAATTTATCGATTCAATATTGTTATAAGCTTAGTAATAAGTTAGAGTAACACTAGTCATAAAAAATAGTGATGCATCAAATTATTTAACCAATTTAGCTTAACTTTACACAAAACCACATTATTATAATACCAAGTGAGAAATGAATTTACTTAACTTGAGAGTTTGTTTGTGAGATAAACAACAATGCATGTACACTTAGTCATCTCATTCTCATTTCCTTCATATTCCATTCGTAACGAAGAAGGGCATCTTGTTTTGGAGTAAAGGTTAACAAGCTTGTCTCGCTAGAACAATTATGACTGAATAGTGAGTTCGATCCTCACTGGGTACTCTATACTTTCAACCTCGTTTCGCATCTAAGCTACGCTTAGAAAATCAGGATTGGTAACGAGGAAGTTCCACTAAGGCAGCTTCATCCTCAAAACTATTGCATTGTGGCACAGAGTTCCGAGTAAAACCATATTCGATGATTACAATTTTAACATCTTCAAGTTTACGCCCAACCGTTATTTATCCTACATGCTTTCCCCTTGTACGCCCTAACAACCTCATTTAGTAACCCTCTACCTTGAGGGGCTCTTGAGCTTTAAAATGGGCGGGCAATTTAAAAAAGCAAACAAGCAGTAGATCTGGTTTTGCACCTGGGTTGAAACAATTATTTGCTTACAGGATAGCTTGCGTTTAAACCAGTTAAATTCTACATGTTCATATATTTCCATCCTAATTGTTCTCATCCGATAAAAACGTCTATTTTATCGATAATTCACGAACAATTATTGACACTTCTTTTTCTATGTGCCGTGTCCATTCAGGACGTAGGCGATCATGATCTTCCCCATCTCCCTATTCCTTGTCGCTCTTAATACCCGCTTCTCATGATATCCAACTCAATCCCCGCTCTACCATCCATCTGCTCAAGTCCATCAAGTATGTCATGCGTTGCTTTCCCTTATCTCGCTTCAACTGTCTCGTGAGTATCAGGTTCTCCAAGCCTTCTTTCCTCATTACATGTTCCAAACATTTCAGCTATTATTTCCTGATGTTAAGTATCAGTTTCCTTCTTGTGTTCATCCTCTCCAAAACCTTGTGTGTTCCATCTATGCTCCTCAGCATCCTTCTGTAGAACCACATTTCAGTTGCTTCAAGTTTTCCTTCATCTTTGATGAGAATGTCCAGCATTCACTGCCATATTGAAGGACTGACAACACATAGCAATCCAGTACTCTCTTCTTTGTTTCCAGTGAATTTTTCTACTCCCTGGATACTCTACACAGCTTCTGGAATGCATTTTGACCATGCCAATACTCCTTTTGACCTCCGTATCGCACTTTCCGTCCTCTGTTAAAACATTTCTCAAGTATTAAAATTTATGCACCCGTTTGATTTTAGTATCCCTAACTTGTAAATGGCATTTTGGGGTCTTCTTTTGACTGATTACCATAAAGTCAGTTTTCTTGTAGTTTATTTGTAGTCCTTTTTTTTCCGTTTTCTTTGACTACTTCCTGTAGGAGGTCTTGTAGTTTCTTTCCTGTATCTACTATCAGCACTGTATCATCTTCGTATCTTGTATTGTTCAGATTGCGACCGCCGATGACGAATCCCGGTATGACTTCTAAAGTTCTCAGAATTGTCTTACTGTACGTTCCCTTATTTTTTCTTTCTCTCACACACTCACACGGTCAATCGATGCCAGATTTAAAATCAATACACATTGTATCTTTATTCACCAACAATTTCTTCAAGCGATACCTTCGTTGAGAAACGAACCAACTATTTTTAATATATCAGAAATTTAACCAGTTCCATAACTCGCTAAGGGTTGTTAATGCACCTAGATACTGCTGTGGGTGTATTTAGAGCAAGGCAACTTGATGGTGTCTATCCCTCTTCGGATTTCGGGCTGGTTATCTTTCTTCTAGACTAGCTGTCACTCAAGGTAAAAGAGCGCAGTCTGTCCTGTTATTTGACCAATAGCTGAAATATGGATTCATGCCTTTTACAAGAGCATTAGCACGAAGTGAACGAAACAAACTCGACCGGAATTAGAACTCCGCTTGCTGATTTCATTTTCCGTGCTGATAACCTTTATACTATCCGCCATCATAAACAACTTCCCTTTATTTTATTTTATTTTATTTTATTTTATTTTACCTTCTGGAATGATTCTTCTCCTTTCGAAATTTAATTTTCCTCCAATCTACCTATCGATCGATCTACTATTTAATTTGTTTGAAATATAAATTATTATTTTAAAAGAGCGTATTAAGTACAGAGCACTTTGCTGAACAGTTTCTCTGATTTAGTTTTGCTGCTTACTTTGTTCAACTCACGGTAGCCAATATATGATGCGCTTTTTCAGTTATAACAGCTTGACAAATGATTTGATGTGGCCATCAAAATGATATTTCGCTAAAACAACAAATTTCTTTTTTTATCTCCACCACTTGATATTAGCGTTAATAATTTCATTATCACCCACAAACTACATGATTTCATCTTCTACCTTTAGTGTTACAAATGCTCAACAGACACAACGCTAATGCTTAAGAATCTGTTTACCATTCTCAAAAAATGACTAATGTCTGACTAAAGCACATTAAAAGCCAATATTCCTGCGATCGGCTACACTTCTCTCTCTTTCATCACGAAGTGAAATCAATCACGGAACAGCAAATGTGGACATTTATTTCAGCTGCAAGCACAAAAATGTCGCGCTGAGGATTTCGAAATTGCAAGTATGTCAGGAAATAACGTGACCTGACGATATCCACACAGAATCAGTCGTTCGCTATTTTTCATTCTGTTTATAAAGGAGGGAAATCTTTCAAACAGAACTGCATGTCAAGTCGATTGGTCACCACTTATGTTAAATGACTGCAAAATTGGAGACAAACGACTGAAGCGTCACATCTCTTTTTTTCCGTTGGAAAGGGCGAAAACAATATTGCCTCTGACGTCCAATACAAAAAACTTACATTGTGATATGAAGAAGACAGCTTCATATATTTATCTTAAATAGTTAAATATGTGGATGTATATCCTCTGCGTGTCTTCAGAAATAAAAGAAAATGGTTCAGCGAATAAAACTACCTTTAAACGTCCCTTCCTTTTAAACACTCTACAATCTTCTTTTGTTTTTTGGGGATCGCCATCAGTTGCTACTTAATGTCATCTACTATTTTGATATCTCGCACTTTCTCATGTCAATTTTAGATTTGTAAAAGGCCAAAAGTAACAGTGAACTAAACCAGCATAGGGTAAAGCCTAATAGATGTTGATGATGTAATGATTTGTCCCTCCCACTACCACCACCATCACCAAAAGAAAACGGCCGACATGAAATTAGGAATAAGTAGTCGAGATATATATTTTAAATAGCTGGATACTTTCGGAACATTCCGTGAGATCCTTGGTTTACTTTCGTAGTATTAATTACTGCTTTCTTTTGAATGCAGCTCTAACTCTTTTAACATTTTTTGAATGTTCTAACCTTCCAGAACGTGCATCACTTTTAGCAGAATATCAACGAAGTTCGAAGAGTTAGTACCAGAATTTTATGAAGACTTTGCTCATTGGATCATCCCTGTAAGCGTTTTTAATCAATTAAATATTTTTTGCAAACAAGTGTCCAAATTTAAAGCAAAGCTTCATGCATGCATGCATGATATGAATTCAGCACTCATAAAAAACACACGCACACTCAATGGCATCTCATTCTAGGCTAAGTTAAGAAGTGTAATAACGCATGCACAGTAATGTTTCCTCGAATCAATTGCCAAATTATATTAAGACAAATCAACCATCCGACCATGCATAGAATAATGTTGTCATATCTGATCAGGCGCCCCTGTTGTTCATCTCAGGATTCTCGACAGACTCCAAAGGAGAATCTCTAATGTGATCAGTCCAGATCTGGCAGCTCGACTCCAGCCACTTTCTCATCGGAGGGATGTGGCCTCCTTCTGTCTCTTCTACAAGTATTTTCATGGCTTCTGCTCCAACGAGCTTAGACCACGGGTGCCCCCTCCACAAGAATTTACACGAGCAACCAGACTGGCAACAAGAACCCACAATTTTACATTTAAATCTACTAAATGCAGCTGACAATTATACTCCATTAGCTTCTTTTCTGGCACTTCCGCCTGTGGAACTCCCTTCCGTATACTTGCTTTCCTGACAGCTACAACCTCCAGGAATTTAAATGCAATATCAACTCCCATCTCTTATCCACTTGACGCCAGTCCTTCCCTCGTCCTTTCTACATCACCCTGTGTATATTGTTCTTTTTCTTTCTCACTCTACCTCCGCGACTGTCATCACACTTTTACTCTCTTATGTAGCCCCCTGCGCATCAGTGGCGGTACCGCCTTGCTTGGGGTGAAACGATGAAAAAAAAAAGACAGTGTAACAATCTCACGAGATATTCAAAATTGATGGATGGTTTCTGAACAGAACTAAAATCCAATATAATACAATGTGATATAGTATATGCGTGTTTTTATATGTACATGAATATAAAGGTTGGTTATTTGTTTTATTTTATTTTAATTATGCTAGAAAAATTATTGACCACTGTTAAGATTGCAGAAGAGAAATTAGTGGAATAGACCCGAAGAAGTAAAAATGACCCATCAGTCTTTGACAACAAAGGTGGGGGTCATGTTTCGAATAATTATTTGAATTAAGACTCTCACCTTTGAATATTATATAGAGGGTAAAAAATATATTACAAAAACAAATGAACAAATATGTGAAAATTGTTACAAAATGAGGAGTAAATATTGAATATTTTTAACTAATTTAATACACCTCTATATGGGCACCATTAGTTGCACGAAACACATGAAGCCGGGACCCGATTAATGTTTTCCTCCGATGTTCTTGATCATCCACCCATTATCCTCCATAAATTTATTGTGCTATGCACGAATTGGCGGGCGTAACGGGTGGATATCTTCTATACTTAATTCTGCAGTTTCGCTGAAACTGATTTTGTTTCAATAAACCAGAACATACATTGTGTCTTTTCTTGAGGGGTAACCAGTCTTTACGAGTTCGCTTAAGAGTACCGCTTTCGTCAACAGGATACCAGACATGCACAAATTCAATGTGAATAAAAACTTTGATAACTACTGTGTACATAGAATAAATCTGATTTCCCTTGTAATATATTTTAGATTGTAAAGAGACTTTATGATCACCCTGTATAAGTAGTTTATCAATATTTAATTAAAAAAACAAAATGTGTAAATTGTTACACTGCAGTATTGTTAGTACGATATTATTTATTCCGGTTAATATCTATATCTTTATAGTTTTCATCGCAATATTTCGCTCTGTATGCACTTTTTCAGTTTGATCTGAAATATTCTAGTGTGAACAAAACTTTTTTGCCTCTCTGATCTGTGAAATCTCAGTAGCACTTAATAATTGCCGGAAGCTGTATGCACCCAAAGAAACCTGAAGAACGGTTACGTTATAACGCTGAAAATATAAGACTAGTCAGTCAGTTAAGTGCTATACGTGATACACGCTTGGGCGATCATGTCTCGAAAGAGACATGACTGACTGGGCAGAAGATTATCCCGCAGTAGGTTGCCATTGCTTTCTGCGGTAGACTGGTTGCCGACCAAGGTTACAGAACTTAATCTGTCCTATTATTTAACCCATAACTGGAGGGAAGAGACGGATTAATACCTTTCCCAAGGGTATTTACGCGTAAGTGAATGCAAGGAGTTTGACTGGAATTCGAACTCAGCTTCCCGATTTCTCGTTCTGAGCTGATATCCACTGCCCCACGATGCACATCCGTGCACCACGACGCACATCCAGTAAGACTAGTAAGATATTCAAACTTGAATCTAACCCAGGAGTTATGTGTACAAGCCAGAAAGTAAGATGAAGTTGTTATGGTTTATAAAATGGCGAGTGTTCTAAAAATAGAAAAAGGTAAACACACTGACGCCAAGAATTCAAAATTGGGGGGCAAAATAAGGAACCGTTTCTTTTGGTAGGAGTAGGAGTAAGAGTAGGAGTAAGTAGTAGGAGTTAAGGACAGTAGTTTTGTGTAGGAGTTTTGAAAAGGAAAGACGCTAGTCAGTTGACGACTAGAGTCCAGAAGGGATAGGCTCGTTTACTACTATCATCCCACAGTGAAGAGAATTCAGCTAGTCTGCTCCTGTATCCACACAAAATTTAAAGGTTGTAGCTTGATGTAAAAACCTAAAGTTTTATACCAAAAATAAACATCATTAATTCAAGTTTCTGTCATCTTCTAATTATACCAAAACGAAGCAACACAACAAAGTAATACCTATATCTTCTCCACCCCGCTGATTCCCTGACTAAATAGATCCATACAAATGCGCTTATGACAGATAACATGCGTTTCGTTATCTTCTATAGAAAACTGCTAATAGTTGTGGAGAAGACCACTGCCTTATACCATTTCAGTTAAATGTTATTGTACCAACGTAAGTGAAATTAAGCATAAAGATGTTTTTAAGAGTGCTCATACCGAAAGGCAAAACAAAAATAATGGCCTTCGATAATTCATCGCAAAAGGGCATAGAAATTAATTTATGCGTTGAGGGAAGTTGTGATTTATAGCTTAAACTAAACAATGAGATTAATATTCAGTATTTCGTAGAAAAATAAGATTAATATTCAGTATTTCATAGAAAAAATAATATTAATATACTTAATAGACCACCCGGCTTTAAAATTCGTGATGAAATAATTGAACAATAGGATTTTTAAATGTAAATTAATTTTTAAAAGTTAAGTTGAAGGGTTGCTAAGAATAATTTTATTTTTGCGTGCATTTGCGATATAAGCTTGATGCACGCCGGTTCCAATCCCCAATCGACAGGACGTGTATCAGGATGCAAGCCCAGTATGATCATGAGTGGTTGAAGAACAGCCCGCTAGAGCACCTTTCGAGATACTATAGTAGACGTAATCTTCAGCGAGTAGATTTCTCCCGACTTAGCTGAAGAAACTATTTCCTATAAACCTGTTATTTTCGAAGCGATTATAACAAAGAAAAGTAAGAAAAAGATTTCCTCTGAATCCATTAATTTTCGGGCTCAAGTCCAAAAGAACAAAGGGAGAAATGAACAAATAAAGTATTAAAAGAAATAATTTGGAAAGGAAAGATATTGAATAAAAGAAAATTATTCTCAGCGAAGAAGCTAACAGACATTAATTTCTGTGCCAAAAAAGCCTAATTGAGAATTTTAAAAATAACAGGCCAAGCACATCTCCTGCTTCATCAGCCCGCCCAAAAATTTAACTGGGCGTGCCTAAATGTCGCAATTGTTTGAGTTTGGGTTTTGTTTAACGGCATATCAACCTCTGTGGGTTATTTAATGCCAAAAAGGTATTTTTTTTAATGTTCAGTAATAGTGCGAAGGTTGATTTAGTCAGATTTTAATGAAAAATTTTTGTTTTTAATCTTTTTTTTATTTTAGAAAACTGAAAATGTCTTCTAGTTTTGTATTAAAAAATGTTTTACTGAGAATATTTTTTCCTTCAAAAATGTATTGTTGATAATATTTTTCCTTCAAAAATGTATATTTTTCTATAAAAGTCTATTTTTCTGTATATATTTCTCTAAAAGTGTATTTTTATACTTTCATAGTGTTTTCACCCCAGTTTAGGAGTTAACTATTTGCCCATAGCTGGGACCCTAACAGGTGCTACCACTCCGGGTCAGAGTGGACCTGAGAACAACAGCAATTAAGAGGTGGTTCCATGCTCCTCACAACCTTCCAATCAGAGGCCTTGCTTCCAGAAACTGGTATCAAAAGGAAAGATTCTTTGGTCATTTCTGTTTCGGTTAACACATGAGGTACCAAGGTGAAATCAGAGTTATCGAAAACCAATAATCAGCTTTATCCATTAGCCTTCACGACATAACATAGCGGATCATATCGATTGAAACGATGTGATAAAATCAACGAAGATAAGAAACCGAGTAAACCGTGGACTAATACTATGAGTTGTTTTAATATTTCTCAGATTTTTTATGTTGTCTTTTAACTTAATATTTCTTTACAAATTAATTTCAATTTTTCTTGTTTTCTTAATCGAAAAACAGTTGAGAGTAATTCATGTTTACTAAATTCCTCACTCAACCTATTAACAAATATGAACATGAGGAAGATGCATATTTGATTCATTTAAAATCAAAGGCAGTAATAAGACGAAAGAAAAAATACATTTTCTTCGATGTGTCCTGTGCCGTCAGGACGTTGGCGATTATAGCTCCCCACACCTTCCTGTCCTTTGTAGTTCTTAATAAATTTTATCTTTTTATTATCTCTCCTAAACCCTGTCCCACCATCTATTTACTCAAGCTTGCCAAATAGGTTATGCGCTGTTTTTCCCTGTCTCTTTTGCCTCCAATCTGTCCTATGAGTATCAAATTTTCCACGACTTCTTTCCTCATATATACTAGAAATTTTGACTTGTTTTATTTTGGCATCTCCAATTTGTAATTTGCATGTTGGTTTGTTTCTTTTGCTAACAACCAGGTATACCCACTCTTTTACAGTGAAACTGATAAAATGTAACCGCAGTTTCTACTCCAACAGCTTCTTTTGTCGCCTGTGGAATTCCCTTCCACATGCTTGCTTCCCCGACAGCTACAATTTCCAGGAGTTTAAATGTAAGGTCAGTAGACACCTTCTAACACACTAACTCGCATCCATTCTCTCAAACACTCTTCCCATCTACCCAACCCTCATCCTCGGTATCACCCTCTTTCTGACATTTTCTATATCTAACCACTCTTTCTCATCACATTCCCCTATGTAACCCCCTGCGCAATAGTGGCAGTGGAATGCCTTGCTTGGGGTGAAATGATTTTTAAAAAAAACATACTGATTTCTTCTAGTTTATGTTCAGTTCTTTCATCTCGCTTTTCTTTACTAACTTCTGAAGGAGTTTTTGTAGATTCCTTTCATTGTCTGCTATCAACAATGTGTTATCTGAACATCTTACGTTGCTAAGATTTTGACTGCCAATAATGAGTCTTGGTTAGACTTCTAATTCTCGCAAAATCGTTACATGGTATAGAATGCATAAGTCCAGTGAGAAGACATGGCCTTGTTTTACACCCCTTTTCTATTATCGTATATTTACTGAACTCATTTTATATCCGTATGAAGCGGTTTGCTACCATTATAAGTTTTTTTTAATCGTATCACTCCTAGCAAGACGGTAATGCCACTGATGTGCAGGGGGCTACATAAGTGTACAAAGATTAATTAGAAGAGAGTGAATAGGATGACGAACCAGTTAGAAAGGAGCAAGAGAAGGATGGGAATACAGGTGTGATATACAGGTGTGATAACAGTTGCAAAGGTGGAGAGAAAGGAAAGGATATACGGGGTGGTGAAAGAACTAGAGTCAAGTGGTTAATAGATGAGTATTGACATTGTATTTAAATTCCTGGAGGTTGTAGCCGTCAGGAGTTCTTGATTATTCTGATATCAGCTTACCCAGCAGTTTCAACAGTAGTTGAAACGTTTTTCTCGTGAAAACCTGTTTCGTAAGAAAGTTTCAAGTGATTTTAGTGTCAAGAAACATTAATATTATTTTCTTGAAAGTTGTTTTCTATCCTTTCTTTTTATTTAATGTGAATAGTTTATTGGCGAAAGAAGCGAATTCGACGAAATGAATACCTAACATAATTTTCCACATCACAATTGCAATGAATTTCTCTTGTAATAAAACGAAATTTCATTAGAAATAAAGAAAAACTGTTAAACTGTATCAGTGCTCCTATATGACTGTGAATGATACACAATCTTCTCACAGATAAAGAACAGACTTGAGACAACAAAAATGTGGTTCTACAGAAGGATACTGAGAATATCAAGACTGAATATGTAAATAACGAGAAAGTTTTAAGGAAAATGGGGACAAAAAATCATCTATACTTATACTCTGAAAGAGACGCTTGAAATTTCAAGGACATAATGAGGGAATAGGACTTAGAGAATTTGATACTCACAGTACATATCGAAGGCAAGAAGAACAGTGAGAAAGCGACATAATGAGGGAATAGGACTTAGAGAATTTGATACTCACAGGACATATCGAAAGGCAAGAAGGACAGTGAGAATGCGAATGTCCTACCTAATGAGCTTGTGTAAATGGATGATAGAACAGAGACTGGAAGGGATAGCTTAAAGACAAAACTTACTAAAAGCTACAAAGAGTAGAAAGTTGTGAAGAACTATAATCACCCACAAACAGACGGGATACAGTACAAAGAAGAAGAAATAATAGTTATACTTTAACAAATAGTTATTCATTTATCTGTTTATTCATTTGACAAACTTGTGACATAATTGTTCAGGACTTAGGCAACCATGTCTCTCCACAACGTTTATTTTAAAGTAATATTTTACCCTTTCAAACAAATTTTTATTTTGTAATAAAATCCTGTTCTGAAGTAGCTGTCATTTCTAACTCTCATGAAAGTAATATTTTAAGCATGAAATAAATACGCATAACACTCAAAATTGATTGATTTTACGGTTTATCAAACTTTTGTAAATTATTTAAATTCAGATTTTTCTTTTTTAGATTCGTTTTTTTTTTTGTTTTTTGTTTTTTCACTTTTTGGTGACTAGCAGTATAGCCCGGCGTTGCTCGGGTATAATGAAAGCTTTAAAACTAACCCATGGTCCTGGGGCTCAGACTCAGCCTAAAGAATATTTGTGTGAAGTTTGGTGAGAATCGGATAAAAATTGTGGATTTTTATAAAGGACATACAGACAGATAAACAGACACTCACACAAACATCTTGCCTTTTATATATATTATCGATTTTCTGCACTATTGTAAGAACTGCAACCTTGAAACTTCTAAATATCGTTTCTTATGTCTTTGTCTATGAGTGCATCAAATTTTATTAAAATCAGACTACTCCTTCTATAACCAGATTTTTTCGATTATCGATTTTTGATATTTATCGGGGGTACCTCGACACAAAACCTAGCTAAGAACACTTGCAGATGCTTATAGTACAACTGTGTAAATTTTCAAGAAAATCGATTCAGCCGTTTTGGAGTCTATAGGTAACGGACACACACACACAGACACACACACAGAAAAAGTTACATTTATAGGTAATAATGATTTACGACTTAACACATAGCTGGGTAGGGAAAAAGGTGGATTCATCACCTTTCCCAATATTATTTGCGCGTAAGGGAATATAAATTATTCGGCTCTCTAGTTCCCAATTCTGAAACTTGCAGCACATGGTATTCTCAAACGGTCACTCATATAGGTACTGACCGTACGCGAAACTGCGTTTCAACGTAACATATTCGCAAACCACAAGCTAAGCATTACTAGGTTTAGCATTACCAGGTTTAGCTAAAATGACCTGAGGCTAATAAAAAGGCGTATTACCAACAACGCGATTGCAACAAAAATATAAGCAAATTATAGTGTTTTTTGTTGTTGTTTTTTTTCCGAATCTCATACTATCAAATGCATAAAAGGCCATTAACAAGAGAATTAGAATCTTAACTTGCTGTGCAGCTTTAGAATATCTTTTTCAAGAATTTATTGAAAACGAACGAAATGATGGACGGTCATTTGGAAATCATTCAATGCAACTCTTTGAAGCAAGACATTAGAAGTAATATGTGGTTTAGCAGACTTATTCCAAACACCAGTGCCATGCGTCTATATATATATATATTATGTCTTAATCATTCTTGATGTAATTGACCACCTGTGACTCGTCGTATGGTCATGGCTATCTGTTTTTTTATCATGCTCATGTCACCGTCTATCTCGATCTGATTCTTTGATATCATCGTCTCTTTACAAAGCGTAGCCACCCAGCTGATGAGGAATAAAACTGTACTTATTTATGTTCATTAGTACGCCGCTGGGGCAATCAGAACTTGCTACACCCATACTTGGTTAATCCTACCAAAGATGGCGGATTAAATCATCTTCAGTCGTTTATCCGTTCATTGCTTGCCGTTTGCAAAGTTAGCAGCAAATTAGGAAATCCTTCATACGATGTTACAAAGAAAAACACATTACGAACGAATTAACATATCACACATTTTGATTTTTCATCTTTTTACATACCTTCCCATTTATTATTATTATTATTATTATTATTATTATTATTATTCCATGCATTTATGTCTTAACGCCAGACTTTGGATGGTTATCGCTGATGACTAACTGACAGCAAGTCTTCTTAGATCCTCAGAACCTTTCTCAGTATTCTCGCAGCTTCCAGAAACGCTGTGCTCTGTACAGCCTCAATATATCTTCTGATTTCCAGCACATCCGATTTGATATTCTATATACTTCACAGCTCCTGAGCAAGGTTCTAGTATTTTTCCAAAGTACTGCTCTTCTTAGTATTCACTCTTACCCATCTACGTACACAATTTATCAGGTCCTTTTTCTTGATTTACGATTATCAATCAAACCGGATTTCTTACTTGAATGTGGTGGTCGACTTGAGTATCAAAATACCGGTATATACCATTTTGAAATTTTTGTGAAATACCATTGTATACAATGACACCATTTGTCTTCGTGGTCGAATCCCAGTAGCTTGCAGTTTCAGCTTTATATATACTACTACCCTGTCATGCTTATTTTTCTATTATTTCTGGACCAGATTTTAAATTCACTGGTACATCTTCTATTTTAGTTTTGTTTATTCTTTGCCTCAATGTATTTAAGCTGCGTTTATGAACGATCACATAGTTTTTACGTTCTATTTCTGGTTGCTACAATTGGAGATCAAGTGACAGCAAACCATCTCAAATTTCACTATTCTCAACGACTTTACGATTGGTACTTAATCAAATCTCCTTACAAAAGTCCTGGGATCTGTCCATATTACTCCGATGATTACAGGTACAATTCTTCATACGTTATAGTCTTTTAACTTTTGAGTAAAGGTTTTGTTATTCCATTTCATCACTATTAGGACAGTTTCTCTAATTTTGTGTACAATCGAATACAATTCATTTGCAAAATTCTTAGTGAATCAATTTCCTCAATCAGTCAGTTTTATATTCGTTTTTTGAAACTTTTTACCTTATTTACTCGTGATTTCTCACGCTGCTTTTTCTCTGTCTCTGTCTGTCTGTCTGCCTGTCTGTCTGTCTGGCTGGCTGTCTCTGTCTCTCTCTCTCTCTCTCTCTCTCTCTCTCTCTCTCTCTCTCTCTCTCTCTTCATATAGGCAACATTTGCTATTTGATCTGATTTATTATTATTAATATTTAGCAAAGAGCAAATATCAAGCAAAGGTAGTGTTCTCACGAAAAGAATAATATTCTACCTCTTGTATTCTAGCTATCATTTGATATTACTAAATTTAACAAATTTTAAAATGTCATGGCCCTTCAAAAATATAAGAGATCGTGGCTCGTTAGTACCTTATTTTTCCTTCATTATTTGTGAATTACATTATCCTCTGAGGAAAAATAGTTGCTTTCTCCCCGGCTTTGAATTCAGAGATGGCCTTCACGTAGACTGGCTGCTATCCAAGTTTAGAGAGCTCATACTAGGTACTTACTGGGTACTTCATACACGTAGTCTTGTGACAAACTAAGTTAAGTTTCGCGAATAACAGTATATGGCAAAACTACTGTGAGTGAGACTCGTGCATTTACAAGGTATTTGATAGTCTATCATAGTTGGAGAACGTAGGAATATTGTTCACTGTCAGGACGGGGTTCTGCATATAGTTCAGACTGAATCGCGCTTAGTATCGGTCAGTTAAGTGCTATAAGTGAAACACGCTTGGGCGATCATGTCTCAAAAGAGACATGACTGACTTGGCATAAGATTATCCTGCAGTAGGTTGCCATTGCATTCTGCGATAGACTGGTTGCCAACCAAGGCTACAGAACCCAATCTGTCCTATTGTTTAACCCATAACTGGAAGGAAGAGACGGATTAATACTTTTCCCAAGGGTATTTGTGCGTCAGTGAATGCAAGGAATTCGACTGGAATTCGAACACGGCTTCCCGATTTCGAATTCCAGTCGAATTTCTTGCATTCACTTACGCGCAAAAACCCTTGAAACAAACAATTTTTTACTTATATGTAGTCTTTTAATGTTCAAATATTTTGTGCTGTGTTGTATATTTCAGAAGTTTTGATTTTTTTTTTTTTTTGTAAGAAAGTCAGTCAGTCAGTTAAGTGCCATACGTGATACACGCTTTGGGTGATCATATCTCGAAAGAGACATGACTGACTGGGCAGAAGATTATCCCGCAGTAAGTTGCCATTGCTTTCTGTGGTAGACTGCTTGCCGACCAAGGCTATAGACCCAATCTGTCCTTTTATTTAAGGGAAGAGGGAAGAGACGGATTAATACCTTTCCCAAGGGCATTTGCGCTCAAGTGTATGCAAGGAATTCAACTGGAATTCGAACTCGGCTCCCCGATTTGTCGTTCCGAGTCAATATCCACTGCACCACAATGCACACCCTACTGACTGACTTTGTAAGAAAAGGTTGCTATAAATGTCCCAGATCATAGTAACTTTAGTATGTTATTACCATACATCTAATAAGCTGATCTGTCAACTTCCTATTCCAGATTGAAAGAGACGGCTGTTTTGGGATACTGTATACTGAATACTACTATTCGTAGCTGACTAGTTTGAATAATGCAGTCGGGACGTGAAGATAATTTCGAAATTCGCTCTGTAATAAAGTTCTGTGTTAAACTGGAAAAAATGATACAGAAACTTACGAAATGATCCAAGCAGCTTATTACTATGGAAACTTATAAGAGACTTTTCTTTAAAAGGTCACGTGTTTCAATCGTTGTTCCCCTTACGAAACGTTTACTCGAATTATGTCATATTTTGGTCACCATAGTTCCATATGTATAAACTGATTGAAAACAGAAGTTGTCATCGTCTCGTTGAAAGGGTCATCTTTTCGTCGTTGGCACAAGAAGTTCAAGTACGATATAGAGGTGGTGATATATGATGAAACGTGTGACAAGAAGAGGGATGTCAGAATATTAGAGCTGGTTGAGAAAATTCACAATTATCTGGATGAAGGTTGTCCTGTATTTATAACGACAATAAACATACAGTTTGTAGTGTGGCAATTGTAGACAGAATTATTCATTGAACAAAATTTGTGAAAAGTTTGGTCCCATGTTTCTCAGTGATGAACAGAAGGAAAGACCCGTTGATAAAAACAGGGTTGATGAGCATCAAAACTGTCCTTCATTCTTCCTAAATTCTAGACCTTGCATCCTCTGACTTGGTTGTTTCCCAAACTAAATAAGAACCATAGGGGTCTTTGTTTTGAAGACAGAAAATTTAAAGTCTGTGAAAAGGGTCATAGACACATTCAATTTGAATGATTTTAATGGAGGCTATCAGAAGTGGCTCGACTGCAACAAATACATTGAAGTTAAAGGATTCTACTTTGAATGACAGAGTACTTCTTTAAAATTAATAAATCTCTCATGGTAAGCTCTGAAAACTTTTGGAATGTACCGCGTATTTGCTATAATTTGCTTTGTATTGTAGATATCCCTACTCGCTTAGTAACCACCTAACAGATGAGTATATCAAGCATTAGCGATATTTACAGAGCTTTATCTTATGTAAAATAACAGTGTCAAATTTTCCAACCAAAAATAATTCGGTGCAGGAATCTGATTCCGTTATTAATTATACAAGTGCGGATTAAAATGGAAAAGTAAACGTCAAGAATATGCAGTCAACAAAAAGCAGAATTAAACAGAGAAGTAATGAGTCAAAAAGCAAGAATTAAACAGAGAAGTAATGAGTCAAAAAGCAATAATTAAATAGAAAAGTAATGAGTCAAAAAGCAATAATTAAACAGAGAAGTAATGAGTCAAAAAGCAAGAATTAAACAGAGAAGTAATGAGTCAAAAAGCAAGAATTAAACAGAGAAGTAATGAGTCAAAAAGCAAGAATTAAACAGAGAAGTAATGAGTCAAAAAGCAATAATTAAACAGAGAAGTAATGAGTCAAAAAGCAAGAATTAAACAGAGAAGTAATGAGTCAAAAAGCAATAATTAAATAGAGAAGTAATGAGTCAAAAAGCAAGAATTAAACAGAGAAGTAATGAGTCAAAAAGCAAGAATTAAACAGAGAAGTAATGAGTCAAAAAGCAATAATTAAACAGAAAAGTAATGAGTCAAAAAGCAATAATTAAACAGAGAAGTAATGAGTCAAAAAGCAAGAATTAAACAGAGAAGTAATGAGTCAAAAAGCAAGAATTAAAATTTTTTTCACGGCAAAAATAAATGAAAAACGTCTAGTTCTTTTTAAACGATTTTACTGAAATCATTTCTCACAAGAATATTTTGTCTTTTCATTTTAGCATTTTTTTTTATTTTCTAAAATCACCAAATAAAATAATAGAAAGTATTTATATTTTTGCTAAATATATTTTCCATGTAAATAATAACGAAGACGTTTTAGTTATTTTTCGACTTTTTTCACATAAAAAAAGCGATAACAAAATTTCATTTTATACGGACCCGCTTGAGTCATTTTTTATCTTTTCCGATCCACAGAAATCCTTTTCTGTTTTTTAAAGCAAGTCAAACTGGACAATCGAAGATATCTTCAAGGCTTTTTCATTCTGTTTGTTAGTGAGCGTCAATTGCAAGAATTTTCTTTCATTTCAAAAATCTGTATCATAAAAAACAAAGTGACCAATAATCATATTATAATCGCATTCGATATGCTACTTGACAGATGTAATTAAAAATAATTATTAATTAAAAACCTTATCTCAATCACAAATTATTTTTTATTTTATTTTACATTCCTTTCTCTTCAATTTAATCCCTATCTCTTCATATTAGTGAATGGCGTTAATTTTTAATTCTTCCGGGCATTTTAAACTTGCCTTTTTTTTTCTTTTTTTTTCTTTTCTTTCACATTACAGTTTTATACTTTTTCTTTTCCATTCTTTTATTTCGTTTTCTTCTTCTATGCACCGTATCCCTTCAGCAAAATGTGGGCGATCATTGCTCTCTACAATATTCTGTCTTCTGTAGCTCTTAGTAAAATTTGTCATTTTGCTATCTCTCCTTCTACCTGTAGAAGTCAAATAACTTACCTTTCAACATGGCTGTCTCCTTTTGTCTCCCTGTAGGAAGGTGAACATTCAAGAGTGTGAGACTCACCTTCTTGATGTTTCCAACTAGCGTCCAGTTGGCAGACAAAAATAAACAGGGTTGTAACTGAATACATGTCCCTATGTGGCCCAAAGACAAATGGTGGATATTGTGCTGAATATTTATGGAGATCAGTGTACACACTGAAATTATCAGCCAATCACTGCTTACAGAATAGACTTGCCTGTAACAGAATGGAATCTCCTAGGTTATTATTTAAACCACCTATCAATTTACCCTGGTGGTTTTTTGGTCAGTCAGACCAACTTCTATTCTAGTTGAGTACTGGCTGGGTCTTCCACAAGATGTTTACACTACCTCTCCTGCCAACCATTTACGTTAGGTAGTTTATTCTCTGTTTTTCTTCTATATCTTGTGAGTATCAAATTTTCCAAGCCATTTTTTCTCATAATGTGATCTAGAAATTTCAATTTTCTTTCCGATTCTTAATTCAAATGTTCTTTTTGTTTCTATTTCCCTTAAAACTTTGTTGATGCTCATATGTTCAGTTCATGATATTCTCAGATTCCTTCTGTGGAAAAAAACATTTCTGTTGTCTCAAGTCTCTTCTTCACCTGTGAAGAAATTGTCCCACATTCACTGCCATATAGGAGGACCTATATTACATAACAGTTCATTACTCTTTTTCTTGTTTCTAATGATTTTTCTTTCTCGTATCTACATATGGGTAGAATTGCTGATACTTTCATCAGATTTCACTGAAGCAACAAGAACTTCTAAATATTATTTTGTTAAGAGATACATCTATCTTTTTGATAAGTGGTCTGCATGAGATTCTGTTTTTCAGTATGTGTGAAAGATATAAGTATTAAAAAACTGAAAGAACATGTGTAGATGTGAGCTCATGTCTTTGTAATTTCATATATATATATGTACATATAAAATACAAAAAGCATTAACAAAAGTTTAAGACCACTTAGCTGTAATTTTTGTTGGGGGGTGTTTCGTATTATCTTGCATCATATGAGATTGTTAAGAGGCAATAGCTTTTTGTTATTACTGAAACACTATTAATAGACCAAATCATTTTAACCTTGCCAAATTAGCAGTTATTGTTATATTTTTGCAATGAATTAGGCTATTAATATGAGAAAAAAATCTTCCCTTTCACCTATACGAAGCACTCAAATTATGGTTCGTAGGATGAAAGCTATTCATAACGGGAAAGTATTGTAAAAGCAGGTTGTAGCGAAACAGCTATGCGCACTGCTCTCACTAATTTCCAAAATCCATGAATATTTAGTGACATGGGGAAGATGTGAGCGTTAAAGAAAAACCAGGGTTAAAGATGACTATTCAATAAAGCACATTGATGCACAATCTCCAACAAGCTCTCTCAAGATGATACATACTCCTCTGTTTCAGAATTGTACAAATGTCTTTTCTATTAGGTTGTCCCAAAAGTTCGTAAACACTTGCAAAAAATTGAAATTTTTTCGCAAAAACAACAAAAATTATTGCTCAAAATAAAGACCATCATTTTCCAAGACTTTCTGCTATCGATCTGCAAGCTTTCGGATCTGGTCAAAGTACCATTCAGCCGGCTTCGAATCAAAGAATTCTTGACACGCTTCCTCGACTTCAGCAAACGAGTCGAATTGGCGGCCCTTCAGAAAATGTTGCATGAGCGGAAAAGGCCGTAATCTGATGGAGCACATTCAGGACTGTAGGCTGGATGTGGCAGGACCTCAATGCCGTCCAGCTCTTCAAACTTGTCTTTGGTCTTCCTGGCGGTGTGTGGCTTGGCATTGTCCTGCTGCATCAAAGCGCGCTTTCGGTTGATCAGAGCCAGGTACTTTTGCTTCAATTTTTCGTAGACCCGCTCAAGTTGCTGACAGTAAAGTTCGGCACTGATAGCACGACCATTCTTAACCAACTCAAAATGCACGATTCCTTCAAAGTTTCATCAAACGCACAACATGACTTTCTTGCCGAATCGATCTTGTTTTGGAACCGATGGTGTATCTTGCCCTTTCTAAACCCATCACTTGTCTCGATTGTGATGGACTAGATAGACCCATTTCGCAAGTGTTTACGAACTTTTAGGACAACCTAATATTATAATTTCATGATGTCTGTGATTTTAATTTTGTCTGAAATTATTCACACCGTTCGTAAACTACGGATAACTATGATATCCAAGCATCAGGCATTTGCTAAGCAAAATAAAACTTAGTCAGTTGAAGACTGAATCAAATTTATGTTTTCAGATTAATATAATTTGGAACAGTTTGTTATGCATAAAAGAATTATCAGAGGAACCTCTGCTAAGATATTCAATGAAGGCTATATAGTTTAGACTACGAAGCACCCAGCAAGCCAGATAATTTGGGCGGGAAGAAAGCTTGTCCAAATACGGAACAACTGATATTTATTTCTTGAATTTAGGAACAACGATGAAGGGCACTAGGTAGGTTGAACTACTGCTGGAGAAACTGAAACAGCATATGCACATTCATCAGTTCACAATATTTATGCATGATGGTGATCCACGCGACTAGTAAAAAGTCGTTTCAGAATTTTTGGGTGGACATGTTTGGCTCGTAAAAACACTGAGCACCCACGGATAAAGCAAAGATGTCCCTAAAGTGGATTGTTACATTAAAACCAGCCACAATTCAATGCTGGTATTCAACGCGTTGAACGGTATACAGCATCGATTATTGCGCCACCTGAACCAGATAAAGTTATCATGGGACCGTGGATGACTGGCGCTATGTAACTTCATTCCTCTCTCTCTCTCTCTCTCTATCTCTCTCTCTCTCTCTCTCTCTCTCTGTGTGCATATATTTGGTCGGTAACCTCTCTTTCAAACATTTTTCGTTAAATATGAGAGACAAGGAAAACTTGACTATTTTTTATTTATTTTTCTAATATTCTTACATTTTTCGTTTGGTAGTATCTATAGTCCAAGTGCTTTCGGTCATTTCTTTAACCATTTTCAAGAGGTTTGTTGAGTGTTCCTAATTTCTTTTCATGGTTATCTGTTTGAAATGTAGAAGGAACACTAATTCCAATCCAAGCCATGTTCCTTTCATGGAACACGCAATAAACGTTACTAATATATAAGCATCACGAACTACGTCTCAAACAGACAACCATGAAAGAATATTAACAACGCTCAGCAGCCAACCATTTAATATTGGCGAAAGAATTAGCCGAAAGTGCTTAGAACAATAGATACTACCAACAATTTTTACACTTCTTTACCCCCACCAAACGTATAAATGTAAGAATATTAGAAAATCTAAATAAAAAATCTCATTACTAAATAATTTTAGCGAGGACTCAGTTCCTCATACAACGTTATAGTAAATCGATCCTCCATTTTGGAACCACTTGTGTTGGGGATGCTTTGTTCTTGTTTTTTTGGGACGAGTTGTTGCTCTTGTTTTTGTTTTTTGTTTTTTTGTTTTGTTTTTTGGTTTTTTTTTCAAGTTTTCTTCGGTTCTTACAATGGCATCTTCATCGGAAACTCCAAAAATGGCTTTATTCAAGAAATTCACAAAGAATTCAGTCGCTGAATATGCGCAAGCGAAAAGGTTAATTGCACAGGGTCGATTTACTATAAGATTGTATGAAAAACTGAGCCCCCCAGCCCAAATAATTTAAATGTTGAAATTATTACAAAATTTTTTGTCAGTCAGAAAGTTTAGGATTTAATCGATAAGATTGCACTAAAATGTCAAAAACGATTGATAATCAAACAATTTACAGGTGGTGGTAATGTCGTACCGGCGAGTGGTTCTAAAATGGAGGATTGAAAAACTGAGCCCCCTAAAATTGTTTAAATATTTAAATTTTTCCAATTTTTTTTTTTTTGTCAGTCGGATAGTTTAAGGTGTAATCCATAAGATTACACTGAAAAAAGTAAGAAAGAAAATGAAAAACAACAATTTAAAGGTGGTGGTAGTCTCCTTCAGGTCAGCTCGCTTAGGGAGTAGGGACTCCGACTGACACCAAAACGGTCAAGTTTCGATCCTGGCTGGAAGCAAGTGGATGTCTAGCCACACTGATGAGTTGTGATACAGCGAAACGAGCTTGTATGTGAATGACTAATATATATATATATATATATGAGATAGGTGTTCTTCGATAGAAAATTAATTTAAACAAGTTTCATTAAAGACACAAATATTTTAATAGCTTGTACTTGTTACCCAAACAGTTTTTCTATTTTAGCATTGAAAGAGCTGTTTAGAATTAGGTTTCTTGTGGTTTCAAGCTGGCGTATATGTGTGTTGCATGCGTTAACTGGCTGTAAGTTAACTGCACCTGAGGTTGCAGCCGGTCGCCTGCCGTTCTGTTCCCGTATCATCCAAGGCGTTGGTAATCTGTCGAAATCTCTCTACCACGTTGTGATTTCAAGGTGAGTTGAGGACTCGAAAGATGGTCGTCTTGTGTCGTAGTCAGCAACCACTGCAAATGAAGAGGCGAGGTGGGAGCACAAGTCAGGAATAGGGGAAAACAAAGAATAAAAAATAAAGAGACAGCAGCAAAATGCCAGACTATTTGAACTAGTGATTGTATTTGCAACTCTTTGAACAACGAAAAAAAGGGGAAAAATTAATAAGAAATATTAGAAAAAAACCAATACAACTTTTTCTCAAAGTCCACAAATTACTACCTGCTACTATGTCTAGCCGTCATTAGAAGTAACACAGTCACCGTCTCCTTATGCTATACTTTTCTTTTCTCTCTGCTTAGCAGCTGTGGATGTGCCTTTTAGCGTGAGGAGAGAGTTTTCGCGTCTTATCGCTCTGGGCCGAACTTCTCTCTATCGCGTCACCAAGATGACATTGCCATAACGTTTCTATAAGTTTACATCGAGGTTGCAAAAAAGCATTTTTAATGGCATATGTATATGATTCAGCTTTTTCTCAGCTAACAAGATGACATTGCCATAACGTTTCTATAAGTTTACATCGAGGTTGCAAAAAAGCTTTTTTTAATGGCATATGTATATGATTCAGCTTTTTCTCAGCTAACAAGATGGCATTGCCATAATGTTTCTATAATTTTACATTGAGGTTGCAAAAAAGCTTTTTTAATGGCATATGTATATAATTCAGCATTTTCTTAGTTAACACGATGACATTGCCATAACGTTTCTATAAGTTTACATTGAGGTTGCAAAAATACTTTTTATTGGCGTATATATGCTTTACACATTTCAAGCTAATAAGATAATGTTGCAACAACTTTTCTAAAATGTTGCATAAAGGTTTCAAAACCGGTTTTTATTGGCATACATTTTCTTTACCTATTTGTTAGTTAACAAGAATATGTTACAACTTTTCTACATGTTACATAGAGGTTTAGAAACACCTTTTATTAGCATGGGTATGCTTCACTCTTTTGGCAGCTAACAAGACGACGTTGTGACAACTTTCTACAATGCTACATAGAGGTTTAAAAAACGCCTTTTATTGGCATATATATGCTTTACCTTTTTGCCTGCGATCGTTTTTACAACATTATATAGTTGTTGCAAAAACGTTCTTTGCAGACTATCCACAATGTGACATCAACGTTAACTCGTTAAGTTATATTAACAGAAAATGAATAATAAATTCCATGAAGATTGCATTCATCTTCTAAATTGGTAAGTCAACAATTAAAAATATACACGAAAAGAAATATTATGCTTTCAATACACATTGTTAAGTGAATAAAATGTATTCTGATGTTATTTAACCAGTGCGGAATTCTTTAGTTACAGCTTTTCGCAAATTTGCCAAAACTTTGTGATAAGGTTGGGATGAGTGGTCAGTTGGGTTCAGGAAAACAGTTTTTTTTTTTAATCATATCACCCCAAGCAATGCGATAACGCCACTGATGTGCAGGGGGCTACGTAAGAGTAAAAAGATTGGAAAGGAGAAAGCCGGAAACCGCATCCTAAACAGGAAACAAGGGATGAGCCTCTTCACCTGTTCAATAGACGTGGGTGGAGTGTGAAACGGACGATAGTTTAGTCTATCTACTCCAATTGAAAAAAAATAAAGAAAAGAGTGAAAAGATTGGCAAAGAGAAAACCGGAAACCGCATCCTAAACAGGAAACAAGGGATGACCCTCTTCACCTGTTCAATAGACGTTGATTGCAACGTTTCAGCAACGTCATTACAGCGTCATATATCCTCCAAACGAAATACAACATATCTGCAATGTTACATGGACATTTCATGTTAGATGGGTTCACTGAACATAAAGTCCATTAACACACAGCGGAGCTTTTTGAATTCAAAACAAAAAACTTAACAAGCAATCTGAAATTGTATATGTGAACGAAATAACTGCAATGTATTTACTCCTTCCTGTGAAAATTTGTATTTCCTCAATACAAATTTTCACAGATGAATAGCTTCAGGCAAAAGCAGAAAATCTATATTTGCTTGAAAAAATGTTTTGTCTCGTCAAAGAACAAGCCAGAATTTTTTTTAATTTCTTGACAAAATATTAAGACAGATATTTTATGCTACAAAGATTTTTGTTAAAGCTGATGACACCAGGAATACGAAGGAAAGAATTATATATTACTGGCCACATCACGATAAAACACAGGTTCCAGTACAATCACTGAAGTTAAGCAACTTTGAGACTTGTCAGAACCTAAATGGGTAACCATTTCAGAATATCAGTTGCTGTAAGCTTTGATATGCAGGTGGGGTAACAGTTAATGAGTTGGAGTTATTCATAAGAGAACCAAGATCCCGTTTGGTTTTTATGTTCACTTACACGCATATAGCATTTGGTAAAGTATGAATCCATCTCTTCTCCCCATCTCTGGGTTAATTAGTAAGCCTTATATCAATAAACCATTGTTGTCTCAAAAACATTCTTAAAATTCAAAAATATTTTCTGTCTCTAAATAACCTGCAAATGGTTGCTAAGCCGTAGAAAATGAATAAACCAACCATTATTACAGGAAATATAACAAAAAAACATTCTATGTTGGAAATAATTTATTTAAAATATCCTAAAATACCAGTGTAACTAAATAGTAATGATTGGCTACTTATTTCTGAGTACGCCCGTCTATAAGGGTCACTAGATAATCTACTTTAGATTTCAGAGATTTGATATCCATCAGGAATATTTGACCTAAGAAGAGTTGATTTGTAATGACCTCAACATGTACTTGTTTAACCCTGAAAGATACCAAATAACTTTTTTAGTAGGTGTCACCTCAGAACGCCAACATCATCCCCAAGCGGACAGCAATCACGATGAACGAGTGTTCTCTTTGTGAGGCATAGTACAGTGAACACCTGATGAAACATAAGCTCAACCTAAACTTCAAATGGAACTTGTACATACGTTCCACCGCTAAAAATTCTGAGAAAATGGTCGATTCCTTGTACCACTTGAGTAAGTACCTGATTCCTTCAGTTATCCATACCTTTTCAAGAGACAGCTAAAAACGAAAATTAATCATAGCTGCCATATATGGGCAGGAGTTGCCCACTATGTCCTTTCCCATTTCGATAGAGTCCAAATGTGTCTCTGCAGCCTTGTGGGCGATTAATTATTTTGGACTCAACATCCTCTCTTGCCGACGAAACATTTTCGCTATTTCATCTTTATTTTCATAAAAGTGTTCAGACGAACTTCAATCCTTCATGCCACTAGGTCTACCCTCCAGGATTAAGACCCGACATGTCACGCGCATTATAGCAAACAACCCTTATTTCCTTTGATTTTCATTTATGGAAAACTGCTACTTTGTATAACGGACTCCCAAGTATATGTTTCTCTGTCCACTATAATCTTAACATGTTCAAGTCTAAGACTAACCCACATAATCCCATAAACTTAACCTTACTCTGTAACTCCTTACCTCGAGTGGCTCTTGGAACTTGTACAGAGTGAACATCACTGTAAAAAAAAAATGTCTCGCATGTTAAACAAGAAAGTCGCCTGAAAGTGCAGAATCGGGCCTCAATGGATGTTGGAGGAGGTGTACCTGTATAAAAAGGAAGTGGACCCAGCTGAACTTAGTATCACTTTAGTATACGATGTGAAAAGGCAAAAACTCCTCATATGAAGAAGATCAAAGGTTCGAAGACGGACCCAAAATTACATGACTCTCGTTTCAGAAGAGAGGTATTGTCTGGTTTGACGGGTTCCCTAGAACTAAATTTTATGCTTCAAGCTGAAATGATGTCGAGCGATAAGTGAGTTCTATAGAAGCTTGGAAAAGATAAAATTAGCAATTTTCATACGGTAAATATTTGACATTTATGGACTAAACAGTGTTTAAGTTGGTCGAAATTTATTATTTTTAACAGTTTTTCAGGAGAAAAATACTTCTGAAGTCTACTAACTGTTATACCTTTTTTCTCGGTAATATGAAGAGTAAACAGTTTGTTTATATTATTATTCCCTGTTCGAGTTATATGTGCTACCCATCATTTTGTGGAAAGCCATTTTTGTGTTTTTTGCTATTTGGTAAATTTTTTTATGTGGTTTTGTAGCGCTAATCTATAGAGTTTTATATATTTAGATTAAACGTGAACAAACCCTTAGGCAGGCGCACATACTAATTTTATTTATTGAATTGAAATTTGGCAATATTTTATCTCTACTAAATTTTACAACCAAATCAATGTGGCTTGTATTTTTAATTCAATTCGATTTAATTAAATATGATGAGATTTGGTTTTTGCTCAAAGTTTTCTTTTATGCGGTTGTCGGATTTCGTAAAACTGAGCTGCACGGAAAACTCGTGATTACACACACCTACACATTTTCATGAGCCAATGAAAAAAGTATATACATTTATACATTCACCTATGAAAAATCTTGTTTCATAAAGACAGTCGGCTCACTAAACTTTACAATGTGCTGACGTCTGCAAAACAAAAACAAATTTAACCTCTTATTTATTGGCCAATCAGGAGCAAGGAAAAATCTTAAAAGTTAATCCATTTTTCCACAAACGTATAAAAACGCGTGAATTTTGTCTTTCTGGACAACCTGTATTTTCTTACTCTCTCTCTCTCTCTCTCTCTCTCTCTCTCTCTCTCTCTCTCTTCTTTTTCTTCATGAGCTGACAACAAGGACAGAAATAACATTACCGGGAGTCACAGTCGTCGACTGTCTCGGCGACATACTTTTTTGCACATTCTCTCACTCTCTCTTTCACACCGTACAAATAGCCAGGAACAATTAAAACATTTTCAGAGTATCTGCGCAAAGATACAATTTTTTGCATACCTAACCCTTTGGCGCAGATTGTGACACAGCGACTAACTCCATTGAAAATCGTCAAACAGTTTTATTGCCCCAATATTTTTCATTTTTGCCCAAATAAAGCAAAAGTTTTTTTCCATTTATGAGAATATGTAAGGAAGATAGTAGCTCCCTCTAAATTTTAACAAATTAAAATTGTAGTGATTGAGGACGTGTCCTCTTGCAAGTCGATTCCACGATGTAGTGTCTTGTAGGAAGAAGCTGTTCAATTGGAATTTACATCTCACTAATGAAATACAAAGGAAATGACGGTGGTTTGGTACAATGTGTGTGGCATGGCGGGTCTTTGCCATGAAGGTTAGAAATGGTAGAACTAAGGAATGTAGTTTGTTTGAAAACTTTATATGGAAATAGCGATAGAATATCAAGAGTCATGCAAAGTTTCATCTATTGGAAAGGGGTTGTAGGCTTAAAAATAATTCATCACCCACAAAGCCGCGGAGACCCAATTGAACTTTAGGCAAAGAGAGGGAAAGGGAGACAACTTGCAACTTTGGATTAGGAATCCGCAACGACCAGGGTGAAAGATTGGTCAAGTGGTGTAAGGTGAATGACCAAGTGATAACCAACACCTGGTTTCAAGAACACCCAAGACGCTTATGGACATGGAAAAGCCCAGAAGGCGACACGAAAAATCAAATCGATTATGTAACCATAAACAAAAGATTCAGAAACGCAGTGGTTTGATGCAAAACCTATCCAAGTGCCAACTGTGGAAGTGACCACCTTCCAGTTATCTGCAAACTAAAGGTGAAACTTCAGAGACTAAAAAGCCTAGGGTAGCACCCAGACTGCAATACAACACGTTTCTGAATGACCTCGGCCTGCAGAAAAAATACACTAACAGTGTGAGAAACAAATATGAAGAACAAATGGGAAATGGAAATTCGAAATGGGATGCACTTAAAGAAGCGATAGTGACATCAACAAACATCATGATCCCAGATGAAATCAGACGCAGATGAAGAAACGAGTGGGTGACTGAAGAAATTCTTAACATTATGCAAAGGAGACGGAAAACTATGCCAAGACATGGAACTGAATACAAGGAAGTACAAAAGGAAATAAGGACCAAGTGCAAACAGTCTAAAGAGGAATGGCTCAACAACAAATGTGCTGAAGTAGAGAGATTTAGCAAGACTAATAAAGGAAAAATGGATAAACAAATAAGGGAACTAACAGAACAAAGAACATACTCCTCAACAGTATGTATAAAATCCAAGAATAGAATGATTATATTGGAGAAAGAGGAAATACTCCAACGATTGGAAGAGTATATCAAAGATCTGTTCCACGAGAAGAGAGAGCACCCGATAATAAAAACAGATGCTGATAGACCAGAAATACTAAAATCCGAAATAGAAGCTACAGTGGCCAAACTGAACAGGAACAAAACGGCTGGAACAGACGATATTGTAATAGAGACGCTGACAGCCTTAGAAGATTTTGGCATAGAGAAAATTACAGAAATAATAAATGAAATCTACAACAGCGGTGTAATACCAGATGACCTACACAAATCAATTTTCATAGTTCTGCCTAAGAAGCCAGGTGCAATTAAATGAGAACTCCACCGAACAATCAATTTGATGAGCCACATGACGAAACTCATTATCCAAATCCTGATGAATAGAGCACGAAGCAGAATCAAACCGGAAATAGGACAAGAACAGCGCGTTTTGTTTTCAAGGACACTGGAACAAGAAATGCGATATTTATGCTTAAAGGAAGATACAAATGAAAAAAGACGTTTACCTGTGTTTTGTAGACTATACAAATACGTTCGACAAAGTATGCCACAAGGAATTGATAAACATGCTCAGCAACCTCGACATATTTGACAAAGACATCAGAGTAATCAAGAACCTCTACTGACAGCAAACTGCCTACATACAAACAGGAAACGAATTCAGCAGATATACAAAGATAGAAAGGGGCGTAAGACAAGTATGTGTATTTTCACCAGATCTATTCAGTTTGTACAGCGAGACTATTCTGAGGACCATAGAAGTAGTGCCAGGATTCGTCATTGGCGGTCACAATCTGAACAACATAAAATACGCAGATGATAGAGTACTGATAACAGACACGAAAAGGAAACTACAAGACCCCCTAAAAAAGTAGATGTCGAAAGAAGGTACTACAAATAAACTACAAGAAAACTGAATGTATGATTATCAGCAAACAGAGGAGACCAAAATGCCAATTACAGGTTGGGGATGCTAAAATCAAGCAAGTACAAAAATTTAAGTATTTGGGAAGTATTCTAACGGAAGACGGAAAGTGTGACACTGAGATCCGAAGGCGAATTGGAATGGCCAATGACGCATTCAAGAATCTGAGCAGAGTATTAAGAGACAGGAAAATTCGTTCTGGATCTTATAAAAGCAGAGTAAAGAGGGAGGAGCCAGGTACTTACTGAAGCGAAGGAGAGAAACGACCGTTTTCTCAGTATATTTAGAGATGAATCCTATGTGCAAGTTTCACTTGAAGTTTAGGGAGAGCTTAAATTCCAATAGGTACTCAAGTTAAGTGGCCTACCTGAGAGGACATCTGTTTATCTCGATATGCTAAAATTCAGTGGTATACTGAATAATGGCTCGGAATGAGAAGTTGGAGAGCCGAGTTCTAATTCCCACTAGGTTCGTTATATTCACTTACGCGCTAATACCCTTGGGAAAGGTATAAATCAACCTCTTCTCCCTAGCTATGAGTTAATTAGTAAGCTAATAATATTATCTCAAAAAATCTAAATATTTTCTGGCTTTAAATAACCTACAAAAGGTTGGTAAGCCGTAGAAAACGAATAAATCAATCAATAAAATATGTGACGTCTTTTTTGTTCAAAGCGAATTGAGCTGTGTTGCGTTTTTCTAGTATCAATGGTAGAAGATCATTTATTGGTGCATTACCTGTTGCTATTAATGCTAATGGGTGACCAAAAATACCATGTAGTAAAATTCAAAGCTTGCTTTTTGCCACTTAGGAGTCTGGTAGTTCTGTCTCACGAAACTGGACAAGTTTTCACAAAAAATATTAAATATGTTTAATAACTGTTTCTGATGACAGTATGATGTCTGGGTAAAAACTTGATAATAACTTTTCTTTTTCGTTACAATGTTTGCTTTATTTTCCCCGGTGTTTGGCGAACATTATGCCCATTTCCACCTGTTCCGCTTAAACAACAAATGTACATCATATATTTCTCAGGTGTATAATCTGTATGGAAATGTGCGGTCACTTTTTCTTGAAAATAGTATTGAAATAGTGAAATAGAACTGTATTTAGTTATTTTCGCACGGATAGAACATATTGTTCATATGTATCTAATAAGCGCATATTCTCTCTCTCTCTCTCTCTCTCTCTCTCTCTCTCTCTCTCGTTCTTTTTCATTCACATTTCCGTATCTATCCCTCACCCGATCATTTTTATTTATTCAGGTTATCACTTGATTTCTTTTCTGAGTTTTCAAACGTAACTGACTATGTGTTTTCCTTGCTTAATTTCTTATTTAACATTCACTGAGGAATAAGAAATTCAACATTTTTCTTTCGTCAAACACGAGCACAGCTGACAACAATTAGTTGCTGCTTTTTTTTTCTAATTTTTTGGTTTATCTTTTATGCACCATTATTCTTTTAAAGTTGTCAACATTTAACTTGCTCCGTCTCATATTTGAAAAAAAATCTACCTGTACTTAGTTATGTGAACAATTTTATTTTAATAGAAAACGTTAAAGGATTCTCTAATAAATTATTCAATACTTCATCATTATTATTACCATCATCATTACATATTGTTGTCGTTCATATTTTCTGAAGTGATGCATCGGTAGACTCTGCAAGAACTTAAGCTATTTGGTTTTATACCTTTTTTTTCACTCAATACCTACAAATATGAATCGGTTTTAATGAAAGCGTAAAATATCCTCTTCATTGAGCGAGCAAGTAAACTAGTATATAAAACAGAAATTACATTATTAAAATGCGAACTACTATCTCTGTCTTTGTTGAAGCGGATGTGCGTTGTGGTGCAATGGACATCGGCTCGGAACGAGAAATTGGGGAGCCGAGTTCGAATTCCAGTTGAATTCCTTGCATTCACTTACGCGCAAATACCCTTGGGAAAAGTATTAATCCGACTGTTCCCTCCAGTTATGGGTTAAATAATAAGACAGATTGGATTCTATAGCCTTGGCTGGCAACCAGTCTACCGCAGAAAGCAATGGCAACCTACTGCGGGATAATCTTCTGCTTAGTCAAGCATGTCTCTTTCGAGACATTATCGCCCAAGCGTGCATCACGTATGGCAATTAACTAACTTTGTTGTTGCTACCACAACGTTTCGGCTGTTTTACTCTACGACCTTCACTAGGTGTTTGTCGATACGGATAACCTTCAGGGAATTTCATATTATAAAGATGGGGACAATAGTTTGCGTGTATATAATGTAAATAAAGATAACTTCTCATCCAGAATTTCAGACAATAAACAGAGTTCCTTTTGTCTACTATTTCCTTTCGAAGCGTGGGCGATCATGGGCTCTCCACAAATTCCTGTCTGTTTTGCTCTAAGTAAATTTTGCCTTTTTACCATCCGTCTTTGTCCTTGTTCTGCCACCAAGTCACACAAACTGGTTAAGTTACACGCTGTTTCTCCCTGCTTCTTTTTCATTCAATATGTCATGTGAACATTCCGAAAACTAAGCAGAGTGTTAAGAGACAGAAAAACTTCGTTAGAAACAAAATCTACTGAATTGTTGCGTGATATATATCCTTCTAAATGGCAGTAAATGCTGGACAATCTCCTCAAAGATGAAAAAAGCTTGAAGCTAAGATGCTAAGGATAATCTGTACCAAACAAGTGGAAAAAACGGAGGTTTTAGAAAAAAATGAAATAAAAAAAAGGAAACTAATACTTAACATCCAAAAGAATTTTCTGGGACACGTAATATGAAAGGGAAATTTGTAAAATCTGATACTTACAGGACAGATTGAGGGAAGGAGAGACAGAAGAAAACGACACATAACATACTTGATGGGCTTGAGTAAATTGATGGCAGAACAAGACTTAGGGAAATAGCAAAAAGATATAACTTATTAAAAGCTACAAGAGAAAGGAAATTAGAGAGAGCCATTATCACCTGCATCAGGAGAGAAGATACGGCACATACAAAAAGTCTGTAACTATTTTTCGTTTTTATTAGGTTGTCCCAAAAGTTCGTAAACACTTGCAAAATGGCTCTATCTGGTCCAGCACAATCGAGACAAGCGATGGGTTCAGAAAGGGCATGAGATACCGTCGGTTCCAAAACAAGATCGATTCGGCAAGAAAGTCATGTTGTGCGTTTGGTGAAACTTTGAAGGAATCGTGCATTTTGAGTTGGTTAAGAATGGTCGTGCTATCAGTGCCAAACTTTACTGTCAGCAACTTGAGCGGGTCTACGTAAGTTGAGGCAAAAGTACCCGGCTCTGACCAACCGAAAGCGCGCTTTGATGCAGCAGAACAATGCCAAGGCACACACTACCAGGAAGACCAAAGACAAGTTTGAAGAGCCATACAGCGTTGAGGTTCTGCCACATCCAGCCTACAACCCTGAATGTGTTCCATCAGATTACGGCCTTTTCCGCTCAATGCAACACTTTCTGAAGGGCCGCCGATTCGACTCGTTTGACGAAGTCGAGGAAGCGTGTCAAGAATTCTTTGATTCGAAGCCGTCTGAATGGTACTTTGACCAGATCCGAAAGCTTACAGATCCATGGCAGGAAGTCTTGGAAAATGATGGTCTTTATTTTGAGCAATAATTTCAATTTTTTGCAAGTGTTTTCTGGTAACCTTAGATTACTTGGCAAGTAAAATTTGAATTTTTTGCAAGTGTTTACGAACTTTTGGGACAACCTAATATTTGCCCAAGAAATTTCAGTTGTCTCTTTTTTATTATACTTCCTAATTAAGTTCTACTACGAACTTCTAATTAAGTTCTAAAACTATCTTGTCGCTGATATGTATCCGTCGATAAAGCTTCATTTCTATCACTTAAACCTATTCTTTATTTGTGAGAAGATTGTTCAGTATTAATCAGCACATTAAATTAAACATTACATAGAATATCAGGATATTCTCCTACCTCTTGTTAAGTTTTGAAAGGTATCTTTCGCTATTTCTGTGTGCCGTCTGGTTATTCTGTTACACTTTTCATTGCTTGTTGTTGTTCTTTTTTGTGTGCCATGTCCCTTCAGGATGTAGGCGATCATGGCCTTCTACCTCTCAATGTCCCTGGTGGCTCTTAGCACGCTTTCTCCTGTGGCACCATTCAACCCTCATTCCGTCATCCACCTGATCAGGTCCTTTAAATATGTTATCCGCTGCTTTCCCCTGTCTTTTTTCTTCTGTTTCGCCTGTTAGTAACATGTTCTTCAAGCCCTCCTTCCTCATTGCATGTCCAAGGAACTTTAGTTGTCTCTTCCTGATGCTCAGTATTAATTTCCTTTTCGTCTCCATCCTTTCCAAAACCTTGTTATTGCTCACATGTTCGGTCCATGATATCCGAAGCATCCTTCTGTAGAACCACATTTCAGCTGCTTCAAGTTTTTCCTTCGTCTTTGAAGATATTGTCCAACATTCACTGCTATATTAAAGAACCAACATCACATAGCAATCCTCTTTGTTTCTAGTGAAAGTTTCCTGTCTCTTAATACTTTACTCAATTTCTGGAATGCTTTTTTCGCCATGCCGATTCGCTTTCGGATCTCAGTGTTGCACTTTTCGTCTTCTGTTAGAACACTTCTTAGGTATTTAAATTTCTGTACCTGCTTGATTTTAGAGTCCCTCACCTGTAATGGCATTTTGGGCTGCACTTTTCGCTGATAACCATGCATTCGGTTTTCTTGCAGTTTATTTGTAGTCCTTTTTTGTCACTCTCTTCAGCTACCTTCTGTAGGAGGTCTTGTAGTTTTCTTTTTGTGTCTGCTATCAGCACTGCATTATTTGCGTATCTTATATTGTTTAAATTGTGGCCTCCGATGACGAATCCTGGCATAACTTCTAGGGTTCTCAGAATAGTCTCGCTATATAAGTTGAATAGATCCGGTGAAAAGACACATCCTTGTCTTGCGCCCCTTTCAATCTTAGTATAATTGCTGAATTCGTTACCTGTCCGTATGCATGCGGTCTGCTGCCAGTAGAGGTTCTTGACTACTCTTAGGTCTTTAAAGAGCAATATTTCATACTTGCTTGATTTTGATGCCCGTAATAGATTGCGTGGAAGTTAGGATATTTCTTTTACCAGAAGCTATTCATTCTGTCTAATTACATTTAACAGTTATTAATGTTTTCTTTCTTTACTTTACTATTTCGTCTAATAATTCTTTTAGTTTTATTTCTCAATCTGCCATCAGCTCAACGGCATCTGTATGTTATCTTCTTAAAATTATATCCACCGATGATAAATCCTGGTAGATCTTCGAGTTTTTTTAATTGTCTTGTTAAATAAATCCTTTGAGAAAACACATACTTGTTTTACCCTTACATTTATATATAATCACTAAACTCATTCACTACTCGCATGCAGGCTATTTATTCTTAGGAGTAGTTATGGATTTCTCAAATATCTTTCCCGCGTAAAACAAGCTTTTGTATTATTCCAAGTAGCTCTTCTTACACTGTCACATGCCGTTGTGTAATTTATAAAGCATAGTTATAAAACTTTCTACATTTGTTCTGCTTGGACTGATGGAATTCTGATCATAAAAATTATATTTCTTGTTCTTGTGCTTTGAACAAATCTGTTCCTACTTCATTCCCGGTCTAATTCTGTTACGATCTTTTTTTTCCTTAAAACCATAAGTTTCACTTGTAACACCGTACTCTGACCTCACTGGACCGACGTACTCCACAAAACCGCCTGTTGGTCCTGTATGGACTAGTATTACAGGTTAGACCTGAACCTGCCGTTCCAAATGTCGATTTGATGCCAGTCTCCAGACACGTTGTGATTTTTTATCCTGGAGAGCAGTTATCAGATAGTAGAAATCCGAAGCTCCCCGTTGGCCCACCTGCAAGTTCGCCGGGTGAGAATCGGGTTAACAGAAAAATAAATATCACCAAGTCGATTTGATTTTAGGAAGACAAATATTTTTATATATAAATACAAACAAAAAAATCTTTGTTGCAAAATGTTGAATGTCTCTTGTATATGAACTATAACGAAACAAAACAAAATACTTCGAATAATTTCGGCAAAGGAGAGATGTGGCCTTCGTTTAACCCTTTTTTGGCCTCCGTACTTATTTCACTATCAGTGCATGAGGGAATTCACTGGCAGTGTTGCACGAAAATTACAGAAAACTTAAGTTTACTTCTTCGCTTAATTACAGCACTAGCGGAAGCCTCCTCTCTCCGATGCCTCCCAACTCAGTTCGAATGCAATCGGGCCCTAACTCTTCTTCTGGCAGACCATAGTGCTTTCCCGGTATCTCATTATCAATTCCATCTAACAACTTAAGATCTGCATTTTATTGAGAAAAGAAAACGGTATCACATGTGATCTGGCTGTAACCCATCTCCTGATACTAGCAAGACACGTGACAAGCGTTTTTGTTATTTATGCATCTTGCTCTTTGCATTGTTTATAAACAAATCTTCGCCAACCTGATTTTAAATTAAAAACCTCAAAGAGGACACTTTACTCTTTAGCCATCGGCCGTCTTAGGTTTCATATATCATTGTTCTCCTTTCTTTTCTATTAATAGTTTTATTGTCAACTTCACAAAAGATCGCGTTTTCTGTTTATAGATAAAATTAACATTCCAATTAGTAATCTGCTACCTTTTTGTATCTCTTGTTCTAATTTATCTTTCTGTAAAATTTCAAAGTCTTTACGTCCTATCAATCTCTTGGTTATTCGAAGAGGTCTCTCTTTCACTTGGTGTTTTCTGTTTTACAGCATATCCACCTGTTACTAATATTATTATCATTTCAGGGTTGTTATCACCTCTGCCACATACTTATGTGGCTCATCAAGGTGCTTATCAGATGTTTGCATTCATTTTCACATGTTTTTTCTGATATTTCTATGAAGATAGATTGTCCTGAGTCTTCCCGAATTTCACTGCTGTCATATATTTCAATTATCATGTTGATAACGTAACCAATGCTGAAATTCGCTGAAGCTGACTTCCTCTATCATTTGGTTTTGCTGCTTTCTTTCTCTTCATTGCTACGAATGCCGATCTTATGACACTTTTTGATAATATGGTTCATTCCATGTTTGTTTTATGTATTGTAGGTTTCTCTGCATTGTTGTCATGGAATAGCTGTCTGATACAATCTTTGAATCTTTGTATTGGGTTGAAACAAAAGATGAATTTACATAGATGAATGTGAACACCGGATTTCGTTTTATCCGTGACTGGAAGTTATTACATATATAGATATTCTAAAAGTTATTACATATAAAGATATTCTAAAAGTTATTACATATATAGATATTCTGAAAGTTATTACATATATAGATATTCTAGAAGTTATTACATATATAGATATTCTGAAAGTTATTACATATATAGATATTCTAAAAGTTATTACATATAAAGATATTCTAAAAGTTATTACATATATAGATATTCTGAAAGTTATTACATATATAGATATTCTAAAAGTTATTACATATATAGATATTCTAGAAGTTATTACATATATAGATATTCTGAAAGTTATTACATATATAGATATTCTAAAAGTTATTACATATATAGATATTCTAAAAGTTATTACATATATAGATATTCTAAAAGTTATTACATATATAGATATTCTGAAAGTTATTACATATATAGATATTCTAAAAGTTATTACATATATAGATATTCTGAAAGTTATTACATATATAGATATTCTGAAAGTTATTACATATATAGATATTTTAAAATTATTACATATATAGATATTCTAAAAGTTATTACATATATAGATATTCTTAAAGTTATTACATATATAGATATTCTGAAAGGTAACAAAGCAACTCGATTTTCTTTACAATTTGTGTATTTTTGTGAATTTTTAAACGTGAAAATGAAGAAAAATAAGATGCATTTTCATCGTTTGATTTTTTTTGTCTCGAAGGAACAGCTGCTGTACAATGAAAAAAAAATATATGGACTGTTTATGGAGATTGTTCATAAGGGATTCCTAGACTCATAAGAGGATTTCTTTATTTGAAAAATCAAGAACATCTATAGTCATTGATGATGGCTTCGTATAGATACTCCATATATTTCATACGGGCTTTGTCAAGGTATTTAAAATACTTGGATACGTGAATCACTACGATATTTGGGTGCCTCATGATTCAATGGAAAAATTCTACTGGATTGCATTTCCATCTACGATTCTTTACTCAAACACAAAAAATCCATTTTTTTTAAATAAACAGGCGACGAAAGATTGATCACAACAATATGGAGCGAAAAAAGATCTTCACCAGAAAAAGGTGATACTATGTATCTGGTGGGATTGGAGTTACATTTTATTTTACGACGAACTCCTCCCTGTGAATTCAAATAAGTACTGTTCCCACTTGAACCGGATTTAAATTAGAAATCGATGAAAAGCATCTGGAATTGGCCAATTAAAAGAGTGCCGTATACCATCACGTCTCTTTGCAGACCTGTCAGGAATTGGTACGGCTTGAGTGGATGTCTTACTATATCAGCCGTAATCAGCTGATCTTGAACTTTTAGATTAGCACATATTGACCTCTCTTAATGGGAAGAGTTCAATTCTCTGGAAGCCTGTAAAACCACTTAGATCAGTTTATCAAACAGAAATATGCCAAGTTCTGTGGCGTGAAATCACGAAGCTGCTTACACATATAAAAGGGTACATACATGTTTCAATAAAATTATGTACAAATATCTAAATATTGTCTTTTAAATTCTTTTATAAGCGCAAAAAGTATATATATTAGAAGTGTACCTGTCTATATTTCTGAGATGAGCTATTATTTACAGTTGACATTGTTCGGACTGTTGTCCTCATCTTTTTTTTTTTTTTTTTTCATATTTATGGCGTTTTGATCATTGTACGCCCCGGAATTTCGAACCGAACCCTTTATTTCGTCTATCGGCGTAGATTATTATTGTTCTTGGTATCAGTTATCTCTCTCTTAATTTAACTGCCTAAATTTTTCTGTAACCAGGTATTGAAATCACAACTTTTTCGGTCAAGTCACTGGATTCAACCAACATTTTTATCCGTTGAGACGTGTGTCCTTGAAGAACTTATAAATCTAATGTCTCAATGACAATTTTGTAACCAGACCACATCTTACAATTTTGTGTTATTGTTGTTTTACTCTAGCACTCAGTATTACTGGTCCCGATAAAATTTCGTGTCTATGCTTCGCCAGTTTAGAAGACTTTTTGGCCATTATATGTGCTGATTTCTTAAGTTTTTTCCAGTGATGTTCTCTCCCATCTCAACCTCGTCTTAGAAGGGTGGTCTCTCTTTTACCTCCATATATGGTCAGCCACGCCTGATTTTTGTATTTCCTTTCGTGTTACGCCTTTACTATATTCCTGCTGTCTTATCTTAAAGGGACAGTCCGTTTCTACTTTATATTTCTTACTACCGCTGCATAGAATAGCGTACACACAGTTATTAATCATGAAAGAGATCGACCGCTGCCTACAACATCGAGCAATAGTCATAAGTATCCACTCAATGACATACGAAACTGTCAGTATAATCAGTAACCTACAACGTAACAACTACCCTGGGTATATGACAGCAGCTTCGATAAACTGGGGTAGAAGGAAGAAAGAGGATAACAACACTCAGAAAAAAGCCTCGGCCTGCCTGTTCTATGTGAAGGAATTATCCGAAAAATACAAAAAAACAATATGTAGTCCATTTAACATCAGGAGGATCTTCAACATGGTTCAAAACTTCAAAGACACCTCTTCCAAGTAAAGCCTTCCATAAAGCAGAGCATGATTAAGACTCTACAATCTACCCCGGTGGACTAAATAAAGGGTTCAGTTCAAAATTCCAGTAACCTGAAGAAGGCCGGGGCGTACAACGGTCGAAACGTTGTGAATATGGCAACAGAGATAAGGGCAATAGTCGGAATAATAGGAGTATTCTCTTTCTGAATCCTGTCAAAAACACTCTTTCTATTCTTTTATCATGCTCCCTATGTCCTTTCCTGTAGTTTTTATCTCTAAACACTTCTTGTTAAGTTATTGGTGTTTGCTTTTATTTCTCATATCTTAACAAACTATATTCTGTGTGATTCTTTGGTATAATTTGTTGTCTCTTCTTCATTATCTTGAGAATTTAATTTGTTATCTTTTCATCTCTCTCTTATCTCGGGATGACCTCTTTTGCCGTTATCAATAATGCTCCTTTTTAGGTTTTTCACTGGCATTTGGCGGCTCGACTACAGCCACTTCCCCACCGTTGAAATGTGGCCTCCCTTTGTCTGTTCTATAAATACTTTCATGGCTTCTGCTCGGACGAACTTAAGTCACTGGTGCCTCCTCAACAGGTGTTTACTCGTGCAACCAGACTGGCAACTGGGTCCCACCTATTCACAGTCAGGTTAGTCAAATGCAGACGACAATTCTACTCCTTCAGCTTCTTCACTCGCACTTCCCGCCTGTGGAACTCTCTCCCATATTCTTGCTTTCCTGACGGCTACAACCTCCAGAAATTTAAATGCAATGTCAATACTCATCTATTAACCACTGGACTCTAGCTCTCTCCCCACTATATTCTTCCCTTTCTCTCCACCTATGTATCTGTCATCGCACCTGCATTCTCAGCTTTCAATTCTCCTTTCTAACTAGTTTGTACTCCTCACTCTTTTCTAATAAATCTTTTTGCAGTTATGTAGCCCCCAGTTCATCAGTGGCATTTCTGCCTTGCTCGGGGTGAAATGATTAAAAAAAAACATCTTCTAAGGTGTTATATTTGTTTTTAATTACATTTTCGTAATATTTGCTTTCAAAGGAAGTCGTTCTAGAGTGTTTCTTTCTTGTAGTTTTGACGCTAATTTAGTTTTCTTTCATTTTCGTAATTTTATTTTTACTTTGCGCATAACTAGGAGGTCGATACTTGGGTATGTTTTAGAGTGTAACATTGCATTGCTAGATCTTTTATTGAGTGTTAAGTATTCTGTCCAGTTCTTTATTTTTCCTCCTTGATTTTTAACTCTTCAAAAGTGTGTTCTTTAAACCAGGTGTTGGTTATTATTTGGTCGTTTGCTGTACATCAATAGACCTATTTTTCTCCGCGTTCGTTTGTACAATCAAAGTATTCACTTACCTATTTTATTCTTTTTCTTGCACGGGCTTTTGACATTATCTTGTGCGTTGTAAAACTTATCTATTTTGTCTTCCATTCTTTTTTAAAGGGTGTGCGTATACTACTATTATTAAATGGCTTCCCTTTCCATTTCGCTAGAAAACTCTGCTTGATAGTTGCCCATATCCCAGAATACATTTCCACATGTCTTTATCTAATATTAGTCCTAATCTTCTTTCATTGCTCTCTCCGCCTGCTTATATGATTCTGTGACCGTTGCTTTTAAAGATCTTATTATCTATCAATCTAGTTTCATATCCTGATTATGATTTGAAAACAAAAGCAATTTTCATCTTTTCGCTTGAAGAATAAAAAACGATATCTAAAAACTTCTATTTAGCATGTCGACATGAAATTCAATCTCGTCATTACAATATTAACATAAATAATATGTACATTGAATATATTTTCAGATGTTTTTCTCCAGTAAAGAATGTGGGATATGAATCTCTTGTATGCTGGAAATTATTTTATCCGAAGATGCATTGAAATAGTGAAAGATGTCTTTCAAAAGTTCAACAAAATATGAAACAAAATTTTCATCACAAAGTAAAAGAGTGTTGAACTCTTATGTAATATCAATTCCCCTATATAGCCGTGAATCTTAGACAATCTGTTCATAGATAAATAAGAAACTTGAGGCAACAGAGATGTGTGTCTGCAGAAGGATGCTGATAATATCAGGAATGGAACATCAGAGCAAGGAATAAGTACACTTATATTTAGAATCAGAAATAGATCGTTGAATTTACTGGGACACATAATACGGAAAGACGGCTTGGAGAATTTGACAGTCACGGGACATGTTGAAAGCAAGATAAGCAGAGAAAAACATTGATTAACCTAAAATGCTTGTGTAAATGAATGACAGAATAGAGACTATGAAGAACAATACTCCGGCAAATACTGCTTAGACAAAGGATAGAGAATTGTAGATAGTCATGATCGGTCATCGCCTGATGATTCATTTACTTGATGATTGATTCGTTTTCTACGGTTTATCAATTCTTATTTGTTGTTTTTTAAAACCAGAAAATACTTTTAGATTGTATTTTTTAATAATGGTTTACTAGTCTTACTAATTAATCCATACCTGGGGGAGATTAGGTGAATTTATACCTTTCTCAAGAGTATTTACGCGTAACTGAATATAACGAACACAACGAGGATTGGAGCTCGGCTCTTCTTAATCCCCTGCCATTATTCATTGCACCACCTGCACACCTATGCTTATAGTATCTGATATTCCCAAGCGGTCACCCCTCTAGGTACTGACCAGACTCGACGTTGATTAAGTTCGGTGATCTTACGTGAACCGGTGTTTCCACGTGATGTTCTAATGGGTTACTGCATATAAAAAAGGGTTGATATCAATTTTTTTGTTTTTCCCTTTACATTAATTTTATGCCAAGTTTTATCTAAAATCACCTTTTGCTTGATTGATATTTTCTTGTGCTTTTAAATTACATTTTTGTTACCTTTGTTTTGTGATTTCTTACTTTTTGATTTTGTCGATTGAAATATTTTCTAAAGGAAAGTTCTGTGCTACATACACGTCAGATAAACTGAAATTATTGAATAAGTAATATCTGAATATCTTTTTGTACCTCTTCGGAAGCTAACTCTTTTTTATTGATTTACTTGCTCTATCAGACAAAAGGAATTTAGAACCCGTGTGCATTGATAAAGAACAATGATAGTGAGCAATAATAATTGTGAAAATGATCCTTTTAAAAATTTAAAAAAAGAGATAAATGATCCATCTGCATGTTTCTGAGATAACGAAGTTTTGGTTTAATATCTCAGTCGTTAGACGCAGAGAATACCAACTTGCTTATTAAGACCTTTTTTATTGTTATCATCCCATCTTCTTCTTCTATGTGCCCTGTCCTTTCACGGCGTAGGTGATCATGGCCTTCCACGTCTCCCTATCTCTGGTGGCTCTTAGCACACTTTCTCCTGTAACATCTCGCAACTTCCGTTCTGTAATCCACCTGCTCAGGCCCTTCAAATAGATTATCCGCTGCTTTCTTCTGTCTCTTTTTCCCTCTATCTGGACTGTTAGTATCAGGTTCTCCAAGCCCTCCTTCCTCATTGAATGTCTCAGGAACTTTACTTGTCTGTTCCTGATACTCAATATTAATTTCCTTTTCGTTTCCATTCTTTCCAACGCCTCATCATTGCTCACATGCTCGGTCCATGAAATCCGCAGCATCCTTCTGTAAAACCAGATTTCAGTTGCTTCAATTTTTTCCTTCATCTTTGATGATATTGTCCAGCATTCACTGCCATATTGAAGAACTGACAACACATAGCAATTCAGTACTCTTTTCTTTATTTCTAGTGAAAGTTTCCTGTCTCTTAATACTTTACTCATCTTCTGGAACGTATCCTTCGCCATGCCAATTCGCCTTCAGATCTCTGTGTCGCACTTTTTATCTTCTGTTAGAACACTTCCCAGGTATTTAAATTTTTGTACCTGCTTGATTTTATTATCCCATACCTTATTTGGCATTTTGGGCTGCTCTTTTTCCTGATGACCATGCATTCGGTTTTCTTGCAGTATATTTGTAGTCCTTTTTTATCACTCTTTTCATCTACCTTCTGTAGGAGGTCTGGTAGATTCTTTTTCATGACTCCTATCAGCATTGTATCATCTGCGCACCTTATGTTATTCAAATTGTGGCCTCCGATTACAAATCCTGGCATAACATCTAAGGTCCTCAAAATAGTCTCGCTGTTCAAGTTAAATAGATCCGGTGAAAAGATGCATCCTTACATGCAGTAAAGCCACTAAGACATAAGGGGTTACAGGGTTTAGAAGAATAAAAACATTAGTAATGAGTGGGAAGTGGAAATGGTAAACAAGAGCACAATAGATAGCGATAAACATTGCATTTAATTTTTTTGCAGATTATAATTGGCTGGAAATCAGGAAGCTGAAAAGAATTCCACAAGTGAGAAAAGAAATTGTTAGCATAAAAATTACGGTTATAAGATCTTGACACCAGTCTGGTACTGCACTTAAATTCAAAAGTCTAGGAACATTAGCGAGGAGCTCATCTGAACATTTACCATGAAAGTATTTATAGAAAAGACTCAGAGAGGCAACCCCGGTGAGAAAATGACTGAAGCCGAGACACCAGATTAGCGCCAATAATATTGCTGATTCTTCTTTGCATTATTATCAAAGAACTCAAGATAAGTAGCAGAGACACCGAACCATATGTGACAGCAATATTCTAAGCATGGACGAATGGTAGACACATAGATATGTAAGATAGATTCTGAAAAAACGAATATTTTGGCACAACACAGTGAACCAACTTTCTTAATGGCAGAAATTTAGTTTTTTCACTTGCTTAAAATATATTCTACAAATGTTGTTAATAAAATTAATAAATTAATAACCATAGTAATTGGTAAAAATGACAGGATTATCTATACATTTGATTCGCATTTCTCTTTTGAATAATTCAAAAATCAATAGTTTCGAGAATCTTTCCTACCTTTATGTTGTTGTTTTTTTTTAATCATATAATATATATATATATATATATATATATATATATATATATATATATATATATATCACCCCAAGCAAGGCGGTAACGCCACTGATGTGCAGGGGGCTACATAAGAGTGAGAAGATTAGAAAAGAGAAAACCGGAAACCACATCCTGAACATGAAACAAGGGATGAGCCTCTTCACCTGTTCAATAGATGTGGGTGGAGTGTGAACCGGGCGATAGTTTGGTCTATCTACTCCAATTGAAAGAAAATAAAAAAAACAAAGTGAGAAGATTATAAAAGAAAAAACTGGAAACCGCATCCTAAACAGGAAACAAGGGATGAGCCTCTTCACCTGTTCAATAGATGTGGGTGGAGTGTGAACCGGGCGATAGTTTAGTCTATCTACTCCAATTGAAAGAAAAAAAAACAAAGTGAGAAGATTATAAAAGAGAAAACTGGAAACCGCATCCTAAACAGAAAACAAGGGATGAGCCTCTTCACCTGTTCAATAGGTGTGGGTGGAGTGTGAACCGGGCGATAGTTTAGTCTATCTACTCCAATTGAAAGAAAAAAAAAACAAAGTGAGAAGATTAGAAAAGAGAAAACCGGAATATATATTGTAACGTAGTCTGATTTTTAAAACATTGAAACATTAGCAGTATAGCCCGGCGTTGCTCGAGTGTAATGAAAGCTTTAAAACTAATCCATGGTCCTTGAGTTCAAACTCTTTAGACGTTGCCACGAAAGACTAAAAAGCAATAGTTGTTTCCAGTTAAAGCGAAATCGTAGACTGAAAGAAAAATGAATGGATGTAAGTCAAATTTTGATTTCCTGGTATCGATATCAAATAAGTTTTTCGTCGTAAACTGAATTTTGAAGACTAAATAAGTCCGCTGAGTAAATGGCATCATGGCTGAGACTAAGAACTACAGTTATACCTACTTAGAGCCAAACCCGAAACAAAAACTGAAGGGCTGAAAAAAATAGACATACAGGCAGATAAACAGTCACACACAAAAACATCTTACCTTTTATATATATATATATATATTATCGATTTTCTGCACTATTGTAAGAACTGCAACCTTGAAACTTCTGAATATCGTTTCTTATGTATTTATCTATGAGTGTATCAAATTTGATTAAAATCAGACCACTCTTTCTATAACCCGATTTTTTCGAGTATGGATTTTCAATATTTATCGGGGGTACCTCGACACAAAACCTCGCCAAAAACACTCGCAGACTCTTATAGTACAACTATGTAAATTTTCAAGAAAATCGGTTCAGCCGATTTGGAGTCTATAGGTAACGGACACAAACACACAGGCACACACACACACACACACACACACACACACACACACAAAGTTCCATTTATAAATAAGTTTAGATTAGATATTTCAGTCTTAATTTTTGGAACGTAAATTTATCCTTGTTTACTATTTTCCTGATCTATGTTGTTTAAACAACAAGATTTCAGTGCTTGTGACTGACTTTCGTCAGGTACTTGTCGACCAGAAAAACCTGAAAATTTTGAACTGGGCTCTTTATTTAATCTACGGGAATATAGTATTCTCGTTTTGCTACCAACGTCCATGAACATCTGTCTAGTTTTTATTTAGTACTGCTTAGTTATTGCGCGCCCCATTTCCACTGAGTTCAACTGTACACTACACGGTCAAGAGATTGAAATTTATGAAGGTTTTACTCCACAAGTCTATTGAAACGAGATGAGGCTTTGTGGTGTAAGTGAACGTTGAGCTAGAGGTACAATGGCTCGTAGTCCTGCTGAAAGTAAGCTGTCCCCAATGCTCTGTGTTCATACCTGGGGCTACATTTACTCTAATCTAAGCTGTGAGCGCTGTGTAGACTGCTGCTGGTGCAACTACATTGGTAATCGTCTGTGTTATGTGGCTCTTCAGAAACTGATTTATGGTTGTAAGAATGTGGCTTTCACAACTATTATTGACATCGAAGCACCATAGACACTTTGATTTCAATTTGCGTAGCAGTTCTTTGAAATAATCTTCCAGACTTTCGACTTTCTTACAATCCGACCACTCTCAAATGATTTTAATTAATTGAACAAAGATAATATGTTTGTAGGATTCTTTCATAACACTGAAAACATGTGACATTGCCTGGTGCACAGACACAGACAGTACACTGGCATTAGCGTTACTCTGTTACAAGATGGCCGAAAACTTTGAAAACTTTATCAGAATATCTTCTGCAAGTATATAAATAGTGTACATGGATCAAAATCGACAACTTCTTTCGGGACCATAATAAAAGATTTCTACCAGTGCATAAGAATATTTTATTTGTCAAAAATCAATGTTACGATGTACGTGTACATATTTAAGTGCCCTGTATGAATATACATTCTGTTATGTCGCCAAGTATAAATGAATAACTCAACAACAGAATCAGAATATAAGTTGTATTCCGCGGAAAGACGGTTAGTATGTACAGAAGTGATTAGTAATATTTACAATAGAAAAAATACAAGAGTCCAATCTGTCGTAAGACGTGTGTATACGGGATTACTTCCGGTACGCCACCGGAAGTGTGACTAACTCTTCACTGACTCTCAAGTGACTCTCTACGACTCTGTACGACTCTGTACGACTCATTATTGAGTTGTCCCTCCCAGTAAAGACAACATGTGACACATGGTCAGTTTGGACTGGGACTTCCGGGCTATATGGCCCAGCAAAAAAATATCTGTCTATTTTTGCCCAGTCGTGTCTCTACCCTTCGGCGGAACCACGACTGGGTTACTGCTCTCTGCTCGGAAGCAGAGAGCGCCCCCGCCCGAAGACAGAGAGCTGACAGTGTCGTACGACTCTCCCTGTAGAGAATCCACCATTGCTATATATCGCAATGGAAACAGTCCATTATGTAGTCAAATAGGAGCGGCGCCCTAACACATTCATACGTGGAAGAATACAAGATTAACTTTAATATTCTGTGTCTATGGCTATCAAGGCATTTTTACATCATAGGTAGGGTTACGGCCATATCACGTTGAAACACCGAAGTTAAGCAACGTTGAGCCGGGTTAGTAAATTGATAGGTAACCACTTACGAAGACCATGTGCTGTAAGCTTGGATGTGTAGATGGTGTAATGGATAATGGCTCGGAATTGAGAATCAGAGAGCGTAGTTCCAATTCCGGTCGAGTTCGTTATATTCACTTCGTACAAATACCCTTGGGAAAAAGCATGAATCCACCTTTTCTTCTCCAGCTTTAATTTAATTAGTAGCACTCGTATTAGTAAATCATTATCATCTCTTACATTCTTAATATTTTCTGGCTTTAAAAAAACCTGCAAAAAGTTGATAAATCATAAAACTCAAATCAATCAATACACCAGAGAAGCAATTTATTCTGGTGTGAAAAGAGAACAAATATCTAACAATTTAGCATCGAACGCTTTTCGTCACAAATTAAATTTCTGTATTATAAACATTTGCGTTATAGACTTACTTTTGTCAGTAAAGTGAATATTTTCGTGGGCGATTTATGCACGACTAAACACTGGTGCACGTAAGTCAATCACTTAAAACTTTTACAGTGATTGAGTTCTACAGGGAAAAACAGCCTGGCAAACCGTATTCTCTTATTCAGCTAAAGTATTACCTTCATATTTTCGAATTCTCACCCCAACTCTCTTTCTCTTTCTCTCTCGATCTATGTCTCTCTGTCTCTTTTCCTCTTCCTCTCCCTCTCTCTCTCTCTCTCTCTCTCTCTCTCTCTATATATATATATATATATATATATATATATATATATATAGAGAGAGAGAGAGAGAGAGAGAGAGAGAAAGACAAAAAGACAGGTTGTACGGATATAGGAATAAACACTGGTATCACACCTCTGTGCAACCTTCAAACAAAATGCTACTACTCAGTTAGCGACTCTATATCTAGGCCACTGGAGAATTAAGAGAAGTCATTGATGCAAAAAACCAGCACTTCTACTTTTTTTTCTTTAGGCTTAATGTTTAAGATTATATATGTTCATCACCTTTAGATTTATTTATTATTTTATTTATTTATTTTTTATATTTTATGTAATTGTTTTTAGTTCTAAATTTTCGTATTTGGAATAAAGCTTATTAGATTTAGATTATGGGATTCTAATTGATCATTTGGTCATGATATAGTTTAAATTAGCGTAGAATAAATTTGTTATCGTGTCTGAATTTGGAAATTAACTCTCATCTTTTGTTTAGCGGCTTATCTTGTTCTGGTTGTTGGTTTGTTTAACAAGCATATCGACCTTCTTTGGGTCAAAGTTCAAACTTTTCCATTAGTTGGATTTTTTAGAATTGTAACCTGGTATTATATTTTTAAGTATACTCCTGTCTCTCTCAAGAAGGAGAGAACGTCGTCCATGCGAGTGTTTTCAAATATATCTTTCATAGTGTTGGTTTTTAAGTATCGCTTTCTAGCAGTAGCAAGGACTCTAAATTCCGCATGAATATGTTTGATTGTACAAGTTGTCTGGCATGTTAAACATTGTGGTGGCTGTTCTTCTTTGAGTATAAACGAGTGAGTGAGGCTTGTGTGGCCGAAACGTAATCTGGATATAACAACTTCTTCTTTCCTTGACTTTTTAGTAACTGGTTTCCACTCTCCCAAAGCGGGCTTGATTTGAAAGAGTTTGTAGCTTGTGTTATTATTCCAGTGTTGTTGCCATTTTGCTGATTTGTTGATTTTGATAATTTGTTGATTTTACGTTTCAGATCGGTATAAGGGATGTTGATATTATCAGAACTCAGGTTTAAGGCCGATTTGGCTGCCGAGTCTGCTCTTTCATTACTTTTAACTCCAATATGGCTTGGGATTCAACATTTCTTATGTTTACTTTTTGATAGGATATTGAGAACAAAGTCAATGGCACAGACTTCTGCAGTGAAAATAGATCTTTCTATTGGGAGAGCCTTTTGTGGATTGTTTCATTCAGAACTGCTGCAGACGTTGCTCTAGTGTGGTCCTTGGAGGCATCCGTAAAAATATGTAGATGGTCCAGGAGAATATAAACTTTTTCTTGATAAATATTGGGATGGGTTTTTGCTTTGGGGAGCTCATTCAGTTCAAAGATTATTTTGAGTTTTTAAGAGTCCAAGGTGGGGTTTCAGACAAGATGTACTCATGGATATTTACAACAGACATCTCTGATTCTTGTAGAACCGATTTCATTTAAAAGCTAAAGGGTTTTATAGCTTTTCCTCTTGCTTCGACTAATTCACTATTTTTTGGATGGAATGCAGCATCATACTCTGGATTACATGAACACGATTTCGGCTTGGTATAATATTGGGTATCCAGTTTATGACTCCTTATATTTGCAGGTGCCTCATGTGCCTCTGCATATAGACTTTCTACTGGAGACGTTCTGAAGCCTCCAAGCACCAATGTCAGGCCTCCATGGCAGATCGGATCTAGTATCTTTAAGTAAGTCTTTCTAACTGACTGATATATAAAACTACCATAATCCAACTTTGATCTAATCAGTGACCTGTATAACTTCAGAAAAGTTTCTCAATCTGCTCCCCACTCTGTGTGGGCTATCACGCGTAACAGTTGTAGTCTTTTATTGCAGCTAATCCTCAGGTACTTCAGGTGGGGAATAAACGTCAGTTTTTTGTCGAATATTAACCCCAGAAACTTGTGTTCATTTACTACGAGGATTTCTGTCCTTCCAAGTTTTAGACTAGGATCATTGTGTAGTTTTTTCTTATGACAAAATGTACGCATTTAGTTTTTGTTTGAGAAAATCTGATTTCATTTCCTGTTGCCCATTTGTTTATTTTTTCTAGGCATTGTTGGAGTTTTCGCTTACTGGTGGGTATATATTTTGACCTGTAACATATTAGAAGATCTTCCATCAACTCCAGAGGTTAAACGTTTTGTAATGTTGTTTATTTTTATGTTAAACAGAGTCACAGATACTAAACTGCCTTTAGGGACCCCCTCTTCTTGTTTTTCTTTATATCAGAGAGAGTGGGTCCAATGCGGACTTTAAATTTGCGGTCTGATAAGAACACTTTGATAAAATGTGGAAATCTACCTTTTAAGCCGAGATCACGGAGATCTCTAAATATTCCATATTTCCATTTTGAAATTTATTTTCTGTTACGTTTGTTGGGTGTTGAGGTTTTAGGAATGCATTCTTTTGCTATTTCTATTAGTCTTTCTGTGAAGTGCTCTACTGTGACATTGTTTGTCTCTATATGGGTCAGCCTATTTTTACATTTTTTCTTAAATATTTGCCAGTTGGTCCAGGATGTTTTTCACTATTGGGTTTTTAGCTTTGGACCAGGATTGGCAAGTGATCGCTACCACAAGTGTTATCGTATACGATCTAGGCAAAGTCCATGTATACTAGTGGGTCACATATGCTTAAATCAATGGCTGAGTGATTTTCGCTAGATTAGTTGACGTATGTAGGTGCACCGTTATTAAAGTAGGCATATATCATTTTGGTTAATAATCTTTTCTAGCGTTTTACCCTTTTTGTTAGTTACACCCCCATAAAATATTGTGACTATTGAAGTCCCCTAATAAGATGAAAGGTCTAGACAATTGGTCAGTCAGCCTTTTCAATTCATTCTTGTCAATGTCATCATTTGGTGGGATATATACAGAACATATAGTCATTGTTTTATGCAGTGTGGCCTTAATGGCAACTGCTTGGATGTTTGTTGCCATAATTAGTTTACTGTAGGATGTATCGTTTCGGTTCAGAACCGTTACCCCCACCCCACCCCAGAAGCCCTGTTATCATCTGGTTTCAAAAAGGTTTCTTGGAGGCATATGACCGTGGGCTGATATTTTGTTATGAGTAGGAGAAGATCATTTATGTTAGCTTTTAATCCTCTACAATTCCATTGAATAATGTTTTGCATCTTTAATTTTAGTGATTTTGTTTTTTGTTTGGTTGGATTCGTTTGTTTCCATGTTTTCTACCTTTTGGGATCTGGCTTTGTTGGGGATTTTTAAATATTAATTAAAGTTTTTTTGTTTTGAAACTTTTTTTCCATCTACATTAGTTCAAATCTGTCTTTTGTTTCTGTTAGTTTGGTTCTTTTTATGTTTGTTATAGTCCTTCTTCCTAGGAGATTTTTTTTTTTTTTTTTTTGGAGTTAGCGACGGATTTTCGATGTTATTTATTTTTAGGCAGGTGGGAATAGGTTCATTAGTTTCGGTCGTGGTTGTATGGAAGCTTGGGGCTTTTTATTGTTTGGTTTGAATTTTGTGGAACATCAGCTTCATTAGTTGGAAGTTCAGAACTTTTCTTTAGAACTGGTTCAACAGGGAGCTTGGTTAATAGGATGTTTATACTTTCTTTTAGTGATTCCATTAATGATTTAAGTTCTTTTAATAGATTTATCATTCCATGATGGACCACTGCTTGGGTTTGAATTGGGTTGCTGGTGAGTTTTGATATATTGGCATTTGTTATTGTTGTTGTAGAGTCTTCGATAATTTTTTTTAGTTTCAGTGTATGAAATATTTTTGTGTGTTTAATTTCTGTTATTGTTTTTCTTTTTTTCCAGATTTCACACTCTTGAATCAGCAGCATGGTTTTGTTTGCAGTTTGGGCAACTCTGTGGCTTTTCACAGTTTATGTGGTCTGTTCCACTTTCTTCACATCTTTTACAGACTGAGGGTCTGGTGCTTTTTTTCTTTGTGGTGTTCAAATGTTTAGCAATTGAAACATCGGAGAGGATTTGGGATAAATATATTTACTTTAGTTATAGTGTATCCTACCTTCATCTCTGCTGGGATTCTTGGAGTGTTAAATGTGCGTATGTATGTATGTATATGTATGCGTTTGTATTATTTTATCATTCTTTTTAATAGCGATTTTGCGAGCATCAATGACACCTTGAGACCTGAGGTTGGATTTTATCTCATCTAGGGTGCAAAAAGAAAGATCAGGGCTTCTCACTACACCCTTTGATGAATTCAAAGAATTGTGGGTGTAAGATTTTATTGCCAGATTATAGAATGATTTTTATTTAATAGATCTGAATGTTTTTTTTTTGTTACTTTTACTAATAAAGTATTATTCGCTAATTTTTTCACAGATTTTGGTTTTATTATAGAGTCGATTGTCTTTTCTATGATAAAAGAAGACAACTTTGTAATCGGTGTTTCTTCTATTGATTCAAGAACAATAAATGGAGGGAAGGAATCATTTTCTGAATCAGTTTCGACATGTAGGTATTTTGTGATTTTTGATTTTTCACTTGGGGTTTTTTGGATACATAAGAATTTTTAATGGGTTCACTGATCTTGCTCCCCACCCACCATGGAGTCCTATAATGGAAATATCAAGGGGGAAACCCATTTGCCTTGACAAATCAGGGCTACCCAGTCAGTACACTCATACCGAGGAAAAGGAACTAATAATTTGAGATCTCTGGGTTTTCGTTCCCAAGAAGACTACTCACCTAGTGCTGTATTTATTAAGGGAAATATCAGTCCTTCCTCAGCATGATTGACCCTACAGCCACCGCTTTCTAATTCAGAGTTTTAAAAAAAAGACTGAAGGAGGGCTTGACGTGACCAGCCGATTGATCGGATCGGACCTCTCCGACCGTCCGTCTAGCCCAGGTAAGTGCCGAAGTAGTGTGTTGCAGGGTCGTGACCACTTTATACCTGGGTCACCCACCAGGATCCCGACCCCAGGCATCACGGGTCACCACCCACGGTCGGCAGGTGGTCCCATTAAGGGACATTTGCCCTCTGCAGTGGGGCAGTTGGTGTATTCTGATGCCCCGCCAACAGGGCGTCTTGTTCTGGAAAAGGGAGTATGGTTATTTTTTCCTCTAGGCAAATGCTAAATAGTTTTTAATTGTTGTTGCAAGCTGGTGATGTTTGTCTTATTTTCTGATTTAGAGCTCCGTCATAGCTTCACATGGTTACGTCAACTTACGTTAACTTCTTTAACTATGCTGTTCTTTTAACGAATAGAAGTGATCTTCCGTAGTGTTTTATAATATTTACTTGTTATTTTTGTGTACTCCTTTGTGAGGAAGAGGGATATTTGATATTTACTGAGTGATGGATGGATAGGAATCTTTAATATCAAACTGGGTTAATGCGCAGTGATGCATGTCATAAAAGAATCAGTCTATTGTGTTTTAAACCTAAAGTTGTTCGTAGTGCATAGTTCTTCTTCGTTATATTAGTATAATTTTACATATTTGTCTTTTTGTTTGGTTTATCGGACTACATGTTGCTTTAGATCTGAAACGCTTCTTTTTTTTTTTTTTTTTTGGTGGAGAGGCTTTTAGCGTGATGAATGTTCTTAGTTAAGCGAAAAAAATATGCAATTATCTAGGTACATTTTTGGGCTTCGTGTTTAAATTCATGTTCTGTTGCTTTAGGTGGAGTCATTATATATTGGGTAAAATTTCCTGAAGTAACGTGTTGGCTTTTAGTGTATATATATATATATGACGCTAACCGCCCCCAGTCTCATGCTGTATGTTGCGCGCGTTAACTGGTCGTAAGTTAGTCGCACCTGAGTCTGCAGCTGTCTGTTTGTTTCCATTCCGCCCCCAGGTGATCGAAGATGTCAAATAATCAGTCAAACAAAATCTTTCACTTCCTCTGCCACGTTGTGATCTCAGAGAAAGCTCCGGACCTGAGAAAAAGAGGCGGTCGCCTTCGTACTGCACTCTTCGATAACTGAAAATTAAGAGACAGTTGGGTGCATATGCATAAATAAGGGAAACAAAAGAGAGAGGGTAAAAAAAATTAAAAGAAAATACAATGCAACTTTTTTCAGAGTCCACAAATTACTTGCTGCTATTATATCTATTTGTCATTCGAGGGAATACAGTATTTATGCTCCTCTCCCCTTGGTTCTAAGAGAGAGGAAGAATCTTTCCGCGTCTTCACTCAACGCGTTTCGTGCATCTCTCTCTCTCTCTCTCTCTCTCTCTCTCTCTCTCCTCTCTCTCTCTCTAACGTATCTCTGATTGTTCTGATTTGTTTTTTGTTTTTTTAATCCGTCGCCTTTTTGTTGAAGCCGTTTTAATATGGCGTGGAGTTGTAAGTGATCGGAATGTTTCTCCATAAAAATCTAATGTCAATTTCGTGTAGCTCATTTAAATCACCCGCTTACCGTTTTCGAGTTGATGTCTGCCATTCTGGAAGTTTAAAGACAAGATTCTGTTAACTTTATTCACCTGTCAGCGTTAAATACAATTCCATCCTTACGTGGGTGTTTTTTTGTTTTGTTTTTTTGTTTTTTTAGAATAGACCGATAATTTCCATTTTCAGGTGATCCTTTATTTCCTTCTCCAAGAGAGAGAAAGGGGGAGGATAGCAACAAGGAAGAAAGTAACAGAATTCTCTCTTCGCAAGGCCAGCTGGTCTTTTAGTCTTTATTAAATTACTATCATATCAGTCGATGTCATTTTCGTGAATGCCTTGTATATCTCCTTACTTTTTTCTCTCGGCCAACTCAGCTTTTATTTCTTTCTTCCTCTTTTTCTTAAACCCTTCCTAAGAAAAAGAAAAAATATACACACAGAGATATTCTTCAAATGCCTATTCGTGGTTCGAATCCAGGGTTCGTCGATTTTTGGTTTAACGTGTGTGCATACGGAGCACTTACACACGCGCGCGTGCATATATAAAGCAGAAAGAAAATTTTCTTTCCTGACGCGTTTTGTTCTTTCATGGACTTTAAAAGGCAAATGTAAGAGAAAACACGCCAATAAAGAAAAGTTTTCCTTTTGTCTTTATTCATATTGTCTTTTTAACAGGCTTGCCTCCCAGAGAGTAAAACACTACGCCTCCTTGGCCTTACACTTTCGGCGGACCTCAAATGGAATGACTATATCGAATCCATTGCCAAATCCGCTGCTATGAAAGTCGGCTCCCTGTACAGGGCCCGGAAGTTTTTCCCACCTGAATCTATTCTGCACATATACAAATCTACCATCCGCCCGTGTATTGAATATTGCTGCCATATCTGGTCGGGTGCCCCTGCTGCTCTCCTTGGGCTTCTTGACAAAACACAAAGGAGGATCTGTAACGTGGTTGATACTGACTTGGCAGACCGGCTGCAACCACTCTCTCACCGGCGTGATGTGGCTTCCCTGTGCCTCTTCTACAAGTACTTTCATGGCTTCTGCGCCGATGAACTTAGAGCACTGGTGCCGCCTAAGCAAGAATTTACACGAGATACTAGATTAGCAACTAGGTCCCACCCTTTTACAGTTAAACAGATAAGATGTAACCGTAAATTCTACTCCAACAGCTTCTTTTCTCGCGCTTCCCGCCTGTGGAATTCCCTTCCACAAGTCTGCTTTCCCGACAGCTACAATCTCCAGGTGTTTAAATGTAGGGTCAATAGACACCCCCTATCACACTAACTCCCAGTTATTCTCAGAACACTCTCATCTACCCAACCCTCATTCTCGGTATCCTTACCTGCCTATCACCCACCCTCTGACATTTCCTATATTTAACCATCCTTTCTCCACTCTATGTAGCCCCCTGCGCAGTAGTGGCAGTGAAATGCCTTGCTCGGGGTGAAACGCTTATAAAAAAATATATATTGTGTGTGGGGCTGGGAAAAGATGTGTCGATCTGTGTATGTGGGCGGGATAGTTGGACAAAGATCTCGTCATTTTATTTTTCACTACTTATTTTTATCTAATAAATTATTTCCCATGTTTCATCCTTTTAGTCTATTAAGGTTTGATGCCTAACCACGTACGTATACATTTATCTCAGTCGATAAATAACTTTTACTCCCGATCTTTTTTTTCATTTTGATATCACTTTTTCATTACTCAGCCTTTTATATCTTCCTCTGTTACTCTAAAGTTAAACAGATCAGAATTTGCCTGATACAATGAAATTAATTTCGTATCTGTGCATTTTTCTTTATATTATTTTAATGTCGCATCTTCTACATATCTTTCTTTATATCGATTTCTTTTAAACTGTGATCTCCATTACTACATTAGTGCTATTATCTATCGTATCTCAAAACTTCAAAGTGTTTTCTATGACGTTTGCGTACCAAATATTCACTTTGTATTTCTTTATCGTTATAATTTCTCAAATATTTCATTGTCAATCACGTCTCGCACAATATATTCTTTCTACTTGATTTTTATGTCTGTTTGTATGCATTTTATTAATTTTTTTTATCATTTCTCTTCACTATTTCTCTCTCGCACCACTTCTTTTGTTGTGTACGTGTTTGGGTCCGATTATGAATGCACTCAAGATTTAAAAACTTAAACAAAACACTAAGCCGTCAATTCCCTTGATAAAAAAGACTCGTAGGTGGCGACAGATCACGGAGATTTTCAGTTTAAAAGATAATAAAGCCAAAGCAGGAACATTGACTACATTCGTGATTCGATATCAATCGGCAAAGTGCACGAATGCAAAAATCAGAAACAAAATTTTGGAGAGATTCCTTTCCCCAGAGTATAAACAATAATGTGAAGTATCTGCTTAATTATAATTATAACAATAAATAATTCCACCGTCTGAGTATCACTAATTGAATAAATATTGATCGCTATGTGATATATTGTTTGGCGTGTGTCAATAATAGCAGAACTTGCAGATTTCACAAACCAGAAATTTTACCTGAAATTATTTAGTATCTGATTATAATGAAGTAGAATTTAACAGAGCAGTGATTTAACTGGATGTTGTCTGTTATGGGAAAACACACCTATTCCTCAGATAATGGACTCTCTCTCTCTCTCTCCTATATTAATAAGAGTTCAAAGGAAGTTCTTGGGAAATTCATAGGAGTTCTTTAGACTTCCATTGGAGTTAAATAGAACTACTAAGAAGTTAGTTTTCAGTGGAAAATTACCAAGATACTATCATTTTGGGTACGTTAAGTCGTTTAGCAACCGACATACCACGATTACAACCTTCAGTGCGAAAACTATACCACAACATTGTCTCCAAGAAATATTTAAGTACAGCTCTCGATATCCGAGTGTTGGTTCCATCAAGCTTAGACTCTAGGGTTTTAGTTAATGTCCAAACAGTGGTACCATACCAATCACTGTTAGGGATATTGATTTCTTGCTTTTGTAAAAAAAAATAGTGACATCAGGTCAAAGGGAAAGTGGAGAGAGGCTGGTCAACATTAGCTTTTCTAAACCTAGCTAATCAGATTTACAGCCCATTCATACATTAAAATTTACTCATTCATCACAAGAATCCATCCATTGCCATTCAATCCGGCATATTCCACAATATTACGTATTCACAAAGAACCTAAAAAACCTTTATGACGTAATCTCATATTGACCAAATTTCCTTTGGGGTGGGGGTGAATTTTCTTACAAAAATATATAAATTTAAATACATGAAGTTAATATACATTTTGTGGCAATAACGAAAAGTAATAATTAGTTGGTGCAAGGTTAGGTGAACATGGCCGGGGGAGTAAATCAAACAATACGAAAACTTTTTCCCTCTGTTATTCTTTCATTACGCGGTCTTGCATTGCCATGGAGAAGAACAAGGTTTTTCCTATTGACGAGCGCAAGGCGCTTTTCGACCAAAATTGTATGGTCATGTTGCAGCTGCTGAACATATAAAAGTGCATTTAGTGTTTGATTACGTTCTAAAGACTTTAAATGAATAATACCTTGACGAGCCCACTACACGAACATTACTTTTCTTCCATGGAGATCAGCTTTTGGATTTGGTTGTGGAGATGTGTCCTTGTTAATCCACTGCCTTTTGACTTGAATTTTGTTCTATGAAACCCATTTTTCATCAATGTTAGGATATATTTAAGGAATGACTAATTTCCCTGTTGTAAAAAGGAAACTTTGTCCTTTCGCTAAGAGCATGTGAAACTCAAACACCCAGAATGTAGGCTTTTTCTATCTTTCTTAAGTGTCGATATATGGTAAATTGTGGTGTATTTAACACCTTTGCCAAATCCGAAGTACTTAACTGTTGATTGACTTCCACAAATGATTTTAGATCTTCATCATGAAAATCCGATGAACGCCTCAATATGGGTTCATCTTCTAAGGACATTTCTCCAAAACGGAACTTTGCTAACGAATTTCATCCCTACTAGCTACTTATAACTCTTTGACCGATAAACACGTATTTTTGTAGATGCCGCCACATAATTATTTATTATTATTATTATTATTATTATTAGTAGTAGTAGTAGTAGTAGTAGTAGTAGTAGTATATATTATTATTATTATTATGTCATTTTTCATCATATTTCGATTTCTGCATTGGTCTCACTACCAACCAAGTCTGCGGGGAGACCTAAGGCAGGTAGTGGCGTGTTGTTATGACTCCATTTCATGTTTTTCTATCCTCCCTATCATCCCCAGCATTACATAGATAACGTTTTCCTTAGTGTGTGGGCTGTACTTAATAATACAATTTTTTGTATATCTCTTAAGCTGGGGTTTCCAGGGATTCTTTCAATGTGTTGTTTTGTTCCATTTTTTATCATTCCAAGTGCACCTACTATCACTGGCACAACTCTTGTTTTCAATTTCCACATTTTTTCTATTTCAATTTCCAGGTCTTTATATTTTGACAGTTTTTCAAATTCCTTGATTGCTATGTTACAATCCGCTGGACAAGCCATATCAATTAATAGACAAGTTTTCTCCTTCTGGTTTTTAACAATAATGTCTGGCCTGTTTGCTTCAATTTTTCTGTCTGTGTAGATGGTGTAATCCCATAGAATGGTTACATCTTCTATTTCTGTAACCGGTGCTGGATGATGTTCATACCAGTGTTTGTTTACAGCTTTTCCATAATGTTTGCACATTGCCCAATGTAAATATTGCCCAACTCTATCGTGGCGATTTTTATATTCGTTTGGGGCAAGCACAGAACAGCCTGAGATTAGGTGGTCTATTGTTTCTTGGTGTTTATCACAAAACCTGCATTTTGGATCCATATTATTATGCATAATATTTGCCTGAAAGTTTCTCGTGAAAAGACTTTGGTCTTGTGCTGCAAGTATAAATCCTTCAGTTTCAGACTTTAATCCAGATGCACGTAACCATCGATGAGTATTAACTTTGTCAACATTGGATTTATTGGCACGTACTGGATATTGGCCATGCAGGGGTTTTATTTTACTTTAACTCGCATAAAATTATGGGATGTAAGTACATTTTTAATTCCTCTAATGGAATTAAATAATTATTGTCTATTCCACTGTCTACGCTGCCATTGCCGAGGCAAAACCTAAGATATATTAGTTTACTCCAAATTTCTTTTAACAGCTACCTGTAATTAGCAGCCAAGATGATACTTTCATTATTACAATTTGTTTACAGAAACGGAAATTACTTATGACTCAAACTAATAAGTGTTGCAACTTTTACAGTAATAATATTGGTAATAGTAAAAGTTTTAACAGTGGATTGTGATAGATTGTGGAACACATCTTCTTCTATGTGCCTTGTCTCTTCAGGATGTAGGCGATCATGGCTTTCCACGTTTCCCTATCCCTGGTGACTCTTAGCACGCCTTCTCCTGTTACACCATGCAACCCTCGTTCCATCATCCACCTGATTAATTCCTTCAGATACGTTATCCGTTGCTTTCCCCTGTCTCTTTTTCCCTCTATCTGGCCTGTTAGTATCAGGTTCTCCAAGCCCTCCTTCCTCATTGCATGTCCCAGGAACTTCAGCTGTCTCTTCCTGATGCCCAGCATTAATTTCCTTATTGTTTTCATCATTTCTAAGACCTCATCATTGCTCACATGCTCGATCCATGGTATTCACAGCATCCTTCTGTAGAACCACATTTCAGTTGCTTCAAGTTTTTCCTTCATCTTTGATGATATTGTCCAGCATTCACTGCCATATTGAAGAACTAACAACACATAGCAATCCAGTACTCTCTTCTTTGTTTCTAGTGAAATTGTCCTGTTTCTTAATACTTGACTCAACTTCTGGAATGCTTCCTTCGCCATGCCAATTTACCTAATGACGAAAATAAGTCCTCTGAGTAAATGGTATCATGGTTGAGACTAAGAACTACAATTATACCTGCTTAGAGCCAAATCCGAAGCAAAAACTAAAATAAAAGGGCCGAAAAAAATACAGACATACAGACAGATAAACAGACACACACAAACATCTTGCCTTTTATATATATATATATATATATATATATATTATCGATTTTTTATATCTATTATAAGAACTGCAACATTGAAACTTCTGAATATCGTTTCTTATGTATGGGTGTATCACATTTGATTAAAATCGGACCATTCCTTCTATAACCGGATTTTTTTCGGTTATCGATTTTCGATTTTTATACCTCGACACAAAACCTAGCTAAGAGCACTCGCAGATGCTTATAATACAACTGTGTAAATTTTCAAGAAAATTGGTTCAGCCGTTTCGGAGTCTATAGGTAACGGACACACACACACACACAAAGTTCTATTTATAAATAAGTTTAGATTTTTTTTAGTTATTTTTCAGGGAGCAACATCTGCACATAGCGTAAATTCATAATAGCTACAAAGAAATCTACTAGTATCAGTGAACACTTGCACATATGGTAATAGGCAAGAAAACAGAAATATGGTATTGCTGTTAAATGAAGTCCCAAAATCTACATACAGAAAAGCAAATTCCAATAATTTTATATCAACAAAAACACACACAAAGCAAGCAGCAATATATTAGGTGGTTACAAAATTAATAGCCGCTCAAAGTGTTGTATTTTCAAAAGCCATTTTAAAATAGTATTCACGATACATATTATGTGAATTTCGGTATACATAATAATTGATGCGTGCTCTTGAATATTTTTGAACTTATTTTCGGACAGAAATATTATTGAAGCATAGAAGCTCTTAATTATGAACATGACAAAACATGATCTTTGTTTAATTTTCTTGCATAAGTTCAAACTTGGGCACAGTGCCTCCCAAACTTCTGTCAATATCAACAGAGTATGGTCAGATCGGTCCACCAATGATCGGACAGTATGAAGGTGGTTCAAGAAATTCTGTACTGGTGATGAGAGACTTGAAGATGAAGAACATAGTGGGTGATCATGCAGTCTTGACAATGAACAACTGCAAGCAGTTGTTGAGCAAAACCCACATCAAAGTGTCAGAGAAATGTCTCAGACGCTTGGTACTGTAACAGTCTCACGCCATTTGCAGAATATTGGCAAGCTGAAAAAGATCGATAAATGAGTTCCTCATAATCTCAATGAAAATCAAAAACTTAGGCATTTTGAAGTATGCTCTATGATCTTTCTATGTAACATTAATGATCCCTTTCTTTACCGAATAGCCACTCGTAATGAAAAGTGGATACTTTATGATAAACGTAAACGATCAGGTCAATGGCTTGATCGAGATGAGTCCCCCAAACATTTTCCAAAGCCAAAGTTGCATCAGTAAAAGATTATGTTGATTGTCTGTGGTCTACAATTGGTGTTATCTACTACCGCTTTCTGGCCAATCAGAGCATTAATGCAGGGCTTTACTGCAATCAACTTGCTGAAATGCATGTACATCTGCAAAAAATGAAACCTGCATTGGTGAATCGACGTAGTCCAAATTTTGTTCCACGATAATATGCAGCTACATATTGCAAGAGTGACGTTGATACATGATACTGTTGTACTGGACGCATGGTAATTTTTTCGTGCATTTTTTCGAAAAAAAACCCGGCGTCTAATAGGACAGCAAATACGGTAACTGGTCAAAAGACACGTATTAACTTATACTTGCACTTAGCTTACGGGGAGCTGGCTAGATTATTTTATTTAATAAAATGTAAGACCATCTGTGAAAAAAAACTATGTAAGTTTATTCTAAAAATTATTAAAACATATTTTTCTTTCAACGCATTCACCTCAAGCAAAGCAGTAAATTCACTAAGACACAATGGGTCACAGACCGCTGAAGTATATGATACAAATCTTATGTTATCCATTCAGTCAGGTAAGTGCCAGATGTGATACACGCTTGGGCGATCATGTCTCGAAAGAGACATGACTGACTGACTGACTGACTGACTGGGCAGAAGATTATCCCGCAGTAGGTTGCCATTGCTTTCTGCGGTAGACTGGTTGCCGACCAAGGCTATAGAACCCAATCTGTCCTGCTATTTAACCCATAAGGGTATTTGCGCATAAGTGAATACAATGGATTCAACTGGAATTCGAACTCGGCTCCCCGGTTTCTCGTTCCGAGCCTATATCCACTGTACCACAACGCACATTGCACACCCGCAAAATCAAATTCAAACGACTTCAACGTTTGGGAAAAACCCAAAGTAAAATTGCACACCCGCAAAAGAGGATTCAAACAGCTAAAAGCTTTTCTTTTTCACAAGTCAGTGTGGAAAGTGGAACCCTAGATCCTGATTATTTGACAAATCGAGAAATTCGAAATACGTCAGCGAAACGTTTTTTTTTTTTTTTTTTTTTTCACAGCTAAAGAAAAAAAAATGATTCTGGGAATTCACTATTTAAGGAGGTCCTCTAAGCGGTCACAGTCAGTCAAAGGGCCAGGGAGAAACAGCTGTCGGTCGATCAGTCAATCAAACAAGCAGTCGCCCTGACAGTCAGCGAGTCAGAAGAGGCAGTCAGCCACGCCAGTCAAACCCGAAAAACGCAGTGTCAGATATGCACAGTCAGATAGGCGCCGACATCAAAGGACCAGTGCTGACAAACAGATCCGTCACCGACTCAACTGCTACGTATGAGAAGAAGAAAGAGAGCAACAAAATACCTGCCACGGCCGGAAACCCTTTCACCTTTCTATCTATCTATCTATCTATCTATCTATCTATCTATCTATCATAGTCTCTCTATCTATCTCTGTTCAAACCCAAACAAACGGGAATATATTGTGAAATTTCTCCATAAAATGGAGGAATGAATTTGAATGATGAGATGGAATGCTTATTTCTTCCTTCATAATTATAAGCTTTTTAAAGAACCTGGGCCTTATGAATTTAAAAGCATAAAAACTGCACTACTAATCGAAAGATTATCCGGATTTGAAAAGGGTTTATTTGAAATAATCAGCAATATGTCTTTTAACAAAAGGAAGAATAATTTTCAAAGACACCTTGACCATGTTTTAAATATGAAAACATCAGACAAAGTGTTTAAGTCTGACAAAACATTTTATTCTACAAAATTACCACTAAGTATTATACTACTTTTATTTAAAAATAATTAACTAAAAATTATTAAAAAAGGCAAACAATAACTCACTTAATTTACTTGATAAAATATTACAAACAATCCGGCTTTCTCTTTTCCAATCTTTTCACTTTTCTTTTTTTTTTTTTTTTTTTCAATTGGAGTAGATGTGGTACTATAACTTCACGATACCGGGTTGGCCGATGGTTTCGTGATTACCACATGTTCCAGACTGGATGTTCTCTGATCCCTTCCGCGCCCACGTTGTTTCTTAAGATCCGCGAAAGGGGGGATGGATACAATTCAGTCGATGGAGTGTTGAATTTGGCGTCGGAGTAGGAGAATAGCTGCCACACCATCAGAGAAATGAAGAAAAGCGTTTGTTATAAACAGTAACAAACATTTATTTACACTCGTATACAATAATTTCTTATCAAGTTAAAACTAACACCGCGAAGTGAGGGGTGAATGTAGTTGACTGGCGGAAAAAAGTTTCTTTAACTCGAAGAAATCTTAACTGCAATTAAGCAGTGTCATTGATGGAGTATGCAGTGGTAACGGATTCGGTTCTGGGCAGCGAAGAATGACCGACTCGATTTTTTGCTCTGGGTGTTCTCTATTTATGGGTCCGAATCCCGAATAATTAACTCCTGATTGGTCAGCCAATAGGGATCACCGGCCAATGGCTATCGTCGTAACAACCCCACTGGGTTGCATCCGATTGGTTTAGATAATCAGCCAATTAGTCGCAGTCATCGGGGTGGGCTAACAAGAAGCAGGCCCTGTGGTTGGTTGATCAATGATTTATTACTTTGTGTCACACTTGCACTCAATCCCCGAGTGAAGCAACCCACCTGTTTGCCATGCTCAAAATATGTTTATATTTTGAAATTGAAGTAATTTTTGACATGCCATTACACCTGCAGAGTGTTTTGTTTTAGTGACAGTTTATAGGTCAGCCTTCCGCTTGGGTCTAGATATCTTTATACCTGCACCTGGTTTTTAAAAATGTTGAATATCCAGAATGAACTTATTTTCATAATGGTTTAATAAAATAATTATTATAATGATTTAATTAATTATTATTTAATTAATTTTCATTTAATTAATTTTCATTTAATTAATTTCGCCAGTCAACTTTTTGACACTTGAATGAAAGTGTCATATAGATAAACTAAACTATCGCCCGGTTCACACTCCAACCACGTCTATTGTACAGGTGTAGAGGCTCATCCCTTGTTCCCTGTTTAGGATGTGGTTTCCGGCTTTCTCTTTTCCAATCTTTTTACTTTTCTTTTTTTTTCTTTTTCTTTTTTTTTTAATTGGAGTAGATAGACTAAACTATCGCCCGGTTCACACTCCACCCACGTCAATTGAACAGGTGTAGAGGCTCATCCCTTGTTCCTTGTTTAGGATGTGATTTCCGGCTTTCTCTTTTCCAATCTTTTCCCTCTTACATAGCTCCCTGCACACCAGTGGCGTTACCGCCTTGCTCAGGGTGATATGATTAAAAAAAATAAATATCTCTCATCAACCAGAAAGAATAAGTAATCCAAGCGTTTTGACTTAAGTAGACTTAATTCATCGTTTTTGCGCACATATTCTACGAATTACTCTCTCTCTCTCTCTCTCTCTCTCTCTCTCTCTCTCTCTCTCTCTCTCTCTCTCTCTCTCTCTCTGGGAATTCATATTCACACCCCTTTCCAACACAACTTGAAACACTTTCCTTTACCAGCTACTTAGCGGTTGACACATAAAAGGAAAAGAAACTTGGTGCTACTACTCTGTTTAATTAAAGACTCAAAACAGACACTTTTATATTCAACCAACATTCACTCAAACCAAGAATAATCAGGAAGATACATTAAAAATCAGAGTGTCAGTATATTTGGAGATAGCCATTTACAGTGCATTTAACTTTTTGATGATCAAAGTTGGCTGGAAAGCATGGAGCCGGAAGAGAGTTCCATATGCAAGAAAAAATTGTTAACATATAACTTACGATAACATCTAACCAACTCAACTACAAATTGATGAGACCTCGATGCCAGTCTAGTCAGTTGTGCCATACGTGATACACGCATTGGGCGATCATGTCTCTTTCGAGACATGCCTAACTGGGCAGAAGATTATCCCGCAGTAGGTCGCCATTGCTTTCTACGGAAGACTGGTTACCAACCAAGACTATAGAACCCAATCTGTCCTGTTTTTTAACCCATAACTGCAGGGAAGAGACAGATTAATACCTTTCACAAATGTATTTGTGTGCAAGTGAATGTAAGAAATTTAGCTGGAATTCGAACTCGGCTCCCCGATTTGTCATTCCGAGTCGATATCCACTGCACCACAACGCAAATCCAGTCTAGTACTGCGCTTAAATTCAAAATGTCTAAGTATTATAGCGAAAAGCTAACTCGAATAATAAAAGTTTTTCTAGAAAAAGCACAGAGAAGCAATTTAACAGTGGTGGGATATCGACTGAAGCTGAGATGCCAGGCCAGGACCAATAATATTGCTGATTCCTCAAAATAACGTTATTCAAATAAATATTTATCAAATAACATGTAAATTGCCAATTAAAATCAATCGTTTGTCTCAGTCGATTTAAAATTTGATAACAATATAAACAAGACACTATCGAATACGACGAACAGATTATTATTATCAGAGTGTCAATATATTTGGGGGGAAAATATAAAACACCAACTATCAATAGATCGTATTGAATCGCCACTGTTGTGTATTAACAAAAGATGTGGAAATTAACAATGAAATTGAAAGTCACATTTTTAACTCAGTGCATTGAGTTGGCAGGCATATTCCCACACCGGGTTAATTAAAAATAAAAGAAAATGCACGATCGATTCTTTCATAATGTTTTTGAAAATGGTTCGTTTATCTTATTCCATTTTATTTGAAAATACTGAAAAGAAATAGTTATTATTAGCAAGTAGAAAAGTTGAAATGAGTTTGGTTAGCCAGTTTATTCTTGAAGGTATTTTATATAGGGTATGCATTAAGTACAATCTAAAAAATGCATCGCTATGGGACAGTGTACTGAAATTTTTACAATTATGCAGCTTAAATCTTTTCTTAAAAATTGTTGAATAGACATCATGCAAGCATTGTTGCGTCAATACTAATCAAAAAAAAAATTTAAATATTAAAATAATTTTAATCTTAGGGACATCTTCATAAAAAAAAGTATTTCAGCTTATTTTTCAAGTACTAAATACACACTGAATTTTCTGGTTACAGTTCGTTTAAAAATAATTTTACTGAACTCAGAAAAATTGTGGATCGTTTCTCAAAAATTCAAATTGTGGGCGTGCTTTAAATCTATCATGTCAGAATACGTGGTGCATGCCTTTTATAAAACCTGCATATTTTTTTAGGAAAAGTCATTGAATATTTATTAAAAAAGAAATTTTGCGGCTTGATTGCTCTACAATATGCACCCCGTATGACTCAGTCATTAAATAAATTAACTTATTAACAATTATGGTAGTTAATTTATTTTGTAACAGCCGACGAAAAGTGTGATACAGAAATCTGAAAACATATAGAAATAGAGAAAGATGCCATTCATAAATTAAGCAAAGTATTAAGTGATCAGGAAATGTTTTTAAAAACAAAGAAATGAATATTGGAGTGTTATACGATATCTAATCTTCTATATGACAGTAAATGTTAGACAATTTCTTCGCAGATAGAGAAGAGACGTGAAGTAACAGATGTGGTTCTACTGATGAATGCTGAGAATAGCATAAACAGAATATGCGGAACGAAGAATTTTAAGGAAAATAGGAACGATTATGAAAATACTATTGGTAATCAGAATGAAACAGCTAATGTTTGAAGAATTTAACACTCACAGAGAAAATGAAGAGAGAGCAGTAGATGAAATAGCAAATATTCTACTTGAGGAATGAGTAAAAAGATGGTAGAACAAGGACCACAAAGAAAAAATGGTTGGTATTTGAGCAAGAGTTACCGGGGACAAAAATTTGATGGAGAGCTAGGTCGACGAAATCATGACAAAAACAAAAAAGACAAGGCATATTTGGGAGAAAAAAGTTCGACTTTCTAATTTTCAAAAATAAGGTTCTGACTACTTTGTCCCCACACATAGCAAAAATAAATCAGTTGTTATCTAAGCACAGTGAAACAAGCAAATCATGGGTCAGTCAGTTAAGTTCCATACCTGAAACACGCTTGGGCGATCATGTCTCAAAGATTATCCCGAATAGGTTGCCATTGCTTTCTGCGGTAGACTGGTTGCCACCCAAGGCTATAGAACCCAATCTGTCCTGTTATTTACCCCATAACTGGAAGGAAGAGACGAATTAATACCTTTCCCAAGGGTATCTGCGCGTAAGTGAATGCAAAGAATTCAACTGGAATTCGAACTCGGCTCCCCGATTTCTCGTTCCTAGCCGATATCCACTGCACCACAATGCACATCCAACGCAATTCATGGGTATTGGCACTATTACTAGTATGTATTCTCAATTCCAGTTGAATTCGTTGTATTCACTTATGTGCAAATACCCTTAAGAAAGGTATTAATCCGTCGCTTCTCCATTCAGCTATTGCCTTGGTTGGCGACCAGTTTACTGCAGAATGTAATGGGAACCTACTGTGGGAAAATCTTCTGCCCAGTGTCATGTCTCCTTCGAGAGATGATCGCCCAAGTGTGTATCACTTATGGCACTTAAGTGGCTGTCTCTCATGTGGAATTTTGAGTCTTTGAAAACGTTAGTCAAGCCTAGCTACATAATTAGACGATTCTTTGTAGTTGTATATAAAGTAACCATAATTAACCAATGCAGTTTTATGTAGAGTAACTATAGCTTAAAAATACAGGAATTCTCATTTTTGTAAACTCATATCAAGGGTTCAAAGGCACTTCGACGTGGGGTAATGGCTAGCATGCTTGTTTCACTAGATCCATAACATCCGAGTAGAGAGTTCGATCCTCACTGGGTTCTCCTACTTTCAACCTTTTTCCACATCAAAGCTGCTTAATAAATCGCTATATCAATGGTTCAGTTTTGCATTATATATGCACTTCCAAGTCATTCGCTTCCATTTCAAAATTTTAAAAATTCCAGAAATTAAGTTTCGATTCAATCAAAGCAGATACACGACATAGAAAAATGATTTTCATAAAAAAATATTCGACCTCTCTTGTTTACAATGTAAATAATTTCTTGTATTTAGTAGACATTCTGATGACACTATCATTTACTCTCGTCTAAGAAATCTGCCAAGGCTGACAAAGTTAACTTCGCTGCTCCTCTAGAAAAGGACCTCCAATTTTTTTATGGAAGGGAGTAGGAAATTGCTAGTAAATTTTAATGCTTCCAAAACGAAGCTGCTCTTCTTTAACCCCTATAAAAACTTTCTTACCTACCACCAGTATGGATGACGCTAGTCTCCGAGAAAGTAACACACTTCGCCTCCTTGGCCTCTCTCTCTCAACCGACCTCGAGTGGAATGATTCCATTGAATCTATAGCTGCATCTACCGCTAGTCAGTTTGAACCTCTCTGTCAGGCGACAAAGTTTTTCTCGTCAGAATTCATCTTGCACATTTATAAATCTACCATTCGTCTGTGCATTAAATATTGTTGCCATATCTAGTCAGGTGTTCCTGCTATTCATCTCAAGATTCTCGACAAAAACTAGAGGTGGATTTGCAACATAATCCATTTCTTTTCTCGCACTTCCTGTCTGTGAAACTCCTTTCCGTATACTTGCTTCCCTGGTAGTTACAATCTCCAAAAGTTTAAATGCAACGTCATTTGTCATTTTCTATCTCCCTAAATTACATCCACCTCTCATCTTTTTTCGGCATCCCCTGTACCCTGATTTTCACTCTCTGTAACCCCCTTTACCCCAGTGGCAATCCTGCCTTGCTTGTAAAATTGTAAATAATATCACTGCTACCAAAGCTGTTAGCAACAGACGAAACTTTACTATTAAATTCACATAATTATTTAAAACCACTTTTGTGTTGAGCGATGAAAATTTAGAGAGGTTGATTTTGTCACTTTCATGCAATTTTGACTCTAGCCATATATCAATGATTTTATCTTTATTAGATAGATAGATAGATAGATAGATAGATAGATAGATAGATAGATAGATAGATAGATAGATGCATCGTTGAATGTGTGTACACGTAGCAACAATGAATACAATAATATCAATGCTCTCAGTGGCCACTATTGTCCTTAAATGTCGTCTTCATCATAGTTTGTTGAGCTAAAATCTTGAACCTTTTTCTACATAAATTTGTATGTAAATTCAACTTCATTTTGCTAAGTAAAACTAGCACCGTTTACAGATCAGATGCAAAGATATTTTTCTTACTATGTTAGAAACAACTGAGAATTGCAATAAGCTGACATGAACTAAAAATAAAATTAAAATGAAACACAAAATTTGCAAAAAATTGACAAAAGCATAAAAACTGGTCTAAGTATAATTTTACACCCGTACCTTAATCAAATGCAATCATATTACTTTCTCACTTTAACATCATAGTTATGAGTTCGAAGAACCTCACATTAAGGTTAAAATCTCTTACGGTAATACTACATCAGTGTGCAAAAGTTTAGGGTTAACTGCATAAAATGTAGGTACCTCAAGTAATTTTCGATACCTTTTAAAGGGAATTTTTAATAAATGAAAAAGCTTTTTGAAGCTTCCATATTAGCTGCACTTGAAAGCTAAAGGACTGAACTTACTATTTCCAGTAAGCAAAATACTCTGATGTATTTCAAATATAAATTATATTGATTGGAATCAAATTATTCTGGTCGATTTAATTGAAATAATTGAAATCGGCCATTTTGACACATTTGTAAAAAGAAACAGTTAATTCTCTGCATTTAAAAGCTTCAAAAAATAAATTATACCTTCTGAAACTTTATTTGACGAATGTTAGCGTATTTAAAGTATAATTATACTGATTTGAAAAAATATTATTTAATTTAAATTTAAAATAACAAAGAAATTGAGCCATTTAATGTTGAAATTCTTCTATTTAATTAACATGGATGTAAGTTGCTTTGTCAAGTCATTGTAGGCTAACATTAGCTTCCTTTTTTACACTAAAATCATGGCTAAAAATTTTGATGAAACCAAGGTTGTGACTTTGAAGGGGAAGATAACTCAAGGAGAGATAGTCAGGCGACTGGATATTTCGAGGAACAGTGTCCAAACTACCCATGTGGATGTGCTTTAAGTGCAAAGAAAATCGGAAAACCACAAAGATTATACAAGATAAAGGAAAAAATAGTGTGAAAGTGTCGGTAAGAATGAAAAATTAATAACCAGACAATTGAGGAGTGAAAGCAGTCTTAACAGTGAGGTTTCAGATGATACAGTATGCAAAGCATTATGAGAAAAAAACTACTTGAACGTGAGTATAGCTGCACAAATGCACCATTAACCAAAAAACATTTGAGTAGATTGAAATGGTCAAAAGAACATCTAACATGGGATGATGGAAAGTGACAAAAAGTAATTTTTAGTGATGAATGCAAAGTTACATTCTAATGCAAAAGAATACGCAAAAAGACCAGTGGAAGACAGAAATAATGCAAGATCCACCACAAATACAGTAAAACATTGTTTGTGAGGGACAAGCAATGGCGTCAGGTTGCATCGAAAACGATGATAGAAGAAATTTGATAAAAAGTGACTGCGAAGATGAAGGAATTTTTCAGCATGACAGTGCTCCTTGTCACACAAAAAAAGCAAAAAGGGTTCTTGTAGATGAAGATGTTCAACTTATAGAAGACAGGCCAGCACAAAGTTCTCAGCCCAATATAATCGAACCATTGTGGTGGAAACTGAAGAAGCAAATCTTCTTCTTCTATATGCCTTGTCCTTTCAGGACGTAGGCGATCATGACCTTCCATGTCTCCCTATCTCTGGTGGCTCTTAGTACGCTTTCTCCTGTAACGTCTCGCAGCCCCCGTCCATCTGCGATGTCGTCCATCTGCTCAGACCCTTCAAATATGTTATCCACTGCTTTCCTCTGTCTCTTTTTCCCTCTATCTGGGCTATTAGTATCAAGTTCTCCAAGCCCTCCTTCCTCATTGCATATCCCAGGAACTTCAGTTGAATCTTTCTGATGCTCAGTATTAATTTCCTTTTCGTTTCCATTCTTTCCAACACCTCGCCATTGCTCACATGCTCGGTCCACGATATCCGCAGCATCCTTCTGTAGAACCACACTTATTGTCTAACATTCACTGCCATATTGAAGAACTGACAACACATAGCAATCCAGTACTCTCTTCTTTGTTTCTAGTGAAAGTTTCCTGTGTCTTAATACTTCACTCAGCTCCTGGAACGCGTCCTTCGCAATGCCAATTCGCCTTTGGATCTCCGTGTCGCACCTTCCATCTTCCGTTAGAACACTTACCAGATATTTAAATTTTCGTACCTACTTGATTTTAACATCCCCCACCTGTATTTGGCATTTTGGGCAGCTCTTTTTGCTGATGACCATGCATTCGGTTTTCTTGCAGTTTATTTGTAGTCCCTTCTTGTCACTCTCTTCAATTATCTTCTGTAGGAGGTCCTAACCAAATAGACTACATAGAAGAAGCAAATGCTCCAACTAAAACCACGCAATCTCCATGAATGGAAAAAATGTACATTGAGTAAATATGGACCTAGTTCCGTTCAATACCATATCTAACCGAGGCAATCTTTTGAGGGAAAGGTGGCAACACTTATTACTAACTCCATACTTTGATGTTTTGCTCTTTTTTTAACAATAAAGATAATAAAGTTATAATTTAGCAAAAGAAAATTTCCTTTTTAACCTAAAAAAAAAAGAGTAGGTGAAATTTTGGCATGATACCTTTTTTTCAGTTTCACTATGCATAAGATGCTATTTCATACAACATTAATGAAAATTTAGTAACTTGTTTTCTGGGCCTCAAAGATCATAAAATGCACCGAGAAAAGTATATACTGCTAATCACACTTGATTTGGGGGGTAAACTTAACAAAAATAACTAATTTACTAAGGTTGCATAAAATTTTTGCATGCGTTTACAAGATTTATCCTTTTTGATCATCTATTGAAAAACAACGTGTTTATTTAGAACAGTTTATTTTTGGTGCTTCTATTGACCAAACTTTTGTATTTCACTTGATTGAGTTATTGAGATTGCATATCTTTTTATAAATTTCACCCACTTTTTATGAATACTATAGGAATGCTTGACGTAGATAAAACGTATCTTACCATTACAATATATTATTAATACAACTGCCATATTGTAAAACTTATATATGTGAGTAAAAACAAGGACATATGTATAATAGTTGAGAGAAAGTGCTTCGGCTACATATTTAAAGAAGTTAAAATTAGACAATAGTTTAACTATGCAGCGATCCTAATGCGTATTAAAAGATGGAAAAGATAAGTGAAATTAAGTCATACTGGTGAGCTGATTTGTTCGTAAAATGGGTTATTGCATAAATATAAAATCTTATATGAAAAACTACAACACTATGCTCCTTTCTACTACGTAAGAGCGAAGACATTATTAACCAATTAAGTGTTCAAACAGAGCATTTCTTGGCAAGCCTTGATTTTGAGCCTGTTAGTGGCGATTCTTATATCTTCTAATCAAAAACAAAGTAGGAAAAGATAGCTTCTTAGCCTAAAGATAAACACGATCGCTGCTCGGTAAAATTCGCTATTCATTCATGCTGTGTCAAATGGATAGTCGTGGAGTCAGTCAATATTTTCCGTTAAGTGAGAAATGGAAATCTTTGAAATTCGCATAGCCAGGGCAAATTTCAGAAAACATACCAAAACGAAAAATTGACAATTTGTTCTTCTGAAACCACTGTCCACAAGATGCAGACTAAATATTCCTCGAAAATACATCACTGATACTATAATTCTTCATTCAGCACTCATTGAAGATCCATCACTGTTACTATAATTCTTCATTTAGCACTCCTCGAAGATACATCAATGGTACCATAATTCTTCATTCAGCACTCCTCGAAGATACATCACTGATACTATAATTCTTCATTCAGCACTCCTCGAAGATACATCACTAATACTATAATTCTTCATTCAGCACTCCTTGAAGAAACATGACTGATACTATAATTCTTCATTTAGCACTCCTCGAGGATACATCAATGGTACCATAATTCTTCATTTAGCACTCCTCGAAGATACATCACTGGTACCATAATTCTACATTTAGCACTCCTCGAAGATACATCACTGATACTATAATTCTTCATTCAGCACACCTCCAAGATACATCACTGATACTATAATTCTTCATTCAGCACACCCAGAAAATATATCAGTGATACTATAATACTTCATTCAGCACTCCTCGAAGATACATGACTGACATTAAAATTCTTCATTAAGCACTCTTCGAAGATACATCACTGATACTATAATTCTTCATTCAGCACTCCTCAAAGATACATCACTGACACTAAAATTCTTCATTCAGCACTCCTCCAAGATACATCACTGATACTATAATTCTTCATTCAGCACTCCTCCAAGATACATCACTGACAGTATAATTCTTCATTCAGCACTCCTCGAACGTACATCGCTGACACTGAAATTCTTCATTCAGCACTCCTCGAAGATACATCACTGATACTATAATTCTACATTCAGCACTCTTCGAAGATACATCACTGATACTACAATTCTTCATTCAGCACACCCAGTAAATATATCACTGATACTATAATTCTTCATTCAGCACTCCTCAAAAATACATCACTGTTACTATAATTCTTCATTCAGCACTCCTCCAAGATACATCACTGATACTATAATTCTTCATTCAGCACTCCTCGAAGATACATCACTGACAGTATAATTCTTCATTCAGCACTTCTCGAAGATACATCACTGACATTAAAATTCTTCATTCAGCACTCCTCCAAGATACATCACTAATACTATAATTCTTCATTCAGTACTGCTCTATCACTCCTCCATCACTGATTCTATAATTCTTCATTCAGCATTCCTCCAAGATGCATCACTGATACTATAATTCTTCATTCAGCACACCCAGAAAATATATCACTGATACTATAATACTTCATTCAGCACTCCTCCAAGATACATCACTGATACTATAATTTTTCATTCAGCACTCCTCAAAGATACATCACTGTTACTATAATTCTTCATTCAGCACTCCTCCAAGATACATCACTGATACTATAATTCTTCATTCAGCACTCCTCGAAGATACATCACTGACAGTATAATTCTTCATTCAGCACTCCTCGAAGATACATCACTGACACTAAAATTCTTCATTCAGCACTCCTCGAAGATATATCACTGCTATTATAATTCTTCATTCAACAGTGCTCAAAGATACATCACTGATTCGATAATTCTTCATTCAGCACTCCTCCAAGATGCATCGCTGATTCTATAATACTTCATTCAGCACTCCTCAAAGATACATCACAGTTACTATAACTGTTCATTCAACACTCCTCAAAGATGCATCAATGGTACCATAATTCTTCATTCAGCACTCCTCGAAGATACATCCCTGATACTATAATTCTTCATTCAGCACTCCTCCAAGATACATCACTGACAGTATAATTCTTCATTCAGCACTCCTCGAACGTACATCGCTGACACTGAAATTCTTCATTCAGCACTCCTCGAAGATACATCACTGATACTATAATTCTACATTCAGCACTCTTCGAAGATACATCACTGATACTACAATTCTTCATTCAGCACACCCAGTAAATATATCACTGATACTATAATTCTTCATTCAGCACTCCTCAAAAATACATCACTGTTACTATAATTCTTCATTCAGCACTCCTCCAAGATACATCACTGATACTATAATTCTTCATTCAGCACTCCTCCAAGATACATCACTGACAGTATAATTCTTCATTCAGCACTTCTCGAAGATACATCACTGACATTAAAATTCTTCATTCAGCACTCCTCCAAGATACATCACTAATACTATAATTCTTCATTCAGTACTGCTCTATCACTCCTCCATCACTGATTCTATAATTCTTCATTCAGCATTCCTCCAAGATGCATCACTGATACTATAATTCTTCATTCAGCACACCCAGAAAATATATCACTGATACTATAATACTTCATTCAGCACTCCTCCAAGATACATCACTGATACTATAATTCTTCATTCAGCACTCCTCAAAGATACATCACTGTTACTATAATTCTTCATTCAGCACTCCTCCAAGATACATCACTGATACTATAATTCTTCATTCAGCACTCCTCGAAGATACATCACTGACAGTATAATTCTTCATTCAGCACTCCTCGAAGATACATCACTGACACTAAAATTCTTCATTCAGCACTCCTCGAAGATATATCACTGCTATTATAATTCTTCATTCAACAGTGCTCAAAGATACATCACTGATTCGATAATTCTTCATTCAGCACTCCTCCAAGATGCATCGCTGATTCTATAATACTTCATTCAGCACTCCTCAAAGATACATCACAGTTACTATAACTGTTCATTCAACACTCCTCAAAGATGCATCAATGGTACCATAATTCTTCATTCAGCACTCCTCGAAGATACATCCCTGATACTATAATTCTTCATTCAGCACTCCTCCAAGATACATCACTGACAGTATAATTCTTCATTCAGCACTCCTCGAACGTACATCGCTGACACTGAAATTCTTCATTCAGCACTCCTCGAAGATACATCACTGATACTATAATTCTACATTCAGCACTCTTCGAAGATACATCACTGATACTACAATTCTTCATTCAGCACACCCAGTAAATATATCACTGATACTATAATTCTTCATTCAGCACTCCTCAAAAATACATCACTGTTACTATAATTCTTCATTCAGCACTCCTCCAAGATACATCACTGATACTATAATTCTTCATTCAGCACTCCTCGAAGATACATCACTGACAGTATAATTCTTCATTCAGCACTTCTCGAAGATACATCACTGACATTAAAATTCTTCATTCAGCACTCCTCCAAGATACATCACTAATACTATAATTCTTCATTCAGTACTGCTCTATCACTCCTCCATCACTGATTCTATAATTCTTCATTCAGCATTCCTCCAAGATGCATCACTGATACTATAATTCTTCATTCAGCACACCCAGAAAATATATCACTGATACTATAATACTTCATTCAGCACTCCTCCAAGATACATCACTGATACTATAATTCTTCATTCAGCACTCCTCAAAGATACATCACTGTTACTATAATTCTTCATTCAGCACTCCTCCAAGATGCATCACTGTTACTATAATTCTTCATTAAGCCGTCCTCGAAGATACATCACTGATACTATAATACTTCATTCAGCACTCCTCCAAGATACATCACCGAGACTATAATTCTTCATTCAGCACTCCTCCAAGATACATCACTGATACTATAATACTTCATTCAGCACTCCTCCAAGATACATCACTGTTACTATAATTCTTCATTCAGCACTCCTCCAAGATACATCACTGATACTATAATTCTTCATTCAGCACTCCTCAAAGATACATCACTGTTACTATAATTCTTCATTCAGCACTCCTCCAAGATACATCACTGATACTATAATACTTCATTCAGCACTCCTCCAAGATACATCACTGTTACTATAATTCTTCATTCAGCACTCCTCCAAGATACATCACTGATACTATAATACTTCATTCAGCACTCCTCCAAGATACATCACTGTTACTATAATTCTTCATTCAGCACTCCTCCAAGATACATCACTGATACTATAATTCTTCATTCAGCACTCCTCCAAGATACATCACTGTTACTATAATTCTTCATTCAGCACTCCTCAAAGATACATCACTGTTACTATAATTCTTCATTCAGCACTCCTCCAAGATGCATCACTGTTACTATAATTCTTCATTAAGCCGTCCTCGAAGATACATCACTGATACTATAATACTTCATTCAGCACTCCTCCAAGATACATCACCGAGACTATAATTCTTCATTCAGCACTCCTCCAAGATACATCACTGATACTATAATTCTTCATTCAGCACTCGTCCAAGATACATCACTGATACTATAATTCTTCATTCAGCACTCCTCAAAGATACATCACTGTTACTATAATTCTTCATTCAGCACTCCTCAAAGATACATCACTGATACTATAACTCTTCATTCAACACTCCTCAAAAATGCATCACTGATACTATAATTCTTCATTAAGCCGTCCTCGAAGATACATCACTGATACTATAATTCTTCATTCAGCACTCCTCCAAGATACATCACTGATACTATAATACTTCATTCAGCACTCCTCCAAGATACATCACTGTTACTATAATTCTTCATTCAGCACTCCTCCAAGATACATCACTGATACTATAATTCTTCATTCAGCACTCCTCAAAGATACATCACTGTTACTATAATTCTTCATTCAGCACTCCTCCAAGATGCATCACTGTTACTATAATTCTTCATTAAGCCGTCCTCGAAGATACATCACTGATACTATAATACTTCATTCAGCACTCCTCCAAGATACATCACCGAGACTATAATTCTTCATTCAGCACTCCTCCAAGATACATCACTGATACTATAATACTTCATTCAGCACTCCTCCAAGATACATCACTGTTACTATAATTCTTCATTCAGCACTCCTCCAAGATACATCACTGATACTATAATTCTTCATTCAGCACTCCTCAAAGATACATCACTGTTACTATAATTCTTCATTCAGCACTCCTCCAAGATACATCACTGATACTATAATACTTCATTCAGCACTCCTCCAAGATACATCACTGTTACTATAATTCTTCATTCAGCACTCCTCCAAGATACATCACTGATACTATAATTCTTCATTCAGCACTCCTCAAAGATACATCACTGTTACTATAATTCTTCATTCAGCACTCCTCCAAGATACATCACTGATACTATAATACTTCATTCAGCACTCCTCCAAGATACATCACTGTTACTATAATTCTTCATTCAGCACTCCTCCAAGATACATCACTGATACTATAATTCTTCATTTAGCACTCCTCATTCAACAAAAGACGTTTTATTACTACAGGTCAAAACATTTACTCACACATGCGAAATCTCTCTTTATCAGTGACATATTTTATGAACTAATATGTCCTTATTTCGCATATACGTTTCTTTTTGACTGACTTAATTTTTTTTATTTTGAGCAAGCCTATATGCACTTCTTTTCTTTTCACATGAATTTGTTGAAAATAAATTAATTCTGTTCAATTTTTGCACTCCGTAACAGTCGTTTTCTTTTCATAAACCAACTATTATTTATACATGGGAAAATCCCCATAAAAAGGCAAGAAAAAATGGGGATCTGGAATAAACGTAATGTCGTTCCAAGGAATTTTCACTAAGTAGTGAGACGACTTACATTTCGCACCTCTAGCCAGACTGTCGCATGTTGCATTTCTTGGCCTTTGCCGTGTGTATAAATTAAGGGTGAGTCAAGGGCAAAAAGTAAAGCTTTGAAACGCAGTAACTTTTCAACTCTTTTTACAAATTAGTTGTTCTTTGAATACTACAATATTATTTAATGCACGTTGTGCATTTCTGTCAAAATATCTGAGATGAGAATTATCATTATTTACACACAGGCTATTGTCCCCATTTTTGTTGTTGCTATCACAATGTTTTGGCAGCTGAGGCCTCTGAAGTTCAAGGACTTATCAATCTGGACAGTATTTCGAACTGAACCCTTTAATTAATCAACAGGATAAATTGTATTCATTCCGATACCCATGTCCAATGATATCTCGTTTTGTTCTTATTTAGTACTTATTTCCTAAATAAAAACTAGACAAAATATCCCTGGATATGAATATATGCATTCCATTGTATGAACATATGATGATCCAACATTTGTTATTAACTATTCTTATTTAAATTATTTTATTGTTCCTTCTTTCTTCATATTTCCTTTTCTTTTCTTCTTCCTTTTTCCACTTTTCGTCTAAATAAATGAGATAATGCGAAAACACAATGAAAGTGAAAATACAATGTTTTAAAAAATATTAATGGTAATCCTTTTTTAATTTACAAATGCAACATTTCTAGACTACCACAACAGTAGCGATTTTACACAATTCATTTTACGTTGTGACTTTTGCGTAGAAAAGTCACTTTCACTTTCATAATTGCGTAGAAAAGTCACTTTCACTTTCATAATTTGCTTATTGTATTCTGGAGGATAATACTAAAATGAAGCGATGAAAGGCTACAAAATAACGAGGTTTTCTGCCTGAGTCACCTTCAGGTAACGGTTACCAGATGAATCTTGCTATGTTAACCAATCAACAAATGAACAAAATGCAACAAATAAAATCATGAAGGACATAAGAAGAAGAAGAAGAAGAAGAAGAAGAAGAAGAAGAAGAAGAAAACAATGCACTAAACTATAAGCAAAGGACTAGAACAAGAAGCACATTTTCTAGTCTAGAGGCAAAATTAACTGAAGGCCACAATAGACACTTATACTCTCTATTGACTGCTTTCAATTTAATTAATTTTGCATCGGGAATATAAAATATGTTTCTGGTTATCTCTTTCACTTCTATTTTCATTCACTGTTTTCTTATGCCCTCTTTTAAAATGTGCTTCTTCCAGCCTATTTTATTGTGTTTCGTTTATTTGTTAATTGTGTAAAAACAACTTGAATGATAACCGGTGATATTTTTCTGAAGATAATGAGAATATACTTCGAAATGTTAACAATATATACGACACGTTTTAGGTCTTAGTGAAATATATTTCTGAAAGATATTTTCATCTGTCAAGTTTTAAAACAGTCTATTGTTTTCGAACAAACTGGTAATTTTACTCTTCTGTTTTTGTTTTTTTTTTTTTTTTTTTAATCATCTCACCCCAAGCAAGGCATCCCACTGCCACTATTGCGCATGGGGCTACATAGGGGAAGGTAAAGAGAAGGAGTGGTTAGACAGGGAATGTCCGGAGGAAGGTGACAGATGAGTAAGGATAGCGAGGATGAGGGTTGGGCAGATGGGAAGAGTGTTTGATAGAATGGGAGCAGGTTAGTGTGTTAGGAGGTGTTTTAGGACGACAGCAGATTACTAAAAGTTTGGCATGAGGATATTTGTTTTTTATTGTTTTTTTTTATTATTTGAGATTTTTTTCATAATTTGTTCGACAAAATTTTGGCATAAATAAAATTATGGAAACAGAGAATGACTTCACAGAAAAATTAGTTCTATGCAGAAATGTGGTAACATTATGAGGATTTTTTTTACTCTCTTCGGAAACTGGAAGTCAAGTGAAAAGAATACTTGTTTACAAACGCATGGAATCGAAGCAGGAAGTTCCGACCGGTATGTAATGGGAGTGAGCTAGGAAGAATTATTTATTCTCCCATTTGGATTTCCCCTATTAAGGCCATTATTATATCCGTGATATAATAACATAGTACTTCATCGACGTAACGGCATCGCAGAAAGGAAACAGAATGAAAAAATGCTTTGTTCTCAGGGATAATTATATAATGTACACAAAGTTGCACATATACATGTGTCCCACGCAGAGAAGTTATAACATATATGCAACAACAAACAGTGTGCATAAAAGGGGATCCTTACTTTTATTTCCCAAGGGGAAAACTGGAGTTACCGCGGCTTTTCTATGAATTTGGTTAGGCCATGTGTTTTATTTTTCTGTAAGATCTACTTTCTTCTCCAGGGTCTACATCACAACTGTTCTTCGTCACTGTATCTACTGACGTCATTCACCGGCGTTACATGAATTACCGTTTCTCTTTCTACAGGTAATAAAACTTCACGAAGGAGAACCAGAATTATCTGTCGTCCAATACATGAAATGTAACCTCACCTTACCGAAAACTCAATCTGAAGCTTATCTGAGTATCTTTCAGTTCGTAAATATAATGGTCAAACCGTAATTGCAACCGACTAAGTAATAACTATGGTCTGTTATAGTAAAGAACTTCGTTACATTGTATGTTAAAATAGTAATTTATTAAAAGAAAGAATAACATAAGTTAATCTTCAATGAGAAACATTATTAAGAGGTTAAGGGTAGAGTTCGTACAAAATGTTCTAGTAGTAATTGTTGAAATAGATAAGGAAAAAGAGAAAGAGGACAAAGTCCGGGTCGCTTGAAGTTGAAAGTTACATTTTAGATGTGTGTCTCTCCTTCGCTGCTCCCATCTCTGACTCTTGACTGACGCCGAGGTCATTTATATACTCCTTTTGAATTTCACACTAGATTGCCAAATCCTTCCAAGCCTTTCAAGTTGCTCCCATTGGTCAAAAATAATTTTAACACCTACTTGCGAAATCTGGTTTCGGACTTTTTCGTTAAGATGGTTAATCCTTTTTTTATTTGTGAAAACCAGGATTTCACACGTCATTGTGAATGTTTGTAAAAGTGAAGAAGAAGGTTGATTTTAATTAATTTCTTATCCGCTACAACATCGTACACCTACTGTTATACTCTACTTTAAATTAATTCTATTTCTGATTCATTCTACATGTCGGTTATACAATGTATTATTCGATCCCTCTTTGAAGTGTTTTTTTTTTCTATTTTCTATTATGAGCGTTCCCTTTTAAGTGTTATGCATTCTGTTCTATTTTTATTATAACCAAAACAGCCTACAAGCCTAGCTGTTTCAATTTTCTTTATTTCTTCAAAAGCTCAATATCAGTAAGTAAAATTAATTTCATCGACTTAACTATTTAGAATGGACACCTACACATTTAAATCCGAGTAATAGTCAGCTGCGTCAGTTTCCTTCCGGTCTTGCCTGATGAGTCGAGTTTATTTCAATTCAGAATGAACCTTCTCAACTGGTTGTTTGTTTTTATCATTTCCCTCCAAGCAATAAAAGACATAAAGATCCAAGGGATTCCTGAGAGTGAAAGAAACAGAGAGGACAATAAAAGAATAGGATTCAAAGAGATACAAGATGACAATTGACATTGCATTTGAACTTTTGAAGATCGTTGTTGACAGAAAAGTAAAAACCGGAAAAAAGTTTCACAAGCAAAGAATTGCGAGAGAGCAAACTAGAATTGAACCTACGATTACGTCTAACAATATCAAATGTAGCATTATGTGACCTAAATTCCAATCTAGCAATACCTTTAAAAGAATTTAAGTTCTTGAAATCTAAGTACTAAAAGGAAAGCTAATCATAATAATTAACATCATAATATTTATAGAAAGGGCACGGTAACGTGCCGTTACGGCGGTGAGAAAGTAACTGGAGTCAAGCTGCCAGATCAGGACCGATAATGATGCAGATAGCTCTTTGAATTGTATCAAGAATCTACAGATATATAGTAGAAGCACCAGGCACAATAGTAACAATATTTGAATAGGAAAATGATGTGCTAGTCAATCTTCTTGTTCATGTGTCGTGTCTCTTCAGGGCGTAGGCGATCATGGACTTTCATTTGCCCCTCTCTCTTGTCGCTCTTAATAATTTTCCTCTTGGTATCTCTCCCAAACCTCGCTCTGCCATCCATTTGCTCAAGCCGATCAAATATGTCTTGCATTGCTTTTTCCGTGTCTCTTTTCCCTTCTATCCATCCTGTGTGTATTATATTCTCCAGGTCATCTTTTCTCGTTATATGTCCCAGGAACCTCAGTTTTAAATTGTAAATTCGCCATCATTAGTGATCACTCTAAATATCATGATGTTGACTGAATATATTATCTAACTCTTTTCGAACCCTCTGCACTGCCCTTAAACTGACGCCTAAATACTCTAAACTGTCGTATTAGAGCTTCCGGGCGAATTCAAAGCAGTACAGCATGCTGTCTCTGAATTTTTGGAAGAGTGAATTGCGTCATGGTGCTCTTTTCCTCACAGGCGGTGCCCAACTATATTTACTGCACAATCAACAAAATCAAAAACAAACAACGCATATGCACGTAACTAAAAATATAAAATAATGAGATTTACCCATTTCATCATATATATATATATATATATATATATAGGGATGTGCGTTACGGTGCAGTGGATATCGGCTCGAACGAGAAATCGGGGAGCCGAGTTCGAATTCCAGTTGAATTCATTGCATTCACTTACGCGCAAATACCCTTGGGAAAGGTATTAAACCGTCTATTCCTTCCAGTTATGGGTTAAATAACAGAACAGATTGGATTCTATAGCCTTGGCTGGCAACCAGTCTACCGCAGAAAGCAATGGCAACCTACTGCGGGATAATCTTCTGCCCAGTCGGTCATGTCTCTTTCGAGACATGATCACCCAAGCGTGTTTCACGTATGGCACTTAACTGACTGCTATATATATACATATTGCATCATCTTCATCTGTCTACCGTGTCGCTGTAGTGATCATAGCTCTCCACAATTTCCTGTCCTTTGCAACTCTTACTGAGGTTTGTCATTTGCTATCCTATTTTAGCCTTGTTTTGCCAACTATTTACACGAGCTTCTGAGGCAGGTTACTTGTTTCTTTCCTCTGTTCCTCTTGCCTTCAATATGTCCTGTGAGTGTCAAACTCTCCAAGCATACTTTCCTCATTATGTGCTCTAAAGATTTCAACTGTCTTTTTTTATTCTAAGTATATATCTTCTTTTTGTTCGCATTTTCTTAAAACTTGTCATAATTCGTATGTTCTGTTGATGATATTCGCATCATCCTTCTGTAGAGTCAAATTTCTGTTGCCATAAGTCTCTTTTTCATCTGTAGAGAGATTTTCTAGAAATCACTGACATATAGGAAACATGATATTACTATTCAGCACTATTTTCTTTGCTGTTAAATAATTTTTATTTTTCTTTATACTTTACTTAGCTTTTGGAATGCCACTTTGGATTTCAGTGTTACATTTTTATTAAAATACTTCCCAGATATTTAAATATTCATGCTTGATTGATTTTGTCTTACAACCTTTCCTATTTTTGTGTATTTATTGAATTTATTTTCTATCCATATGTAGGCTTTTGCTCCCAGTATGATCAGTGGATTATTTTATTATCTTTCGCAAATAAATCTAGTTTACCAAGTGGTTAAAATAGTTCTTTGTAACTTACTTTACTGTTAGGGCGCCGCTCCTATTTGACTACAAATGGACTGTTCCCATTGCTATATATAGCAATGGTGGATTCTCTACAGGAGAGTCGTAGAGAGTCACTTGAGAGTCTCTAATGAGTTACTGAAGAGTCGGTGCGAGTCAGTGAAGAGTTAGTCACACTTCCGGTGGCGTACCGGAAGTAATCACGTATGCACATGTCTTACGACGGATTGGACTCTTGTATCTTCCTATTGTAAATATTACTAATCACTTCTGTACATACTAACCGTCTTTCCGCGGAATACAACTTATATTCTGATTCTGTTGTTGAGTTATTCATTTATACTTGGCGACATAACATTTACCAAATGCATCTAGATAATTTATAAAATATAGGTATACATCCTTCTGCATTTGTATTACTGATATCATTCTGAGCATAAATATTGGATTCCTTACTCCAGTGTTTTTAATGTAACTGCAACGTTCTTGTCATATTTCTGGTCTAATTCTGCTATGAGCTGCATTCATCGGAATTCGAATAAGTTTCATTATGTGGCTTATTAGGCTGATTGTCCGAGAGAGCTCACATTCATTTGTAACTGGTTTGTTAGGCAGCAATATAAGAATGGATCTACTTTGGTCTTCAGGTGTATCGCCACTACCATATATTTCATTTATTATTCTGTGATTTAATCCATGCCAAAATATATCTGTGTATTTTAATGTTATATATAAAAGGATATTTTCATGAATGGTTCATCTTTTAAATCAATTTTTGTGCTATTCTATTCCTTACTGCTGTTATGTTAATGTGTTAGTATATCACAGATATACTAATACTTCTAGTGGGCCTTGAAGAATGGAAAAAGTCAGTATATTTCTTCTCTCTATCCAAGTAGGCCTATTGTGGGTATCTTATCTATTCTTTTCCTGTTGTAGAAGGGTAGTTGTATATTGTTGAAGATTAACGGAATTTGGCCTTGTGGTAGATAGCCCACTATAAGTCATAAAATGATTATAAAATCAAGAAAAGCAAATTGAGTTGAAAATAACATTTATATATACACATATCAATTAATGTTTTTACTATTAAAGTAATACTTAAATACAGGTCCGACATAGGTTAAATGTTCATGGCAAATAATAAGCTGAAAGAGATTTAAGGCTTAAGAATGTTGCTCATTTTGGCAATAGAAGGCTGACGAGGAGAATTCGATACTTAATGTAGTGTGGAGGCGTCTCGTATGTAAGGAATGTCTTTGATGTATTCACTCCTTAGGTCAGTAAGTACTTTTGAGACAGGGAAGACAGTAAGGAGAAGTGAAAGGAGACAAACAAAGTAGCCGCTTGACTTAAGTCAAGGGGATATTGATTACACTCTTCTCCTTGGTGTCTGTCTGCTGGGTGCTTTCTGTCTCTGCTTTTATATCTGCTTTTTGGATCAAAAGCAGATCGTTTGGAATTTCACACTTGTATTTGATTCTGGGCTTCCCATTGCCTGGTAAATAAAATTCGCGTAGGCTCGTGAAATGGAAATTTGATTAATTTTTATTTTTCAACTGTAACCCAGATGCACATGAACGAGTTTTGGTCATTTGCTTTCTGGTCATTATAGAGCAAACATCCGGTCCCTCGCTTTTGCTTGGTATCACCACAGGCCATTAATATTAAACAAATATCTGATATACTCAAAATTTATGCTCCTATAACTAATAAGCTATCCTCATAAGTTTCATGATAAACTGTTGCTTTTGCTTGGTATCACCACAGGCCATTAATATTAAACAAATATTTGATATACTCAAAATTTATGCTCCTATAACTAATAAGCTATCCTCATAAGTTTCATGATAAACTGAATTTTGTTATTAATTTTGGTTAGTATTCATAACATATTAAACTATATTATCATCTATTAATAATTAAATATATTAACAATAATGATAGTAAATGATTGTCAGTGCTTCATCAAATAAAAAATAAAATAATACTACTGCTGAACCCTGATTCTTCTGATAGATTTTGGTAACAAACCTTGTTGCATTAATTTATCAGCTGAAACAAATTCTTTTAGAAATTTAAATACCTGAGAAGTGTTGTAATAGAATGTGTGTCGCAGAAATTCAAAGACATATTGGAATTGTGAAACATCCATTCTAAAAGCTAAAGAAAATGTTAAGAAATAGGAAATTTTGTCAGAAACAAAGACAAGAATGCTAAACTGCTATGTAATATAAATATTTCAGTGAATGCCTCAACAACTTCTTTGCAGATGAAAAGGAAATGTACTTCTATAGAAGAATACAGAGAATATTGTGGATAGAGCATGAAAACAATGAGAATATTTTAAGGAAAAATGAAAACAAAAGGTAATGTCATATTGTATGCAACTTAGTAGACAAGTATAAATAGAGAATAACTAGAGAAGTAAAGAAGGAAAACATGGAGAGCTGTGCTATGACTACTACTACAGACAAAGAAATACAAAACATAATGGGGATGACCAAAACTGAATGGTGGTCAAAGGCCAAAGGAAAAGCCAAAAGAAACATGATGATTCAGGAGATGAGAAAAGAAGAAGACCAAAAAAAGACTCCAAAAAGCAGTTCAGCAGAGCCAGCAAGGGCAATGGACAACGTGGGAGAATGCACTCCAAAGAAGTCTCACTTGGAATGACATTTGGCACATGGCCCCTCTCAGGATCAGCTTCATTCTCAGAACTGCATATGACCTTCTGCCCTCATATGCAAACCTGGTGAAGTGGGGAAAAACAGACGATCCTTCATGCCCCCTCTGCCATGAAAAACAAACAGTAGAGCATGTCCTAAGCTCATGTAAAGTAGCCCTGGCTCAAGGAAGGTACACATGGAGGCACAACCAAGTGCTCAAAGAGATTGTACAAGTAGTCTGGGCTAGTACCAACATCACAAAAGGGAAAATCAGGATTCCAAAAGCATCCGCAACATTCTTCACGGCAGGAGGCAGCAAATCATGGCCAAGAACAACAGTACCACTTGGAACATGCAGGCAGAGTATGCTGGACGGGGCAGATGACTGGGAGTGCACTGCAGACCTCCCAGAATGGAAGAGTCACCCAGAGATCATCAGCAAGAGTGGCATGAGACCAGACATAGTAGTCCACTCTCAGTCAACCAAGCAGCTGATTATGATAGAACTCACAGTGTCATATGAGAACAGAATGGAGGCAGCTCAAATCTACAAGACTGAAAAGTATGCTGATCTGGCAAACAGCCTGAGGAGAGAAGACTACCAGGTCAAAGTCCTCACTGCAGAAATTGGAGCTAGGGGGTTTGTAGGAGTGTCTGCATACAGCCTCATGAAACAGCACTCAGTTGCAGGGAGGGAAAAATCCAGAGCCCTGAAAGCAATGGCAGAAGCAGCAGAGAGGTGTTCAAGCTGGATCTGGTCAAGGAGGAATAAAAGTGAACTTCATAAGGCTTAACTTTCCTACAAATATCAGCTGTATCTTTGGCTAAGTGGTTAGTGCAGGAGTCTTTGAGTGAAAATGAGCATATCCAGAAGGTCACGGATCCCATCTGTGGCACGTCCCAAAAAAAAAAAAAGGGCAGCAGAGGGACATTTGGAGTCATGAACCAGGTGTGGCCCAACCCCCCTAGAGTGTCAGGAGATAAGGGCCGAAACACTTTTCTTGACGGGGGCTTCTCTTCTGAGGACTCTCTGCTGCCACGCTCTCCACGAGTTTCTTTCTACTTGTATGCAACTTAGTAGACAAGTATAAATAGAGAATAACTAGAGAAGTGAAGAAGGAAAACATGGAGAGCTGTGCTATGACTACTACTACAGACAAAGAAATACAAAACATAACAGGTCACTTATATTTTGAATCAGAAAGAGGGAAGATTTCTAGGTGACATAAAGAAATAAGTTTTGAAGAATTTGACACATATTGAAGACAAGAGAAAAATGGGATAACAGCAAGCAATTTACCTAACAAGATTTTGAAAATAGATGACAGAAAAGGAAATGGGAGAGATAGTAAAAAGTCTACAAAGGGTAGGAAGTTGTAGAGAGCCATGATTGCCGAGGTAATTACAAGACACAGCACATAGAAGAAGTCTTCTTGCCATTCAATGCTTCATTCACTAGCTGAAAAAAAAAAAACTTAAATTTTATGGTTCAAACACATGCATCATCATACTACAAAAGGAAAGAGATCTTAAATCATTATCAAAATGTGACTAACTTTTTTTTTTTGCTCACATAGAAGTGAAACTATTCATTATACTATTCATTGTATAAAAACAATTATACTATGCTTTCTGTCAATTGTTGGTTGGTTGTTTTGTTTTTATGGCATATCAACCTTGGCGGGTCATTTATTGCCAACTAAATTTTATTTATTTATTTATTTATTTATTGCTGGTAATACCTTTTTCTTTCAACAATTATTGTTTTTATATAAGTTTTTGTGTCTAGTAATACTTTTTCTTTTTGAGTATCAAGATTCATTGGGATTTGTTTTTAAGGGCAGGATCCCTAAGTCCTACCCTCTTATTTAACCCATAACTGGAGGGAAAGGATGGATTAATACCTTTCCCAAGGGTACCAGTGCTTAAGTGAATGCAGGGTATTCAACTGGAATTCGAATTCGGCTCACTGATTTCTCTTTCCGAGTCGATATCCACTGCACCACAACGCACACCCGTCACGAAACGCTTACAGCACCTGGTATTCCCAAGCGGTCACCCATCTAAGTACTGACCAGGCTCAACGTTGCTTAACTTTGGTGATCGAGCGAGAACTGGTGTATTCAACGTGATATGGCCGTAAGCCGCTTTCTGTCAGATTCATGGCAAAAATGTTGCCAAATTCTGTAATGGCAAGGTTTGATTAAAGAGGACAGAAGTATATAAATTGTGTAATATACAAAATGGGGAGGTCTGAAAAGTTCTCAGCCTAAACACTTCTCAAAATCAGTATTTTAATGATCATACATCAAAAAATAAATTTTTGAATTAGGTCAAAGTAAGAAATAAGCATTTCCTCATACGTTCATTTTTGTCAAGTTATATTACACGAAAGCATATTAAATCTAAATCTAATCTAAACTTATTTATAAATGAAACTTTGTCTGTGTGTGTATGTGTGTGTGTCTGTGTGTGTGTGTGTGTGTCCATTACCTATAGACTCCGAAACAGCTGAACCTATTTTCTTGAAAATTTACACAGTTGTACTATAAGCGTCTGCAAGTGTTCTTAGCTAGGTTTTGTGTCAAGGTACTCCCAATAAATATCAAAAACCAATAATTGAAAAAATCAGGTAATAGAAGGAGTGGTCCGATTTTAATCAAATTTGATACACTCTTAGACAAAGACATAAGAAATGATATTCAGAAGTTTCAAGGTTGCAGTTCTTACAATAGTGCAGAAAATCGATAATATATATATATATATAAAAGACAAGATGTTTGTGTGTGTGTCTGTTTATCTGCCTGTATGTCTGTATTTTTTCAGCCCTTTTATTTTAGTTTTTGCTTTGGGTTTAGCTGTAAGTAGGTATAATTTTAGTTCTTAGTCTCAGCCATGATACCATTTACCCAGAGGACTTATTTAGCCTTCAAAATTCAGTTTACAACGAAAAAACTTATTTGATATCAATACCAGGAAATGAAAATTTAACTTACATTCATTCATTTTTCTTTCAGTCTACGGTTTCCCTTTAACTGGAAACAACTATTGCTTTTTAGTCTTTCGTGCCATCGTCCAAAGAGTCTGAGCTTCAGTACTATGGATTAGTTTTAAAGCTTTTATTACACCCAAGCAACACCGGGCTATACTGCTAGTAATATATATGTTCTCATCCTAGCAATATCTGAGCAGTACTAAATAAGAGCAAGACGACATCCCCCCTAGACAAGCTCAGCAGAATGTGAACAATCTACCTCCATAGATTAAATAACCGGTTTAGTTAGAAATTCCCTAAAGGTTACCCAGACTGACAAGCACCTGATTGTATGATGAACAGTGTTGTGATGGTAACAACAAATATGAGCACAATAGTCTTTTTTGCCTCACATCAGCATGGCTGATGTTAACCTCTTGTACAGTAACTCATTGTGCCTTCTGAATCTCACATTTTTCTCAGACTTGAAGTGGAATGATTATATTGAATCATTCATTAGATCTTCTACTAGACAATTTTTCTTGTTTGAATCCGTCTTGCACATTTATATGTCTGCCATTCATCAATGCATTGAATATTACTGCTATTTCTGACCTGATGATTCTACTATCTATCTGGAGATTCTTAACAGAATCCAAAGAAGAATCTGCAATATTATCAGTCCTGACCTAGCATCTCAACTTTAATCACTTTCTCACCACTATAACATAGCTTTCCTGTAACTTTTCTATAAATATTTTCATGTTAATTGTTGGGCTACTTGACTTTAAAGATTTAAGCAGACTTCTAGGTTGGTAACTAGATCTCATAATTTCACTGTTGAAATTGATAGATGTAACCATAAATTCAATCCTAATAGCTTCTTCCCATACACTTCTCACTTGTGAAAGTCTCTTCCGGTTTCTTGCTTTCCTGTCAATCATCTTCTGTCACCTTGAATCCTCCTTTTTATTGCCCTCCCTCTTCAATAAGGATGTGCGTTGTGGCACAGTGGATATTGGCTTGGAACAAGAAATCGGGGAGCTGAGTTCAAATTCCAGTTGAATTCTTTGCATTCACTTATGTGCAAATACCTTGGGAAAGGTATTAATCCATCACTTCCCTCTCAGTCAGTCAGTTAAGTGCCATATGTGATACACGCTTGGGCGATCATGTCTCGAAAGAGACATGACTGACTGGGCAGAAGATTATCCCACAGTAGGTTGCCATTGCTTTCTGCAGTAGACTGGTTGCCGACCAAGGCTATAGAACCCAGTCTGTCCTGCTATTTAACCCATAACTGGAAGGAAGAGATGGATTAATACCTTTCCCAAGGGTATTTGCGCATAAGTGAATGTAATGAATTCAACTGGAATTCGAACTCGGCTCCCCAATTCCTCGTTCCGAGACGATATCCACTGCACCACAATGCACATCCCCACTTCCCTCTAGTTATGGGTTAAATAACAGGACAGATTGGGTTCTGTAGCCTTGGCTGGCAACCTACTGCGGGATAATATTCTGTCTAGTCAGTCATGTCTTGAAAGAGACATAATCGCCCGAGCATATCTCACGTATGGCACTTAATTGACTGACTTCTCAATAACATTTTCACAGTTTCTTTCATACTTAGTAACCCCTTACATCTCAGTGGCTTTTATCACCTTGCTTGTAGTAAAAGGATTAATAAAAAATAAAATATATGTATATTCATTTTTATGCACAAGTCACAATTATACTGAGTGACACACTAAACTGATTTTTTTATTATCAATCATAAACCATATAAAAATCTATATATTATGTACAAATGTATATGTTATATATTAAAATGTACAATATTATATTATTCTGAAATTCTATCTGAGTCTGCTTGATAAGTATTGTGGAGTTATTGTTGAAATAAATAACAAGAAGACTCAGAAACAGTGAAATAAAATAATGTATTAACAAAATACATATAGTTGTTAAAGCTGAGTCATATCTCCACTCAGCTGCAGGACAAACCAAGGTACGACCTTTACTCTCTCAGTCTCTGGATCTGACTGCCGGGAAGACAGAACCTGGTAACCAGACGTGACATCAGCAATAGTCCATTAGTCAATAGACTGACAGGGGTGCCACCCTAACAATAAGTATGGTAATTATTTATTTTTCTGTTGTTCCATTGATCAGTATTCAAACCCATAGGAAAGCTAGGACTTCAAATACTGTTTTTCATGATGAATGAGTGACATCTTCACTTGGAAGATATGTGCTAGACAATCTTCTTCTATATACCATTTCCTTCATGATGTCGGTGATCATGGCTCTTCATTACTTCCTATTCTTTATTGTTCTTACCAGTTTGTTTTTTACTTTCTTCTCTAGTTAGCCAACCATTTACACAAGTTCATTAGGTAGGCTATTCAATGTTTCCACCTGCCCTCTTGCCTGTGAGTGTCAAATATTTTAAGCCTTTTTCTTCATTATGTTTCCTATAAATATCATCTGTTGATTTCTAATTCTAAATATAATTGACCTTTTTGCTTCCATTTTCGTTAAAACTTCCTTATTGCCTATATGCCCGATCCATGGTATTCTCAGCATCTTTCTGTCATATCACGTTTACTCTTCATCTATAATAAAACTGTCCAGCATTCACTACCATATAGGAAGATTGATATTACATAACAGATCAGCACATTTTTCTTTGTTCCTAATGAAAGTAATCTTCTTCACTTCCCATTTCACCAAATCTAGTATTTTTTGTTCTAAACTAAGCATCATAAATTTAATAGGAATTTGCCTTATAAATGAGATAATTACTTGTTTGCTATGCTCCTTGTTATTACCTTTGAAGCTGAGCTGAAAGTACAGATTTCAGAAGTTGATTTTTCAAAATAGACTGGCTATGCTCACTTGAATGATAGTGGCTATACAATTTCTCCTGACTTGGCTTTGTTCCATACTTAAATAAACTTGATAAACATATACAGATAAACTTTACTAAACTAATTTGTCTAAAAAATATTCTATAGGAAATATGTGAGAAGATGTACACTGAACCACATAATAAAAAATGTTAAATTATATTATACAGAAAAGAAAGAAAAAAATGTAATTCTAAAAGGATTTTTGATAAAATAAAAAAGGGTGAATCTGCATGATTTCCTGCTTAGTCTTTGTGGGTGAAAGAAAACAATGAACACAGGAAGTATATTCACATTGTGGATATGCATTGAAACAAGTCTCTGCTCTTTTACATTGAATATGTCGACTCCAGCTGTGCCTCACCTGGAGCATTTCCTTAGAATTCAATGAATTTTAAGATGTACATTGCATTCTATTACTAACTTATCAAAGTAGATAATGAACACACCATACACAAAGGAAGGGATACATAAATTTCTACATATTTATTTGTGTGATTTTCTGTATTTATATAAGAGCTTAAAAATCTTGCCATGTCCTGAGGTGGGAATAGAAAAAAAAAAAAAAGAAATTATTAATTAGTCACTAAATGAAGTTGTATATTGTAGGCTGGAAATCTTTTACAGTAGCCATTGCTAAAGTAAAAAAAATCACAAAAGGAGCAATAAACAAAGAATGAAATTGTAGAAGAAAAATAACAACAATATGAAAAGAATATTCCAAAAGACAGAAGATTAAATCAAAGAAGAAAAGAAAGAAGATGAAAAGAAAGACAAGAGAGATTTTTAAAGAAAAAAATAAAAAGAAGCAATAAGTAGTAAAAGAAAAATATCAATGAAAAAAATAGAGATAAAAGTAGTTTTAAAAATTGATGTTAAAGACATATTGAAAACTATATGCAGATATAAGAATTAAGTAACTTTTTATGTTGTCAGTATGATCCAATAGTATTTTTCCAGATTTCATTTTACTACTGATTTGCATAATATATTTTGTTTATCTTTGACATCAAAATGAACATTTACTATTTGTCAATATTATAAAAGCAATCACCTTCAATTTCTTTTTACCTCCTTCTTTGTTTTTTGAAAAATCCTCTTTGTCAGGGTTTGTTTCTTTAAAAAAATGAAATATACTGCTTTTATCAATTAAAAAACAATATTTTTATTTTTTACAGTAAAATTGCCAACTTCTATAAACAAATTTTATCATATCCTTGACTTTGTAAAATGCATTAGTCAGTCATCCTAATAGGTCTGATCATAATTTCAACTTACAGAATAAAGTTTTAATTAAATAATAGCATAATGTATTGAAAGTGCACTAATTTCAGAATCCAGTATTGCAAATTTATATCCAGAATTATACAACATATCACATTTTCTCAAAAAACTTATTGTTATTTACAAGTGGGATCATTTAAAACAATAGCATTAAAAATAGAAACAAAAGTCGTAGCAAACTGAATGAGACTGGTTAAGTTATTCACCTAAATACACCAAATGTTAAATTTTCATAGCTGAACATCCATGTACCTTTAATGGTTTTTATGTAAAATTGTAACCCCTATTTACTGTATTTCTCCCCCACTACATATATATTAAAAGCAGAGATAGGGCTGTTCCAACAAGAGAAATTGATATCGAATAAAAAGTGTGAGAGGCTGCGAACATTTTGTTTAAAGTGTAGATTTATTATTATTATTATTATTATTATTTATATTACTTGCTTTTTGTATGTGTCCATAATGGTATTTGTGATGCTAAACATGTTTCAAGTCTAAAGTTGACTCTCTTCAGGCAAATAAACTTGTGACTTTACGTATCGAAATCTGTTCGCTTTTCTGATGGCCAAGGTCTCATGTATAAATAGATAAGTCAAGTAGTGACCACCAGGTTGAAGGGGTTGTGGGTTTGGCAACCCAAAAATTTAAAAGACATTCTAATCCCATCAAAATTTGAGTAACACACAACACAGGGGTGGTCACAAAATGCAACAAAAAAAAATGTGAAGTATGCAACATAGTAATAGAAGGAAAACACTTCTAGTTCAAAAACACATCTACATTTGAAATAAAAACGAATCTAAGCTGCAACTTGAAAAATGTAGTTTACACTCTAAAATGTGATAAATGCTCAAAAATATATGTGGAGGCAACACAATGCCTGAATAAAAGGGTAACCCTGCACAAAAGTAACATCAAACTAGCAAATAACAGAAAATTGTATGTCTCCCAACATTTACATGAATGTAGTGGAGGTAAATTCAGAGTAATACCTATCTACAAAAATGCAGATTATGATGCGCTCATGATGCAGAAAAAATATTTATAAAAAAAATACAAGCCTTCACTCAACAAAACAACATGAAAAACCTAAAACACACAGACACACAAAATTTGGGGAAAAAAGAAACATTCACACACACACACACACATACACACACGCACACACACACGCACCAAATTCAAATAGTATCCCAAAAGCAATAAAAAGAACCAGATGACCAATAGAAAACAATTTTAAATCAATTTTGAAAATCAGTGAAAAATTCCTCAATAAGGAAGGTGCCAGAAGAAACTTAACGTGTTAGTGTGAAAAACCCTCAACTTCTTAACCCCTTTAACCTGGTGGTCACCACTTGACTTATCTATTTATACAAGATGCCTTGGCCATCAGAAAAGCAAACGGATCTCAATACATAGTCACAAGTTTATTCGCCTGAAGAGAGTCAACTGTAGACTTGAAACATGTGTAGCATTACAAATGCCATTATGGACACTTAATGTATCATGCAAAAAGCAAGTAATATAAATAATAATAACAACAACAATAAATCTACACTTTAAACAAAACGTTCACAGCCTCTCACACCTTTTTATTCTATATATATATATATATATATATATTTGTCGATAATCTGTCTTCAACATTTAACCTGTGTAATAGTAAGTTAACTGAGAAGTGCTTCATTTAACAATGGAAGGATATTTGTATCATGAGCAGGCAGATATGATTTTTACATAGGGCTGCATGAATGATAATGGACACAAGGTTGCATGGGTGTATAAGTTTCCATTTCCAAACAGAAGGTAGCCAAGTCATCAACCTTTGCTGCTGTTTATCACTATATTGCTGAGACAAGAGTCATGGCACCACAAAACCATTGATCGAGAAAGATAAATCTGTTCATAGAACACATTTTACACACTGTCAGAGACAATAGTGCAAAAGAACTGTTTAGTACTAGAACAAGAGAGAGCTATGGAAGAAAGATTTATTCTCCCATTTACATTTCACCCATTATAAACACTATTGTATCCTTGATATAATAACAAAGAATGGCTGAAAGGAAAAGAAATCACAAACATGCTTTATTCTCAAAGAGACTTTTACGCCAATAAGACATACACAACTCTACATATACATATTTACATATGGCCTATCCAGAAAAAAATATATCACATATATAATATACATGGCAAGCAGAATGCAAGAAGAATAAAAAGATATGGTCTTACATATAAAATGGAGATTACTTTGTGTTTCTGGAGAAGTCATGTTTAGGTCTCCAGATCCAAACAGGCGAGATTTATTCATTATATTCTAAGTAAGGGCATATTTCACAAACTGAAAACAGTGAGTTGTAGGTTTTCCCAAATTGAGGATTGCTAGATAGGTTCTTGCTATATCTGAGGAAGATATGTTTCCAAAGGGAAATAGTACCATGTGCTTGTAAGCTGTATCATTTGACAGCTGGGTGGAAGCCCGGGCAGGATAAATAACATGTGTGTCTTGACACCAATAAGCTTACTGACTGAATGAATGACTGGCCACTTTCATCATTGTATGAACTTACATCACTAAGCAGATACACCTGACTATCTCAACTAAAGGGAGATAATTGCCTTTTTCATTTTTACAACACAAACAAACCTATCCTGCATCAGCTAACTCTTACAGAATCGATATGCATGCAGTGATCAAAACCCAAACCTTTTCCTTTAAAATTAAAATTAATACAAAATCATTATACACAGATTTGCTCAGATAAGCTACATGTAAATGAATGTATACTCCATTGGATAATCAGCTTAATGAAGCACATATACTAATTTTATAATCTGAATCCTGATTAATAAAATGTGTAGCAGAATGAAACTGTAAATAAGAAAACAAATGGGTAACTGGATTAAAGACACTGGAACAAGAACTACCATTTTTTATCATCAAAATGCAATCAGAGCAAGCAATAAAAATGCATAAGAATGTATAACTATGTTTCATAGTTTACAAAAAACATTTAATAAGTTACAACACAAAAATCTATTTGAATTACTAGGTAAATTTGACTTACTCTGACAGTGTTGAATGTTGATTAATTGCAGGTGATTTGACACACAAGTAGATTGGTGTGATCACATGAATTGAAAAAAAAAACAACTGAGCAATCTAACGGAGAGATATATAAAATGAACAGAATCCACTTATGAAAATGTTTTGGGCAGGTCCATTATAGTAAAGTGGACTAACCCACCTGCTGTATTAGGTACTCTACTATAAATGAGGTAAATTAGCTGGTCTGCCTTCTTACAAGGAGATTGTTGGAGTTGAATATTTTTTACAAGTGATATTATTACGTGTTGTTCTATTGTTTGCTATATATTTTGTTTGCTTGGATTTTGTGCTGTTTTAATTTTTCTTGTACTGGTATTTTTGTGAATTTTTCATGCTGCGAGGAGTCAGCAATGGCTGATTCTCCCCAGCCGAATATTTCATCGGCAGTATCGCCAAATGCATGGACCATGAGTCAAGCGAAAAAAGATGTTGCCCATTTTGAAAAAATGAGGCATCATTACAAGGATTATATCCAGGAAAATGAGTTAATCAATATCCCGGAAGCCCTGGACATCATATCAACCAAGACAATCTCCCTGCTGATGACTGATGTCAAAACATGGAAGTTTATCAGCATCAGCAGGGAAGCCATGGAGGAGGCTTTGAAAAGCCAGAAAATAGTTGTCAATATATTGGCCAGAAGATCAAGTGCCATATGGGACGTCCTGCTATAGACTGAAGCAATTAGCTGGACGGGTGTTGGCGACCAAGACTGTGCGCCTACTAACAGAGTACATGGGCACCCGTCTTACCAAGATCGTAGTCCACAGCGTGCCTTTGGATATCTGCGAAGATCATATAGGAGGCTTCTTTGCTGATTTTGGCAAGGTCGAAGAAGTCTCCCATGTAGTAAGCAAAGCAGGTATAGCAACTGAAGACATTTGCCGACAGGTTACGTTAAACCGGCAGGAATTTAATGATATCCCTGAAATAATTCTGTGCCATGGAAGGAAATTGTTCGTCAAGGTTGAGGGGAGGTGACCCCACTGCTGGCTGCGTGGTGCTGCAGGGCATTTAGCCAAGATGTGCCCTGGAAAAAAAACTGTGGCAGCACCGCAAACAATCCAAACACCAAATGTGGAGGCAGCACTGGAGAAAAAGAAGACAAACCAACCTGCCAACACCACTGAATGGATGGAATTTTTGATTAGGGGTAAAAAATCAACTACACTTCTTCTCCCGCAGGATGTCTCGGTAAAAAAAGGCGGAGCAGAGCAAGGAAGAGGAAAAAGGAGTGCCACAATCAAATAAACATATGGAGGTGGAGAAAATGCCTCAGCCGAGATCCTTATCACTTAAGAGAGACAGGGAAGAAGAGGAGGAAGACAAAGAAATTACAAAAAAGAAAAAAAAGAAAGCTCGTCGAAGCATGGCGGAAAAGGCCCTGGTAAATGCCAAGACACAATCTGCCCCTGTTTTGCCAGTTGAAGACCAATACACGCCGGCTAAAGTAAGAAGTCTCCCTTCTTCCCTTTCTAAAGCTCCTGTTTTTCCCTCCCCAAAACAATCTCCAAAACCGATCCCCAAACCATCTCCCAGCTCTTCTCAGGTGGTGGGGAAGAGTTCCTGGAAAAAAGTTTTCTACAAGGGAAGAAAAACTTGTGAAGTGGACAGAGAGGCCCTTCAGAGGGTCCTTCCATCACAAAAGAAGGCCCTCTTGAGGCCCCTATTCAAGTTAACACATGTGGACGGTAAGTTGTTGTGGTGTAACAACAGCAATAAGAAACACCGGGGTGAAACTTCAAATATGGGATCACCTAGCCTGAGCCAAGGACACTTTTCTTAATATCAGGATGGCCCTGATAGGGTCACCAAGTTTAAAACAAATTGGTGTGCTGTGTGCAGGGAGGTCCTCCGTTATCCTCCACCCCTCTTTGTATAGAGCACTAAAACTTACATACTTGTCGGACATCAGTGGCATTGTCACAGATTTTGGTACAGGAAGTCTGTGACAATCTGTCGGGGTCCCAACTCCTGTGGATTTCCAACCAGTTTGTGTCTGTGATCAAACTTGCAAAATGTCTATCAAGCTAGTCAGCTTGAATGTGAGGAGCCTGAGAGATCAAGGTAAGGTTGCCCGCCTGCTTCGTGATCTCTTGTCCCTAGCAGTGGATCTAGCTGCAATACAATAGATACACTTTGTTTGTGATGTTGATGCTCGTGTGTTGTCTAGCGACTTTGTCGTCTATTCAGCATACAGGGACCAGTATGCCACTTGTGTTTCCTTATTGGTTTAACATACCCTGGGTGCAAGGGTGGACCTTGCCTATGTTGGCAGGGGGGGTTGAGCATGGCTGATGTTGCCGTGAAAAGTAGGTCGTTTCAGATTGTTCCGGTTTATGTGCCCAACGACCGGGAGGAGCGTGTCTCGTTTTTCTGTCAGTTGGAGCCATTCCTGGTGGATTCCTCGTACCTAGTCTTAGTGGGGGATTGGAATGACATCCTGGACCCCAAGCTAGATAGGGAAGCGGAGAGCATGCGGGAAGTTGAGGGATTGTAGCCTGGTTTATCTAATCGATGAGTTTAGTCTCGTCGATAGATACCAGGTTGATCACTCTGTGGAGAAGATGTGGACGTGGGCATTTAATTGGCCATCTACTGAAGTAGTTAGCTACCTGGATAGAATGTTAGTGAGAAGAGTCGATATAGACTTACTAGATTGCCCCATGCTCCACTTGTTAGGCTATTTGGGCCACAAACTCATTTGTGCCCGGATGGTATTAGACGGTAGGCCTGGGTTGTTTTGACACTGGAACTTCATCGTGTCTTTACTGGACAAGTTGGACTTCCAGCAACAGCTTACTAGATTAATGCAGCAGGAATTAGTGTGAGCAGTTATTAGGAATAGGTGGTGGGAGAGACTTAAGGATAGCATTAGGTCTTTCACCAATGACTATAGCCGTCAACTCGCCTTAGCTAAGGCTAACAAGGTGAAGACACTTAAAGGTAGATTCTTCCGGATGAAGGTTGGTAGTGTTTCCCTACAGATAGTGTTAGCTGGGCAGGCCTTGGACTGGTTGGCTAGCAAGCAGTATCAGGGTCAGGCAATTAGACATAGGTAAACAAGATGTCTAACGAAATTAGACATGGGTTAAAAGTCATTAGACATAGAAAGTAATTAGACATAGGTTAAACAATTTGTCTAACGAAACCATGTGTATGGGCGCTGAGTTGCGCAAGGAAGAGATCTGTTGAGGTGGGTTCGATATATTCGAGAGGTCAAGACCCTGGAGGGGGCCTACTCTGAGGTCGATCGACGATATGTGCAAGACATTTCGGCGGCATTCCGCGAACCGCTTTACCAACAATTTCTATGGCCACATAACCATTTACATCTGACCATCTAGCTCCATAGACTGCAACCTCCTTGATTATTATGTATGGAATGCAGTCGAGTGAGAGACCAATAAAATTCCTTGTAACATCAAAGATGAACTGAAAGCAAAGATTATGGCCACATACACCAATTTAAACAAGGAGGCCATACAGAAGTGTTGCAGGAGATCCATGTGGACCCTAACCCATGGCTCTGCTTCCTTGGACAATAAATGAATTTTTGCTTGCTTGAAATGTTTTATTTCCACACATTTTGGGCATCTGTTAATGTATTCCTCTACGTTTTTTGAATATCCTGACCACCAAGCTTGTAACTTTAGTCTTCTTTGCATTGCTGTTCTGCAATTTTTGAAAAGTACTCCATTGTTTGCTAACGCATGGCTTGCAGTGTCAGTATTTGGCAAGGAAAATGAATCTGAACATATCTGGTGATTTACCCCTATCATAGAATCACCACATACCCTTAAATCTCTGTCAGGTTTCTTTATCGCAACAATTGGTGATGCCCAATTACTACCTCCTTGAGTTACTCTTTCTAGTATGACTCGTTGCATCATTTTGTTTAATTTGGCTACTACTAAAGGCAGGAAGGTAGGATATATATTGGAACTTTTCTTGACGCTATATACTTTGGGTGATAGTTTTCCTTTAGTCAAATACTTGCTTTATAGCCTTTCAATAATCCTATTTCATTTCTTTCTGCTTCCATGGAATTGATTAGTCTCACTGTATCTACTTTTGATTTATCAAATCCTAATAATCCATGATTTTTTTTACATGCTACACCTGTAATGCAAATTATTTCAAAATGCTTGTCAGTTTCAAAATTGCCTTGAAATGTACCCATTGTTTTTATGGTTGTGCCATCAAATTACCTTAAGTGTATGCTGCTTTTTTTAATTTACATCATCCTAATTTTATCCAGAAATTTTTTGGTATCAACATAACTTCACTGCCTGTATCAACTTGCATGTTAAATACTTGACCATTTATCCTTATTTTTTTCTATAGTCATTTCATGTGTTTCTAATTTTTCAAATTCCTAACACTTGGCTCATTCTTTCAATCTATGTAAGTATTACATAATGGACTCATTTGGTGCTTATCTTGTTTTCTAAAAACTTGGTTTTTTCAGCAATTACCAATCTTTCTTTTTGGTTTTATATTCTTTTTTATAAATTTTACAAATGTCATTTCTTCTAATTCACTCAGATAACACATTGTCAAAATTTTCTTCACAGCTTCGCACTCAACTGTAGTAAGAAATAAATTGATTTTCTCATTTTCTCCTCTGTCAGTCTTTGTGTCACTTAATTTTTTTATTCTTGTAAATGCAGCAAAAATTCTTATCCATGATTCCATGTGTTCTGGGTCATCTAGAAAATTTAATGTCTTATCGGTGACAATATTGTTATGTTTTGCATTTCTTTGTGCGTAGTGGTAGTCATGGCACAACTTTCCATGTCCCTTGTGATGACAGGGTTTTTCTCCCTTACTTCTACAGTTATTCTCTATTTATACTGGCCTATTAATTTGCATATGATACTACACATGGAAAGTAGGTCTCACTTATGTTATAGCAATTATAAAATATTAAAATTTCATGCACCAAAAATAATTTTTAAATGTTTTGTAATTTGATAATTTAATACATATTTATTTTGATTAATTTCTTTATCTCTTTGGTGGCTTGAAAATATTTAGTATAATTAAAAGTACTTCTGTAGGACCCTACTGCACTACAATTTTTACATTATACCATTGGCAACAATTTTTTAATCGCACTTAATGATATTAAAAGATTTATACAAACTAAACACCAAAAGAATCAGACTGCTAATTTCATGAATAACCAGTGCCAATTGTTTAGTATATTTCAAAACACCTAAACAACATGCTTAGGTTGAAAATTGCACCAAACTTCCCAGAGTCTATCACATGACTAATTTGACTACTTAAGCAAGGCCACACGCAGTCAAAACAAGTTAGTGATGAGGGAGCAGACTGGCCATGACATTCATCATGTAACACAGAGTGAATCTTCAGTTAGACGGAAGGAAGAAGAACTATTCATGTCATTTGCCATATGGCACGAGATAGAACCCTCAGTGAGAATCCTGAACTTGGAAGAAGCAGCCCTCAAGAACTTTTCTAAACATTTGAAACTTTAAAAAACCTCAGCACATTGATTCAACGATTGACCTTTCCTCTCACTCAAGCAAACATCATAAACTCAACACAGTTAAAAGTTAAATTATTTAACACTGATACAAACTTTTTCTGTAGAGGCCTCGGTGATGCTTATCAAATTGGCATTGTGCCAAACACAACTGCAATATTGGAAAAAAGACTGACATCAAAAAAATAAAAAGAATGGACTTTGATGTTATGATACAAGGGAGAGAACTTTTTTGAGACTATTCTTAAATTCGACTAAATAAAAAAATAATAATGATAAGAATGTGAATGTCGAATTAAAACTGTAAGATCTACCAAACTGTAAGTGGACAATATCTTCTCTTCTACCTTTCTATCTTTCTTTCTTGTCTATCTTTTCATTTTGTTACCATCACAAGATTAATTTCTTGTGAGCTTAAGAGGATTAAGCAGTAACAGTTGTGAACAACATCCGTTTCTTTCCTTCTTTTTTTAATACAGACACGGTTTTTGTTTTTCTTTAATAAAATTGATTTCATATCATAAGTCTTTTTCTCTCTCGAATTGTGTAATGGTAACGTATACGTGAAAAGCCCTTCGTTGGAAGTGACGAACAAAATTTTATTTCCTATACTTCATTACAAATTTTACATCTAAAAGTTTCAACAAACAAACTTGAACACAGAATACTCTTCCACAAGCATCAACTTTAGATAAAACAATCTCCAGACTATTTATTATCAACACTACAGAAACTTTTGTCTCCAGGTCCCAGTAACAGTTAAAGGAGACAACTTAAATTTTAAATATTTTAATATTTCTTTATTTGATTTGTTGAGAAACAGTTCAATTATTCAACTACAAAACACCAACAAATCTGCACAAACAATTTACAACTGAAGATATTTTTTCTTGATTCAAAACTTTGTACAACTAAATATCTATTACTCAGAGCATTTTGCGGACAACTAAAACAATTTTAATATCAAATTTCGGCATTGCAGTTTCTTAAAGAAATTTTCTTATTAAGATTGTTTGTTTATTGATGTATTTTTCATATAAAATTCTTGTTATTGTTTTCCCAAAAATCTTCTTTTGGTTTGTAATTTTTATTGTGAAACAGTATTCTTGTGCCATACCGGCAAATTCAAATGCTGTTGGAGTTTTTCACGCAGCCCTTAAAAGAAATCTTCCAGATATATTAACTCAGTAAAATAATCCTTACTCCACAATACTTCTCAGAATCTCAAAACATCAAGCCAAAAAACTCCTATAAAAATTTTTGTATCTATTACTATATAAAATTTAATTTTATCTTAATTCTTTGTTTACTCTGTTCATCACCATCACAATTACTATGAAAAGACAAATCTTACTTCAAATTAGTAAAAATAATGAAACCTCATATAACTAGAAAATGCAAAAATCCTTTTCATCGTTCCTAGTTTTACATAAAACTTCCGGTCTGACAGGAAGTAGACCACACATGCTACTTCCATATTTTCAGATCTCAAGTTAGTAGTTAACTTGCGTTTAATCATCATGTCGGACGGAAATTTTTCAAAATATCGCCATCAGCATGAAAGTAGTGCAGAATGGAACATTCGGAGAAAATTCTTTGAAAAACACAGTAAAAAATTTCCGGAAGATCGATTGATCTGTCTGTCCATGTGCCATCTGAATGTTGAAGTGTACGGTTGTACTTACCCACAAAAAGTGATGCGTTGTTTGAAGGAATTACGAAATGGAGTTTTTTGATTAAAACGAACAAAAATGCGTTATGGCAAGAAGAAAATTCCATCTTACATCATCATATTTTCTAGGTATGTTTGAAAGGGATGAAAAAACAAGACGATGAAGCATCCTAATTTCCGAGTGGAACCTGATAGACGAACTATATTGTTTGAATGAACTACAAAAACTTCAAATATTGTTCATTTTTTTTTTTTTTTTTTTTGTCATTTGCTTATACCTCACCTTTTTTCGTGAAAAAAAAAAATCTTTAACAAACCTCGAGAAAACTATCTTCACAGATGTAATGAATACGCATCAGTGTGTAAATGGTAATAAATTTTCTTTTTCATTTAATTTCTTTTCTGGCTTTCCTGTCTAATTTTTTTTTTATTTTATTAAAAATGGCCCAACGCTCAAGAAAAAAAAAAGCATGTGATTAACTCGATTTTTTTTTCCTTTTTAACGGCGTTGAAAGTTTCCTAAGGTATGTCTGCCTTTGTAAAAATTTTTAAAAAATATGATGTGCGCTAAGTTGAAACAAAGAAATTAGAAATGTATTTTGAATTTTTACGCATATTTTGTTAAAATGTTGATTGAGTCTTACTTTAAAAAGTTAAAATAACCATGCCGTTTTTTTTGGGTTTTTTTTGTAAGTTTATTTGGTAAATTTTCGTTTTGTCTCTTCAAATTTTTCCAAAATATTTTTGGGCCCTAAATACTTTTTAATTAATCTCTATGAAATTTTTTGGCACTGCACTCGGAAGGGAATTATGTTCCTAAATTGGTTAGGGTATTTTTAACTATATCTCGGGAACACAGATACAATAGCTTTTAGTACATTTAATAAAAATAAAAAAAACCTTAAAATCCTTCATAGATTTAATTATTGGATCAGAATGAAAATGTTTCTTATTAAATTTATGCAAGCACCAACTCTTTCGACAAACTCTTTTTTTCAGCTTTAGGACAAATTTTTTTAAAAAACGTCACGATTTGATATTGCATTTTTTTTTCTGAAATATCTTAGTTTTCCAGAACTAGAAAGAAGGGAAAAAAAAATCAATTTTAATTTTTTTTTCTTTTAAAGCTCTGAAAATATTTAATTAGGACAATTACCTGATTGTTGGTCATTTACAAAAAAAAAGAAAAATTTCGGCAAAAACTCTGGCATTTTATTGGTGGTACTTAAAAAGGTACCTCCACTCAATTTTTCGATACTTAAGTTAACGAAATACTCTATTTCAAATAGAAATTAAATTATTGATTGGATGCTCAACCTTTTTTTAAATTAAAACTTTCAAAATTTTTTTTTTTTTTTTTTACTCGTTCATTTTTGACAAGTTTGTAAATAGAAGTTAATCCTTGGTTTAAAAATGGTTTGGAAAATTAGCAAATTTAAAGTTAAATTAATCTGATTCTGATTGAAAACAGCTATTACTTGCTTATAGAAATATAGTTTACAAGCATTTCTTAATCATGGCATGGGACTTTTGTTTGCTGGCGTTGATTATGTTGACAAGCTAAGTATGATTAAGTGAACATTTTCCTTTTGGTTTTTAATTACCTAATAATTTTAAAAAAAATTAACATTTTCACCATGATAGATAACTCAATAATTTATTAAACGTTATGCTATTTTATTTATGATTTTTTTTTTCTTCATCTTTGTTACTTATGACATGGTATAGTTTCATTAAATTTTTATTACATTTTATTGATTACATAAATTGTTTGTCAACTCTTAAAATGGATATATGAAACTCATGATGTATCCAATTATAATCATACATGATCAATTCTCCAATATTTTTTTTCTGTCAGGCAAGAAAGCTTGAAACACGAGCTTTTAAAAGATAATGTCACATACACTTTTAAAAAATTAAAATTATTTAAAAATCTGTGATAATTTGCATTAAGCTTTTCGATGAGTAAATAGTCTTCAGTTCACTTAATAGCCTAACAGACTGATTTAAAGAAATTTTAAAAGATTTTTGAAACTTTATAAATTATTATTAAAAAATGAAAACAATTCTTAATTATTCATCAAAATTTTTTTCTTCAGACTAAAGAATATAATTAAAGATTGATAAAAGCAATTGAAAGCTTATCTAAAAAAAAAAAAAATGCCCTTTTTTCTTTTCTTTTATTTATCCACCTCCCCCCCCTCGCTATTTGGAGATTTGGGGAAAAATGGCTACTGTTTGAAAAAAAATGTATGATGTAGTGATCCTACATTTAACTAATAAAACAATGTTTCATGAAATTAAGTGGAAGTGGGGGACAATGTGAAAGAAATGTTTTACCAAGATTTTCTAAAAATAATTTGAATAAGTCCCGAAAGTTTCACTAAAATCTGACAATTGTCTTTTTGCAAGAATTTCCAAGTGTATGTTTTCAATGGGAAGAAAGTGCTAAAATATCCTTCGTAATATTTGATGCAAAAAAATCAATTTTTATCCAGAGTTTTGAACATGTTAGAAAAGATTAAAAATTGCTGCTATTACATATTTTTATATAAACGCAAAGAAGAAACCTTATATATATACACACACACACACACACACAGTCTTATTTTGAAAGACTACACTTGTTTTAAGCTTTATCTCCAAATTTTCATGCAATGTGTTATGAAGCCCAGTAGAACAATAAACCTTCTTTTATTGTTTTTAGTATTGTTACTTTTGTGTTCAAGTAAATTTTATGAAAGGTTTCTCTTTTTAATGAATGTAAAGTGAGACATACTAATAAAGTCTGGATATATTTGCATTAAAGTTTTTAGTGTTTTATGGTTGGTATAGTTAATGATGACACTTGAAGGAAATAGAAAATAAGTCGATTCTGAACTAATTTTATTATTTTTATTATAAAATATCTATATTAGTAACAAGTTGTTACTAACAACTGTTATAATTTTTTCAGTATGTACAACATAAAGATAATTTGTATATAAATAATAAAACAAGTTACTTTTTGATACAAAATCTGAAATCTAATTTTTTTTCAAACTGCTGTTTATAAAATATTTTTAATTTACTTTTTTGCATTTTATAATAGTAGAAATAGTAAATGTATAAAGTATTATAATGAAAATTTAAATTGTTCATGAAAAGATATATAGATAAAAAATAGTAAAAAATAAAGTACAAAAACAAAAATTATGAGAATAAAAATTTTCTTCAAGATAAGTTTGATGGTAATGCAATTTTAGTCTCATGGGTCGAAACTACACATTTTCTTCCAAAATAAACAAAAATATAAAATTAGATAAAAAGAAAAAATTAGAGGTGATGTCTTTCTTCCCATTAGACAAAATCAAGCATTACCAGAAGAATTTTATAATCGCTCTTTTAATTGTTTTCTTCATATGATTATTTTTAGGTACAAAACTATGCATGACAAAACAGCACAACCTAATACACGCTTTTTTCCCAAGAAATAAGGGAAGGATCTTTTGAGGATTTATGTTTATCATGACATGGTACATCCTATAGGACAACATGAACATAGAATATCTGACATTTTTTACCATTTAGATCCTATGAACTTTTTTTTTTTTCCTAACAGTATGTCGATATATTGTATGTACAACATCTCCAAACAACAACTTGTAACTTGGCCATTAGAGATGGTTTCAGTGCAATCCACTGAGCACAAAATTATTTCAACAATACATTGTTGTTGCATATATTTAAGTGGAAGGTTGCCACTTGAATTTTATTGCAAATAATCACAGTTGAGAGCAGCGATGTACTCTGGCCTTATGGATGACCTAGCGAGATATAATGAAAATGAAGAACCTGGAGTCCCTGTAATTTGTCTTCAACCTTCACTGGAAGCCCAAGAAATCTGCAACAATCATATCAAGGCGCAATGGCAATAGTTTGTACGTATGGAAAGCCTGACCTATTTATAACTTTTACTTGTAATTCCAAATGTCAAGAAGTTACAGAAAACCTAGAGCCTCATGAAACTGCTCAAAACAGGCTAGATTTAATGGCCCTGGTTTACAAATTACACCTAAATTAATTAATTATTGATATAAAAGGAAAACATGCTTGGAGTACCTATTTCACAAATACATGTGATTGAATTCCAAAATAGAGGTCTTCTATATTGCCATATGCTTATCATGTTACATGAGGATGACAGCATTGTCTCTGCCAAGATTCCACCCCTAGAAGACCCAGGGTTACCAGAGAATTAGTGCAAAGATTTATGATTCATGGACTTTGTGACGTATCTAATCCAAATTTTGTATGATGGAGGGACATTGTCAGAAAAAATTTGAGGTGATCAATAACGTTTCAGGATGTCTTCATTATAGAAGAAATAATGGAGACACTGTACAAGTTGGAATTCATGAAGTAGACAGTAGATTTGTGGTGTCATATAATAGTTACCTATTGAGAAAATACCATGCGCACACATTAATGTTGAGATGTGCACTTCAGTAAAAAGCGTTAAATATAAATTTAAATATGTATATAAAGAACACGATTGTGTAATGATGGAAGTGAGTAATCATAATACAAACAACAGTGATGAAACTAATGAATATAATAAAATAAAACTTTATATTTCATGTAGTCACGTGTCTCCACCTGAAGCATTTTGGCACTTATCAGAGTTAAAAATGCATATGCAGTCCCACACAGTAGTATACAGACTAGCATTGTATTTCCCTGATGAACAGCAAGTTTATTACTGACCAGGAGAGCAACGATAGGCAGCTGTTGTGAAACTCCTCTAACTGCTTGGTTCAAGTTCAACCAATCTGACAAGAATGCCAGAATTTTTTTTATGTTAATATTCCTGAATATTATGTATTTAACAAGCAGAATACAAAGTGGACTCAAAGAGAATGCTTCCATAACATTGTTACAAGAATGTATTCAGCAAGTCCACGAGATGCTGAAAAATTTTATTTAAGGATGCTACTTTTTCATGTTCCGGGTGCTACAACTTTCAAAGATCTTAAAACTGTTGAAGGTGTAATATTTGGAACCTTTAAAGAAGCATGTATTAGAATACAACTTTTTGGTGATGACAATGAGCTACAAGAAAAATTGACAGAAGCAGCAACATATTAAATGCCTAGACAGCTTCTCAACATGTTTGCAATATGCCTGTTCACTTAACCAGTCAATGAAATACAATTGTATGAAAACAAACTGTTTATGATGGAGGATCTCTTGCTAAGACATGACAATACTACTGCTGAAAACATGGCTCTTCATTTTGTGAATAATCTCTTGAGAGAAAATGGCATGAATTGTACCATTTTGGCCTTCTTGAACCAGCTGGAGAGCCTCCAAGAATTGAGAATAGGGAAAAGAATCTAATCACAAACCCAAATTTATTAAATGAACAAAGAGATGTTTTTAATAGTGCAACTCATGTAACTGAAGCAATTGATAGAGAAGGGGAGCATAATAATAGATTGTTTTATTTGGATGCACCTGGAGGTTTTGGAAAAACTTTCCTCTTCAATATGATCCACGATTATCTTATGTCAAAGAATATACCAATAACATTGCAATTATTTTCTTCATATAATATATATGTGTATGTATGTATGTATGTATATATGTTAAGAATTCAGTCATTTGTGACACGATAACTAGACATATATGTATTTTATTATAATAGATTAAAATAGAAAATAGATTAGAATAGAAAATAGTTTAAAAACATATTTAACAAAAGTGAAAAAGAAGAGGAAAAAAATAAATAAACGCTTTTCTTTTATGAGGAAAATTGTCCTCCAGTAAATATTTGACTCAGTGATAAAGGTCAGCGGGTAGGTTTTCGATGACCTGGTCAAAGGCTGTCCTTTACTGTATCTTGACCACACATTAAGCCTTTTCCGGCGGAAGCCTTATTAAGATAAAAAAAAAGATAACTGAAATTTCAGACTTACAGTCGCCGGTGTTTGTCACCGGTGGTCTAAAGCATTTCCGGATTTCCGGATTTTCATTTAAATAAATAGAAGTCAGAAAAGTTAAGACAGTTAAGTGAAGAAGAGAAAGTGAAGGGAGTCAGCCGGGTGCGAGCTTGAAGTAAGGATCTCCGTTCGTCTTGTTTCGTTCAGTTTGGGTTTGTTGATCTCCATTAATTAGAGTTAGAGCTGTGTGTCACATTCGCCTGCCCCAACAGACAAGGCTAACTCTAAACGAATAAAGCATCCTTTTAAACTCATCCAAATTGTGGAAGTTCGTTCCTTATAGTCAATCTTGTACCCCCAGCTGTCCGGCCGACATTTTCTACAAATTTCCGGCAACATCACAGCGTGGAGAACGGCCGCCAGAGGAAATTGTTAGGACGGACCGTTGGAGGGGTACACATTACTTAAATAGAGACATAAAAAGGGAAAAATATTTTCTAAGGAAATAATTCTTGTAGATTAGCATTCTTTAGAGCTTAATCTGTCATTATTGAAAAATATGAAATTGTTATTGATTTAGAAGGGAGTGAGGTCATGTTTATAATATCAATCGTGTCAAATTAATTCTTGTCTAGTTATTGCATTTTTACATTTAAAATGTCTTTTTTGAAGAAGATTGCAAAAAGACTTTAAATAATAAACAGATATACATTTTTAAAAAGAACAAAAATTGACATAAATGAATAAAATTATGTATTTGTTTATTATTTTTTTATTCTAACAAATTGGAGTAGATAGACTAAACTATCGCCTGGTTCACACTCCACCCACGTCTATTGAACAGGTGAAGAGGCTCATCCCTTGTTTCCTGTTTAGGATGTGGTTTCCAGCTTTCTCTTTTCCAATCTTTTCACTCTACGTAGCCCCCTGCACATCAGTGGTGTTACCGCATTGCTCGGGGTGATATGATTTTTAAAAAAAACATAGCTTAAAGAATGCCAATCTACAAAAATTACTCCCATCACAATTAGCCTTTTTGCACACACACACACACACACACACACAAATTCAAAATTCTTTTTAAAATAATGGTGTTTGCTGAATTATATAATTAATAAAATTATGTACCCATTTATTCTTCATTTAAGAAATAATTATGAACCTCAAATAATTTGTGCATACAAAGTTGAACAAATCATGCAGATATCAATGAAGTTAGCACAATTTGAAACTTGATATTTGTAACTTAGATAAATGCCTTGTCTAAGGCTAATAACTCTGTAAAAGTCGGATTAATTTGTATCGATATTAAAAGCATGACACCCTTCTAAATAACAAATTTATATTATTTTTATTCTAAGAGTCTTAGTTTAAAGAATGAAAATCTACAAAAAATATTCCCCTCACCAATCACCCTTTTAATACACACACACAAATTCAAAATTCTTTGTAAAATAGTGTTTGCTGAATTGTAGCAAACCTTTCCATTTAGGATTAGTAAATATAGTTTTTACTTAATCACAATATAACCTAATCTATGTAACCTAATTCAGATTTTAAAAGATTTAAAATTTTATAAATTATTCTAATTCAATTTCAACTCAGATGTGTGCTGAGGGATATTAATACAAATAAGACAAATACCAGAAGACAGAACAACAAATAGTAGAAGAGAAGAGAGGTTAAGTTGTTAAAGTCACAGAGAGCACTGTCTAATAAAAATCATCAGTAACACTCTCAATCCCAGACTGTTATTAGTCTTTATTTTTATAGCTACCTCGGTCCACACGCCATTCCATCTTGAGAGCGTTAGAGGGATGTTAACTGCTCTACAAGGTTAAATAGGGAGCAACATGAATAAAAAAAAAATTTTTTTTTTTTTTTGGCAAGAACTTCCAAATAAAAGATGCTAAAATTCCCTAACTAATTTAGGGTCTCCTGCTGAGGTGAAAAATAAAAAAATTTAACCAAAATTTTGAAGGTTCTAAAAACAACTTAAAAATATAATGAAATAATAAATAAATCATTCGGTCTTTTTTATTTATATCAAAGATTTTGACAATAAAACTGTTTTTATTAAGTTTGGGGCATTTTTTCATCATGTATTCTCATTTGTTAGAAGAGTTTGTAGTTTGCACATGTTCTAACGTAATAATAATATATACACACACACACACACACACACACACAGTGCAGTGTATAAATTGTCGCCATTTTATATTTTTAATTTAATTCATGTTTTTTGTTTTTTTGTTTTTTTGTCAACTGCACAGTATAGTAGGGTCAGTCTGCCAGAAACTTGAAAATGGCATGCTGTACTGCTTGACATTTGTGCCAGGAGCCTTAATATGAACATTTCAGAATGTTTAGGTATCAATCTGACAATGTAGAGAATTAGGAAAGTGTTGAATGAGTCTGAAAGTAATTACAAAGGTATGGCAACTCAGAAAATGCACTCTGATCATTCTGATACGGAAAGAACTCTCAAATTTGTTGGCAAGGGCCTCAGACTCAATATGAAGACCTACATCAAGTGTCTTGAGGTAGTGCTGCCAAAGTCAAAAGGATGGCTGTTGGAAGACCCTATGTCTGACAACAGGATTCTGCACCACACCACACAAGCAGGAGAACCCAGTCATGGTTGTCAGCCAATTTCTGCAACTACATCAACAAAACTCCTTGTAATACCAATATGAACTAAAGACAAAGATTATAGCAGCATTTACCAACTTCAGGAGACCATCCAGAAGAGTTGCAGGAGATTCCAAAATCGTCTGGAGGCTGTGGTTGAAACCAATGACAATTTTATTGAATAAATTTACTCTTTAGTATTTAAAGATATTTTCGTGCAAATCTGGAAAATATATGTTAAAATGTAATGTCAAGAGTTATTTTTAATGTCATTGACGACAATTTATTCATCGCACCCTTTATATGCATGCAAATGGCATTCAAGGATAACATTCAATGACACTTTAAAATCAATGTCTACAATACAAGAATCAAATATTTTGGTCTTGGAAACAGAAAATATTGGTATTAGTTTGATGAACCTGCTCCTGAGATAAATCATCTTTTGAGTACTTCAGACAAGCACCATGCATCATTGCTCAAATCTTTTCGTCTCTGGCACCACTCAAGTTAAAGAACAGGTTTGTTCTTTTCAAGAACCCAGAGGTTATAATGAAATGCTGAACTGAACATTTTATGATTCTTTTTTTTTTATATAATCCTTCGGTATTTAAAGATATCATCAATAAGATGGCTCATCCTCCATTAAAAGGGATCCAGAAAACAATAAACGAGTTTAGGAAAAGCATATACTACTTCAGACTTGCAGTATATGAAAGTGCACAAAGAGAAAATCACTTTCAAGGCTCTCCAGTTCTTTTGTGTAATACATGTTAAAAGGTATTCAAAAGCAAGGCTGGCTTATAAAGCCATCTGTGGGCCACTCAGTTCAACTAATAGCTTTCTTCTATAAAACAAAATGCAGTTATTTTATATATATATATATATATATGATAAAATAAAAAACAAATAGGAAATGTATCTCAATCTAATTTCACTTTTATTAAAGCTTTGTCGGTGATCAGGAGAGAAATGAAAAAACAAAGAATATGAATGTAAGGATTTTGGGTTTTAATTCTTATTGGTCAGATGTGTGTCACATGTACTAAAGCAATAGATCATTTTTAAAATATATTGGACACTAAAGTGTATGATAATGAATGTGTGAAGAAATTCTTGTCTGTCTAGGTGCATGTTGGACGGTAATATTAGTTCATGTGAGAGGAATGTTTGTAGATATTATTTCCTTGTAGATCAGTGAAATGTAGCAAGATGTTTTTTTTTTTAATCATATCACTCCAAGCAAGGCATTCCACTGCCACTATAGTGCAGGGGGATTATATAGAGCGATTAGGTATAGGAAATGTCAGAAGGAGAGTGATACACGAGTTAGGATGTACATAGGGAGAGTGTTGGAGAGAATGGGTGCGAGTTAGTGTGTTAGGAGGTGTCTATTGACTTTACATTTAAACTCCTGGAGGTTGTAGCTGTCGGGGAAGCGATCATGGGGAAGGGAATTCCACAGGCAGGAAGTGCGAGAAAAGAAGCTGTTGGAGTAGAAATTGCAGTTACATTTCATCGGTTTCACTGTAAAAGGGTGGGACCTAGTTGCCAATCTAATATCTCGTGCAAATTCACACCTAGGGAGCATCAGTGATTTAAGTTCATCAGAGCAGAAGCCATGAAAGTATTTATAGAAGAGGCAGAGGGAAGCCACGTCACGCTGGTGAGAGAGTGACTGCAGGCGGTCAGCTAAGTCGGTATCGATCACATTACAGATTCTCCGCTGTATTTTGTCAAGAACCCCGAGGAGAATAGCAGGGGCACCCGACCAGATGTGGCAGCTGTATTCAATACACAGGCGGACAGTAGATTTATATATGTGCAGGATAGATTCAGACGGAAAGAATTTCTGAGCCCTGCACAGAGAGCCAACTTTCATAGCAGCAGATTTAGCAATGGATTCGACGTAGTCATTCCACTTGAGGTCCGCTGAGAGTGTCAGGCCAAGTAGGCATAGTGTTTTACTCTCTGGGAGGAAAGCCTGTTCCATGCTAATGGAAGGGAAGTGCAGTTGTCTGTGGTGGCTAATTGACAGCAGCTTCGTTTTGGAAGAATTGAATTTTACAAGCCATTTCTTACCCCAATCCACCACGCATTGGAGGTCCTTTTCAAGCTCGGCGGTGAGGTTCGCCTGGTCACCAACACCAGATTTTTGATTGAGGCGAGAGTAAACTGTGGTGTCATCGGAGTACATGTCTACTTGGGATGTTATGGCATCGGGGAGATCATTGATGTAAATTAGAAAGAGCATAGGACCTAGGATAGAGCCTTGGGGAACACCCGCGTTTGTAGGGTAGTTCTGGGAGGCATGTCCGTTTAATACCACCTTCAGTGTGCAGTTAAAGAGGAATAACTGGATTAGGTCCAACAAAAGTCCATTTATGCCGTAGCTTTGCAGTTTCCGTAGAAGGCCGGCATGCCATACTCTGTCGAACGCTTTAGAGATATCCAAGGCAACGGTTTGGGCTTCACCATTCTTGCTGAGAGCCTGGAAAATATACTCGGTGATGGTTGTTAGCATATCAGCAGTAGACCTGGTGAAGCAGAAGCCATACTGTTTGTGCGAGAGGAGCCTGTGGACTGTGAAATGCTGAATGACCTTGGCGTTGATAATGGCTTCGAACACTTTGCCAAAGATCGGAAGAAGGCTGATAGGGCAATAATTTGCAGGGTCCGAGGGTTCACCAGTGTTCTTAAATATTGGAACCACAGAAGAAGACTTCCAACATGCAGGAAAGCAGGATAGGCAAAGGTTTTAGAGCTTAGAAAAGACAGCGGAGAGTTCGGGGGCACATTTCTTCAAGACTATGATTGAGATTCCATCCCCACCACTCACTTTGTGAGGGTCAAGTTTTGAGATTATGTTAGAAATCAGCGAGGGTGTGATGTGGACATCATTCAATTGGGCCTCAGTTCTAGGTGGGAAGTCGGGTGTATAGACTCCAGACGAATCCAGACTCAAATTGGTCGAGAATCTACGAGCAAAGCATTCAGCCTTGTCCACTGAGGAGGTGAGGACCTCAAACTCATTGATTAGTGGGGGTATTGAGGACTTACTCTTGTTGAGCACGCTTTTACAGAGGCGCCAGTAGTCTTTGGCGCCGAACTTAGAGGATGCTATGTGTTGCTTCATGCTGGCAGCAAACAGCATCTTAGCTTCATTAAGTATCTTTTTACACTTATTACAAGCTGAGACGAAAAGGTGCCTGTTTTGGCCCGACGCGTGGCTACGATAAATCCGGAAGAAGTGATTCCGGTGGGCAATGGGAGCCGAGCAAGCGGGCGAGAACCAGGGAGACGAATGGGATTTAAGCTGAAATTTCCTGGCAGGGAAATAAAGCATCAATGCCAGCCTTAACCCAGGAGGAGACCTCTGATGCACAGTCTTTGACAGGAAGACTAAAAAAATTGTTCCAAGGGACGTCGCAGAGGAAGTCACGGGACGAATCCGCAACAATTTGTATTTGGTTGGATTTTTTATACTCGTGGGTGTGTGTCTGTGAGTGTGAGGAATGTTTTCTGCTGTCACTTCTGTGTGGATCAGTGAGACACAGCAAGATAAGATAAATTTGTTTGGGTTAGATTTTTTCATACCTAACAGCTCTACTTACCAATGATACATAGATAACATTCTTTTATTTTTTGCCAAGATACAAACCTAATACATCACTCCCTAAATTGCAGGCCTAACTAATAAAACAACAACTTTTAGGCCAAATTCAACTTTATTCTTCAACATAGTCTCCTTTTAGGGTGATACACTGATTCTAATGCTTCTCTCATAATTTGATACCTTTTTGTAGAAGAATTTGTCTTTGGCCTCAAAATACACCTCACTTTCCGATATCATTCATTGGAGTATTGTTTTGAAGTTTGCAAACAGCCAGTAGTTACTGGGGGCCCAGATCTGGAGAATAGGGTGAATGCAAAAGCAATTCGGAGTGCAATTCATGTAGTTTTGCTATCATTGCAATCGATTTGTGACACGGTGCATTGTCTTGGTGAAAGAACATGTTTTTCTTCTTCATTTGTGGTTGTTTTTTGATGATTTCTTCCTTTAAATGCACCAATAATGCTATATAATATTCGCTAGTGATGGTTCTTCTTAAGGTAATTGATGAACAAAATATCTTGTGCATCCCAAAACACAAAAGCCAAAACATTACCTGCTGATGTTTGCATCTTTGGTTGGCTTTCACCTGCTGCTGCCCACTCAGCTGACTGTCGATTTGACTCCAGAGTGAAGTGATGAATCCATTTTTCATCCATTGTCACATATTTATGCAAAAGCTCCTTGTTGCGTTGAAATAGTTGCAAACACTCTGACTGTGAGCAAACGTGGCACCTACTTTGAACACAGTTTTTTTCATTGACAAATGTTCATGCAAAATGGTGAATACACTGCCTTCTGATATGTTCAACTCCTCTGCTATCTCACACAACTTCAATGTACTATCGGCCAAAACGAGTTTGTGGATTATTTTTGGTGTTTTCCAAGATAACTGCCAATTTTGGGCAACCTGAGCATCAGCATCATTTGTGTTTGTATGACCGCGTTTAAAGTCAGCATACCACCTCTTAACTGTTGTTTCCGACAGAGCAAAGTCTGAATAACACTTACCAAGCCATTGCTTTTCTTGAAGAGTATTTTTCCCCCATCAGAAAGCAATGCTTTATCAACACACAAAATTCAGATTTTTCCATTGTTTTGAAAATTTGCAACAGCAGCTTCACTTAAATAACTACTAATTTGTAAACTAATAATCTGATTGGGCCCAAATTTTGTCATGTGTCATTTGAAGGTTGGTACTTCATAAAAATCATATGGATTTTTTATTAGTGGCACCATCTATATGTCAGGACTGGGTCTTATTGAGTGATGTGTTATTAAACATAATAATGAAACAATAAGGTTGAAGCCACCACTAAACTCACACATGGATCTGAAATAAACAACTCTATACCTTTCTTTGACATCTTATTAATAATACTCAACAATTACAAATTAGATTTTAGAGTTAAACTGAAAACCCACAAACAAAAACAACCCAATCAATTTCTATTCCCACTACAACTACAGAATAAAACCATGGGAGTTTACCTTATAGCCCTTAGAGTATACAGCCCTGAACATTTAAATGAAGAAGAGAAATATATTGGGAAAATATTCAAACTACTCCACTATGCACACCATTTTATACTTAAAAACAAACTTACAAAATCCTCAAAACTAAAAAAAAAACAAAAAAACAAAAAAAAAAAAACGGATACTTCCAACAAAAATTACACAAATTTCATAATCCAATTAAACTCGCATACTAGCCATCCCTAACACTAGGATTGTTGTCACTATCCTGAAGACAATTGGTGATATAGTCACAAAGAAAAATAAGCCAAACACCATTTCAAATGCCAGAATTTATCTGATAAAGTGTCTACAGTGCAAAAACGTGTATGTGGGGGAGACATCATGTGATCTAAATCCTGCATCTATGAACACGAGAGACTTGTGTTTAGACAGATGTTTTTTCTCATTTTACATTGATAACTTTAATTTCACTAATGCCAGCCTAATTAAAAATTATAATCCTTTAAGGAGAAATATTCTGAAAACCTAAGAGCATTACTACCAACTATATACACGCTTAAAATATTACTTCATCTTTCTACGGATCCATTCTTCATGAATCTAACTTATGTCTAATACATGAAAATAAATGAAACAATACAAATCCACCTTCAAAAATGTATAAGAAATGCTTTAATGAAAAATCCAACCAAAATGAGTTTATCACATCATGCTGTCTCACTGGCCCATACAAAGATGATGACAGCAGACATTTCTCTCACACACATTTTTGTCCAACATATACCTAGATAGACAAGCATTTTTTCACAAACACACACTATAACACACTTTACTATTCAAAATATTCCTCACATATTTTTAGAATTACCTGTTGCTCTAATACACATGACATATACCTGACCAATAAGAACCTAAAATCATAACATACTAGTATCCTGTCTTTTTTTATTTCTCTCTCGATCTTTGACAAAGTTTTAATAAAGGTGAAATATGTTAGATTGAGATATGGTTTTCCTATTTGTTCCTTATTTTATTTTATTCATATGGAAGTATTTATTTTTACTGAATGTTAAATTTCCAATCATTTTGTTTCTCTTAATTCTCTATAAAAAGGTGTTAGAAAAAAATTAAGCTGCAGGAAATATTTTCTTGTGGTTACTGTGAATATTTCCTGTGCAAAATCAAACAGCTTCTTAATTTCAACACCAGTTTCTTGAAATGTAAATGTACCTTTGAAATAAGAGTGGGTCACCAGTATGAGTTTGTTTCTCATGAGGATTCAAGTTAGATATAGCAATTTTATTATCTTTTCAGTTTCATTGAAAGTGATATTAATTTAGTGTTTTATTCATATTAAATTCAGCTTAATATAGTGCAAATTACAAGATAGTTTCATAAGGATGATAATAACTAACTTGTTACCTTTGAAAAAAAACAGAAATCTGACTGTCTTATTTGTCTATGTTCATTTTAGCTTGTCACTTATGTGTTAAAGATGTTAGGTGGAGAAGATGCAATGATGATGTGCAAATTTTCTTCATACATCACCAATATATAAGAATGCACCAGTTGTTTCATTCCTTTCGCATGTAATTGTATTTTATTATTACAAGTAATGATTTATGAACCAATGTTTACTTACAATATATCTACTTTGAAATTTAAAATTACTTTTATAGTTGACAATTGATCAGTAAGGATTTGTATGAGAATACTACTGCAACAGCAAAACAAAATCTTAATGGAGCTATTGCCTTCCTTGTACAACTATTCCTTATCTGTTTCACTTTGATGGATTGTGAAAATTTAAAAATCCATCACAGCCACTAAAACATATCTGCCAAATCAAGGTTTTGGCCAACTCCAGATGGCTTCTCATATTATATCGATCCCGACCTGGAAGCTCATCTTCAGTCACTTTCTCATTTCTCAGTGGCTTTTCTATGTCTCTTCTACAAATATTTTCACAGCTTCTGCCCTGATAAGCTTTGTTCCCTGGTGCTTCCTCCATATGAATTTACTCAAGCTATTAGACTAGAAACTAGGTCCCACCCTTTTACAGTGAAATGAATGAAATGCAACCGCAACTTCTATTCTAGCAGCTTTTCTCACTCTTAACACCTGTGGAATTGCCTTCCATATACTTGCTTCCCTGATAGCTATAATCTGCAAGAGTTTAAATGCTATGTAAATTGCCATCACCTATCTCCATGACTCCCATTCTTTCCCCAACACCCACCGTCATCGTCTTCTCCTTTTCTGCTCTCTCATGCAACTCTCATCACACCAGCATTTCCATCCTTCTCTTACCAATTATACAACACCCCCATAACTTGTTCCTCTTTTTCTTCACTCTCCTCTTATGCGAACCCCTGTGCACCAGTGGCAGTAATGCCTTGCTTGGGGTGAAATGATTTATATATATAAAAAAAAAAAAAAGAACAAACAACACATTACCACTCAGCTTTTGAGACCTATGAATTTGGTAAGAAATAACACATCTGGAAGGTTAGTATTTGAGTAAACATCCAATATTGCTACATTCTATTTTCTTTCGACTCCTAAATCTTATCAACATGTTATCTCTGAATAATTTTCATGCATACACTTTCCAATTTTACCTAACTTAATCAGGGTTCAATTTCTATGAACATACACTGTAATTTTAACCTCAACTTAAACTTTTTATTTTGTTCTCCAAAACACTTCACACTTTCATAAATAAAGAATCTTTACTGGCAGCAAACCGCTTGCATACGGACAGGTAATGAATTGAGTAGATATACAAAGATAGAAAGAGGACTGTGTCTTTTCACCGGATCTATTCAACTTGTACAGCAAGAATATTTTGAGGACCCTAGAAGTTATGCCTGGATTCGTAATCGGAAGCCACAATTTAAACAACCTAAGGTACACAGATGATACAGTGCCGATAGCAGACACAGAAAGGAAACTACAAGACCTCCTACAGAAGGTAGCAGAAGAAAGTAACAAGAAAGGACTAGAAATAAACTGCACGAAAACTGAATGCATGGTCATCAGTAAAAAGGGCAGTGCAAAATGCCAAATACAGATCAGAGATACCAGAATCAAGCAGGTACAAAAATTTAAATACCTGAGAAGCGTTATAACAGAAGATGGAAAGTGCGACACAGAGATCCAAAGGCAAATTGGCATGACGAAGGAAGTATTCCAGAAGTTAAGTAAGGTATTAAGAAACAGGACAATTTCGCTAGAAACTAGGAAGAAAGTACTGGATTGCTACGTTATGTCCGTCTTTCAATATGGCAGTGAATGCTGGATAATATCGTCAAAGATGAAGGAAAAACTTGAAGCAACTGAAATGTGGTTCTACAGAAGGATGCTGCGAATATCATGGATCAAGCATGTGAGCAATGATGAGGTCTTGGAAATGATGGAAACAAAAAGGAAATTAATACTGAGCATCAGGAAGAGACAGCTGGAGTTCCTTGGACACGCAGATGAGGAAAGAGGGCTTGGAGAATCTGATACTAACAGGCTAGATAGAGGGAAAAAGAGACAGGGGAAAGCAACAGATAACATATTTGAAGGACCTCATCAGGTGGACGACGGAATGAGGATTGCATGGTGTAACAGAAGGCGTGCTCAGAGCCACCAGGGATAGGGAAAAGTGGAAGGCCATGATTGCCTACGTCCTGAAGGGACAAGGCACATAGAAGAAGAACTAAAAAGTATGACATTTAACCGAAAGGGGTAAAAACTCTTACAAATCCATAATTGTTCAAGTGTGAAAAGCTAAAACATTTTCATACAAGGATACTGATAAAGTCTTAGCCAAAACTTAATTAAAACAAAAATTCTGATGTTTCATCATATTTTGGAAACTAGATTAAACTGAGAACTTTTCAAAAATTCTTTGTATATTAGTTTCAAATGAAGGGATACCAACCTTTTTATTTCATTTTTTAAATAATTGTAACACAAATTAAAAATTTAAATACTTTACATTCTGAGTCAGAGAAACTAAAAATCTAGAATAGTACATGATGCTCCCTTCAGTGATTGGTTATCAGTTTTTATTTTTCCACTATAATCTTGTATATTTAATGTTGCTAATGCAATGTTTTGGTTCATCCATTCTTCAGCTCTCATTTGGTTTTAATCTGAGAAAAAGTGAATCACTATCACCAGATAATCTCTAATCATTTTTTCTGCATGGCACTGACAAGAAAATTTCATTGTGTAAAAGATTGAAATATTTTTAATAATAAAATTACATTCAGAAATTTGTACTTTTTCATATACACCATATTACAAATGTATATACCTTATTTTAAATTTACACATTTTATCTTTTGAAGGCTGTTTAAAATACAGATGGATTTTCTTCAAAATAAATACAAAAAAATGAATTTACAATTCCACTCAAAATCATTTCAATTCTTTGCAGTGATCCTCTTTACTGATATGGATGTGTGAATTCATATGGCTGTTTTGTTTGAAGATGTTCTGCTCCAAGTAAAATTACTCTCCAAAAAATAACTACTGTTTTTGTAAGTTTTAATGTGAACACAATATGAGGCAAACAAAGATTTTGTTTCGAGCCTCAAAAGAATTGAGTTTTAAAAATCTTTAAAACTTTAAAATTTCAGTCAGCAAATGATTTATCTTTTTTGCCTTGGTTCTTAAAGAACTTTCCTTTTGGATACTGAAAAATATAAAAGAAATATTAATGAATACATAATTCTTCACATTTTTTTCATTTGGTAAATGCTACAAGTAAACCTTCCTTTCATTTCATGTCTCAGATGAAAAAAAATCTTAACTATATGTTAAGATTGATTAATAATTTACTTATCAACAGAAAAATTACAAAAACTTACCCCTAGTTTTTATTTATCAAATAATGCAGAAATTTATACTTACATTTGCAGAACACTATATTTTTTTTTATTTTTTTCATAAAAATCATGTAAGCAATGAATTATACTTTCAGTTTATCAACTATACAATAACTTAATGTTTTATTAGTTTGTTTTTGTTTTTTTTTATACAGCAATTGCTAGTCTTTTGATCACCATATGCACTGAATACTCTTCAGCTTGTCAAATGTCAATATTTAAAGAGAAAGTTTAACTTGACACTATAAATCTTCTGAATAAAATTGTAACTTATAAATTCTGGAAAACAAAATTTTTTTTTAAAGAAATCGTTTATATTTGAATAGAACTGATCCTAAAACAACCATCATCTAAACAATAACTTTTGGACTTTTTGCAATTTATTCTTTACTATGAAGAAGTACTGAAAATTTTTTAGCCCAACCAAGAAATCGATTAAAAGGAACTTTTCAATTTCCTTTCATAATAAACAATCTACATCCAATGATTGTTGGTCAAAGAAAGGTGACAATAAAATTGATATGATACATCATTACAACAGTGATTTGACTTTTATTTGACACAAATATACTTAAAATATTTTTGATAATGAAAAAAAATTCATAATAATTTTGTTGCTGTTCTTGTGTTTTTTTTTTTTAAAGACCATATGAAAATTAATTGTGAAAAGAACTCAATAGCTGCAGAATGTTCATTTAAAAAGACATTTGTATATCCAGAAAGTGGTTCTTGAATGACATTTTTTTAAATATTCTTACACTATTAAAAACTACACATGCCTCTTTAAAAATGCAGATTACAGAATAATGCATAAAATACCAACACAGAAATAATGTTGATGATAAATATTCTTACCTTTTTATCATTTTTCTTAAATTTATTTTTAAAAGATTTTGTTGGGGCAGATCCAGCTGAAAAAAATAAACAAATAAAGTATGACAAACTTTACAAATTAATTTGGTTTGTTTTACAACATATCAACCACAATGGGTTATTAATGCCAAGAAGATTCTTACAATAGATTCGTATGAATAGAATGAGTCTTCTTTGTTTAGAAATCAGTTTGTAGATCAGGTTTCATTAAAATTTTTTTTTTTTTTTTTTTTGGTTAAAAAAAGTTGTCTTGTTAATTGCACTGCTGGTATGTATTTAAAAAAATATATTGCTGGCAATATGTTTTTCCTTCAATTTTCTTCAAAAATGTACTGCTGGTAATATTTTATCTAAAAATGTATTGTTAGTAATATTTTTTTTTTTTTAAATATATTGCTGGTAATATTTTTCCTTCTAAAATGTCTTTTTTAGTTCAAGTTCTATTTTCTATACAAGTTTGAGGTATTTTGTTTTCAAGTATCCTATTATTTGGTCAGTTGGTACATTTTTGAAGAGCATGTTAAGATTTTGTGCTTGATAATAATAGTTACTACATATTTTTTGTTGCTAATTTCATTCTATCAAGATATGGTTGCGAGTGAGTACACTGAGGTGTAATTTCTCTGTGTGCGTGTGTGTCAGGTTGAGCGTGTCCAATTCTTATTCTGTTGAGCACTGTCTTGTCTATGGTTAGCCATTGGCTCTATATTCCCATTTCTTATTGTCGGCTGATGTTCATATAGTTTATTGTTTGGGCGCCATTTTCTTGAGATATGTTGTGTAATTTTGTTATTGTAATCTGTATAAAGGAGTTTGATGTTGGTTATTTTCATTTTTGTTACTTCTTTTGCCAGTGTGTTAGCTTCATGATTTCTCATGATGCTTATATGGCTAGGAATCTAGGCCAAGATTGTTTTACATTTTATTAACTGATGATATATTTCAAGGATTTCTTGAATATAGGGATGATTTGTGTTTTCTTTGTTGTTAAACTAGATAGGAAGATTATAATATTTTCAGACTCCCTATCTTCTGAATTTTCTATCATTTTAAGTGCCATTTTAATACCTTGTAGTTCAGCTGTATAAGACGAATACATTTGGTAATTTGAGTTGCTTATGAATTTGTCCACTTGTGACTGTTTATGATAAAGTTTTTCAGTGAACTCAGTTTACTTAACATGATTTCTAAGTAAACAAATCTGAATGTAAATTATTTTATAAAAGTTATCAAGAACCTTTTAAGCTTGTCAGGTAATAAATGAGGACACAAGAATGAATTTTTCAATATAACTATGTTATAAGTACTTGTAAGTTATAAGTGTGACAATTTGTTAAATTGTTTTTCTTATAAATGTATTTTTAGGAACTATGTATTCAATAAATATGTTGTGCATAATATTTTGATGCAAAAATGTGACAATTCTTAAAGAAGCTAAAATAAAAAATGCAGTTTAAGTGTGAAATCTTGAAATCAATACCCTATAATTGGTTAGAGGAATAACATCAGCTTCATCTCCTTTTTAATTTATTAATAATTCATCATAAACCTCCAGGGAACTCTTTCCTAAAATTATGAAATTTTAATTTTTAGTACTGGGGAAAAAAGTTATACAAACTAATTTACTCTTTTATGATTTCTACTGATAAATCAATTATTTTCCCCACGAAATGTTTACAACAAAAAAATGATAAAATTGTTCAACAGCTAAAAAGAAAATCAAATCTTTATCCACATAGTAATTTACTGCTTGTTTTTTAACTAGATTCTTCAATCTCTGTGTTTTTAAAAATACTCAAGTTTTGTTACATTTTTGACAAATTTTATGTTTTTTTTTCTTAATGCCATGTCCTTTCAAAATTAAGGCAACTCTTCACGGATTCTTTTTGCTTACAATATATGAATCGCCATGCTTTCTTCAGAAAGCTTTCTTGTTGCCATGCATCTCCATTGTTCTGAATTGCAAACAGTTCTTCTCTTAAAATGGCTAACACCCAAAGACCAGTCTACTGTTCTTTAACCCATAGCTGGTGGAAGGAGAGATGAATTTATACCTTTCCAAAGGCATTAGAGTGAAAGTGAATACAGAAGACAAGGCTAGAGTTTAAATTTCTCTCACCAATTCCACTTTCCATGCTATCTGTTACACTACAAGCAAATCCATCATAATGTCCATACCTACCAAAAGGCATAAATTTAAGTCATTTTTCCTGTTTCTAAATTAACATATATACTGCTAATTTAGATAGATATATGAAAAAGACTGTATAAAAAATAAAGTCATCCATTGCTTATTGCTAATAAGAAGAGGCTGAGTCTATTGAGTTATCATAGCTACTTACGATGCCATGGAATGAATGTACAGATGCATAGTATGGCAGTGAATATACTAATTAAAGCAAAAAAAAAAATTATTCTTAAATTTGTTTTTTTTTTAAAAACAAATGTTTTACTGAATAAGAACAAAAAAAAGACTAAAAAACAACTTTACAAACCTTCAAACATTTGGAAATTTGCCTGTGAATAATCATATGGCTTAAAATTCTCAGAAATCTGTTTGTTTTTCTTCTCTGTGCTCAATGCTTCAATTATTTCCACATCAGAATTATCAGAGTCGCTGATTTCAACCATCTCGATCTTTTTCCCCTTGGGAAGCTTTCCTTTTGTTGTGGCAAAAATCCCTCGATCTTTCCAGTTCTCATTTTCTTCACCAGTATTTTCTGATTTTTTCTTCTTTGCAACACTTGGCTGCAGCAAAAACAATGGCCAATATTAAAATGGCAAAATATGAAATGAAATAGACTTTTATTCATCATTTTTTAAAACAAATAAGATCTTACAAAATAGGAAGCAAAGTACATTCTGCATATGAAAGATTTTCAAATAACAAATTGTATTCTGTTACAATATTTTTTTTTAAACATTCATCAAGTTGAACATTTTAAAAGAAATGTTTCAGAAATATATATTTTTTTAAGTCAATATTATATGGGGTGAAAATTTGATATAAAAAATATTTCTCAAATATAACTGATAAGTGGAATCAATTCAATTCAGATCTGAATGTAGTAACAACACAGGGATAAATATGGAGAAATGAAGTCAAGAAGATTGTCTTAAACAAATCTTCAAAATAGAGAGTAATTTAAAATCTTATACACCTGGAATTGAATACTGACCTCTGACACATGCTTCACTTTAGGTAAGCTAACTGATATAGATATATACATAATATACTAGGTTCAACTTTATATGGTACATAACCACAGGTATGGGACACACAGTGAGACTCAAACTCATAATAACAGTTTTTGATACTAATACTTAATCAATGCTCCACACTGAAACACTTACATTCAGATATCATTTAAGAAAGGATGCAATATTAATCTCTACAATACAATTTGTCTCAAGCCGTAAAGTATACAAACCACCAACTATTACTGAGTATACATTATAAAATTCTAACTGAATTTGCATGCACCAAATCAGAACAGATTTATAAATATCAATGAGAACAGCTGATGTTTCAAAAGTATAATTCCTACCTGGAAACTGAGTGGAATGACTTCATTTGACTCTTCTTCCTCTTCATCTGAAGACTTGAATCTTTTATGAGTTGTTGCTGCAAATTACATAATTCATTCATCAATCTTAAACATTTAAAATCATTAACACACAATTTCTGAAGGCTCAACTATTTTTGATAAAGTCTTGACTTGATTAAGAGAATACTATTCAGTCCAGCATGCTCAGTTGTTATACTCACACCAGCTCTTAGGCTCTTGAGCCTTCTTCGGGTAATCAACAACCTACTCATGAGTAGATCGTTCTCATTCCACTTTCCATACTCAGGGGTATATCATCTCAGTTAATATTCACCAGTGTCATTCACCTTTGGATTACTTGTCCATTTCTTCCACTGTATGTAACTTTTAGCAGATTCATGGTTTGAATTCAGAGATGCCAGCTAACTAGATATGTTTTAACCAATTATTTAATCCACTGGCCATGTTTTTCTTGTACATTCCAGCAGTGAAATTCTGAAACCTTAAAACTATGCTCATATGGTGAGAGTATATGTGTTTCCTTTTTTTTTTTTAAGTCAGAGTAACAACTGACCTGCAAGCATAACATCACCTCCCATGACCAGGCTCAAAAGAGTCAAGAGCAACAATAAAAAATCTGTTACACTGTTTAGCATATATAAGGGGTATTTGAGAAAATTGCTTTTTTTATATCTTCCAAACACCATCTCTGAAGAAAATATTACCATGAACTGTGTGTATACAATCCCATGCAGTTGCAGCAAGGAATAGAAAGATTAGCCAATCCCTAAAATGAAAGGGTGGAGGAATACTGAAAAGCTGTTGCTTGAGATGAGACACTGAACTTAGATATAGCTGATCATATATAAGGTTAAAGGTTTGTCATCAACCCCTGTGAAATGATGTCAAGATAACAGACAGGCAACAACACTCGAGGTTGAGATGACAGAAAGAATCTGTACTCATGTCAGACACTGAAACCTCAATAGGCCTAGCATAGAAATAAATACTATCTCAAAACTTTTGATTATGAGAGAAAACTCAGTGCAGACAGGCATGAAGACAGACACCTGCAGCTGTCTGTGTCATTTAAAAATTTTCAACAAAAACTAGAGAAATACTAATTAAAAACAAAAAAAGAAACACATTCTCAGTACATTTGGACATGAACTCAGTAAATAAATGCCAATATAGTTGAAACTAAATTTGAACCTACAATTAAAACACACTGAGTATGTAAAGATTATCTTATGAATGTTTCTCACACAAAAAATAAATTTCAATCAATCCAGACTCACCTCTCATTGTTTCAGAATCTGGAGCTGCGACACAAATAGTAGATACTCTTTTAACTTTGTCTTTCTTAACTAATTTCCATGGAGTCTGAAGACAATGAAAAACAAGAAATCTGACAATAATTAAGAGGATGATGATAAAGTATTTTTTATTCCTAATTTTAAAAAATTGCCAATTGTTAAATATTAATAAACAATAACCTGTTCATTAAACATAATGCGTAATTTAGCTCTTCAAAGATTAAAACTATCATTTTACATAAATTTATAGATCTTAAAGAATTTCTAAAAACTTGGTATTTACCAGAAGTTTAAATACTGCAAACAAAAATGGTTGCCAAAAAAGGTATTGTTAGATATTTTTATAATACATATTGTTAGATATTTTTTTTAAAATGCTAAAATTAACTTACAAAAGAGGATAAATCACCGTTGTTTTGATTTTCTTCATCTAGTGGGAAAAACTGAAAAATATAAATTCAAAATAGGAATCAGATTAAATCCCAAATAAGAGCATCTCTACTTTTATGCAAAAGGAGCTCTTTTGTTTCTATTTTGTCCAAGTATAAAACAAAACATGGGAGATCATTTTTACAGAAAAAAAAATTTGAAATCATTGTAAAGATCTTCTATCTTGCAGTTTTGTAACTTACCACCATTAAAAGTTCTAAGCACTAAGCCACACTAAACAACATACAATTGTTTAAGAAACAAACATCATGACAGAAACACTAAATATTATCATCATGAATGTAGATATCAGTACTTATTCTCATTTGAGGAAATCAGAAAAATGAAAAAAGAAATTGCAAAGATAAAAAAAAATTTTCAAATGCATTTACCATAGTGAAAGGATTCTGAAAAGATTTTTTAATAGTTTCAGCAAGTTCGCAAGCTTTGGTTTTGGCAGTCTCCTGTTAAGGAAGAAATATAAACATACTTGTAAAAATGAATGAAATTTAATAGTTAATGCAATTTGAATTAATTTACACAGCTATGGTCAAAGCTATATTTATTACAAAAAGAAAATACCAAAGAAGGCCATCCAAACACTGTCAAAGATGGATTTTTCTTCAGTGTCATGACACTGTTTTCTGTGACTGCAGAGGCACATAGGGGTTCTGGTTCAGTCATGCAATCTGCAAAAGAACAAAAATGCAATCCAGCTGTAACTAATTCAATTTAAAAAGAACAACTGTTATAAAGAGTGTAAAAGAAGAACTTGTGTCTGTTCATATAAAAAATTCTGTTGTCAAATTAAGTGTTTTATTGTTAAAAAAATCAGTTTAAAAAAACCTGGCAAATACTAAATTGTTTTAATTCAAGTTGATTTAACTGGGCAGGTCCAATCACAAGTTGACAAGTCTGTTGGCAAATTTAAAGACAAAATAGGTACTTGTTAATAAGTTTATAAGTAGTTTTATTATGTCACGAGTTTAAGATGCAACCTATGTCGCCTGGAAAAAGTCCCCACTTATCTTCGAACCAGGGTTGCACATATATTAATCAAGCACATAATGAAAAGAAAGAAAAAAATATGAATGGATATGATTCCAGGTTCACACACATCACATTGTATCAGGGAAAACAATGGAAACATTTAAGATTTTGAACAGAAATGCTTTATTCCAACAAGCCAGAACAAAAGGAAGGAATAAGACTATATATATATAGAAAGGGGTTGCAAGAGAAACAGTCAAAAGCAAATACGAAAGAAAAAGGGAGGCTAGAATTTTGGAAACGTGGAATTATTTATCTGAGCCAAAGTGAAAGTGAAAGGACTTGCTTCACTGAAATATAATATACATCTTTTTTTTGTCTTATTTCTTCTCCTTCCACAAACATTCATATTCAGCCTATCAGTAGTCAGTCGTATTGATCAGCTCCAAAGCTTTTAGATGGCATTCCATTTCCCCAGACGATTCATAGATAAGACTGAGGTAGAAGTGCTGGGACGAAGGACACATCAATCTTGCAGCCACTTGATGAAGTTCCATTCATTTGAATGTACAGACATTTTCTTCTTTCACTGCAGGGAATAAATACTTTCAGGAGAAAATCCCACTGAATTTTCAATTAATTTTACACACACTGCCTTTTAGGATACGTCTTCGTGCATTGTGGTGCATTGGATATCGGCTCAGAACGAGAAATCCGGGAGCCGAGTTCAAATTCCAGCTGAATTCATTGCATTCACTTACGCACAAATACCCTTGGGAAAGGTATTAATCCGTATATTCCTTCCAGTTATGGGTTAAATAACAGGACAGATTGGGTTCTATAGCCTTGGTTGGCAACCAGTCTACCGCAGAAAGCAACGGCAACCTACTGCGGGATAATCTTCTGCCCAGTCAGTCATGTCTCTTTCGAGACATGATCACCCAAGAGTGTATCACGTATGGCACTTAACTGACTGACTTTTCTGAGAATTAGGTTTGACTGCCCAATGTGTCCTCATAAAACAAAAAAAAAAAAAAAAATGTCTTCCCTCCTTTTTCAAATCATGTACTGTGACTCCTACATGTCATATGGGAAGAAAAAGCATGGGAAAGTGAAAGAGAGTAAAAAAAGTTTGAGTTTTGTTTAACGGCATATCAACCTCCGTGAGTTATTTAATGCCAAAAAAGGTGGGGGTTTTAAGGTATTTTTTTAATGTTCAAATATAGTGTGAAGGCTGATTTAGTCAGATTTTGATGAAAAAGTTGTTTTTATTTTGTTTTTTTTTGTTTGTTTTTTTAGAAAACTGAAGATGTCTTCTAGTTTTTTATTAAAAAAATGTATTGCTGGTAATTTTTTTCCTTCAAAAATGTATTATGGCAATAATGTTTACTTTTTTTCCTTTAAAAATGTATTGTTGGTAATATTTTTCCTTCAAAATTGTATATTTTTTTATAAAAGTTTATTTTTATACTTTCATAGTGTTTTGAGCCCAATTTGGGGTTAACTATTTGCCCATAGCTGAGACCCTAACAGGTGCTACCACTCCGAGTCAGGGTGAACCTGGGAACAACAATAAATATAAATCAATGAAAACTTCTTAATTACTCTCCAAACCACAATCAATAGCAAGTGGGAATTATTTCAGATCTGAACTGGTCACTACTCAAAAACCCAACTTTTCAAAAATATTTTCCACCAGAAAGACTGGCTTTACATGCTTTCTGATTGGTCATATTGGCTTGCCAATTAAGTGATGCCTCATTGAAAATGTCCATAGAACAATTGTGTACCAAGTCACCTAACTGATCCAATAAACTCTGATCTAAATAAACCCTGAATTTTTCAACTTGTTAGCACTCAAAAATCCTGTCAAGTAAAATGTTCAAATCAGTACATTACTTCATTGCTATTGGCTATTCTTATCAAATTATTTCTTTCCTCTCAAATTAGTCCTCATTACTACCAGTTGATACCACCAACATCACATTTGCCTTTACAAGCAAACAAAAAAAAACTTTTGACACAAATGACTTAACAATAAAGGCTCTAGAAGTGCTTATAAAATGTACAAGAACAACTTGAGAAATCTTTCAAACAAAATGAAAAACAACTTTAAAAAATAAGCAAAGACAGAAAGGATCTGTGGTCTATATAACATCAGGAGAATCTTCAGAAGTGGTTCTACATTTCGCATATACCTCTCCCAGAAGAGGACATGACTTGGGACTGTGCGTATGCCATTCCATGTAGCTGTGGAAAGAAACATAAAGGAGAAACAGGCAACCCCCAAAAGGTAAAGCTACAAGAACATCCTAAGGCCGTAACATGGCAGGAGAGAGGATGTCCCCGGGCAGTAACACGGCAGGAGACAGGACATCATAAGGCCGTAACACGAGGGGAGACAGGACATTATAAGGCCGTAACACGAGGGGAGACAGCAAAATCAGGCGTAGCTGCCCACATATGGAGGGAGAAAGGGGATCACTGCTCCCTATGGGATGAAGTAAAAATAATAGATAGAGAGCACCACTGGAAACTAAGTAAACTTAAGGAATCAGCACATATGCTAGGCTACAAATATCTCCTAAGCCGACCAAGCATAGAGATGAATACAATATGGGAACCAGTAATATGGAGTGCCAGAGAAAAATATTAGTGTCAAAATTGCAATATGAGCTCTGGTAAAAAAATAGTAGAGAATCATTAATGTCAAAATTGCAATATGAGCTCTGGTGAGAAAACCATTAACATCAAAATATACTAGAGAAAACTAATAACATCAAAATTGCAATATGAACTCTGGTAAAAAAACAAAAAAAATGATTACTGAACATTAGGTCTATGAGTCTCAGAAATTCAGTTTTTTTTTTTTGTCCTTAAGGCCCAGTGGATATAGGCGTTAGTTAGTTCTTATGACCTGACCCAAAGAATTGTGAGTTCAATACCAGGCTACAGCAGTAGTGAACAAGTAACTTAGAGGGTTAGAGGGAGATAACTCATGACTACAAAAAGATGCTCTATGCAAGGAATGAGAATGATTGTAATAAAGAGTTTCAAATTCCTAGCACCTGAAGAAGGCCGGAGTATACAACCTACAACAGCCGAAACGTTACACAATAGTTCAAATAATGTAAATAGTCTAATCCAAATTACTCTTACATCTATTCACTTTTGTGACAAAATTGTCTTTAAAATTTGAAGAAAATTTGTAGGACGAGTCTTTATTTCATTGATCAGTTGATGTATTTTCCAATAAAAAAAGATAAATATAAAAGTTTAAAATATAAAAATTTAAAAAACATGGCAGGATGAAATAAAACTTTTGCTTTTAATATATGATATAAAATCTGTTCTTACCAGATTCATCTGATACCATTTTTGATAAATCATGGGGGCATTCCATCAAACTATTGGCATCATATTTTGGGTCTTGAACAGATGGTGCTGCTTCCTTTTTCTCAGTAGGAATAAGGACCTGGTGACAATGGGGAAACAAAAGAAAATAGTTATCTTTGCTTGAATAAAAAAAAATGATGAAAAAGGTCAGGAAAAAAAAAATTAATTAAAATAAACAACATTACTGTCTCCCCCCAAACACACATTTCAACAAAATTAATTTTAATAAAATGAAATATATTTAGAAAAAACAGGTTGAATTTACATGATTTACATTTATTTCAATTAGAATTGTTTAAAAAATGTAATTAAAATAAATTTTCAGCTATATATAACATATAAAAAATTCAAAATTTACATGATTCTATGATCATTTCAGCAAGTTGAATTTATTTCATTGGTGATCTTTAATATTATGGAAAATTCGAAAATTTGTGTGTGTGTGTGTGTGTAAAGAAACCGGAAGTAAGTTTGAAAAGCAAAAAAAAAAAAAAAGAAAAAAAAGAAAAAAAAAGGATACGCATAGCAAATAGAAAGGGAAAAGAAGAAGGAAAGAGGAGGGAAAAAGTTAGATTTACAGGACAGGAGGGTGGGGAGATCCTTTACTATGACAATCTTTAATATTATGAAACATTCATAAATTTATTTGAGTGTGTGTGGATAATGAAACCGGACAGTAAGTGTGTAGAAAGAAAAGGAAAGGAAGGGATTAAGAAAGAAAAAAGAGAAAAGAGGAAAGGAAGAAAGAAAGAGAAAGGAAAAAAGATATGTTAGATTTACAGACAGGAGGATACACAGACTAGGAGTTGGGGGAGATAGATACATTAAAAAGATAAAAATGAAAGGTAACAATCTTTGCTTGGCTATGTCAAATTTTTTTTCAAAATTTTTATACTGTTTCAAATACAAACAGGGCCTAACTATTGTTGAGATCAAAATAATTTACATTAAACTTTACTTCAGGAATAAAAAGAGACATGAAATGAATTATTAATGTAAGTAAATAATACTTAAAGAAAAGAAAAACAACTATTACAGGAAAAATTAAAATTTAGATAAAGTAAAATAAATTAGAAATAAATTCAAGCTGGCACCAACACTTAAATATTACTTCTGATATAAATAAATGTCTAATTGAACAATTAATTTATAATAAATATAATTTTTTTCGCGCGTGTGTGTATATATAAAATGTCAAATTATATTGCTGATAAGATGGAAAAAAAAAACCTCATTAAGGTAATTAGAATAATTAAAATAATTACATTAAATAAATTTTGCTAAACCAAATGTGTTATGTAAAATATATATATAAAGAACCAGAATGGAAAATTTAGAACTAGATTAGCAAAGGGCTAAAACCAATCATATTAGAGGAAGTAATTAAAATTAAATTTGAAAATTAATGCACCAACTAATATCAAACAATTAGACTAGAAAAGGTGAGGGTTAAAAGATGTTAACATACACTATTGTTGTAATTAATTCTACAATAAGTAAGAAGAAGGAAAGGAAACAACTGTCAAGACAAAAAATTTAAATTTGGATTATATTTAGGGGGTTAATACCTAAATTCAAAATTTAGAATTAAAAAACTGGGATTTATGACAATATTTGCTTATGAATTCCTTTTATAAGTTTAAAAGCAGCTACTGCTTAGAACATTTAATTATTTTAATTTTTTCAACTAAACAGATTGTTATTGGAGTGTGGGCCGAATCTACTAGTCTCCGACTCCCTATGGGGTTAAGTCCCTCTTCTTTCATTTCCCAAAATCTTTGGGAAAGGAACGTCTGGAAGTTTAGATCAGGATTGGAAAAGGAGTGCTTATAAGAGTAATAACATTGTTTAAATTCTCCCGCCGAAATCCCAATGTAAACTTGATAATTCTTTTTGTTATTCATGGAGAAGATATTGGCCTGGTAGATTACTTGGGTAGACCTACATTTGCCTTCCAATGAAATAGAAATCTTATTCAAGTTCTAACATTCAGGCTGGTAGACAAAAGTAAATATACTACTATTTAATAAGTTCCACTCAAATATGGCTATGAACTGAAAATAACGTTTAAAGTTTAAATCAGTCAGGTTAATAAATAAATTCATTATTTTCATAGATATTAGCAATATCTATAGTATCTATTCAGCATAATATTTTAGATTTCTTATTAAGAACTTTTACATTTTCACTTAAATGAAGCACTTTTTGACATCTTTTTGGAATACCTACAATGTGAACATCATTATTCTTAAATTTATCATGTAAAACTTATAAATTGTTTATTTTTCGAGATAACAACAGGTAAGTTAGTAATTGAGAATACTGTACTGTTTATCTGACTCAGTAGTAGAAGAAATTTAACAATTTAAGATAAGGAATAATACATTTTTATTTTTTTTAAATGTACTAGTTAGAAGGCAGTTTGAAATTTTCCTCTTCAAATACTGGGTTAGTTAGGTTCAATAAAATAAATTTGAAACAAATTTCTAAATCTTTTATATCAACCACAATTCAATTATCAAAGTTAATCTGTTGCAAACAAAATAGAGACTATAATTAAACAAAAGAAATTATGGCATTATCTAAAAACTTTATTGCTGAGATGTTTCTTATATTCCAACAAATTATTTTTAATTGGAACATCAGAGTTAACACTCATAATACAATAAAGTTTTTTTTTACTAGTAGCAAATTTACCTTGACTAGAGGACTTTCTCTTGCTTGCTTCACTAAAATATGAATCTCCTGTAGGTGTTGACGCACAAGGGGAGGGATAGGGTTACAGCACGCTAACACACCTTGTCTCTCACGAGGCAAAATCTCAGTAATCTGTAGCAACATATGGTTTGGTAACACATACCTGAAAGGAATAAAATATAGTTTGGATTTTGAAAAAGAAATTAGATATAACAATTTCAATTTTAAGATTTCCTTCACATCAGACAAAAATGTTTTCATTACAACCAAGTAACTACAAAATGTACAGAAAAAAATAGAAAAGAGGAGACAGCTGAAATTTTTAAGTCACATAATGAGGCTTAAAAATTTAATGCTCAATGGACAGACTGAAGGCAAGGGAACAGAGGAAAACAATGCAAAAACTATCTGGCAAAATTGACTGAATGGATAGTGGAGCAAGGTTTGGGCGAGATAGCAAAAGACAATTTATTAAGAGCTACAAAAGATAGGAAATTGTAGAGGGTCATGATTTCCAACGTCCTGAAGGGACATGGCACATAGAAGAACTTCACTCTTGACACATCATGCTTATCAATAAACTGAGTTTCAGTTTTGGCTAGGACTTTTATGTTCCCTTTGACTTAATGATCTTAGGAAAGGCATGAATCCATATAACCTGTAACTTGTCAGATATCTTGGCAAAATACTTTGCCACTTACATGCCAGTTAACAAAAAAAATTAGGTAAAAAATCACAAAGACAAACCACTCTTCCATGACTACTTGTCCAGGCAATTCCAGTAAAATGTTGATACATTCACTGACAACCTATATAAATTTTCTATTCAATTAAGTTTTACTAATTATTCCTCTTTTCTTATAACTCCAAATGCTTTTACTGTTTTATTGGCATAAATGATAAATCACATAGTTAAGTAGCCACCAAACTTATTGTCAAGAGAGCTTTTATTTTCTTTCTTCCTTCCTTCCTTTCTTTACTAAGCACTATATGTCTGTCATAAGAATCATACAATGACAGACTACAATCTTAACCTGTTCAAGTCAAGGTTTAACCATTATATTCTCCAAATATCCACATAAACTGTGCCTCTTACTCTATAACCTTCTACTTTGAGTGAATCTTGAGCCTTGTACAGAGTGAACATCACTTTGTAATACAGATGGAAGTCTTTTTTTGTTGTTCATTCTTTTCATTTTGAAATTTACTATTTCCAGTAATTCATTTCAACATTTCAGCTGGAACACATCAGAAATAAGATAAACATTTTCATAATTTTTCTAATGCATATAGTTTAAATACATGTGGATACAAGTGCAATTACTATAATAAATTGCCTTGCATTTTTAAAGAAATCTGTTCACAACTTTCATGGAACAATTTTATTCTAGACAAGTCCAAACTAAAATGAATGCCTGGAAACCATAACTACGAAATAATCTTGGATAACTTTCATACTTTTTTTTTTACTAGCTTCAAGGCCATTTTTATTGAAAACTGATGCATTACAAAATAAAGATATAATTATGATAATAATTATAAGATATAATAATGATAATTTTGGATCATGTTAGTATAAAAACTAAATAATTTTACAGCTTGACAAATGCACTGGAGTTTGTTCAGCCTTTAAAAACTCAAGATAGTAGTTAAATTATCTCAAGAATAGCCTCAATTGTGAAGGAAATATGAACAGGAATGGCAATTGGCTTATAACATCAAGAGGATGCTTCTCTGAGCACTACAACCTTAACCTGTACAAAGTGAACATTATTGCACACACGCATATATATATATATATATATATACACACACACACACACACCAGTTTTATAGCCATTTCTTTTAAAAATCCAGGATGTGCGTTGTGGTGCAGTGGATATCGGCTCAGAATGAGAACTTGGAGTTGAGTTCAAATTCCAGTTGAATTCCTTGCATTCACTTACATGCAAATACCCTTGGGAAAGGTATTAATCTGTCTCTTCCCTCCAGTTATGGGTTAAATAACAGGACAGATTGGGTTCTATAGCCTTGGCTGGCAAACAGTCTACCACAGAAAGTAATGGCAACCTACTGTGGGATAATCTTCTGCCCAGTCAGTCATGTCTCTTTCAAGACATAATCGCCTAAGCGTGTATCATGTATGGCACTTGACTGACTGACTGACGCTTAAAAATACAAATAAAACCTGTGCAGGGAATTACAAATTCTTATTGTTGACAAGATATTTGTTATTTCTAAAATTAGATTTGGTATTTTGTTCCCTAGTCTTTAATATTTATCCAACAAACAGGAACAAAACGCATTATTTTGTTTATGCTCACCCTGTACTTTCATCTTCAATACGAGCTGTTTTGTCACGCCAAGTGTATAGAAGTTTTAGCGCTAACAGTTGCTGAGAAGTGAATGTTTTCCTGCTTTTATGATACAATTCCAAATATGATTCTGGTGTAAACACTGGCTTCTGGTAAACCTACAAAATATAAACAAGATTAGCATAAAAACAATTTTTAAAAAATCTTTAAGATGCTAAAATGAATGTCAAAAAGATAGAATAGATTTAGAAAGAAATTTCCTCAATCTAATGTAATAAGATTAAGATTGCTTAACTGTATATTATAATCTTAGTACATCCATTAGGCACTTAATTAAGAAACATTTATGTAAAATAATTATGATATTTTCATCAAGTTTTTTAATGTAATTTACTTATTCCTGCACCCAGCCACCAAAATTATTTACATTGCTATGGATAAAATCATAAGGACAAAATGAGGCAGCTCATGAATGTTGAGCAACTAAATTGTGTTTTGAACAACCCCAGAAGTGTCTGGAACTGTGTCTAATAACTTTTACAGTGGAACTCCTTTATAAATCTGGTGTAAGAGCTTTAATTTTATTTCCTTGACCGCATTATTCTTCCAATGAAAAATACTTGACAGTCACTGGTAATTTCTGTAGTAATTGGCCATTTCTTTTTCAAATTTAAAATAAGTTAGAAAATTAATATTCATTAATACTGAAAGTTTTCAAATTTTGTCTGACAATATTTAAGAATTGCACAACATTTCAAAATGTTTTTTACCCTTTAAGTTTTGATCTAGCTGAAAAAATTATTTAAATTCAAACTTGACTTCTAATGCTCTCTTAAAAGTCAGCATTACTTTTCCTATCATTTTTTTTCTAGTTATGTTAATATCATGTACCAATTTACCACCAAGTATTTGACTTCTAGGTTGTAATAAAGAGTGTAAATGTTCCAAACTAACTCCATCACAAATGAGCTCGGATGTCAAATTTTATCTCGTAAGATATTACCTGAAGTCAAAAAATGCTTTTGTACAACATCGTAAACACAATATCTCACACCATTTTTGATAGAAACTAGGTATTTGTTTAGAAAGGATGTGCTAGGCACCTTTTATGACCGCAGCTCAGCCTCACATCATTACTTTAGGTTTTTCAGTTATCAATATCTCACACTATTTTTGCTAGAAATTGATTATTTTAGAAAATGAATGCTGTGAACATTCATGACATCTCATCGCCTTAAATAAGCGAAGTTCAGCTGTACATGTTATTTTGTTTATCAATTATCCATACAAAATGTGGGCTTCTAGGATTTTTCATATAGTTCCTATGTCTGAACATGCAATCACAAACTTCAGTATATCAGTAGAGATATAAAAGCAATGTAAATATGTAAAGGAATAGCAGAACTTTAAAACAGTAAATGCTAGAATATCAAATTTCACTATCAATGCTGCTAAAACTAAAATTATAACATCATTATGTCATGTGCATGTCTTGAGCATGATACGTGACATCATGCCCAGAAGTACCAGCGGACTGCATGTGTGTACTGTTACTGGGTGCACTTTGGCTAAAGGGAGAAGGCAGCATGCAAGTCTTGGCCCAATATGCCAACATGATTCCTCCAATTTGCTACAATGGACTTAGCTGCGGGCTTTATGAGTGCATTAGAAAATTGCATCAAATGTTTCCTGGCAAATGGCACCATGTCAAGTTTGCCTGTCGAGTTCACGTTTCAGTGACAGTTATCAAATTACGAGTGAAGGCTCCAAGTTCAAGCAAAGGTTATTGAGTTCGATCATAACCACCTAGTGGTTATTTTGCACATGTCACACTTTATGACTGCAGTGATAATTCGCTTACCAAATTATTTCACATGCAAGTAAAAATACAAACCTGAAATGTTTAATTAGTAACATTTTAATATTTATATTTACTGAAACCATTCATTGATGCAATGTAGCTTTCCATTTTTAAGAGATGTAATGAATTACTCTCTTCTAATGTAGAAAACCCTTAGTTGGTATGGACTAAAATTAAATATAAATAGGAAATTGAAATTGGTTGTGTAGCTGTCACCTTAGGGTGTGCCATAGTTTAAACATGTATCCCTTTCTCCTTTTGAGTAGATTAACTATTTAAACATGGACAGTGTAAGGGAAGCACATAGAAATTTCACAATGCCCAGACTAGGACCAGTCGAAAGATTTGGAAGGAATTTTGTGTTGTAAAGAATTAGACTTTAATAGTTATTTGATACTGGTTATAGCGCACAGCTGATCAAGGAAGCAAAAGAAATCTGCACAAAGGGTCACTTGCGTTTACAAAAATTTGTGTCTAACAACAAAGAAGTCTTAGACATAGTTTTGGAAGGCAAGCATGACACTACAACCAAAAAAGTTGACAAATTACAACATCCTTCCAATGCAAAGTGTATTGGGTGTAAGATAGAACACAGACACTAACACATTTGCTTTCAACATTGCCCTTGAGGAAGGAATTCTACACGGAATTCTATCAACAGTAGCCAGCAAGTTTGGTTCATTGTGATTTATCTCACTTTTTATTCTAGCTGAGAAAAGAGATGTGCAAACAAGATATTATTAGTCTTACAAATTAAAGCCTAGATATGAAGCATGCCTCTAAACTTGAAGAATCTCAAACTAGTCAAAATTCAGATGTTTCATCCCAGACAATATTGGTTCAATTGAAAAAATAGAGCTACATCATTTTTCTGATGGTAGCAACACTGGATATGGTGTATTTTGAGGCCAAAGACAAATCTTTCTACAAAAAAGGCATTGAATTGTTAGAGAAGCATTGGAATCAGTGTATCACCCTAGAAGGAGACTATGTTGATGAATAAAGTTGAATTTTGCTTAAAAGTTGTTTTATTAGGCCCAGAATTTATTGAGTGATGTGTTCTATTGGTTTTTGGTGTAAGTTTTAGGGCACATGCATGCAAATTCCTTCCAGCTTGCTTCCTAAAGTTTCCAGAATGGTATTCTTTCATCAGGCAAAGATCCAGAGTTTTCCAACACAACTGGGAAGTGATCACTACCGCATGTATCATAATGTACTTTTCAACTATAGTCCAGGTATGTTGCAGGATCACTCAAGATTAGCTGTATTGCTGTATATGTAGTGCTTGATGGGTAGAGAGAGTTATATGATTTAACATTGTGTAGATATATATTGCTTCTGTTGATAAAATCTTCCATTAATCTTCCCTTCTGGTCAGTATTTTTACAATCCCATATGTTATGGTTATTAAAATCTCCCATTATATAGTTTTGTGAGCTGCTTCAGTAGTTTAGCTGACTGATGAGCGTAAGCCTCATTGACTGCCCATCTAAACCAAGTAAGGGCCAAAATAGAGTGTTGAAAATCAGAAGTATTTTACCTAACATCTGAAGACCTCAACTACCAGGATGCTGTCCTCAGGCATCACAGGTCGCCACTCATTATTTTGGGGGAGAGGGTCTTATACTTCTGCAGCAGTGCAGTCAGTATATTCTGAAGCCCCAGCCAATAGAGTAACTGTCGAGTTTGTTGCATTCACTTACATACAAATACACTTGGGAAAGGTATGAACATCTCTCCCTAGCTATGGGTTAAATAGTAAAACAGACTGGATTCTTCAGTCTTGGTTGACAACTAGTCCAAGAAAAGGACAACTCTGAATTCAAAAACTGTACGTAGGCCTGGCAAAGTACATACTGTTTAGCTAATGAAAGGACCATGAAGTTCACAATGACTATGGTTTTAACTGTGGCCAGTCTTCTTGTGACTAATTACTAGAATAAAATTTTCAGTTTCTACATGATGTAAGCAAAAATAAAATAGAATTTTACTTACTCTTAAGCAGACATCCTTGCTTCGATTCAGTGTAGATATTAACAAGTTTTTCTGTGCATTACCTTTTTCCAGCAATTCATTTTTCATTTGGTCATAAATATACAACAAATAATGTGTATCTTCTCGGGCATAGTTAATCAAAACATCAGGTAGAGGCCTGAAACACAAAAGAAAATATTGTTTTCATAAACTTTGTGACTAATATCTAAAGTAGTCATTTCACTGCATGCCATACTGTGCACTCTACAGCAACAGTTAAAAATAAATACATCTGAAGATTTTTTAAGAATTAATCATTTAAAACTTCACGCAATTCTGTTTTCAGGCTTTTCACTTTTCTCACAAAAATTATAAACTGCATCTAGAGTGCTAACCCGCAACAAAAATGCATCAATACAATCAGCCATGAGTGAAAGTAGTGGTAAAATTCAATAATGCATCACTGCATTTTAAAATAAGTCCTTAAGATGTCATTAAACAATAGTTAAGTTATACAATGTAAAATTATCCGTCAGACTTCATTAATTCTAGTTCATGAGATGTTGAAAGACAAAAAAAAACTTATAAGAAAAATTTGAAGAATTTACAAAAACAATTACAATAAAACAAATATTCAGTCACTGATATGTTGATATTTTTCATACTATATACTCTGGTTAAAACAATGTAATCTAATATCAGTATAATTAAATGATAATTATTTTGGAGGTTCAGGATGGCCTAACAATTATTGGCAAAGAAAATAGAATCATTCTGGCTAAGGTAGTTTGTGCTCACTTTACAAAAATGCCTTTGAGAAATGGTATGAATCCATCTCTCCTAAAAGGTCAGGTTGTGGGTTATTCCTTGCTGTTTAGCCTTCCAACTACATGAAGATATAGCAAGGCAGTTTGGAAACCCTGTAAGACAGTCCAGCTAAGAAAGGGTTACTCTGACAAACAGCTTAGCAGTTACTTTGACCATTACAGTTTGGCAAACCAAAGATGGGACCAAACCCAACAAGTGAGATCATATTCACTTTAAAAAGTCAGAATAGAAGGTACCTACAGGAGATACAAAAATCATGCTCATCTTCTTGTAATTCTAGCATTTAAAAATGTATGACCTAGCAATTCTAGTCATTTAAAAAATTAAAATTATCACCTGATTCTCCAATCAGCCAACTGATATTGTTTGTCCACTTCTCTATTGCAATATCTGGCCATCAGGTAGGAGAGGGAAAAACGACTAAAATTGAGCACTCGAGCTGCTTGGCCAGTATCAAACATATTTACAACATATACACCAAAGTCCCTCTGCAACCAGTCAATATCACAGTTAGCACCATGAAATACCTGAAGATAAAAGATAAGAAAATTAATCAATCAGAAAGTGAATTATCTTTTGAAGTACATCAACAAGAACTAAATAAATTCCATTACAGTAAGAATTTTTTTTTACTTAGAAGAGAAAATCATGAAATTTGGCCATTCGTTAAATATTATTCCAATAAAATTTAAGAACTTGTCCTAGACTTTATTTTTTTAAACTTTCATTGTAAATTGAAAATCTTCTTGAAACAAATTAGAAAAAAAGAGGATTAAATTTATTATAATTGATTTGTAAAAGGAATACACTTTCAAAGCAGCTACTACCTCCAAAACCTCTTTTAAATTCAGTTTCTCATTACAACACATTAAACATTCAAAAAGTAAAATGAATATGCAGTTTCTAAAAACATTGATTCCATTAAGAGAATAGAGAATGTAAAATTTCTGGAATTAAAATCTTTTTTCTTTTACTTCAATATAAGTATCATTATTCTGCATCTTGACTAATTTAGTTTTATCAGCTATAAAATTTAAAAAAAAATTAAATCAATAAAATCTTGCTTGTTGTATTTTAAATAGATTTTAGTCTAAATTAAGACAGTATCATTCAAAATACTGTTGTACCACTGAAATGCTTTACATTTTGTCATCTTAAACAAAAATCAGAATTACATTTGCCTATAATAAAACACTGATGTGAGGAGATAACTCTTTCTTCTGCCATTTTGTAATGAACTTCTCTCATATTAAAAATGGAACTTCTATCATATTAAAAATGGAATTTCTCTTTTACTAAGCTTGGGCAAGTCAAGCTTACAAACTATCAAAGATCAAATTTCTGAGAAGAAATTCTTTAAGGGCACAAACTCTAAATCCTAAAACTTATCTGCAAATTCAAAATAGGTCAATTTGAAAAATTAATAATATACTTTGTCAACAAAGAAAAACATAAAAATACTAAGTTTCTCTTTATAGATCTGTGTTAAAAAAATATACAGGACTTTTCTAGAACTATGTTAATAAGTTTCAAGGACTGAAACTGGTGTGCAAGTGCACACATACACATGAATCGAATGTTCATCTATTGCAAAAATACAAACTTTGTGATTTATCTTTTAATAGTTTGACAGAAGAGATGTTAAAAGAAAAGCTACAGGTGGTTCTAATGATTTATATCACATTGATCAGATGAAAGCAAAGAAAAATGTCCAAGTGTTGAAGGCTAAAACACAAATGAATGAAGACCTGGTTATTTTACACATTTTGTGTAGCATTCTACAGAGTTTAGAGTTCTACTCTACTTGAAACTTTTGAATTACACACTTAATTCTTACCTCTACACATTTCAGCTATCTAGGCTACTTATGGTTTGTGAATGTCACAAAGATCCTTAACTGTTACACCTTTCTTGTGAAGTTAAGTATTAATGATTTTAATAAACTGAACTACAGATATAAATTTTCACAGAAAGACTACACATTTTAACTATCCCTACTACTCATGGATTTTGTTGCACATGGCACAGAACACAATGAGGTTAATATTTTTTTCAGTTAATCTAGTTTAGCATTCAGCTCCTCGTCCAATTTTGATATCTCTATGAACTTGGATGTGCATTGTGGCACAGTGGATATCAGCTCAGAACAAGAAATCAGAAAGCCAAGTTCAAATTACAGTTGAATTTGTTGCATTCACTTATGTGCCAATACACTTGGAAAAGGTATTAATCTGTCACATCTAAGCAGGACAGATTGGGTTCTATAGCCTTGGTTGGTAACCAGTCTACTGCAGAAAGTAATGGCATCCTACTACAGCAAAAATCTTCTACCCAATCATGCCTCTTTCAAGACATGATCACCCAAGTGTGTATCACGTATAGCACTTAATTGACTATGGACTTGTTCTTGCAGATCTTTGCATGGGATTGAACTTTGCAATAAGTGTGAAGTGTTCTGGTATTGAAGCACTGCAGAGAAAAGCTTAAGTCATAGAACATTCCCAGCACCTCCAACTGTCACCAAATAGTCTGTGATAATGCGCTGTGTAACCAGAGAAATTTCCTTATTGGCTTAGAAATTTTTATCCACTGAGGCTTGTTCATGAGAGAGTACCTGTGAACAACTTTCCATTCCACAGTTTTTGATATTCTTTGTTGTTAAATAAAGAAGAGTAGAACAAAGTGTCCAGACAGATTTCATGCTTGTTGAAATTCTTAAAAGCTATATTTCCAGCAGCCTCCTTTGAACTCTTTGTACCGACTGAGGATGTCATCACAATCAGATTTACTTGCTAACTTATCACTCCATCACGCAGGGAAGACACCTTTTTAGACTGTCTTCTATGACAAATTTTTTCACAAATGTATCCAGGTTTCAGCTATGCAAGTGACCTTATAAGAATTCATCTAAGGGAAGACTTTACCAGAAATTTCTCAATGATGTTATGAATATTTTTGTTGTTGTAATTTTGCATGCAAACAGATCTTTTGACACATTTCCTATTTTGGATAAATTTTACCTAGCCCTATCTGCCAGAAATCTACACTTAGTCTTTGCAGCATCTTTATGCATGTTTTGGGTTGTCAAAATTCTTACAAATTTATTCAGTTTGGAAAATGTAATTATGTTTTTACTTTACAAATCTTAACAGTTTCATGATCATCTGCAAAGAAAGAAAGCAATGGTTTATTGCTCTGAAACAGTTCAATAACTTTCAAAAAAGATACAAAAGTTTGCAGCTTTACTGGAAATAAAACATCAATCACATTTGACAGCACTGCAGAAAAGAACTTGGTATGGGGAGATTTTTCTATTGTTTTAATTAAGAATTTCAAAATAATTTTTTTATTTAATCAACTGGGATAAACTGTTCTCATCAAAAAGCCAGTCCGTGAAGAAATTATAAAGTCTGGTAAGACTGATCATGTATGGAAGGGAAGTGTTATAACCCACCTATATTGAAGGAATTCAACAGAGAGCAACATTGAAAGAATTAGTGCATGTTAAATTCAGGTAACTTCAGTCAGTTTAGCCTAAACTTGAATACCATATCAAGAAAGAACAGCTTCAAAAGAACAGGTTTAAGACTCCCAAATTATACTTGCTTAGTTGATATAAATGTTGATTAAGTGAATGCAGTTTACCTGGCAGTTGTGTTTTCCATCCATAAACCAGTCAGTGAAATGCATATAACTTTCATTCAGTGAAATGAACTGAAGTGGAATCCTAAGGACAAATTAATGAGGAAGACTAAACTAATACAAGATACTCCTTGACATGAACAATGAAAGAACAGTCTATCTCCATGCATTTAATAAAGGGTTCAGTTCAAAAGTCTGAAAACATTATCAAATATGACAAACATCTGAAGATGGCTTGGAGGTACAACAGCCAAAACAAGTGAATATAACCACCAAAATAAATCAGTATATAAAAATCAAATACTTGCTAAATGGGAATACTTGCAGAATTCAATGAATTTGATTTCAATTGATAAAAGTCATCAATACAGTTTTGTGCTGTACTGAATAAATATTAATATTTCTCTCATATAGATTAATTTTCCTCACATTTTTTTTTATAATTCACTTCTTTCATATTTAGTGGCTCCAACCAACTAGACTTATAAATTTAACATTAATACTTACTTTGACTATTTTGGGGTTAGTAAAAACATCATTAAGAAGTTCTATCTGTTTTCGAAGTTCCAAAGTATCAATGATGTAATCCTGTTTCCGTGTAGAAATCTGCATGAGGCAGGTTAAACCTTGGAATGAACGATATGAATGAGCCTGAAAAAGAAACATTTAAATTTCAGTGAACTTGAGGAACAAAAATTCTAATAACCTATGTTCAATAAAGCCCCTAAGTTGTTTTTTTAAACATGTATTAATCATAAAATTTACAAAATTACAATAGGAATAACTTCTAATTTCAATTTTACGCTTAGACTATTTTGGCATTTTCAGATATGTGCAACCATTTTGTTTTCTAGCATATAACTATATTAAAATTACTAAAATTATATTTGTGGTGGTCTTGTAGTGGTCAACTATAGATGTTAATATTATTTTTCCTACTTGATCCAAAAAGATTTTAATGAGTTTGTGTAGGTATTTAAGGCTTGTATATTCATATACAACTTAAATTAATTTTTCAGTTAAACTAAAAATATAAACAAGTTTGCCTAAAATAATGATATTTAACATCAACAGGTAAAATTAGAAATTGATAGATAACAAAAAATTTATTTAAAAGCAAACAAAAAACAAGTTATTTATGGTAAATAATGAAGGTAACAATTTTTTGTTACTGCTGTCTACTAATCAGATAAAAAAAAAAAAACTTACTTCTAAATCAATTGCAATGACTTCTTGCTCAGCAAGTTGTTGACAAAGATCCTTTAGTTGATCTGATGTGTCTATAAATGTGAATGGTGTGTTTTCAATGGATGCAGGTTCCTAAAGAAAAGTAACATTGATAAAAGCATAAGAACTGCCAAAACAATCAAGATTACATAAAATCTATACTAAGTATGATGCATACAATTTTAGGGAAGATTTATTTCAATAAAAATGATGAAAAAAAAGCATTTTTTTTATATCATAAATACAAAATTGAAAAACTTTACTCCAATAAATTTATTTCACTCATTTATTGTAAAATGTTAAGTGAAAAAGATTTTTATATGAAACATTATATATGTTTCATATATATATTTATGTATTTGTCTATAATTCTGAGATGAGGTAGTATTTACACTATTTATATTATTCAAACTATTGTCCTCATCTTTGTTTCCATTTGTATGCTCCCACCTTCTTCAGGTGCTAGGAATTTCGAACCAAACCCTTTAATACAATCACTAGGATATATCATTCTCATTCCTTGCGTAAAGCCTCTTTTGGTAATCATGAGTTATCTCCCTCTAAGTTACTTGTAAACCACTCCTGTGGCCTGGTATTGAACTCACGACTCTTTGGGTCAAGTCACTGGAAATAATCAACATCTATATCCATTGGGCCATGTGACCTTGAGGACAAGAACAACTGAATTTCTGGGATTTATAAACCTAATGTTCAGTAACCAAAATTTCTAACACCTGAAGAAGGCCAGAACATACATAGGCTGAAATGTCATACAAATGGCAACAAAGATGAGGACAATAGTTCAAATAATGTAAATAGTGAACAACTTATGTTGTACTAGCTGATGCATTTTGCATTTAATATTAGATAAAATTAAAAATACAAATTACCTGTGGTTCACATTTTTCAAGTTGATGAGGAAGCAACTGAAAATGTTCCAATTCATGAGCGTATGGGTGAGGATAGCTAAAATTATACAAAACAGATTAGTACTTTATTTGAAAAGAAAAAGTAGAAAAAAAAATATAGAACAGCTATGAGCAAACTACAGCCTGTTTGGTTTTTCTGAATAGCACATTTAATTTCATAAGGAAAATAATGTTTCTTAAAAGTTTTCTTTTGTTCTCATTTGTTCACTCATACTTTTTCATGCATAATCATATACTGTTACATGCTATAAGTTGTAACAAAAGAAAAATGATTGACCAAAACAGAGCTTAATCACAAACAAATATTTAATTTACAATAACACAAAATAAAAATGTATTACAAATATACAATTTTTCATTCAAACAAAAAAACAGTTTACTGCTGGCAGAGTTATGGGTAAGTGTTACAAAGGGGAGGAAGGTGAGTCTAGTATCTTTACCCAGTTAAGCTAGCAAAGTAGTCTAAGTGCTATACCATTTGAAAATCCTCAAATGTGTACATAAAGAATAATTTTTGTTTGGTCAATGAAAGAGTCAAAAATTTCTATTTACCCATTTAGTTCCATGAGGTTCTCTTTTCAGGTTTTAGGTGGTTGGCAACGTTTAGTAGAGATTCTTTCGACTGGATATACAAATCCTGAATCGGGCCAGAGTTGATAATGTCAGCAAATCCTTTTTACAACTAACTACTATCATCCCCAAACCTATTTTTATAGGGGCTAACACCTAATTTGCATATTTCTAGAATCATCTCTAATTCTCTAGATTTTTTTCTAAAATATTCTAGGATCTTCCAAATGTTCTATTTCTCTTCTTAACTACTTCATGAATTAAAACTTTTTTGTAATAACAAGTAGGACTCAGTAGAATCCCTTACTATAGATTTTAACTTTTTTATGGACTTTATTAATATTTTTTATATATCAATGCATCCTCGTAACAATACATAAACAATGATTAAGTACATGTTTCTTGAAGTTTAACATTCAGTGAAAGTAACATTTTCATGAATTTAAACCATTAGCAATTTTCACTAAGGAAGACCATACATGTAAATATATTTTGCTTTTGAAACAAGAATTTTTTCTCTGGAGAAGAAATTTTTAATTTTCAAATGAATAAATTAGAAATAAATTACATGCAGCAGATATATTAATTGCACAATCATCAGTGATGATATTATACCAAGACTTCAATTTTTTTAATTATGCAAAATTATTTTCTCCAAGAATAAAAATATCAACTTTTCCCCTATTTCTAAAATATGGTCTTCTGTTGTGAAAATTGCTGAGGTCCTTCCCATGAAAAATTACCTTGAATCTTTTTTAGTAGCACAACCCACATTTGACATGTCTTCTGCTCCAAAAAGTTTTGTCCACAGCCAATTTAGAAGTTACAGACAAATGCAGGGTTTGGAACTAAGCATAAAGTAAGGGTTCAAATCCAACTTGTGGTTTATTTATAACATATACATGACACAAGTCACAATTTTGGGAAATATCTAAACAATAAAATGGTAAACTGGTACCTAGAAAGCAACTAATATTAAAACATTTTGCACAAGGAAATCATAGCTTAGCTACTGTTGTATTAAGGCTAATACAAAAATTTCCAGTATTTTTAGAGGCAATTTTTTGTATTCATATAAATTTGGAACATCATTAATGATTCAGTCATCAAAGCATATTCCATGGCTTTTTATGATCATATGCAACCCTTCAGCTAAATTGAGTATTTTGTCCTAAAAAAGAACAATTCTAGTTTTGAATTAAGGAAATCTTTTTATATCTTCAATTTCATGGAATTATTGACAAAAAGAGTGACAGTATGAAGGTTTCTCGTCAATAGAATACACCAAATGTAAAAGTTCAAAGCTCAGCCCGATGACATTAAATTTATAACATGAGAACATGTGCTGTCATTCAGTAAAATTATCAGTTGACTTAATTGCCAAATAAATTATTTTTGGTTTCAATCTATTATTAAAACAAGCTGACAAATTCTTCTTTAATTTTTCTGCTGGTTCACATGGTGTTTGTGTTCCAATTTTCTTCTAAAGTTCCTCTAATTCATGAGTTTTTAATTTTTGAGGAATTCAAGATCATTTTTTGTCAAATATATTTTTCAAAGTTCACAAATGAATTCCAAATTTTGCTTAATTATGCTGAATCATTATCATAAATTTCAAAAATACATTGTCTAAAATCCCATTACAAATTAACCATAAACTATGTCAAATGTACATTTTCAGTTGTGATTTTTAGAAAGATTAAGTGAAATTAACAATTCTTAAAGAGAACGTATGCAGAAGCAGTAAAAGAGCTGAATAACCTTGAAAGACATTTCTAATATTTCCCTAAAGCTGTAATAAAGATGGTACTGGAAACTTCAACAACTTCAGTGAAAATATAACCATAGATAAGCACAGATATGAATGGCTTCCAAGGTATACAATATCATATTTTCAACATTTTTTTTTCACCTCAGTAAATGGTCTTTTACTTTTTAGAAAAATAACATTGCTAAACTAAGTTGGACAATCCAAGGTATAAAAAAGCAAGACTATATAACAGTGAAACACTAATTTGATAACCAAAAATTACATGCTATATGTACTAAAAAACACATCCAAAATGGTATATTGTCTTATATTCACTAAAAATCTCTTTGAAATGCATTTCAATGAACCTGATTAAATTTAATGTTTACACTGACAATAAGCATTTATTGAATTAACAATGGACTAAAATTCTTCAATTTCAGTCATCCAAAATGGTACAAGCTAAAACCTAAAAAGAACCAACTTGCAAACTTACAGAAATTCTGGGTCTTCCAGTTCCTCAGCATTGGCTGAAACCTGTAAACTTTCTATTAAAAAAAAAAAAACTGTGATAGAAACTGAATAAAAATATTATTCAAAATTTTAAATAAAATTGGATTTAATTCTCTATATTTAATCTATCTTTGTTTACTATATTTGATAGCATACACAAACCAACTATTTATATTTACCATAATAGTATTATCAAGTTAGACCTAGTAAAAGTACTCAGTTTTTGACATCAGAGTAAACACCGACTTACCAAATAACTTTACATCAACTTTGCAAGATATTTTTTATCAATTTTTGCAAGGCAGGAGTTGGGGGTATATGAAGAAACAAGAAAATACGATGGACAAAATAGAATCATAAAAATATTACTTTAGAAATACATATAAAATAAATTCTAAATGAGTCAGAAATAAATATTAAACATTTCTTAACCTATCCTCTAAATGCTTTGATTATTGTAAATGAGTTCCAAATCATTCATGAAGTCAGGTATTCTGGAAAATACACCAATAAATGGCATTTATAAGAATATTTACATATTAATATATCATTTTTTCTTCTGGTTCAAATATCTTCTTAATAAAATAACTGAGCTGTAAACTATCATAAAAGTTCATACTTTTATCAATTCTATTTTTTATTCAAAATACTTTCAATTTTAATTTGGGATTTTGTCATTTAAATTAAAAATATTAAATCATCATACTAAAAATATTTACTTACTACTAACTAGTGTAAGATATAAATTATGTTTTTCAGGTGACTAACCAGTTCATTTTAACTTTTATAAAATATTCAGCAAGATTTATATAAATATTTCTAAAGAAAATATTCTATATAAAGTTTAGTACTTACCTTCAAGTAATTTGAGTGCATTAGGCTTTCTCCGAATGCTAGGAACAAAAGCGCGATTTCTATTGTCGATATCGTCAGAGAACTTGTTCTGAGGCCTGCATATTTGTCTAGCTGCTAAAAGACGATAGTTATTGCTACTTCCACCAGATTGAGGATTCTGCACAGAAATAAGGAAACAATATTAACTCTTTTAGAATAAAACAAGGAAGATTTGCTGAAAATAAAAAATGCAATGAAATTATAAGAATTCAGAGGTGTATTGAATGTATATGCTGAGACACTATAAAACGTATTTTCAGAAACCAGCCTTATGGGTTTTTTCAAAGATATTTTTTGTTTGACAATAATATTTTATAATAAAAAATAAATTCTATAGAGAAGCAAATTTTTCTTAGATTTGCCAGAACCTTTTCTGTGTAAAAAATATTTTAATTTATAAGTCAACTAATGTTTTTGTTTGTTTGTTTTCTTTTTCATACCTAATCAGAATTCCTTGAAGTATATTCAAATCATGAAGGGAATTTTAACAAGACACTATCCAGGTTTTAAATGTTACAGAAGGAACTCTAAATAAAAATAAACTTAACGATATTTTTCTGTAGCATTATGCATTTTTAATAAATTGGCATTACAATGCCAGGACATGAATAATTTAGAAATTATTTCAAAACAAACAAAATTAACAAAAACTAGTTATACTGTTCTTATGAACCCTGACCCTGCAACTGAACTTCCTAAAATACACAGAATTGTTTTAATCATTGGAAGAAATAAAATGTTTAAAAGAAAAAAATATTAAAATGAACACAAATATTGGTGAGACTAATTTGATTTTTTTAACAATTCAAAATGTTCAGCTTCATATTTTTTAAATAGCAATTGTGATTAAGTTCCACAGTAAATTAGTAACATTGAAACAAACAATATAGCAGAATATATTTCAAATACATAGAAGTTGATATTTTTATTTTTAATTAAAAACTTTAGAAATAAGATGATTGTTAGTGAACATCCAAAAAATGATGAGCAATACACAAAATCAGACCTAAAAAAATTCAGATAAAGATTTAGAAGGGAATAAGTACAAAGCAATAATGATGTGATATTTTTAGCTGCTTTAAATAAAGTGGAAGGAAGAGAAAATTGCTTCTAACAAAAGATGATGAAAAATAGAAAATATTTTGTTTTCATAAGAGAAACTGCTCATATGGCTGAAACCGATTTGGCCACAGGAGACTATCTAACAAGTAGAGTTGCTTAAAAATAATAGAAAAGGGGGGCAAAAAGTTAATCTTACCTTTTTATTCCAGCTAGCAGTATTTGAATGCTTGGGTGTAAAGTTTGTAATTACAAGAGATGTTTCAGCTTTCTTTACACCAGAAGCTTCATCTAACAAATTTCCCTGAAAATATAACAAAACAATGAGAAAGAATAAATTTTTTAGTTAACAATAATTCTATATAACATCTTTTGTGAAAAAGAAAATATTTCAGGCGTCAAACATCTAGTTCATGGATATGTTTATTGAAAACATTTTTTTTAATCTAAAATTTCTTTTAAATATATATTTATAGAGGTTTACATTCAACTACCATTAACATTCTTGTCTTACATCCCTTTCTATTTTTGCGTACCTGCTAAACTCATTTTCTATTCGCATGCAGGCAGTTTGCTGTCAGTATATTCTTAATTATTCTAACATCCTTCCCAAATATGCCATGGTCTTATCTATAAAACACAGGTACATGTCCTTCTGTATTTGTATTGCTCTTTTTGAGAACATTCTGAGTATAAATATTGCATTCCTTGTTCCAGTGTCTTTGATGAACACATACTGTTCTTCTCTCATTCTTTCTATTAAGCATTATCTTAAGAACTGTATACATACATTTGGACAATTTCTACACCAATTTTCACTGTAAGGACTCTTACTTATAAGGACTCTGTATTTAATTGTGTGTGTGTGTGTATATATATATATTATATGCTTATGACTCTCAGACTTGGTACATTGCCATCCACCAGGCTGCAATCAATTTTAAAGCAAGCTGATGCACTAGCCTGAAGGAAAAGAGAACCAAACAAAATAACAATATATAAGCAGAATCCCCTACAGATCAAATGTTCCCTTGCAGTCATTGTGGAAGGTCTTGCCAGTCTCATATCAGCCTTACCAGCATGTATGCACCAAATAAGCAAACTGAACAGACTTTTATCTCATCTTCAATATCAAAACTATATAACATAGAGTTGAGGTTTTTTTCTATACATTTCTGCAGACATTTTGCTAAATTTCACATTCTATTTTATTGTTAATTAAATTGTCATAAATTAACTCCCTTGTCCATTTACTTTAAATAGGTTTGCTTTTTATCTGGCCAGAGATCAAGTTAATGCTTTAATCCAGCCTGCATAGCCAAAATGCCTGAGACTCTTGAAATAGTGTAAAGTTCTAAAAAGTTAACTGAATAATGCATTTAAGCAGAAGAATAATCATTTTAATCTTTTCTTTCATTATGCTAATCCCTAGATCCAAAAGAAAATATTTTTTAACAGTCACCAAGCAAAATTTTTTTAGAACTAAAATTGTTAATAATTTAAGGCCAAACATCACGAAGCACCACCTGCTCTCCAAATTTATACTAAATGCTTCTTCCCATATATTAACTACTCCTCATCACCACATGTGTAAATACTAGGTAGACTCAACCTAACTAGGTTGAAAAATTGGCTAAATAAAATAATAATGCATTTCTGAATGATGGATTTTTTCAGAAAAAATAAAATCATTATTTTGTTAGGAAAAATGATACCAAACAATGAGTCTATATTAAAAAAGAAAAATATTTACAATTTTTTCCAATAACTGGTCATTAGCATCCATGATAAAATCAAATTTATCTTCAATTTCTGTCATGCTTCCTGTGTTAGCCATCATGTTGCCCTTCACATGTTGATGCTTCATAATATCCTGAATCCTACAATAAAGGCAAAAAATTATCAACTAATTTAATCTCAAGTGTTTAATATGAACTCAGATAAATATCCATCAACAATGGAATCACAAGGTACACTGTTACTTCATATTTACCAAAGTTATTTGAAAAAAAAAAAATGTAAACAAATATCACATCCTCAAGTTTTAATATCAGTAAGAAAAATCAACCAAAAGATCAGCTAATCCTTCAATCATTTCTGCTTTCAGTAATTTATTTTAAATGAATGGATAAATAATTTTTCTTATTAAAAATAGTCTTTTTTGGTCAATAAGTTGTACACCATTTTTTACTCCAAAATTAGAATTTTATTTATATTATAGGATGTAGAAAATAGAAAAGCTTCTAATTGATGTGTTTCATCAATGTGACATATTTTGGACTGCTTCTTCAGGCCAGAGTGAAAGACAAAACTGTAAGGAAAATTGCACTGGGATTTTTAAGGCTCATATATATATATATATATATATATAGGAATGGTAAACTTTGAAAAAGCAGTAGCTACTCACACATTGTTCATTCAGTAATGAATTTGAACACTCTCAGCTACTGGCGTGTGTTTACATTGTATATAACACGCTAAAGTCTGCCTTCCTCTACTGAGCCCCCCTAGATCAGTTTGGTCAGGTTTCAATCCTGGCTAGAAGCAATTGGATGTCTAACTGTACTAATGACCTGTGATACAGCAAAACAGATCTGTCTGCAAATATATATATATATATATATATATATATATATATATATATATATATATATATATGGACCTTAAAAATCCTAGTATATACACATACAAGCCATGTGGAAATATATTTAAAAAGATATATTCATTTCAAAGTGTTATTTATAACAATAGTATGGACTTCAAAGGGTGAAATATGTAACCAAGAATGCTTAATGCAATTAACATTGGTATTTCTCTCTTTTCATTGAAAACGTGCTTACTAAGTATCACCAAAAGTAAAAAATAATGTATCACCAATAAGATGAGGACAAAAGTCTGAACATAAATAATGTAAGTAATAAACTATTTTGCTTCCGAGGCCTAAGATACAGTAATTTGTCTTTCAGTCACACAAGAACTAAGAGAGAACTAGGCACAAAGACATTTCAGGTACAGTAGGTGCATTGTGGCATAATGTTTATTGGTGCGGAATGAGAAATCAGAGAGCAGAGTTCAAATTCCAATTGAATTTGTTGCATTCACTCACAAACAAATAAACTTGGGAAAGGTATTAATCCATCTCTTCTCCCTCCAGCAGGACAGATTGGGTTCTTTAGCCTTGGTTGTTAACCAGTCTACTGCACGAAGAAATGGCAACCCATTGCAGGAAATTTTCTGTTTAGAAAACATGATTGCCCAACTGTGTATCACATATGGCATTTAACGGATTGATTTTATCAAAGCTTTATTGTTTAAATGCCAAGTGAAAAGCAAAAGCAACAGCAACTGGAAGCTGGCGATCACAAGTCAATTTACAGCAAAGTTATTTCCGAAGTATAAAATATTGCAAAATATTTAAAAATCAAATAAATCACATTATCTGATATTGCAACTTAAAATTTTTTCAGATGAACTTTTTATATAGGGAATTTTCATATTACAACCTTCAATGTTAACAAACAAAAACATTAGATTTTCATCTAACAAATGTAACCTTTAATGATTTAAATTTAGATGACAATTCAATGGAATGATAAATATATAAAACAATTTGGAAAACTTACTTTGACTTGTTTCACTGAAACAGCATGATCATAACAATGAATTTTATTTTCTATCAAATCTACATTAGCAAAATGGAATATAATTCAAATTAGTTATATGAATACTGAATGGCTTTACCATTTTTTTAAATTACATTTTACTAATTTCAACTCAGTCTTTATATGTTCATTTATTTGAAGGTTTTCATATCCCATACTGTTTCAACATCAGTTTATAAAAATTAAACGGATGTAGCTTGATCATATACCAACTGTAGGGAATTTGTAGTTCACATTTTCAATGTCTGAGTGTATTATTTTCATCTTTTACTAAAACAGCAAAATAAAAGAATAAAGTGTTTCTATGATTAAAATGAATTATCTTTTGCCAATGCAGATTTGATTGAAAATATAATTCATTTTTCTAATGACATTGTTTGATCAGCAAAGCATCCCAAAATGAGTTTTTGAAAAATTGTTTTATACATTTACCGTGTGTGTGTATGTATTTACATATTATCCTATATCTATAGAACTCAGAGTTTAATGCACTATCATCAGGTGCTTATTATGAGTTCATAAGCACCCAATTATCAGAGTCATTATATAGATGTAGGATAATATGTATAATATTTATTAATATATACTTTATAGCGCTGTTCTATTACATCAAGTACTAGTTTATTAACACAAAAAATTATTTATATATGTGTGCGTGTGCATATGCATATTGATATTCAATTTAACGGCTTCCCTTCCTTAACCCTTTTCTTTGTAAAGCTAGACATGCCAAATTTTCAATCTCTTCACTTACAACTCTATCTAAAAGTAAAAACCAAAAATAGACTGATTTACAAAAAATTTTTTGTGACGTAAATTTCTCAAATCTTAACCGTCATTTTTTTTATTTCTCTTTTTAATCTTATTTTTATTCTCATTTTGAAATGGACTGTCGCTGAGGATATGTGAAATCAATCTTCGAGATTTCATGTTGAAATGTTCATTCAACATTTTTGAATTTTGAAAATTTATTTTAATTTATATTGGTTTTGTAATTTTAATTACATTGAGCTCTCCTCCTGTATCATTTTTTAATATTAATTAGGATCAGGTTCTGGGGATTTACCTTCCTACTTTTCCGTTTTGGATTAATGTATTTTAATAAAAATATATATATATATATATATATATATATATATATATATATATATATAATGTGGGAAAATGATATAGAAATTTTTATATATCAATAAGTTTGATGAAGTTTTAAAGGACTAAACGTCATACAAATCTTTTTCCACTTTGTAATAGTTTTTCTCTAACTAAAATATATACCATATATTTCTGCATATAAAGTGGCCTTTAGATAAGATGTGTCAAAAACAATGTTACAAATTTTCATTAATTTATTTTATACTTGTAACATAAGACATCTGTTTATTATATAAAAATGATGTGATTGGAAATGTTGTTACATCCTGTATCCTTAGAAATTAAAAAATGAAATAACAAAACCAATTCTATATCATATTTTTCCAACGCATGTCCCCTTAAAGAGAAACCATTGTTTTGTTTACATTTCATCACCTGATCTCTTGTGAATAACTAATTATCATCATTATTTTCTTATAACAAAACAGTTACAAACAGTCTGGTGTACTAATAGCCATTTGCTTATACTTCATTGACAATCACAAAATACCACTAATAACAGTGCCGTAAAGTATGATAATAGTACATTTCATTGCTGTGAACACAATCATAAATGCTTACATTTTCCTGGAAGAGCTTGCATGGATGTAAGTTGATTTCATTGATATGAAACTATTCTTCAAATAGGTAAACTATTATGGAGTTATGACAGTAATATATAACATAGAAATGGGCTTATAAAATTTATTATCAGTTTATTTGATAACGTGAATATTTTCATGTTATTGGTTACCGAGGCTGTAGTTAGCCTACTGACAAACATCACTCAGAATTTAAGGTTTCTTTTTATAGAATTGTACTATTAGATGACCATCAATTTTCAAGGGAGATTTTGGGGATTTAAAGGTCATCATATAGATGGAAATATACGGTATGTTTTAAAAATAGTTGACCCAAAATCTTTATAGCATCCTCTATAAAAAAAAAAAAAAGAGACCATTACATATTTGTGTGTGTGTGTGTGTGTATATTTCCCTCCTGTGACACTCATGGAAAAAGAGACAACAGCGGGGCTGCGTCGACTCAGTTCATTCTCTTTACCACCAATTATGAAAATTCTTGGCATGTGTTTGCTTTTTAACAGTGCCTTATTTTATCTTTTGCAATAATTATGTTGTCGAATAGTGAAGAATATATATATATATATATATATAAAAATATATAAATATACTTCCCTCTTGTCATGCTCAAGGGTTTGGATGTTTTTTTTTTTTTGGTCTTAATGTAAGATACTCAATAGTAGATAGGTCAATATATATGTTACCATCATTTCAGATGGTATATCAATATAAACATTTCGCCTTTAAAAATCAGCCAACTGTATCGAGTTAAAATGCATGTCATGTTTGTCAAATTTGTCACATTTCTGTAAAAAATAGATTATGGTTTATATTTCCTCTAGCAAACATGCTTTATATATATACTCACATGTGTAATATTCTTTTACCTTCAACATCCATGATGTCACGGAATCCCTGAAAACTTGCATAATAATCATAATCATCTCCTTCTGCTGGCAATATGTTGGAACACTTGATGCACTGCAGGACAGCACGTAAGAGGCTCTACAAAAGTCAATACCATAAAAGAAAAGTTAGAAAAAAAAAATGTTTCCATAAGTATTTTTTTTTCACACAAATCATCCCAAAATTATTGTCAATATCTCTAGATTTTTCAAAAAAGAAGTAAAATGATCTTTCACAATTTACTTGCCTTAATTAAAGATGACAAAACATTTAATGTTGTGCTATTTAGAGACATTTTCATGTACTTTATAAATATAATATCACTGTAAAACTCAATTTACAACAACAAAAAATTCTTTTTATCTATTAGTATAGAAAACTACAAAAATTAAATCTTTAATATATATAATGTTTCATTAAAGATGATTGACAAAATACTGCGGTTAAGCTTTTTATTCAATTTTCTTTTAGTGTTCATATAAGCATTTTCTTTTCTGGACATAATGTGTAAAAAGTGTCTAAATGTTCTATATATTCAAGCACTTTCAGCTATTTCATTAGCCATAATCAAGGATATCTTTTTAAAATTGAATATGTATATCTTTTATATATGTACATCTATAGATATAGGAATTTTTTTAAAATTTTCCAAACATTATCAGAACATTGTAGCCGGGCTCAAATTTTATACTATTCAGTGTTTCTACACACTTTATGTCTAAAAGAGAAAACACATACGTGAACACAAGAAAATTTTAAAAACTTAATCCCAATACCGTATCAATCACCTTTAATGAAACTTATATAAAAGAGGGATTGCTGCCTAAATTCACAATTATTAAATATATGCACAGGATGTGATGGATAAAGTGTCATCTAAATTTTGCAAAAATGAAAATAAAACTGACATTTCATTTTAACAGACAGATTTACCAAAATTACACAAAAATATTTTGAAATACTAAAAAGAGTAAATTTATTCAATTGAGCAACTCACCCTACTACACTGTGGAGCTGACAAAAGCAAAAACAAACAACGTGCATGGGCTAAATTAAAAACATAAAATGGCAGCTTACCAATCTCATCCTGTATATGATTTTACAACTAAAACAAAAATTCTGCATTACCAGAAATGTATTTAGAAAACGAATATCTGATAAACATTAGAGCCATGAAAGTAACAAAATTGACACCTCTATTAGGAAGGCAACTCTAACACCAAATCAAAATTGAATTATTATACAGAAACAAATGCCCAGAGGTGATGAGGGTTAAAATTTTTTGTTGAAAAATACTGAAGTAACTCAATAAATTATGTAAAACTATTTTTAATAAGTCTTCTCGATATACAACACACAATGTGACTTTTATATTTATCAATCACTGCATTAGGAACCAGGTCTCAATATTTCACAATGAGAAACTCCTTTGTTATAAGTTGTGATTCAATGCCACTTGAAATGAACAAATCTCTTGTTACTACAATAATCATTAACAACTTAAACCAGGTTGCTTTTTTATTTTTTTTATTTATTCTGCTAGCTTTCTTGGCACGTGTTGATGATAAAAAAAAAAAAAAAAAGCAAACAACTATTTCTCAACGGAAAGTCATAATCAAAAGAGGCAAATTTTAATTGCTGATTAAATTTGCTGGAGTTAAATCGAACTTTAAAATTAGTAAAATAATGTAACATTAGACTTAATTAAAAATACACATACATAAAATGTAATGGGCATATATATATATATATATATATATATATATATATATACACACACACACACACTGTTTATATATGAGTAACACTTTTCTACATGACAAATTGTCAAATTTTTTTATATAGAAAATTATTCAAATTCAAATGTTATCAGGGGATATCAACTCAGAACAAAAAATCAGAGAGTAAAGTTTGAATTCCAGTTGAAATCGTTGCGTCCATTTACATGCAAATATTTTTAAGAAAGGGATTAATCCATAGCTTATCTTTCCAGCTATGGATTAAATAGCAGGACAGATTGGGTTATTTTAGCCTTGGTTGGCAACTAGTCTACTGCTGAAGGTAATGGCAACTTACTGCAGGAAAATTTTCTGCTGTCAGTCATGTCTTTCAAGACATGATCACATATAGCACCTGACTGACTGATATTTAAAACATGGAAAAGCTATATATTTCTTTTGTTAATAAAGACAAAATCTGCAGTGATCCATATCATGTCTCTTCAATAAACATGTTAAATTGGCAAAACTCTTATTAGTTTTATAAATAATATATCAACAAGTCTGTATGTGTGTGTGTGTATATATATATATATATATATATAGAAAGAGAGAGAGAGCAATAAAACAAAAATTGTATTTTACAAAAATAGTCAACTAGAGAATTTCTTAAATATTTTTAAAGCAAGCAATCATTGTATTTATGGTGCTCAAGATCAAAAGACAGCATAAATTGTAAGAAAATTAAATGTTTATTTATCTATACCAACTGATGGATATAATTTCTAAAAATAAATTAAATTTTACAATCAAGCTTGTGATGAGTGGATGTAATCTCTCCAACTCATAACAAATAACTGAGCATTTAATTTTATTTGTGCATGTATCTATATAAAATGATAAAAATATAATTTTAATTCATGCTATAATTATGGGTTAAAACACTTGATGTCAGCGATAGAGTATATAACAGTAGCCATTGAAGTCAACCCCCAGTGGCGATAGACTATATCATGTTTAAATGATTGGCCTGACAGTTGTGGTTAAGAATGAAGTAGACTGTCAGAACTGGATGTTGACTTTATTGTCCATTATATATATATATATATATATATATATATATATCTCCATATGAATAAGAAATGAAGAAAATAATTGCAACGTTTAAATCATTAATTTAAAACAGTGCTCAATATAAAACTATTGCAATGAATATTTATTATTAATTATTACTTTAGAACATGTACAAATTAAAAACCATCATTAACTACCTGATGCGATATTTTTCTTTCAATGTCAAAATAAAATGTACAATTTTGTAGTAGTTTGTACAGGTTCTAAAGTAATAATTTATATATATATATATATATATTTTAGTCATCCACATACAAGCCTGTTTCACTGTATCATAGCTCATCAGTGTGGCTAGACATCCACTTGCTTCTGTCCAGGATCGAAACTCAACCGATTTGGTGTTGGCCAAAGTCGCTACTCCCTAAGCCATAGGCGCATGAAATGAGAGAAGGGAAGTTTTAGTATGTTCACCTGTGGTTTATACTAAAACTATACTGAGTGAACCATGTTACAATTTCTACTAGAGAGTGCATTATGTTGCATGATAACAGACTGAAGACAAGCGCACTCAAACCCTCAGTTACAACAGCTTGTGATTTTGTGCTAGCACAAACATCAATGGCTCCCAAAGTGTTCTATCTACCCAATTTCACTCACAAGGCTTGTGTCAACCCATGGCATGGTTTTCAGGCACTTTTCAAAGGTGCAACATGCTGGGATCACCTCCTCCAGACTGATATCATCAACAAGTCTCCTCAGTTATTGTAGCATCTTTCAATGAAAGTCACTTGAATGTGATTTAATTATACATTCCCCAAATTTATGACTTGTATACGTATTCTGAAAGGTGACATTTCAACATAACTTGAACATGTGTAGATTGTGGATTCTAACTGTTAAAAGGAAAATGAAATGCATTTTCATCATTTGATGTGCTTTTATTTCCAGAAAAAAAAAATATGCACAAATGACAAAAAAGACATTATTTATGGAAATGATGCCATAGCTGAGAGTACAGTTTGTAATTGTTTAACTTGGTTCAATAGGAGAAGTTCTGATCTTAAAGACAGAAAAGTTTGGGCACTTTTTCACAGATGTATCTTCCCTTTTGTTCCAACCAAAATTTGTATTGTTCTGTTCTGAGGATGGTCTAAATGTTATTCTTGCATCCGTGTTTTGTGTAAATAGTAATAATTTTAACAGTATAATCATTATTGTGGCACCTTTGAAAAGTGCTTGAAAACCATGCCATGACTGAGAACATTCCAGAAGGCCTGCAGTCATTGAGGACTAAATTGGAATTAAAATGCTGATTAAAATTTTTAATCAGCATTTCAATTCCAATTATTAATTTCTGTATTAATTTGTAGTAGTCAAGTGATATTGTTATTAAATTAAGATTGTATTTACTGATCATTTAATGGAAAAGCTCACTACAATTCAACAGCTCCCAATGTATGAAAAAGAATTTTGAATGCATTTTATGTGTATTAACATTGATTTTTGTATATACAGATATCCAGACACATTATCAGAAAAAAAGTGACTAATAGTAATGTTAAAATTTATTCATATTTTCTAGCACTTCCTCAATAACTACCTTTGTAAGTTAACTATAAAGCTAAGTATCAAAACTTTAATAAAATATTAGATTGCTTAGAATATTTTTAGATTACTGAGTTGTTAAAAAAAATATAAAAAAGTGTCTGTTAAGTAATTATTAGTTACGTCCCCCTTTAAAAAAAAAATGCAAAACACAAAAAAAAATCCATCCTGAGTTATCAACATCTCATGACAGTAACACCCGACTCTCTTGTGTTACAAAAAAAAACTTGTAACGAATATTTTAAACTTAAAGTACTTTGCTTCAAATCTGAATAATCAGCTAGTCATTCTCAAATAAAGTTTAAAAAAAAATTACTATCGCTTTTCTTTTTTGGATGTACCAAAATTACATAGACAATATTGCATTTTTTGTTATTCGAAACGTTATGAAGGAGAATGTCGATAATAATTCTAAGCTTTGAAAGATATTATTATTATATTACTTTTTCCACAAAGTGACCTTTATGTTCGAATTAAAAGCTTGGTGTTCATTATAGTTTATTCAATAAACTATAATGAACGCCAAATATTTCCATTTTTATATTTTAGTCCTAGCCAATAAAGTTAATAATTGGCTAGGACTAAAAAATATAAAAATGGAAATATTTTTTTTATTCTATCTATGAGGAGCATATTTATGCACAAAAAAGTTTCACCAAACAGTAAATTTTAACAGACACTATAATGATTATACTGTTAAAATTATTACTATTTACACAAAACACGGATGCAAAAATGACATTTAGAGTCTAAATTTTAGACCATCCTCAGAACAGAACAATACAAACTTTGGTCGGAACTAAGGGAAGATACATGACATCCGTGAAAAAGTATTCAAACTTTAATGCCATTTTCTCAAAAAGAGAAAAATGACGGATCCCATTGATATTTTTCTATTTTTACATATTTTAACTAATAACTGAAATCAATGAATAACTGAACGTGAAAAAGTTTCCGCTAAAAACTCATTGAAATCTTTTTGTTAACAGGTAACGTAGAACACAAGTTGTTTTCATCAATGCTCACTAATTTTTATAATTCTAAGTATATTTTCGAATGAAGGATAAATTTTAAACCGAAAAACATAAGAAACTTAAAATATCTGAAGTTGTATAGACAATAAAAAATGATTTTCTTCTCACTGAATTATTCAATTTTCAATCTCTCAACGTTGCCAACATTAACCACGTGGTATAGAAGGGCTCCTTGTAGGATGCGAAAAAACGTAAAAAAATACATGAACAAAAGAAAAGCAAAATAAAAAGTGTAATAATATCCTAAGGAACCTGTGTATAAGCATTGATGTCAGTTACACCAGGCAAGATTTCTTCAACTTCCATTTTTTCATCTGCCGTATTTCCAGAATTGTTTGTTTCTTCCTCCATTTTTAAGGGCGTTTTAATTATCTGTCTCCACAGAATGGAGAACGACTTAAAGGGAGATAATAAAAAGTAATAGTCTTTTAACACTCAAAAAAAAAAAATGGATTTTTTAGTTTTTTATGGAAGTTATTTTTTTAATTGTACATTGTACAATGCGTTACCAAAAAAATTTTGAAAAAGTTAATCCTAAATTCAAATATATTTTAAATATTAACACTTCTGAATTTCAGAGCAAGTAAAAACTACTTATGAAAAGGTGTATTTTAAAAATAATTATAATTAGAAGAAAATACATAACAGAACACTAACAGTGATAGCTACTCGTTAAGTCACTTAGTGAGTGCGAAATAATAACTCCAGTAAAAAGAATTTTCACTCCTTCAAATTCAGAGGACTGAAGAAAGAAAAGAATTCATGAGCCTATCTGAAATTTTCTTTGAACCAAAGAAAATATAGTGAGTGTTAATTAATAATAACTCCTCTTATCAACTCCTTTGAAATTCAGGTGTGTTGAGGAAAAAGACAGAAAGGAATCTACAAACCTATGTGAAATTTTCTTTAGACTTATGATAAGGTTGTCTTCCCAAGAATTAACCTTTCAGCCAAAAAGTAGTAAGTCTATGCAAAATTCCTCTTGATATAAAATGAAGAAAAAAATTAAATTAATAAGAAAAAAGTGTCTGAAGTCATATGAAAGATTTTGTTTTAGTTATCTGCACCCAATGTTAAAGTTTTTCCAGTGTAAAATTATTTGCAAGCATGCAACACTTCAACGAACTTTCTCTCAACAATCAAAGAAAGCTAAGTAAGTATTTCAAACTATCTCTTTTCATCTACTTTTGATTGAAAGTATGCATCCATATATCTCTTTGGTGAGTAACAAACTCTCTTACCTTTGTTTTAAACATTTTTGAATATTATTTTGTGTCAAATCATATTGTCTGAATATTTCCTCTGCATGACAATTCATTAAAACCGCAGACTTTAAAATTTTCTTATTTATTTATTTATTTTTCCAGAGATGAGCCAGTAACACAACTTCAAGTATGTAAAGTCCTAAATTACTTAAGTTGTTTTGTTAAAATTGTCCATCTGTTTCCTTGTCATTATCACCCTTCATTAATCTTGTAGCAGCCACAGATCTATTTCCTTTAGCGAATCAATGCCCCCGACGGGAGATTCAGTCACTCACTGACCAATCAACGGGCGGAGCGCATTGATTCCTCTCTAGAACTATTTTTCCTAGTCCTGTTTGTAGAACGGAGGAAAGGGAGAGAGCCATGAGCCCGCAGCCGTAACGGACGTCTCTCTCACATCGCTGCCACTGATTCCCCATGGAATGCTTTCGCAGAAGACGCTGTTGCTAGCTTCACCATGGACACTTACATACTATCTGCTGCTAGCTTCACCATGGACACTTACATACTATCTGCTGCTAGCTTCACCATGGACACTTACATACTACCAATCTTGTACGTTTACTATGTAATAAACCATTCCTTGTTGTTATTCTAAAAGCAAGTTTCGTCATTCATTTGTGTGCCTAAAAAATATAGTGTTGGGGAAATTAAGCATTTCCCATAACTCCTATAAAATGGTGACCCCCGAATGGCACCTTAGGATGGTGAAACAAATTTTTAAAAAAATAACAACACGAAACTCGGCCTCCACTTTCGGACAACAGTACAAGCAAAGTTAAAAGGAAAGAGAGAAAAAGCTTCCTGACTCAAAGAACCTAAAAAAAAAAAAAATACAACCACCCACGAATTTTGTTTGTGACACACATGTGCGTTAAATTCATTCGTCGGCTGAGAAGACATTGGCAAAAATTTTTGCCCTCAGTAAAACAATCTTTCTAAACAGAGATACCATCTTTCGTTTTGCTAGACATACCGACGCCCATTCCCAAGTGGTCAAATAGGAAGATAAAAGATTCTCCCTTTACTCAAATAACATTTTTTTGAACACGTGCCTTCACAACAAAAACCCCAAAAACTTTCCGACGAGGAAGTATCTTCTTTTCAGCCCGTACACAAGAAAAACACCAACTCAAGCAAGCATAACGAACATTACATTTTGTTCAAAGAAAGTTCAAAAGAAAAAAAAAAAAAAGAAGAAGAAACTACTCTGCTCTTTTCAACTGACCACGTGGTACAAAGAATATATTTTGATTGCAATAACAAAAAAAAAAAAAAAAGTGAGTAATACACCTTTACATTTTAATTTTTTCGAAAGTTAAAGCTAAAAGAGCGCCTCCTTCCTTAACATTTAACTTTCCCGCCTAAATGGTGATTGGGCGACGCCATCTTTAATTCCAACTTTTGTTTTTAAGACAGGCCTTGAAACTGACAGTTATCTCCCTTACTAAGGAACCTTAAAGCAGCACCTTTCTCTTGTTTAACACAAATATCACTATTTTCTTGTGTCTTTTGAAATGTTTTCCCTTTCGTTTCTTTCTCATTGAGACGTGTTTCTTTGATATTTTTTTTTTGGTGGTCTGTCGTCACGCTATATATTAAAAAGAAAATGGCGACTACTTTACCTGCTTTCGCTGGCGACGTTCGAGTTTGGTTTGCCCAACTCGAGTCATATTTTATAGCGAACAACATCGTGGAGGAGCGGCAATTGCCTATTTTATTTAGTGCATTTCCCGCACCATTGACACCAGTTGTCAAAGATTTGATAACTGACACCCCCCTTAATGCTACTTATGACAGTGTTAAGCGGGAAGTTCTGCGCCAGACGTCGCTATCAGCGGAAAAGCGGTTCCAAACTTTAATTAATGACGAGCTGTTGGGAGACCGCATGCCAAGCGAATTGCTCCGCAGAATGAGAGAGCTGGCAGAAGATGTCCCTGCTGATAGTGCCATTATAAAGCAACTTTTCTTCTTAAGATTGCCCCCTCAAGTAAAGGCAATTCTGGCACCCATGGTAGAGAAAAGCTCAGTAGATGTAATAGCGTCCTCTGCAGATAAAGTGATGGAATTCACCAAGGGGCCTATTACCGCGTCCATTCTTCAGCCAAAGGCTGAAGTCTCTACCCTCTCTGCTGCGGGGAACACAGGCGAAGGTGCTACACAAGTGGCGATACTCAAAGCTTTAGTGCAGCTTACCAATGAAGTAAGTAAATTAACCGTACTTAATTCACAACAGCCTAGACGTCGACATAAAAGTCGTTCGCCATCCCCACACCACCGCCGCCATTCAAGCAAGCCAGGACTATGCTATTATCACAGTTGTTTTGGTGCGAAGGCTCGGAGGTGCAAAATGCCCTGCTCCTTTTCAAACCAGGGAAACTTAAATCTGGAGAGCTGAGCACGGCACACTCTCCACAAGATCTATGTAACAACCGTGCCTATTTTATCACTGACTCCAGGTCCCAAGCACGTTGTTTGGTTGACACAGGAGCAGCTTGCAGTATCTGGCCACTGAAACTCCTCACTGAGAAGCCGCCACTGTCGCCCATCACACTGCAAGCGGTAAATCACTCCCCTATTCCCACGTACGGTCAAATTTCTTGTTCTCTGGACTTGGAATTACGGAGAGACTTTACATGGATTTTTACTGTAGCTGATTTACCATACCCCATTCTAGGCTCGGACTTTCTGCACCACTTCAACCTTTTAGTGGATATGCGCAAGCGACGACTTATTGACGGCAATACGGAACTTTCCGTCATGGGTTTTAAGGCAAATATCTCACCTATCAGCCCGGTATTTTTCATTGCCGCCACTGACGACCCATACCAAACATTACTACGCTCTTACCCAGAGTTAACTAACTTAAATTTCGTTGTGAGCAAATCAACTCACTCTACAAAACACCACATCGAGACCACAGGCGCTCCGATGTTCTCACGTCCTCGCCACCTCCCTGCTGATAAACTAAAGGCGGCAAAGGCAGAATTTAACCATATGCTGCAGCTGGGAATTATACGCCCCTCATCCAGTCCATGGGCTTCCCCTTTGCATATGGTTCCAAAGCGTTCTGGAGATTGGCGTCCGACTGGGGACTATCGACGACTAAATACCATTACGGTACCTGATCGTTAACCAATCCCACATATACAAGACTTCGCTTCATCCCTGCATGGTTGTAAAACCTTCTCCAAACTAGACCTCGTTAAGGCTTACCATCAGATACCAGTGAACCCAGACGACATACCCAAAACTGCAGTAACTACTTCATTTGGAGCGTTTGAATTTTTAACTATGCCTTTTGGTTTGCGAAACGCGGCTAGTACCTTCCAACGCTTCATGGACGAAGTAGTGCGTGATTTGGACTTCGTCTATAATTATATAGATGACATCCTCGTAGCAAGTGCCTCACCTGAGGAACATGTTACTCACCTCCGCCTACTGTTCGAACTGTTTCAAAAGTACCAGGTGAGGATTAACCCTGGTAAATGTGTTTTCGGTGCTTCGTCGCTAACTTTCTTGGGACACATTATAAGCCCCGAAGGGATATCTCCCTTACCTGAAAAAGTGAAGGCTCTACAAGACCTTCAACCACCCACTTCACTTCGCCAACTGAGACACTTTCTCGGTCTGCTTAACTATTACAGACGTTTCATCCCACACTGTGCGGAGCACCTGTCTCCTCTGTCTGACATGTTACGTAACAGGAAAAAGAAAAATGAGCAGATTTCGTTGAATGACATACAGCTAAAAGCCTTAAACGAAGTGAAGAAGAAATTAGCGACAACATCGCTACTTGCACATCCTGTACCCGACTCCCAGTTTTCATTGGTCGTTGATGCATCGGGCACAGCTGTAGGTACAGTTTTGCAACAGCAACACCAACAACAGCTACAACCTCTCGCTTATTTTTCGAGACAGCTGAAACCAGCAGAACAACGTTACAGCATGTTTGGCCGTGAACTCCTGGTAATGTACCTCGCAGTGAAACACTTTCAGCATTCACTGGAGGGCCGACAATTTGTGATCTACACCAATCACCGTCCGCTTACTTTCGCTCTGCGCTCAAAGCCGGACAGATATTCTCCTCGCGAAACTTGCCACTTGGATTTTGTTTCGCAATTTACAAACGATATCCGACATATCTCTGGTGAACAGAATGCTGCGGCAGACGCCTTGTCTCGCCTTCCCATTAATTCACTGTTCTCACCTTCAGATATCGACTTACGACAGATGGCCTTTGACCAACCACACCTGGACACCTTTGATCTATCATCACCTGAATTTGCAACTTGCAAGTTCGCATACTTACCAGTGCCTACTGCAGACACGCAGATCATCTGTGACACGTCAACAGGCGCACCTCGACCTTTTGTTCCGATAACACATCGTAGGGTTGTTTTTGACACACTACACCAATTGGCACACCCCGGACCCAAAGCCACAGTGAAGCTGATTGCAGCTAGATTTTTCTGGCCAAACATGAGGTGTGATATCACTGCCTGGACACGTTCTTGCGTATCCTGCCAAAAATCAAAGGTGCACAAACATATCCGTGCACCCCTCGGAACATTCAGCACCCCAGACGCTCGGTTCAGCCATGTCCATATTGATCTAGTTGGACCATGGCCGGTCAGTCAGGGATTTACTTACTTCCTGACCTGTATAGATCGCTTTACACGGTGGCCCGAAGCTATTCCCCTAAAGGACATTTCAGCTGAATCCGTAGCGCAAGCCCTTATATCAGGCTGGATAATGCGTTACGGAGTTCCTACAACAATTACCACTGACCGTGGCAGACAATTTGAATCCCACCTATTCCAGGAACTTTCCAGAATTTTAGGGATCAATCGAATTCGAACTACGAGCTATCACCCTGCTTCTAACGGGATGATAGAACGCTTTCATCGCCAATTAAAGGCCGCATTACGTGCCTATCCTGACCAACAGCGATGGAGCGAATATGTACCTGTTGTCCTTCTTGGCTGTCGTGCAGCTATCAAAGAGGACCTAGGATACTCTCCAGCAGAACTTGTCTATGGAGTACCTCTATCATTACTAGGCCAGATGTTGAACCCTATAGATTTAACAGGAACAGATCCTGCCTTGTATATAAACAGACTGCAATCTTATTTTGGTAATCTCCCACCAATGCACCCTAGGGAACAGACCATCAAATCATCAGTCCCAAAGGATATTTCTTCATGGACTCACGTTTTTCTAAGAAGGGACGCTGTCAAAGCCCCTCTCACTCCACCTTACACTGGCCCTTACCGCGTGCTTTCACGCACTGACAAACTTCTCACTCTTGACATTAGTGGCAAAAAAGAAACTGTATCTATTGACAGGGTGAAAAGAGCCTTTCTTAACACAAACACACAAGAGCCACATATTCCCCCTACTTACATACATGAACATATCTTTACACCCGTTGAAAAAAATACGATGCCGACAACTATGTCACCACCACACGCAGTGGTCGACGAGTACATTGGCCCAAAAAGCTCTGTAAAACTGTTTATATATAAATTGTACCCTTCTTTGTTTTATGGCCGCTATCTTTTTCTCTGTCGGCTTTCCGCCTAAGCAGGGGGTGATGTAGCAGCCACAGATCTATTTCCTTTAGCGAATCAATGCCCCCGACGGGAGATTCGGTCACTCACTGACCAATCAACGGGCGGAGCGCATTGATTCCTCTCTAGAACTATTTTTCCGAGTCCTGTTTGTAGAACGGAGGAAAGGGAGAGAGCCATGAGCCCGCGGCCGTAACGGACGTCTCTCTCACATCACTGCCACTGATTCCCCATGGAATGCTTTCGCGGAAGACGCTGCTGCTAGCTTCACCATGAACACTTACATACTATCTGCTGCTAGCTTCACCATGGACACTTACATACTACCAATCTTGTACGTTTACTATGTAATAAACCATTCTTTGTTGTTATTCTAAAAGCAAGTTTCGTCATTCATTTGTGTACCTAAAAAATATAGTGTTGGAGAAATTAAGCATTTCCCATAACTCCTATAATCTTCTTGGCATGGATAAATCAGCTGTTCATTTGTGGTGATACCGAGCAAAAGTGAGGGACCAGATGTTAGCACTTTCACGACCAAAAAGCAAATGGTCCGATTTTAATCAAATTTGATACACCCATAGACAAACACATAAGAAATGATATTCAGAAGTTTCAAGGTTGCAGTTCTTACAATAGTGCAGAAAATCGATTATATATATATATATATATATATATATATATATATATAAAAGGCAAGATGTTTGTGCGTGTGTCTGTTTATCTGCCTGTATGTCTGTATTTTTTCAGCCCTTTTATTTTAGTTTTTGCTTCAGGTTTGGCTCTAAGTAGGTATAATTGTAGTTCATATATATATATATATATATATATATATATATATGAACTACAATTATACCTACTTAGAGCCAAACCTGAAGCAAAAACTAAAATAAAAGGGCTGAAAAAATACAGACATACAGGCAGATAAACAGACACACGCACAAACATCTTGCCTTTTATATATATATATATATATATATATATATATATATATATATATATATATATATATATATATATATATATAAAAGGCAAGATGTTTGTGCGTGTGTCTGTTTATCTGCCTGTATGTCTGTATTTTTTCAGCCCTTTTATTTTAGTTTTTGCTTCAGGTTTGGCTCTAAGTAGGTATAATTGTAGTTCATATATATATATATATATATATATATATATATATATATATATATGCACTTTGGTTTGGGGATTAAAAAGACATTCTCTGTCCTGCAACAGAAATATATAAGTTACAAATAAATCACATACAGGATACAACACAATAAGCATAAACAAAAATGATAAAAGACTTGTATATACATTTCAGAGAAAATTGTATATTATAAAGAACATGTACATATAGAGAGATAAAAAGGTTGTGCTTATAGGAGCCACATGATCTGTTATAGAGCTGTCCTTGGACATCTGCATTGTTTGCTTGTTGAAGATGAAAAGAGAGAAAATTTGATTTCTGTTATTATTGGTGGTAAAGCACCTGTTCTGATACATGATGGGAGTTTTCATATTTATTTAACTGTTTTTTTCATAATCTCACTTTTTCTTTCATTATTGTTATCATTCTTATCTATATTTTAAAGTAATTTTATTACTTATCTTTTAATTTTTCATTTATTATTATTTATTATTTTTGTTTCATACTTCTACATAGTCTAGTACTAAGGGTCAGTGATTATTTAGTGATTTATTTATTTATTGCTATCACTATATATTTATAAGTTTGCCATTCATCCATGTTTAGAATATTGCTGTTACATATGGTCTGGTGCTCCTGTTATATATTTATAGATCTTTGATAAATTTCAAAGGATCTGAACTGCCATTGGTCCTAACCTGATATCTCAGCTTCAATTACTTTGTTTACTACCATAATGTAGCTTTCCTGTATCTTTTCTATAAATACTTTTATGGTAATTGTTCTGATGAACTTTCCTCTATGGTATCTAGACTATGAATTTAATCAACTAGACAGGCAGCAAGATCTCATTTTACTACTGAATTGGCTAGATGAAGCCAAAAATTCTTTGCCAACAGTTATTTTTTGCCTTTTTTGCTTGTGGAACTCTCTTCTGGTTTTATGTTTTTCAGTCAAGTTTTATCTTCAAAATGTCAATTGCTATCTTCTGTCTTCTTCATTCCTGTTCTTTTAATAATGTTTTACTTTTTCTTGTATTCTTTTACACTCTGTATGTCTTGTATCTCAGTGGCTTTGTTGTCTTGCTGGGGGTGAGATGATTAAAAAAGTAAAAAAATAGTCCAGCAAGTGACATGAAGTCTGCATTGTAGTAGCAGAAGTGTGGAATTATCAAGAATTAGCAGTATAACCTGGCGTTGCTCAGGTGTAATGAAAGCTTTAAAACTAATCCATGGTCCTGGAGCACAGACGCTTTGGACATTGGCACAAAAGACTAAAAAGCAATAGTTGTTTACAGTTAAAGTGAAACCATAGACTGAAAGAAAAATGAATGGATGTAAGTCAAATTTTGATTTCCTGGTATCGATATCAAATAAGTTTTTTTCGTCGTAAACTGAATTTTGAAGGCTAAATAAGTCTTCTGAGTAAATGGTATCAAGGCTGAGACTAAGAACTACAATTATACCTACTTAGAGCCAAACCCGAAGCAAAAACTAAAATAAAAGGGCTGAAAAAATACAGACATACAAGCAGATAAACAGACACACAAAAACATCTTGCCTTTTATATATATATATTATCGACTTTCTGCACTATTGTAAGAACTGCAACCTTGAAACTTCTGAATATTGTTTCTTCTGTCTTTGTCTATGAGTGTATCAAATTTGATTAAAATCGGACCACTCTTTCTATAACCCGATTTTTTCGATTATCAATTTTCGATATTTATCAGGACTACCTTGACACAAAACCTAGCTAAGAACACTCACAGACACTTATAGTACAACGGTGTAAATTTTCAAGAAAATTGGTTCTGTTGTTTCGGAGTCTATAGGTAACAGACACACACACACACAGATAAAGTTCCATTTAGAAATAAGTTTAGATTTCGATCAATTTGGGTAAGAAAAATTGTCTAGCACAACCAATTTCCAAGCAGCACACCTGACAATTGATTCAATATAATCTTTCCAGTTCATGTCAGTGGCAAATGTTAGCCAAAGAAGGTGCAGCAGTTTACTGTCCTGGAGTGTAGTATTTAGCCATACTCATAGATGACAGAAAGGGTTGTGTCGCCTCTTGGTTATTAAGATATAGTAGATCATCTGCCATTTTTTCAATGTGATCTGCTTCTAGGTTGGTTTGGAATGCTATCACTGGCTTGATGGAAGACAGTAGTGTTTGAATAAACTTATGTCAAACAATATCCTCACCAATTCCATTGGAACTGGCTTGTGATATAAGCTTGTTTAGATATAATGAAGGAAATCCTGTCAGGTTAGAAGATGATATTGATTTGTCAAGCATGTCTGATTTAGATTTTTCATGTGAGCTTATTATAGTTTCTTTTAGTTTTTCATAGATCTTTGAGTGGGGCATGGTTATAATTTTCCAACTATATCTGGAGGAGACAACACCAATATGTGGTAAAATCTTTCCCTTTGATGTTGGCAATGTTGAACTAGGCTTCCTTGATGAAAAATTATGTTTGTACATTGGATTCAATGAATGCAAGTGGCTTGATAGGTACAGCCTTTATGGAATAGTGTTGGTCAGAGGGCATGTCTTCAATTTAACTGTCGGACATGGTGTAATTTTAAAAGAAATTATCTATACATCAGGTCTGTTGGAGGTTTGCCACTTATGGTGGATAATAAGTAATTACTTATGGGGATTATTAGTTTATCTTCTGACAAAGTCTGTTTCCAACATATATCAGTATAATTAATTTGGGTGTATATTGGCCTTGTGCAATGATTAAAAGAAAATGCACAAAGTGTTGAAAAATATGAAACAAATTTTTATATATCTAAACTTATTTATAAATGGAACTTTGTCTGTGTGTGTGTGTGTGTGTGCAGGTGTGTGTCCATTACCTATAGACTCCGAAATGGCTGAACTGATTTTCTTGAAAATTTACACAATTGTACTACAAATGTCTGCGAGTGTTCTTAGCTAGGTTTTGTGTCAAGGTAGCCCCGATAAATATTGAAAATCCATAATCAAAAAAATCAAGTTATAGAAGGAGTGGTCCGATTTTAATCAAATTTGATACACTCATAGACAAAGACATAAGGAATGATATTCAGAAGTTTCAAGGTTGCAGTTCTTACAATAGTGCAGAAAATCGATAATATATATAAAAGGCAAGATGTTTGTGTGTGTGTCTGTTTATCTGTCTGTATGTCCTTTATACAAATCCACAGTTTTTATCTGATTCTCACCAAACTTCACACAAATATTCTTTAGGCTGAGTCTGAGCTCCAGGACCATGGATTAGTTTTAAAGCTTTCATTACACCCGAGCAATGCCGGGCTATACTGCTAGTCACAAGATAACAATACAGAAACATAAGCTGAAAGTTGAAATTTAAAGAGATCATGTGTAAAAGTCCTGACACAGAAGAGAGTTAGAGAGGACAAGTTCAGGAGGAAGTAAATGTATATACAAATGCATGAATTCAAATATAGTAGTTGCCACTTGACCATGTGGTGAAGGAAGGTATGTTTATTTTCAATGTATCAAGGAATGGTTTAGCTGTGTAAGGTTATAAGCTAATTGTGCAAACATTTCATTTCATCTCTGAATATGTAACAATGGCTGCAGCATCAGAGAATGAATAAAAATTAATTTATTGACTCTATTTTTGGTTGCTTTTCCATTTCACTTTCTTTTTTTCTCTCTTAAACTCCAGGGCACTGAAGCAACAAGAGTGTTTCATTTTCCCTCCCAGATGACTTAGACTCCAGAAAAACAGATTTTATAGTGGTTGGGTGGTTATCATTTATAGGAGTTAGTAGGTTACCTTCTAACAACATTCATTACCTTCATATATAAGGTATATTTGGTTTGGATGTATATTCATCTGTGTAATGATTAAAAGAAAATTTACATTAGATTCAATGAACGCAAGTGGCTTGATTGATGCCACTGTGATTTTGGTTGATTTTCTGTCTGATTATATACATATCTTTAGCTTCACTTCAAAAATGGTCATCTGCTTCTCACTGGCTTGTTACCTATATTATGGTTATGAAAGTTTTCTAATTGGTTGGTCAAACTATGGCTTTGTTTGCCTGGAAATTTTTATTATTCATTTTAGAATTTTTAGTTAGGATGGTTGAAAGAAATCTGGATAAAATGTTTAGTTTAGAGTCTTTAAGATTAGAAGACAAAGATGCCTTATGTGATTTTGATAAAGAACAAATAGAAAAATTCAAGAACTCTGTTAGTTTTAAAAATGATACTAGATAGAGCTTCCATGGAATAAGGATAAAGTAAAAGTAGTTCCTTCTAATTATGCTGTTACTTTGTAGGTTTTAGGTAGGGTAGTCAAACGTTTAGAAAATAAAGACTTACTTCACGATTATGTCACTGTTTTTCATGAGCAGAAAAAAAGAAGGAATCATGAAAATGTGCAGTACCCCTCACCAAAAGAAACTCATAATGTCACTGGATATAAAATACTACTTATTGTCAACAATTTACTAATTGCAGCTTAACAACAATTTACTTATCACTTTATTTTCACTCATCAAATTTTGTGCACTTTGTGTTGAAAATTGACTCCAACCAGCTTTCTTTATTTTTCTAAAAGCTTGCAATTTGATTGGCTAATTCTCTTCACACAAATATTTCTGCACAAGACGCAATTTTCCTGCTGAGGCAAATTAATCCAACTTGGAAAGTATTTAAACCTCAGATTCTGTCTCCTCATTCAGTTTGGCCTGGAAGCAGACGTCCATGTACATCCGCCATGTAACAACACTCACCCACTTCATTTGCCATGTGGCGCAAACTTGAACCTTCAAGTTCATATCCATCTGCCAAGCTGAAATCAACTTCTTGATCATAGAAAATATTCTTTAACAAACTTTTCTTAACACAGAATATCCTTCCACAAACTTTTCATCATCTGGAACATTTATCAACTATACAATTAAATTAAATCTTGAAAATTTAACAAAAAAATATCTTTTTAAAAGCAATTTTCTTTTCAGCTGAAACCTTACAAAAATAGTCTAAGTGACACAACTCTTTATTTTAACAGTGTACATTTTTACCTTGACTCACGCTTGTGAACTTTGTAAACCAACAAGTTTAATCTCCTCCAATATTGCTTATTTCTGATACAACCTTCTTCACCTTTATATGTAAATTTGTCAGTTTTTGCCACATTCTATAAGTGACTCTGTTGAAATACAACATTATTGTTTGTCAATATAACAAATTTGTTTTGTTTCTTTCATTTACTTAAAGTTTAAATATTACAAAATGCATGCAGAGTTATAATGCAGCGTAATTCCGCTACAAAACATATATCTTTTTTCCGTAAGGATTATGGGAAATATATTTAGGTACTTCATAGACCTGTCATTAAAGGTGATGAACAAACCACTACTAAAATTAGAACAGTATTTAATTGTTTGCTCAAAACTGGCTGTGTACCATCATTAAATGAAACCTTTTACTCTGGTGTCAATTTGATGGACATGTTAGACATAATGTCATTTTGGTATAAGAAATATACTTTGTTTATCTGCCTGTATGTCGGTATTTTTTTCAGCCCTTTTATTTTAGTTTTTGCTTCAGGTTTGGCTCTAAGTAGGTATAATTGTAGTTCTTAGTCTCAGCCATAATGCCATTTACTCAGAGGACTTATTTAGCCTTCAAAATTCAGTTTACAATGAAAAAAACTTATTTGATATCAATACCAGGAAATCAAAATTTGACTTACATCCATTCAGTTTTCTTTCAGTTTATAGTTTTGCTTTAACTGGAAACAACTATTGCTTTTTAGTCTTTTGTGCCAATGTCCAAAGAATTTGAACTCCATGACCATGGATTAGTTTTAAAGCTTTCATTACACCTGAGCAACGCCGGACTATACTGCTAGTCTGTTTCTAAGGCAGATATTGGTAACAGTCTGGAGAAATGTCTGGTACTAGTGTTCTGAAATCAAACTATGATAGGGGTAGTTGTAACATTAGAAATTAAGTCAGCATCAGTCAGTTGTGTTTTTTCAGATCTAAGCAGGGCAGAAGTATTATTAGTCAGTGACCTCTTAACTAGTACTTCTTGCGTCACACATGGCTGGTTTGTATCCAGTAGCATTCTATTGTTCTGTCTTCTCTTGCTGTCTGTTCTGCTTTTAGCTCAGAGGAGTTAGGTTATATCCTTTTAACTAGGCTCTGAGATTCTGACGTGAAAATTGGTTTCAGCTAGCATCAAAAGTTTTTTAGGTCAGTTTTTTTGGTTGTCAAAAATTTTTTTATTTTTCAGCATTCCTTTCTTTGTCATTTTTTTTATAACAAAAATTATGTGTGGATTTTTAGTATTTTTCCATCACAAATAAGTAGGCTCTGTTTCTGCAAACCTTCAGCATTTTTTTTCTTCCTCTTTTTATTTAAGGGTTGTCTTCTCGCAGTGGCGATTGTGGAACTCTGAAAGTGGTGGGGGCCACTTAGGGGCTGAGATTTTTCTGAGGAAGAGTGGAGGTCAAACTCAAGCAGTGTCTTCATTTTCATATTCTACTCCACTATTGTACACAAACCTTAAGAATTTGTTTGAGTATAAATATTTTACTTTAATAAATTAAATGGAGTAACTTTTCAGTTCATTCATAGTAGTGAAGTTCTAATCTATTCTTACCCACTTTTCCACTCTCAAGCTGTTGGAACACAAGAGAGATTAATTTCATAACAAAATCAAAGGGTTAATACTAACATCAATACTAGCAGAACAGTTTGATTTGTCTACTCTGATTTTTTTCCTCTACAAAACATTTTTGAAGCACAAAAATAAATGCAAGAAAAAAATTGGGGACATTATCTCTAATTAACGTCTTCCTTCAGATATGAAAATATGACTATCAAGTCTCTTTCCCTCCCTAACAAAATGTGTGTTTCTATCTATCTGGTTGTTTTATTTTGTTTGTTTTTCTTTCAAACTGGTCTCTGTATGTTTCCTTAAAAAGCTAAATGAAAAAGAAAATGCAGAGGGAAAAGTACTGAAGATCAAATCTTATCAAAATCAGAGACTAATCAGTTTCATAAATTTTTGAAGCTTATAAGGGGAAGGGGCAACCGAGGGACCACCCAGGAGGGACTTGCCCTCTCTGCTCCTCCAAAACTGCCACTGCCTTTTCATTAGTTGAAAGAAGTATAGAAAAAGAAATTTAGAGAGAAAGAAAGAGATAAAAGTTTTAAAGGAAAGTGAAAATACCTTATGTTAATTTGAATTCTTTTATTTTTTGTTTATATATTTTATTTTTATCAGGATTCCCTACAACTCCATGACTTGCTGTTTTTGTTATTGGACTTCTGTCTCTTTACCACCCCTTTTTATTCTTACTTTGCCAACTATTCATTCAGACTAATGAAATAATTTATTTGAAAGTTTTCCCCTGATTATTACAAAATGCTAATCTTCAACAATCATAATTTTTGCCTGAAACAAATGATATTTATGACATTCAAAATTAATAAGTCATATTTAGTATGAAATGATGTCATGTATTTGTAATTAATATACTTATAACTGACTAATGTCTTGCCATTATTATCTGATTTGTAAATTAAACATTAAAGGCAATGATTCTTTTCAATGTTAAAACAAGTGAGTCTGTGGGTAAAACTTGGAAAAATATGAGAATTTTGAAATGTAAACGAGAAGAAAATGTCAGGCTGTGTTACATCTTTCCTGTCCAAGTTTTAAGTTATTATTTTGTATCTATTTCATGCTCAAAATATTTAATATTTTAAAGAATTAAAACTTGGGGCAAAAGAAAATATTTTAAAAATACAAAACTGCATCAGTGGGTTACATTAATATGGCATTGCCAATTTTGTCAAGAAATTGTTAAGTGGTACTATTAAACAAGACAATTCCTGTCTTTGTTCACACATGCACACATACACACACACATGTATCACTCACATGATACTTAAATTTTAATGTTTTCTTTGTTTTACATGCGTACTAGTATATTTTCTCTCTTTTATTTCTCAGTTATATAAAAACACTGAAAATTGTTCAGTTTCTTTTCATCTCAAATTTCCAATAATGTTCTGTCACTTACATGTGTAAATTTTGTTTTCTACTGCTTTTGGCCAAATTAGGAACAATACTTCAACATACAGATGTATGTTGTGTTGCAGTGAATATTGGCTTGGAACAAGAAATCAGAGAGCCGAGTTTGAATTCCAGTTGAATTTGTTGCTCTTACTCATGTGCAAATACTCTTGGGAAAATATTAATCCATCTCTTCCCTCCAGCTATGGATTAAATAGCTGGACAAATTGGGTTTTATAGCCTTGGTTGGCAACCAATCTATTGCAGAAAGTAATGGTAACCTACTGTGGGAAAATCTTCTGCCTAGTCAGTCATGTCTCTTTTGAGATATGATCACCCAAGTGTGTATCACATATGTCTTACTGACCCCAACATATCCATATACTTTTGGCAATGATATTTTAGGCAACAAAATTGAAAGTTAACTGATATTTCATTAAAGTCAAAGTCTAGTGGTATTCTAACACAGGTTATAATGATATTCCAGGTTAAAAAACATACTTTTTTCTAGGATTATGTATTGAGAAGGGTTTGTGCAGGTCACTAACATACCAAGAGTCCCCTACACACAATACCAACAGTGGTCAACATTCCCAGCCATAAGAATACACATGAGCAACCAAAAGTAGCTGTTTGGCACTGTGCTGTTTCTTATTTTATTTTCCAAACTCAGCACACACACCACACAATAAAATTAATTCACACCACGTGTATCTCAAAAAAATACAATTGTGTGGGCATTCACCCCTTACCATACCCTTTGGGGTCAAAAACAAGGACGGCGCACCCAAAAGCTCGGACATAGTGGAAAGCACACCACGTGGTCAAAAATATGAATTTTTAACCAATCAGGGCTCAACGTAAGAAACACACTTTTTGCTCTCCCGGATCTTCACCATCAAGATAAAAGGGAAGCAGAAACTTTCAACGCCAGAGGAAAGAGCAGCCAGCTCAAAATACACAAGAGAGGCACCAACAGCTTGGAGCACACACACACACACAGAATTCAGCAGTTCACACAACAGGCAGTATCACATATCAGTGAACATTCTTTCACCCGCTCTTTCTCTCATCTTGCTTGCAACACATCGTCCTACCTTTCCCTCTCACATTTCCAGTTCCTTTCTTTCTTCCCTTTTCTTTTTTACAGCTTTACAGACAACTACATTTTTGTATAAAAAAATAATTCTTTTATTTTTTTTACGAAAATAAACAAAAGTTTATTTTACTTTATTTGTAGTGCATTTTTCTTTTTATTGTTTGAGGGACTTCTTCCCCCCTACAGCACTGAATTGTCACAGTTTATATAGATATAAAACCCATCAAAAGAACTTCTATGTCATGAGATGACTATGATTGATCAGATGAAAATTTGTACATCCTGCTGATTTCTCTATAAAAAAAGTCAGTAATACAACTTGGGTTTCTTTTTAATAGAAAATACACATGATTCATAGGAATTTCATTTGAGAGGCAAAGTGTCTACTTTCATTGCTAAAGGCTAAAATCTGATGAAACCTTTGTTGGAAGCACAACTGCATCTACATTTCAGCAAAGTTTATGGATATATAATTAGTTTGTCTTTTCTGGAACTGTGCTGACATGAAACAGATTGAGAAACAGACAGATTCCCAAATTACAGAAAAAGATTAGCAATTGTATAAATAGCATTATAATAGATAGCATTGATTCCATATAATATTTATGTTATGGGGAAAAGCCATAATGCTGTCTGTTTTGGTGTAGAGTTATTTGAAAAGATGGGAGAAGCCTGAAAGGTGTGAAAGCAGGCTGAGTACTCACAAGGGAATTTATTGTGATATTAATGACTGCAATGATGTACAAATAGTCAGAGGTTATTGTTTAGAAATGGATTCATGAAACAATATTGTGCAAAACAAACATAAAACAATAGCAATTAACTGCTGCCCAAAAATTACACTGCTTTTATTTGTCACCCAGTTAGAGATTATATAATTTCTTTTCTTAACTAAATGAAAAATCAATGCTATATTAACTTTTTACACACATAATCTACTATCTTACACATTGATAAGTCTACCATTTGTCTAGGCATTTGATATTGCTGTTACATCTGGTCTGTTACTTCTCTGTATTTAGTGATTCTTGATAAGATCCAAAGAATCTGCAATGTTATCAGTCATGGCCTGGTATATCAGCTTCAGTCACTTTCTCCCCACCATAATATAGCTTCTCTGTGCCTTTTATATAAATTCTGGTGAGCTTTTCTCTTTTATACCTGAACTTTACGAATGCAAGCACAGTACTAGATTAACAGTGAGATCTGATCATTTTACAATCAAGATTTCTAGATATAACCATAAGCTTTATGCTAATAATTTCTTCTCTCACACTTCTCACTTGTGGAACACCAGGCCTCTTGCTTTCCAGTCAACTTTGATCTTTTGAAATTTAAATACAGTATTAATTATTATCTTTTATCTTCTTAATTCCTGCTCTTTTACTGTTCTCACTCCTTAATAATGTTTTTCTTTTTCTCATATTCTTTCACACTCTGTATCCCCTTGCAACTTAGTGGCTTTATTGCCTTGCTTCGGGTGAAATGATTGATTAAACATATATACATATGCATACAAATATATATGAACAGGTGTGTGGAAGTGTGTCTAATCAGACAATTTTGATATTTTTCATTCTAATCAAAGTAATCTAAAAACCTTTAAAATGATCAATATTTGATTAACAAATAAGTTTATCATTTGTAAAGTTGAAATTCATGTTTCATATAAATGCTTTCTGGAAAAGCATGAATCTTTCTCTTCTCCTCCATCCATTTATAGGTTAAATAACAGGGTAAACTGTCTTTCTAGCCTTAGGTGACAGTGATTCCCTAAGACAGTGATTCCCAAATTGTGCAGAATGCTTCATAGGTAAAGCAGAAGAGGATAGCAGGCGAGGCAGAATAATTAAAAAACAATCAAAGATTTAGAAACAGTTTCAAAACATTCATATGCCAAAAATGAACATGATTTCAAAATATAAAATATTATTATAGATTAATTATAATTGCATGCTTGAGCCCTGGTATAAATAGTTATAAATCATTATTGACTGATTTTATAATTGTGATATTTTTGTGTTGTATCAAGTATTAGAAATTAGTAACTAGGGTTCACAAATTGGAGGAGAAAGTTATCAATGATAATATTCTGACTTCTTAACTCCCTTTAACTCTCTCTTTGTTTTTTCATTTTTAAATGTACATTTTTAAATTTGCTCATTTTTAAATGAGCAAATTTCCATTCCAAAACTTCCAAAAATGTGGCCCAGAGAAAAAGAGTTTGGGAACCACTGGCCTAAGAGAAGGAAAACTTTGAATTCAAATCATGGAGAAGGCAAAGGAAACCACACCACTGTCCTTTGCAAAAATGATAATTCACAGATAATAAATAAAAGAAATCTGTGGAAAGTTAAGATCATTTACATATTGAAAGAATATGTTTTTTTTTTAATTTAAATATCAAAAAGTATAAAAATAAACTATTTTTTTATTTTATTATTCAAATACTGAGTTGTAAATTTTATTCTTTTTAATGTTGTTTGCTTCTAAGTCCCTGGAGATTATGACTCTCCACAACTTCTTATCCTTTTGTAGCTCTTAGTAATATTTTTTCCTCCCTGTTCTGTCATATATTTACACATGTTTGTTAAGTAGGTTACTCACTGTTTCCCTTTATCTCTTGTGACTGACTCTGCATGTCAAATTCTTTAAATTCACTTTCCTAAATATGTCAACTGTCCTAAATATTTCAACTGTTTCTTTCTGATTCAACATATTCTTTTTGGTTCTTTTTTATTAAAACCTCCTTGTTGCTAACATGCCCTGTCCATAGTATTTTCAACATTCTTCTGTAGAACGCCATCTGTATTGTCCCATGTTTTCTCTTCATCTGTGATGAAATTGTCCAGCATTCACTGCCATGTAGAAAGATCAATATAACATAGAAGTTCAGTACTCTACTCTTTTCTTTGTTCCAAATAAAACTTTCCTGTTTCTTAATATTTTTTTAGTTTTTGGAAGGCATCTTCCAATGTGCCTTTAAAACCAGTGTCAAAATTTCTGTTGTCTGTTAAAGGTCTTCACAAATATTTAAATTTCTGTACTTGTCCTTTACACATGCGTCTGTATGTGTATATGTATGTGTTTGTGAGTAAATCTGAACTAATAGATATCTAATCTAATCTAAATCTAAATCTAAACTTATTTATAAATGGAACTTTGTGTGTGTGTGTGTGTGTGTGTGTGTGTGTCCATTACCTATACACTTTGAAACAGCTGAACTGATTTTCTTGAAAATTTACACAGTTGTACTATAAGCATCTGCGAGTGTTCTTAGCTAGGTTTTGTGTCAAGGTACCTCCGATAAATATTGAAAATTGATAATCGAAAAAATCGGGTTATAGAAGGAGTGGTCCAATTTTAATCAAATTTGATACACTCATAGACAAAAACACAAGAAATGATATTCAGAAGTTTCAAGGTTGCAGTTCTTACAATAGTGCAGAAAATCGACAATATATATATATATATATATATATATATATATATATATATAAAAGGCAAGATGTTTGTGTGTGTGTCTGTTTATCTGTCTGTATTTTTTTCAGCCCTTTTATTTTAGTTTTTGCTTCAGGTTTGGCTCTAAGTAGGTATAATTGTAGTTCTTAGTCTCAGCCATGATACCATTTACTCAGAGGACTTATTTAGCCTTCAAAATTCAGTTTACAATGAAAAAAACTTATTTGATATCAATACCAGGAAATCAAAATTTGACTTACATCCATTCAGTTTTCTTTCAGTCTACAGTTTTGCTTTAACTGGAAACAACTATTGCTTTTTAGTCTTTTGTGCCAACGTCCAAAGAGTCTGAGCTCCAGGACCATGGATTAGTTTTAAAGCTTTCATTACACTCAAGCACTGCTGGGCTATACTGCTAGTTACCCATAAAAGAGTCATCATTTTTATTGTAAGATAGTTATGTTTGAGTTTAGTTATCCACTACATTTTAAGATCTTGTTAGATTTTTTTTGCAATAAAGAAAATGAGTTCATTTTGATTTTCACTCTAAGCAGGTCACAAATAACACGTGTAAGTTTAGTGGTGAAACATTAAAAGAGGAAAGAAGTAATAAAACTCAAGAATATATGAAATCATATTCATCAACAAGCTTAATCTACAGACATCAGTGTTAGTATTGTATCAATGGAAACGGTTGATTCAGTTTTGGTGTGAGTGAATATATTTTTACAGTTAAATTTTTTTTTCCATAAAAGAGATTAATGTGAGTCAATTGAACTGTTTTTTCAGATTTAAATGACTTTGTAACCAAAAAGAAATATGAGTTCATACACAATGTGCAAAAATGTGAAATCAGAATTACAGAAAATTTTGAAGAAATTGTTTAAAAGTTTGCTTTTTTGTATTTGTGCATACAAAGGTTTGGGGCTAACTATATAAAATGATTATATACTTTGATTTTATTAAGGAGTTAAGATTTTTAAAAGTATATCAATAGTATCTATTGACCTTGAGGATTAGAAAATAAATTGTTGCATTTTTGTAAGTGTTATAACAAAGAAGAGACAATACTTTAAGCTGCTTGAAGCTGAAAAATATCAATGCAAAATGATTTGGCAAATGAAAGATCTGAGATATTAAAGTCATGGTAATATATAAATTTCAAAGTAGGAATTGTTCCCTCCTGTTAACATGGATGTAAGTCACTTTGTCAAGCCATTGTAGTTAAATATGAGCTTTCTTTTTTTATACTGAAATCATGACAATAATTTATGCTGAAACAAAAATTATGGTTGCGATTTTCCAGGGAAAGATAACTCAATAGGAGATAGCCATTTTGAAATTTTCAAAAACAGTGTTCAAACCATCAAAGACATTTGATACTACTGGAAGTGTTTTAACTGCAAAGAAAACTGGAAGATCACCAAAGTTACACAAGAGAGATGAAAGAAAATTTGTGAAAGTTTGGTAAGCAATTGAAAATTACCAGCCAGACAAGTAAGGAGTGAATGCAGTCTTAACAGTAAAGTTACAGTTGATACAGTACACAGAGTATTATAAAAAAAACAATTTGAAAATATCACTTTTGCAAAAAAAAAATCCTTCTTAACTTTAGAAAAGAGGTTGAAGGTGAAATTTTTGCTAGTGGCCCATTATTTTTGCATGGTTCTTTTTCAACGTTATTCTGCTTAAGATGCTCTATCATTCACCATACAGCATTAACGGAAATGCAGTAACTTGTTTTCTGGCTGTCAAAGATTGTTGAATATACTGAGAAAAGTATATTACTGATCACTCTTGATTTTGGAGTAAAATAAAAGTAAAGTAATAAATTTACCAAAAGGTGACTCAGAAGTTTTGCATGCCAGTGTAAATTATTTTGATTTTTATCCTGAAATATGAGTGGTTTTGATTTTTAGTAAAGACTTGTAGTTAACTAAAAAACAATTGGCTGAAAAATGCATTTTTCTTTCTCCTTAAACCACCACACATTTTCCTTGGTGCAAACATTCAACTCAAATTGCCAAGTAGGTGTGAACTTTTGCTCTCAACTACATCTGCACGCTATGTCATAAATAGTCTGTCTAAAATGACCAAAAGGAATTTCATCCTGCCAGCTGAAGGTTACAGACGCCCGGAATGATGCACCCTATGGAATGCAAATGTGTGTCAGTGGCCAGGTTAAAAACTGGTAACAACCCATTTTAGTGAAACCAGTTTTTTTTGGTTCACTATATGGCAATATGTACAGATTCTTTCCCATATTCAGATACATATACATGCGTCGCATAGTCGTCTGTCAATGCCAATACACAAACGTCACACAGACACCCTTGCCAATATGCACACGCTTTACACATACTCACATTTCAGTTTGACACAAACATGCCAAGGTCTGCATATCAATAAATGTATTTTGCATTCAGTAAACTATATTTTTGTCCTTGTTTAAAATTGTTGCTTGTCTGAATGATATAAACTTGTAACTATGTTCAACAGACTTGTAAGGTTAAGATTTGATGTAACAGAAACAGCTACAACATTCCAAATTGAAATTTTCTGATTTGCTAAATGTATATGAATTTCATATTGAGTGACAGAAATGTTGAGACAAGTAACAAAATGGTTCAGACATATTGAGGTTACTGTTTTATAGCATATGAGTCAACTACTGAGTTCCATGTTAAGTCACATATTGTATGATGAGGGATTGGTTTTGTAGCATTTAAGAAGTCAGTGCAGTTAGTCTTGACATTTAATTTTATTATTTGACTAGAAAATGGTTGAGTTTGTCCATTGACTTTTTTGTTATGGAAGATGTATCAAAGTGTATACATATCACAAGGGTTTACTGGAGAGTCATAGCTAGATTTCTACTAGTTGACTTCCAAATGGTTGTTGTGGAAAACGAGATTTTATAATTTAGTGAAATATAAAAATCTACTCTTTAGAAAATGAATATATTTTGATTGTTTCACGGCTTGCTATTGGTTTAAAAATAGTAGTACTGACTGCTGAGTCAATGAATGCCAACTGTTTCTTTAGAAGGAAATGTCTAAGATGATCGATGGTGCCAATTTTTCTTTCATTGAATTAAGGACAAAAGAAAAGATAAGTTATTTGGAACAGGAAACAAGAATGGAAAAGGTAAATGAGTTATAAATAGACTTGAAAGCTTATAAATGTAAAGGGGGGGGAATGAAACATAAAGTGAGAGAAAAAAGATAATTTATTTGGAACAGGAAACAAGAATGGAAAAGGTAAATGAGTTATAAATAGACTTGAAAGCTTATAAATGTAAAGGGGAGGGGGGAATGAAACATAAAGTGAGAGAATTCCTATAACGAAATTAAGTAATCATCTACTTTGTTATAAAGCAAAGGAGAATAAGTTTAATGGCATCGAATATTTAGTCAATATTGATGTTGTTAGCACTGTAATAGGCTTTGACAATATATGAGACAGATTAGCTTGGATGATAACTATATAATGAAAAAGATCATTTCTGTGTATGCACTATGTTTCTTCAGAATGTGAAAGATCATGGCTCCATAAAGAATCAGTTTCTTTATTATTTGTGAATTACCATGAATTATTGAGTGGTTTCCTGTTACTTTCTTCATTGTTTTTAATTTAATAGTCCTTAACCTAGACTGCACAAGGCTCCAGAACACAGTCTGCCCTGCTGTTGAACTAATGGCTGGCATTTCTTAAGGGTATTTGTATGACGAAAGGGAACACAACAGAAATTTTGAACTACTTGCCTATTTCCACTTCTGTGCCAATAACCCTTACACTACCATGTCATCATTTATAGACAGAGGAAACTAATTGCATAATGTTTGATGAGTGACTCCGATCCAAAATTAGAAAAAAAAAGGATAATCTATTGTAGCACAATTTGAAATAGGAAACAAGAATGGAAAAGGTAGATGGGTCATAAATAGATTTGGAAGCTTAAAAATGTTTTTGTGTGTAGAGGGAAAAAAAAAAAATAGATTGATTCTCATAGGTTTAGAAAGAGTGAATTAATGATAATTATAATTATTATAATTATTTTATTATAAAAGTGGACATGGCAGTCAACACCAAGAGGCAACAGCCTGTTTCATGCTAAACGCAGTCATCAAGCCTAATGATTATGTTTAGCACAAAAAAGATTGCCACCTCTGGGAGTTGATTTCAATGTTCACTTTTGTATTTATATATCTTCTATCCCTGATACTGAGCAGTCTAACTCATAAATATAACATATCTTAAAACTATAATTTCTGATTAATTATTTTATTATAATCATTTTTGATACTTTAATTAATTTTAATTTTTTTTTTTTTTGGAAACAGCAGATGTTGTAAACATTGCTGGAAGCTTTTTGTTCATATTAAAATTTTTGAAGATTTTTTAAATGTACTTTTTATAAGTGGACACATACTTTTTTCCAATTTTTAAGATTAGATTTTGTGAAGTTATTCAATTGTCTTTTTTTTTTTGGTGTGTTCATTTAAGCATTTTTAATTTAATGTCAGTACATGTTTTGTCGAAGTTTAAAGTAATTATATTGATGGGAAATTTATTCAAATACAATTTTTCAGATGTACAAACATTTATTTCTCTACATTATACTGATAATTATGTATTTGAGCAGCAGTCCCTCCTTTATACAAGATGACTGACACGGTACTGTGATTTTTTATTAAATTTTTTTTATTAAATTTTTTATTAAATTTTTTTTATTAAATTTTTTTTATTAAATTTTTCTTGTGTTTTTACAAGTGTTTTTTTTTCTGGACAAATTGTGTAAAAACTGTGAAAAATTCTTTATATCCAATTGCTTTTGGATATTTTTTAGCCATTATCAAGGGTGATTTCTATTTTTTATTTTGAACTGAATGTGTGGTTTTTTTTTATGTATCCATCTGAAGTGATAGGGATATTTTATTTTGCATAATCAACACATTGTGGACTGTTTCTACACTCTTTGTGTCCAAAAGAGAAAACATTTGTATGAACACAAGAAAGATTAAATAAAAAGCTTAATTGCAGTGCCTTCTCAATCATCTTTATAATATATAATCATTTCAACCAAGCAAGGCAACAAAACCTCTAAGATGCAAGGGGGTACTGGATGTGAAAGAATAAGAGAAAAAGAAAAATATTATGAAAGAGAAATAATGATTAATATTGCATTTAAATTTTCAAAGCTCAGTGTTAACTGGAAAGCAAGAGACTGAAAGAGAGATTGACAAGCAAGAACTTGAGAAAATAAAGTGTTTGCATAGAACTTACAGTCACATTTAGTAATTTCAACTATAAATTGACGAGATCTTACTGTTAATCTAGTACAATTACTATGAAAATATTAACAGAAAAGACACAGGAGAGCTATATTAGGGTGATGAATCTGTGACTGAAACTGAGATACCAGATCATCACACAAATGGTGCCGTGGACTTGTAAGCTGCTTAGGAGACGGATTTAACCATCTGCCTGAGGCATGGGTGCCCAAGGTAAAAAAAGCAACCTTATGGTTTAGCTGCTGGAAACAAACTGAATTTGGTTGGCACTTTCATCACAGTATAGAGTGATATTACTGAACAGCTGTCATGTGATCAATGTGACTTATCTCCATGAAAGGTAGATAAGCACCTTCTGTATTGTTAAAAATATATATATATATATATAAAAAAAGAAGCATACAAAAAAACTTGTTTCTTCTATGGATGTTTATTCCTTTTATGTTGACTGTAAATAAAGTTAAAAGGTCTCCATTTTCTTTGTGGTTCTGAAATAATTTATGAGAAGTAAGGATACAAACAAGTAAAGTTGGTTGAGCTCAAGTCAGCTTTGCGATGAGTTGGGAAGACCAAACCTTTACTTCATGAGTAAGTCTGATAAAACACGATCCATGACATCATTGGTAAGTGGGAAAAGTTCAGTGAACCAGGAAAACTAACATTCTACAGTGGAAACACAATTACTGCATGGTTCACATCTTGAAGTCAAGAGAAGAGAGAGAAAGATTCTGTTCTTTCCAAAAGTTGGCTCATAAAATTGCTCATGTGACCAGAAACCCTTACCAATTTCTTTATAATTTACATCAAGGGAAAATGAATTCATTTTTTTATATTTGTTATTATTATTTCATTTATTAGTTTTATTTCAATTTTCCCAAAATGCTATAAACCATGTTTTTATTGCATTATAAATAAATAAAAATACAGAATCACTTTCTTTTACTCGAATGATAGTGTAGGGGGCTTGATCAAGTTTATTAAATTGGCTTTGTGTCAAACATAACTGAACTCCCCACAATTTACTCAAGACCAGAAGGTTGAGAAGATAAAACTGTTTCGTTTGTATAAACAAATGAAAATTTATTTATCAAAGAGTATAACATCAAATTGTATCTATGAAATTACTAAACTGTGAAAATGTCCTAAGAGAAATAAAAGAGTTTAAAGAATTAAGAGTTCATTTGTTTTAGTGAAATATGTGTGCAGAAAAAGAGAAGTCCTTGTTTTTGTTGTGTGTATCAATAGAGTAGTAGTAAAGTCTTAGTTCCTTTCTTTCATTTTGCGGACGATGAGTAAGTGAAGAGAAAGAAAAAGTGATAAAGGAAAAATGTAGTTATTGATGTTAATTTTAAGAAACAGTTGAAGTGTCTTATTGTTGTTGTCTTCTTTTTGTTGACATTGAGTAGGTGAGGGAGTGCATTATGTATGTCGCTGGGACATATGTCCAGTTCAGCAGTTTGAAATTCTTATTATTACATCACAGTAATGTTCTATCTGATTTTCGCTCCATTTTGACTGCTTGGCCAATCAAAAAAAGTGGATAACTAGTCAACTTGCATCACGTGATCAGATCTTCATACTGGCTGACAAAATTTGTCTTTGTTTTTTGTATTTAAAATTTGTTTTTAGTGATTTTGATCCAATTTCACATGTGCGCAATTCTATTTTTTGTGTTTCAGATATTTACTGGAATGATATAGGATTTGTATCCTATAATAGTATAGTATTCAATTCCTGCCAGGAAATACCAAAGGTCTGAATAAAATTCAATAAGGAATCTTTGTTCTTAGAGGAGATTATCTCTGGTGAATCCAGTATATATTCAGTCTAAAAGATACTAAAATAGACTTTGCATTCAGTGTCACACAAGAGCATAGAGGAGGAAGTTGTATCAGAAGGTTAAGCTGGAAGGTGACTTTATAACCAACAGGTGCAAAATCACACATCAAAGATGTCACAGAGGCTACCTATATCATGTACACAGATGGTTGACCCACCTAAGCTTAAGGCATGGACATGTAAGACCATCAGCTGACAGTATATTATATGTCTCACCTGAGAGTGAAAAGCCAGGATCTCTTATAAAAATTTCAACTACTTACAAAAACTTTAATTTTTGAGCTAAACACAAAAATTTAGTTAGTAGGGATAGAATGGGAAAATAAAACATGTATTGTATTCACTTACACGCAAATGCCCTTGGGAAAGGTATTAATCCGTCTCTTCCTTCCAGTTATGAGTTAAATAATAGGACAGATTGGGTTCTATAGCCTTGGTCAGCAACCAGTCTACCACAGAAAGCAATGGCAACCTACTGCGGGATAATCTTCTGCCCAGTCAGTCATGTCTCTTTCGAGACATGATCGCCCAAGCGTGTATCACGTATGGCACTTAACTGACTGACCTCTCTTATCCTTGAATTTGAATAAGGCATGAAACAAACAAGACTAAACCACTATGCAAAATTCAAAAGGAAAAATATTTATTTCAGTATACAAAATAAAGCAAATACAAAATTTACATAAAAAGATTTTCTCTTGTATGCCTTTACAAAAACTAAGGTAGAATAACACTTCCAAAATATGACAAAAAATATTACATCTTTTGAAAATGAAAAGAAAACTGACAAACTTTGAGGAAGTAAAAATTGAAAACAGAAAATACAAAAGAATAAGAATGTCTCAGCACAAAGGAGTTTTTCTAGCTTCAACAGTTTATTGTCAAAAGGACTTTAAGCTATCCTTTATGGAAAAGTTCAACTTAAAGTTTTGGTTTCATTGAAATTTTTCTCTGGAAGCAGCTGAAATGAATTTTCTTTCTTTTCTTTTTGGTTGAGTGTTAGCTGTTGGCTCTTCTAAAAATTCCCCCCTCCTCACCCGCACCCTGTGGTCCTTTGGCTAGAAAATTCCTCAAAGCTTTGAAGTCTGGGTAATTTAAAGCTTTCTTGCTGATGACTAAATGCTTTCTGATCCTATCAGTTGGTCAGTCTCTTTTTATGTGAAAAAAAAAGAGGCTCCAAAGTCCTTAATTTTTTAATTTACAAGGGGATGATACCACATCTTCCAGATTAAAATAAAATGAATCCACAACAATTCACAAAATAATTTTGGTAGCTGTTTTTAACTGCTAAGTCTAAAAGATTCACAGTTTACACAAGTAAAAAATACACTTTCCTCAAAAGAATGCATATAAATATAACTTTGACAATTGGATATTTATCTATTCACTAAAGACTAAGTTATAAAAAAATAAAATTTTTATACTCTCACATCCTCACAATAGGATCCCTGTTCAAAGAGAATCCTGAAAGACATACACTTTTATACCAACCTTAGCTGACAAAGTCCATCAGTGTATAAACAATAGTTTTACATATAAAATATTTAGTCTTGTATTCTTAGTATTTACACTGATAACATTACAATAGTTCTGAATAATTTCAGTTTAAAATGAAAGAATAATTAAATATTAAATTCAAAGACATAATCAAATGAGAGCAAGCTGTGTTTTTTTAAATACTAGATTTTTCGTATAGAAAACTTAAACATTCTTAGGAAACCTTACTCCTTCTCCCTTTGGTAAATTCTTGTAGTTTTATAGGTTGTATTTAATTCTAATTGTATTTTGTTGATGTTTTCTAAGCATTTCCTTGTTGCATTCACTTTTAATTTTGTTTTTTTAATGGACTATGCAGTCTGAGAAATTCACCTGTGTAGACAAAATGGCTGATTGCCATGAAAAATTTACCATTTTAGCTAATGATAAATGCTATTAAGAATAGAAAGAAATACATAAACATTTTTTAACTTTTATTTTACTAAAAATATTTTGTCAACCGGAAATAGAAAACAGAAACATATAGCAACAGGAGAAACACAGAATGGACTACATGACATAAACACAAAATAAAAAAAGCTGAATGACCTTGATGATGCCATGTAACAAGCCTTAGAATATATATGGTAGATTCTCTTATTGTGAATGATAAATCAGGGCCAGCAATAGATGATGCCCTTCGTTTTACACTTATAGATGCTTGCTTTGTGTAATTGTGAAGAAAATTTGGTAAGGGGAAGACATTTCATTTGTGCTTTCTTGAGTGTGATACTTGTTCAGCCTTGTTGCAGGTGACAAAGCTACACTGACAGATGAAATTTATTAAAGCAGGATTTTGATAGTGTCTCTGCTTCAAAGCTTGATGAGCTTTAGTAATGTGATAGGTACTGACTTGGCGGTTCGACTACAGCCACTTCCCCACCGACGAAATGTGGCCTCCCTTTGTCTGTTCTATAAATACTTTCATGGCTTCTGCTCGAACGAACTTAAGTCATTGGTGCCTCCTCAACAGGTGTTTACTCATGCAACCAGATTGGCAACTGGGTCCTACCCATTCACAGTTAGGTTAGCCAAATGCAAACAACAATTCTACTCCTGCAGCTTCTTTTTTCGCACTTCCCGCCTATGGAACTTGCTCCCATATTTTTGCTTTCCTGACAGCTACAACCTCCAGGAATTTAAATGCAATGTCAATACTCATCTATTAACCACTTGACTCTAGTTTTTTCCCCACCCCATATATCCTTTCCTTTCTCTCCACCTTTGAAACTGTCATCACACCTGCATTCTCATCTTTCTATTGCTTCGTCTTCCTCTTCACTCTCTTCTAATTAATCTTTTTACACTTATGTAGCCCTCTGCACATCAGTGGTATTACCGCCTTGCTCGGGATGATACAATTAAAAAAAAAAACAAAGCTGATCATGGTGCTTCAGTCTACTGTCTTCAAAAGCCTTTAACTTAATGAGACATATGCCACTATTTTCGGTTTGATGCTTAGACTTCTCAGGTTTTCAGATCAAAGTTGAGAAGTTTCAAGTTGTCTTTAAATTTGTCTTTGTAGTGTAAAAGTGGATGTCCAACTGAACACTTGAAGTTTTGTAGTTGTTCATACAGCATCTTTTTTGGATGCCTATTCTCATCCATTCTCACAACATGACCAGCCCCACTAAGGTATATTTTTACTAGAATGGTTTCAATGCCTGCAATGTTGTTACATTTCTTCAGTATTTCTTGCACTATTCTTAACCCTGTCATCCTGTTTTATACAACATATAGCACAAAGACAGCACGTGTGAAAGGCGTCAAGTTGGTTTATGTGTTTGCGGTTTAGAATCCAAGTCTGAACACCATACAGAAGGGCTGAGAGAACTACTGATCTGTAGATGTCTTTACCTTCAGAGACATGTCTTTCATGTTCCATAACCTATGTTTAAGATAAATATATATGTATATATGATGGTTGACCCAGCTGAGCTTAAGACATGGATATATATATATATATATATATATATATATATATATATATATATCAGCATGCAGTGTGGGTATAGAAGAGTCCAAAGGAGTATCCTGTACATACAGTGGTAGGATAACTCTCTAAGAGAGCTCTAAACATATATGTATATAAATACATATAGAGCAAATATAAGAAAAATTAAGGCAGACACGTTATCTCATGGTGAATCGGAAGTATAGGCTTGTTTCAGGTGAACCATCATCAGCTTCTATCTTTATTTAACAAAGGATTTTACACAAAATTTGTGTAAAACCCTTTGTTAAATAAAGTTTGTATAAAATCCTTTGTTAAATAAAGATGGAAGCTGATGATGGTTCACCTGAAACAGGCCTATACTTCCGATTCACCATGAAATAATGTGTCTGCCTTAATTTTTCTTATATATATATAGAGAGAGAGAGAGAGAGAGAAATGAGTTAATAAATTGTAAATAAAAAAATGTAAATAGAACTTAGAACATACATGAATTTTACTGAGAGATCAATACTTTAACTTAATTTTTCGCAGATGGTAAGTTAAATAGGAATGGCATGTGAGATTAGCTAACTAAATACTGCAACACAATAATGGCTCATAGATCATGGTCATGTACTCAATGGGACAGAAAAATGCTTGTAACATTCGATCACTGCTGAGCAGAAGTATTTGCAAGGAGGCTTCTTGCTGTGAGCATACACTGAGATTCAAATTCACCTAAGATCTCAAGTAACTCTATATGATCCATAACTAAAGATGCTGGAAAAAATGGCTGGTTCCTTATATTACTACTGCTGCTACAATCTATCATTAGAAAAGTCAGATCAGACCAAAAATGGAGTAGTGTTGCCATATCTGATCTGGAGCTACCTGTCTAATCTTCACTTTCATTCACTACTCTATCATTATTTTCATGGCAGATGTTCAGGCAAGCTACATTCTTTAGTTCCAACTGTTAGATCTAGGAGCCAGCATATCATATATATGGGGTGAAATCATCCTTAATCTCTTTGTAATTCCACTGGTAAAAAAGAAATTTCAATCAGACGACTTTTTCCCAAGAACCACTATATGGAGCAGACTCCCAAGAAGACTGTTCATCAATTACTACATTCTGTAGCAAGGGTTACACCTATTTGCCTATCATGCATTCATTGAAAACCATGTCATCAGCAGCGACCCTTTTTCGACTTTGGGCATGAAAAAAAAAAGCTGAGAGCATGTGTGGTCTGAATCCCAATAAGTTAGCTCTCCTTTCACACCATGCTGAGGTCAAAGTAGGATGCTAAAATTAGGACAGATTCACATGGCATCATCAATACACTTCAATCACTCTCAGCAACAGAGTAATTTCCAACTATTTCTTCATTATTTTATTTTATTTTATTTTTTTTACAAAGACTCTCTTAAAAAACATTCCTTAGATTTGTATTTTATTTCAGGAACTATTCTTGAACTTTCTCTACTCAAAAAATCTTCTTGATAGAATAAAAGTTTTTATCTTATTCCACTGTCTCGTTTGTTTATTTTCTCAACCAATTCAATACTTTTAGCTTTTGTTTGTCAATGCACCACACCTTCTCAACTTCTAACAATGACTGCAAACCTAGCACAACAAATCTTAAACCTCTTCTAGGTTTGTAATCTATCCTCATTTGCAGTAACTTCCTCCTTTTACAACCATGCAAATTCTTTCAGTAACCCTCTACCTTGAGAGGCTCTTAGGTCTTGTATTAGGTGAATATTTAACAAAAAAATGGTTAATTGCTAACATTTTTAAAAATTTCTATTTTCCTCAGCTTTTTTTTAAGATCATATGGGAAGATCTATAAAATTTTTACAGGAAAATCATTTTTTAGTTTTTCATAAACATATTTAATAACATTAGTATAGACATTTAAAAATTGCTCAGCAAGGAAGAATATCAGTTTTTGATAATTTTGTAGTGAACAAAACAAGTTCTAGATTTAAAAATTCAAATGCTAAGCACTGACTCATTGATTTTGTTAGAAATAAACGAATTTACTTGAATTTACAAAACCTTTGCTTAGCACACGCAAAACTCATAAAATTTCACACCTCGATGCAAAATGTTTTTTGGCCAATAGAAAACTAGGAAACATCTAAAAACAAAATAGAAAGGCCGGAATCACATCCGGGAGTGAATTCCCAAATGACCTTTTTGATTACCACAAACAAAATAAAAGACTGAGCAAAATCAGTGATCGTCAGAGAGAAATGAGACAAGCGTAATTAACATGTCCCTTGACAAATGTCAAATGATCACTATTAATATCTCTATCTTTCTCTCTCACTTCTCACCGACTTCCTTTTCACCATTCACCTTGATGAGTTATAACTTCAAAGACAATTCTACTAAACAATAACTGTTCATACATACATATGTTCCTGCTTACGTACACAAAAAATTAACTCTTGCAAGGTGTACTACGAACACTTGATGCTCTGAACTTCTTAATACTGTTTCTCATGGAACATTAACTTCTACCAATTCATGTTATTCTTTTCTATTAAAAAAGTTCTATTTAAATATACAAAGGTATACTTTTATTCTTCCACAAAATCCACTTTCTGATAACCTTCTGATAATTCTGAATAAACCAATAAGTTTTAGGGAGTTTGGTTATATTTGACACAAGGCCAACTCAATAAACATTAACCATCTCCCTACTGCTTCAATTTCATACTCAGAGACAAGGCTGAAAATGTATGTGAATAATATTTTTTTTTACTAAAACTGTGGTGATACCGACCAAACAAAAGCAATGAACCGGATGTTTGCTCTATAACAAACAAAAAACGAATGAATAAAAATCACCTCTGCGCAGGTATTGGCGCAGATGTTCTGGTTGAAAAATAAAAATTAATCAAACATCAAATTTCCATTTTGCGAGCCAATGCGAATTTTTTATTTACCAGCCAATGGGAAGGCCGGAATCAAATACAAGCGTGAAATTCAAAACAAGCTTCTGATCCAAAAAGCAGATATAAAAAGCAGAGAAAAAAAGCATCATCAGACAAAAGGACCGATAGGATAGAGTTACCAGTGCCTCCCCTTGACTTAAGTCAAGTGGCTACTATGCTGACCTCTTTTTTCTCCCTCTCTCAAAAGTACTTACTGACCTCAGGAGTGACCTCTTCAAAGACATTCCACCCAAACCAACTTACTGACTTACTGACCTTAGAAGTGGCAACTTCAAAATGAACATTCATCACACTCCTAAGCCTTTTATCTTTTTCAGCATTATATTTTCCATGAACATTCTAACCTCCGTTGGACCTTTATTTCAAGTATTGCTTTAATTGTAAAACATTAATTGACATGTGTATATATATAAATGTTATTTTATACTCAAATTGCCTTTCTTGATTTTATAATCATTTTATGAATTATAGTGGGCTATCTTCCACAAGGCCAAATTCCGTTAACCTGCAATGGTATACAATTACCCTTCACTAGAACGGAATCTTACTACAACTAGAAAAAGAATAAATAAAATAAGATAAGATACCCGCTATAAAACTAATAAATTTGCCTTTTTTTTATTACTCATACATTCATTCTTAATTGTATTTTAGGGAAGACAAATTTATCAACTTTCTAGGAATTTAATATTACTTTTAAAAATAACACTGGTATCACTTGTCAGAAACAAAAGCCACCAGGATTTTTAAGTGAGTAAAAGAAAAAAAAAGGCCTGCTTCCGTTTTATTAGCATAAAACAATTTTACTACACCTCCCACCCTTTTCAAAATTTTGCCAAATCTTACTGAATATGTATTATTAACCTTTTAAAACCAAATTTCTGAATATCTTGCAAAATGATAATTTATGTAAAGTTATTTCGTCTTGGCTTCAATTCAATAAAAAAAAAGTGCGTGACAAATAATATCATAACTGATCACAATGTTTTGAATTTTAAACTTAATAATACAGTTCATGCAGATAAGAAGACATATTTTTACATCCTTGTTACCAAACTCTCGACTATCTTTTAAAACCCGTTCGAAAACCTTGAACCAACCTAGTGCTCCACATAAATTGGGAGGAGAACCTGTGTTCTTGTTCTATCTATAGTCATCTCCCGTTGAAAATAAATAATGACAATGTCGTCATCATGGTTGCTAAGAAACAAGCCGGATATGACGCAAAACAAAGTTAGTGTGATTATCATCATTGCTAAAAATAACCACGAAAAATATCAGATAAAAAATAAAAAATGTAATATCAACAGAAAATAGTCTCATATTTCCCCTTACTAATAAAATGTGTATAAAATATAATATAGATTTATTCGAATATAATATAAATACAAATTTAAAATGATGCTTTAAAAACAGTTTGTAAATTAAATAACATTATCACGTGGCTCATAAGGTCACTTTCAGTTTGTTTAACTTTAAAAAATACAAGGCGAAATAAAAATGAAAAGAAATTATATAATAGTGAACAAGATTTTTAATGCAAAATAAAAAAAGAAAAAGAATTTTTATGAATAATTAAAAAATATACTTGAGTTAGTGTTTACTACTGACGTCAGAATAATACGAAAGCACTGCTGTATTTTATTTAGTTTTGTATCTAACTCCGCGTGGTTTCGATTTGTTTTTACAATGACTGCCGAGTTCACAGGTAAGTTGAAAATATTGTGGCTATTAAAATAATCTGTTCGTCTGCTTCAAAAAATCTAGTGTAAGTTCTGTTACTCATATCTGAAAGGCAAGTCAAATCAGTTCATGCAATGCTTTTATTGTATCAGTAGACATAATATAATTTTATTTTAATTATGTGATTTTTGTGATTGTGCATTTCGGATTTTTATTTTGTTGACTTTGCCCATTTTTCTGACAAAATAAAAAAGTATCCTAGTCAACAGAATGATTCAAGAAGATTAAGAATCTTTCAAGTTCGACACTGTTTGTGTTTACTATTAAGATGGTTGTCATAATCTTCAAGTTCCTGTTTACGAAAATTTATTTCTACCCCTTAATATTGTTTTTATTTTTGGTGTTTTGGGGTTGTCCAGTTAAAATGCATTTTTAATTTTTAGAACAAAATACACCTTATTTTTAAAGCTTCGTCTATTCTTGCCTTTTTTAACGTATTAGAACTTAAAAAAATAATTCTCACTTCATTTTTAATTTCAATTCATTAAAAGTACTTGTAAAATTCGAGCTAATACTATTTGAAAACGGTTGATATCTCATCGCCTTTTCTCTAAGACAAACTCTTTCTTTAGTCTTTACTTTATACTCTTTCTTTCCTATTCCTACCTTGTTTGTTTTTTTTTAGCAATGAGCTTAGCAGCAATTTGTATATTTTCGATTTAGTTTTTTGACTTTTGAACTTATTCAATTCTTAGATCTATCGAATTTCAATAAATTTAAGAATAAATATCGTGTCATAAAAATGTTTAGTTCACTTAAGTTGTAAAATAAGTTTGTTTTTAAATTTTAAGTACATAGAAAGACTTTAAAGTTCAGATACGACATTGGATTGGATTGGAATGTTTGCTCTTTCTTTATCTTTATTATTTAATTTCTTACACCTTAGGTTATATTAAATAATTTTTTGCAAATTCTTATTTTATAGATGCAACAAATGAAATAACTCTTACTTTAAAATAAAAACGTATTACTATTGTACAATGTCTCAACTTAAAAAACAGATTAGTTAAAAAAAAATAACATGTTCATCCACTTGGACTTGATTTCTATTGCGTTTGAAAAACTAATAAAAAAATTCTATCAGTGAAATTTTAATAAATGTGACATTGTGAAAAACTTAAAAGTGACTGAAAACTTATAAAATTCGATAATTTTTTGTTTGCTGATTACACATAAAACAAAAAATATTACCTAGTTTACAAAACTCGGTAATTTTTGAACTGACTTCAATCAATCTGTCCTTGTTCAGTTATTGGTTGGTTTCATTAAAAAAATGTAGCAATTGTGTTTTGCTAAAATGCCCAAAGACAGAAATTTCCAAGTGAAAATCAGAATGATTTAAGTTTTACAATAAATAAAATTGTCTTTATTTATTTATTCAAAGTAAAAATTTGCTTTTCTCTCTGAATACTTCTTGTTAGGAAAATGAGCAATTTTAATTTTGAGGTTAATTTTTAAAGAACAAGTTAAATCTTTTAAATTTTTGATTAGATGACTTAATGTTTTTCATCAAAATCCTGATTTTTTATTTAGGCTTTTGAATGAAACCAAAAGATAAGTTAAGTACTGTGGTCAGTGCATGAACATAAAAAACAACAACACTTTTTGACTGAATCAACTTACTACTTACAACACATATATTCGGCGGAGTGCATGTGGATAATGCAGATGGGTGCATCAACCATATATTGTTAATGTTATTATAATTCTTTTAATCTTTATGAATTGCTTTGGCGTCAACAATACGAGCTCAGAAAAGTGACACCCTTGAAAACATTTTTGTCCCAAATTTCTGCAAAAATCAAAATTGTTTTTATTTTTTTATTTCAATAACTTGTTTATTCCTCTTTTACTGCCAACAATGCTAGTTTGGGTTTCATTAGATTTTTTTTTCATTACTGTGAGTAATTGATGCAGTTAATAGTTGGCATATTTTTATTTTTAAAAATTCAGTTTAAAGTTAGGTATCGACTTGTACCGCTTTCTGTTTTTATTTGTAGTGAGTATCGTTGGTGGATCTTAGTTTTATACGAGTGTGTTGCAGATTGAAATTAATTCAACATGATCAGCAAAAATACTACCAGCCATTGCTTGTTCACTGCAAAAGCAAAACAAAGGATTTCTTTTACTCAAATCCTGATAATGAATCAAACTTTTTGCTACATCAATTTTTTTTTATTCTTGTTTTCGTGCTCTCATCCACCTCCATTATTTTTGGCATTTAAGCACCTCTTTGATATTCTTTTAATCTTTATCTTGTTCTGTTCCTTGATTCCATGTTGACTTCTTTTCATTGATCTTTTTGTGCATGTTTGAGGTTGTCAAGCAATCTCTATTTAATTATTTTTACTTACATTCATCATGAATGATTCATCATGTGTGTTAGCTAGCAGTGTGACAGTTTTTTTTTTGCATTTATGTCTCTTTTTTCTAAATGTCTTCTGTCTGATCTATTGTTTTATACGTTGTTTGCTGTTTTTTTTATTGTCCTCATATTTCTGTCATTGTAAATTTAAATACCGTCATTGTCTTTTTTTTTTACTCCTTTGACAGTTTTTATGTGTCTTTTATTGTAGCCGAATTATTGCAATACTTGTTTTTGTGACTCAGTGTTATCTTATTCCCAAAAAAGAGTTACCAAGGTCATCTTTTTGTTTTTCTTAAAGGAGGATTAATTTCTCTCTAAGTGAATTTTAACTTAAAATTTTTAAGCTACTTTCTTTACGGTAAATATCTGTTTTTTTAGCAGCTTTCAGTTATTCTGTTTTGGGTGAATAAACAATAAACAGGTGCTTTTCATTACCTTTCCAAATTTCTGTAGTGACGGTCAGTCTAGTACACTCTAGGCTAAAAAGATAACCCCTAAAGAAATGTTGAGTTTTTTAGTCTTTCCCAAATAAAAAAGGACCCTAACGCCAAAAACAAAGTAGATCAGAGTTCACTTCTTGTTTTTTCTTAAAATATAGCTTATTGGTATGCTAACACTAACAGAATTGTTTTTATATACAAAGTTGAATATTTAAAGTAAAACTTTAGGTAGGGTGGAATAATGATAGGGCTACTTACTATTTAAATTATTTTTTTGTTTGGGGCATTTACCCATGCCATCACCTTCCTGGAGTGGGATGCAACACAAGGTCAGTTGTTTAACGTAGGGAATCTGAGCGCAATAGGTCAAAAAGATCAAACAAAATTTAATCAGACCCCGCATACGCAGGATTAGCTTGTCTTTTTAGCATGGTCCGGCGCGGAACGGAGTCTGACTCCAAAAAGGCTCGATTAAAATTGAATTGCCGCTAATGATTTAATGTTGTTTACCATTTCCGTTTAAATGGTAAAACATGAATACCGACCGAGACTATGGCCAGGGGACAACTTTTTGTCTCTTGGGTTCAGCGGACACAATATACCGCTAATAAAACTAAAAGCCTTGAGAGACATACTTCACGCAGTTGTCAGTTCTCTTAACAAGTTAAACAAAAAAAGCAAAGCCAATATAAATCCATGATTCTTTTCCTACATTGCTACCCTCGTGTTTTTTCGTGTTTCACATTTTGAAGCATGAATATTTTATCTCGGGAACATAAAAAAAAATGCATACAGGTTGGCATCGTAATACTCTGAGTCTGTTATTAATTGTATCTCAATTACCGTTTGTCTTTTTAAATGCAAACATATAGGCGAATTGCGAACCGCACATACTTCAAACTTCAGGTTCTCCTTTTTCTGATAGCTTCCTTTTTAAATGGTTTCGTTAATTGTTTTTATCATCTCACTTGTATTCGTTTCACTTTTTTGTGTCCTTATTCGTTTTTAATTCTAGTATTGACTTCTCTACTATTTCCCTTTGTTATTGCTTTAATTCCGTTTGGTTTGTTTTACTTTTGTCTGCTATATTTGCGGCATTGCCACTTCTTTAATGATGATTAAGTTATCAAAATCAATTTTTACTAATTCATTGTTATTATTTCACGAAGCCCGCAACCTACAAAAGATTTTTCTCCTTGAAATTCAGTTATGTTCTTTCTGGTTTTATTTGAATTTTTTTCTCAATTTTGAAACTAACTAAATCAATGATCACTTAAATGTAGCTCAAGGCCGCAAGTATGGCGCATCTCTAGTGAAGATCGAACTCACTAACTCTGACGTAATTGATGATACAAACCAACTAACGCCTGCACAATGGAGAAACGTTCCGTGATCACTTCCGATATTAGTTTCGTTTATGACGGTTTTGTTAACATTTCTGACTTTGCAATTTTGAAATCGGTTTCATTTTCTAAGCTTCCAAATCCATTTATGACTCATACACCTTTTCCATTCTTGATTAATATTCCAAATTGTGCTACAATATATATTCTCCTGTTTTCTTCCCTTTTTGTCCCTAATTTTGGATTGGAGTCGCTCATTAAATATTATGCAATTAGTTCCCCCCCCCAAATGATTATGATGACGTGGTAGAGTAACAGTTATCAGCACGAAAGTGAAATAGACGAGAAGTTCAAATTTCCATTGCTTTCACTTTCATCATACAAATGCCCTTGAGAAAGGCATGAATCAATTTTCTGCCAGTGCCAGCCAATGGTTAAACAGCAGGGCAGACTGTGTTCTGGAGCCTTGTGCAGTCTAGGTTAAGGACTATTAAATTAAAAACAACGGAGAAAAACAATCTCTGGCCTGGGTTTTAGTAAAAAAAAAAGAAAGAAAAAGAGATGAGCAATAACTAAGAGAAGAACAAGACTAGATATCTCTAGACCCCGACAGTGGAACGAGAACAATCTGTTCCTCCTAGATTAAATAAAGGGTTCGAAATTTTCTGAAGGTTACATGGATCGACAGACACCTGGAGAAGGCTGAAGGACATAACGGCTGAATCTTTGTGTTAATAACAAGGATGAAGACATCGAATGTAAATAACTCATCCAGAAATTCCATATTTAGTTCCATGTGTTTTTTACATGTACCTTATACGTTTTACGTGTAAATCTTAAAAGTTTTTGATTTTGTTTTACTGGCTCCGTCTTCTAAGTTAATACCCTACAAAAGTAATCACATATTCCAACTAACTCAGACTGGGTTCAGTAGATATTAATGATCGGTATAACTGAGAAATCCTATCTCTTACATTGGGTGTGGTGTAATCTTACGTCACCACAATTCTGAAATTCACTAGAAATTAGTGGCAACCGGTGAGATCACGTGTTGGAAGGACGAGTAATGACGTACTAATCACTAAAGTCTTCAATATTTTGTGACTTCAATTGGTTAAAAAGTAACTGATACTGCTTATTCATGCAAATCATAGAATTCACTTAGATTTATGAATTGAAAAGAGAACGAGCAAAGAAAGTGAGCTCACTTAGACATTATTTTCCATAAATTGAAAGTGAAGGTTAAGTATATATTTTGATGTTCCTGTTAGATCATTGTCTAACAAAGGTGCAATCAATTATGGGCAGTATGCTGCCGATGGCGAACAGACACTACCTAAAGCTCTCAGCACACATATTTAATAAGTAGAAACGGTAATTTAATCACTGAGTATTATATCACGCCTGTGGTAGCATGGAAGGTGAAGCAGAAGGTAAAGATAATAATTGTAAATATAACATTCTTTTGTATTGCGGATGCGAGCTGGTGTGTAAGAGAGAGTGTCGGCGTTGTAGGAAGATATTTGGAAAGGCTCGGAGTTGATGTGTTTGTCAGGTCGGTTGACCGAGTTTGTAGTGGTGACGTCAAGAGAGTCCTGGAGTGGATTAGTGAAGCTGCGAATCTTATTTGGTTGTTTAGAAGTGGTCTTTTTCAAAGCAAATGTGATGGCTTCCAGACTCTTTTTGTTTTTTTTAAGCGGCTTTTTTTTTAATGCTTGCTGTTTCCTGCACACGTGGATAATTTTTTTATTTTTGGTTTTGCTTTCTTAGCATTCACATTCGGCCAACGTGAAGACTAAGAGTGAATCAGAAAGAGATCTAATTCGAAGCGTAGTATAACATTAGTAACCAGCTTCCTGAAATATTATTTTTGGATCATGAAACTCGATTAATAAATTTATTAAAAATAGATTTTGTTCATAAATTAGAAAAAAACTTTTACCTTTTTAATTTTTCTAAATGATTTAAACAAATTGACATGGTTAATTAATTACGTTGTTAATTAAAACCTTACCGTTAAAAAGAAACTAAATTAATTTAATTTGATGAAATTATAAAACACCCAAATTCTTTCTTGTAAATATTTTACATTTATATTCTAAAATAATCATTTTTTGTCATTTTGCAGCCATACAAAGTAAAATATGTAATTTGTACACTTTTAAAATGTAAAATATTACTTAACTAGTAAAGTCTATAAAAAAAAACAATGATAATATCTGTTAGTAAAATTGTCTTTAAACCTAAACAATGGATTCTGTTATTACTATCATTATCAGACTATCGGTCAGCATAGGATATGGACATTTTTTTTTACTTAAGTACACAACGACACAACATTTATAAGTAAAAATTCGGTTAAGTTAAAATATTAAAAAGAATAAATTTCTCTGTAGCCTGTCTTTTTTCTTCTTTTTTTCGCACTAAAAACAACTTGTTATTCGTTTGGGAAACTTGTTCATTATTTTCGGAAAAACGCAAATTTCAAAATGAAAGTATGCTAACTTAACTAGCTCCAAAGTCGGGTTTTTTTTTTAACTTACAATACATGCGTAATGACAGATTGAACCATAACTTTGTATTCTATTTTGACATCGAATGTTTAATTAATGAATAATGCTAAAAATGACCCCGACTTTCTGTCTGGGCTCGTGTCCTTTATGCATTCTGTCATTGTTAAGAAAATTAGTTTTCCAGCACATTAGTTTTTAAACTGACTTGCATTTAAAAAACAAAAGACAAGTTCCAGATCATTCCATTCATTTTAGAGAAATTATCCAAAAGAGTCTTCTTGTGAAACTTCACTCTTATTTTTTTCTTTATTGACGAGTGAACCCATGTCGTCAAAAATGACGGCAAAATATATATGCCGTCAAAAATGACGCCAGCATATTGAGTATTTTTACAACATGACATAAGAAAAAGAAATAATCCAAACATCTGAGCGTGACAGGAGGGAATTTGAAATAACAATGTTGTTATATATTAAAATTCTTAAAACATTTTTCATGTTTGTATTGTTGAAATTGTATAAGTTTATTTAAAAAATGTTAGCCTTGTGTGTAATCGTTTAGGTTGTATTTAATGCACATTCTTCTGAGAGACCAGACGATATGTGTGAAATATGTGTATCTTTTTCGGCTCACCGGTTAAAACCCGCCAAAATTTGAAAGGTATATATATATCCAATTTATGAAAAATTATTTTTTGTATATATTGACCAATGAGAGAGTCTCAAAACTCAATAACATCCCGAATACTGTGGAAAGAGATGAGCCTAATTTCTTTTAATAAATGAGGGTCAGGTTAGATAGGAGAAGGCTCTTTTTGACAGCAAGGAAAAAAGACCGGTCGACATCAAAGAAGACACTGGCATCAAGAGAACGTCAAGAATTCTCTGTTACCAGTCAGCCACAGAGAGAAATTTGAAGTTCCAGTAAGATTCTCCTGTTGTTGGACAGTCTCTAAAGCGAAAGAATTTCTGGTAACAGTTCTCAAGAACGGTGTAAAAAGGGACTTAAAAATAAAATATACTGTTCAAGAGTGTTACTGTTGTGTATCGGAGAAGCCATCGTGTCAATTTACATTACTTTTTTGTTTTTTTAGCTGTTTTATTGTTTTCTCTTTTTCGTCATTTTTAAAAATCCTTGTCTTTTCCGGAGTTGTATTTTTTCCCCCATTTTTCGCTGGTGATCCTTTAAATTGTTTTTAGGCGCACAAAAGGAATTTTTTGTGCAAGTTTTCTTTGTACCTCTTTTTGTTGTTGTAAAGTTTAGAGTAAACTGAAATGTTCTCTTTTTTTAAATTTTACGCAGTGGTTGTCTTGTGTTTTATAATTTTTGCGCCTATTAAAAGTAATGTCTGGCACAGGAGCTTTGATTTGATAAAATATTTTTTTTTTATATAGTTTTTAAATTCTTAAAAAACTTTATGAAAATTTTTCATCCTCAAAATTGATCAGTCAAGCTGCAAGCAAGGCTGCAAGAGAATCAAGCAAGAAGATTCATCTTCATGCTAATAGAAAAAACAACAAAAAAACAATGAAAACTTTTAAACTTAAAATGCAATTCATTTATCAGAATTTTTTTATTTTATTCACTAGTTTTATATTTTTGCGTTAAATGCAAAGTTCTAGGGCCGAGAAATTGTCAGCACTCCAGGTAAAGAAAGAACCAATAACAAAATTTTCCATGTTAGTTTTTGTTGACTATTCGCTTTCATTTTAATTTTTAGGTTTTTGTATCACTTGGTTTATGCTTCGTTTTCAATTTTAAAAAAATAAAGAAATTATTATCCCACCCAAGGAGCATTCAGCTAAGAAGAGTAAGACTTTTCAGAGTTGCTAAAAGTTTAGCCAAGTCTTTGATGCTATCTTTACTTGAAAATACTTTATTTTTATTTTTTTACTTATTTTTTTTTTTTAGCTTATGGAAGTGATTACAATGAAAAATAAAATAAAATGCTAAAAAATTATTTCAACACAGAATATTAAAAACGTTCATCTTATTTTAATTTCAAACTATTGAGCGCTCTTTAAGCAAAACTGCATCTTAGAGACAAAAAGATTAAATTTCTCAGCACAAATTATTCAACAGATCATTGCATAATTTTTTGTGATGTCAAAAAATGTTTTCTGATGCAACCATTTTCCCTTTCACTTGTTCCTAGTTTTTTGCTTTCTATTTTTATTTTATGTTAGCTAAAGTTAGCCTTTTTGGTCATGATTTGGTTGTTGCTTTTTCTCTATCTCTACCGCCACATGCTGTTCCTTTTTGTGTGTGTGTGTGTTATTTTTTTTTTCTTTCACGTCAATCAGATGAACTTGTTAGCTTCTTTTTTTCTTTTTCTTACTGTTGTCACGTCATAACTTAGGATTATTTATTAATATTTCTCTGGCACCGATATAATCCAGTTTGCACAAGTTTTGTTCTCTTATTCCTATTGCCGTGTTTGAATAATCAAGCAAGCTCTCATTCTTTTTGAAGTAACACGAAGAAAGTAAGTATAATTCTTGTAAGTTTGTAATTCATTTTTTTTGTCAAAAAATGTTCGTATTTCTTATTGATATTATTGTTGTTCTACCTGGTTTATTCATTACAACTTATCATTTATTAGTTAGTTATTTCTATCCGAACTTGAAAACAAGATACTCACTGTTAAAGTCATTTATTTCTTTTCTCTTTATCTCGTAGGAATTTTTAAAAAGCTCTCATTTGTTTAAAAAATACAAAATGAATGATTTCTTAACTGTTGTTGTTTTTTGTTTTGTTTTTCTGCAGATTACTTAGATTTTTAGGAATTATGAAAGTTTGTTTTTTTATTTCCTCCTGAGTCCTGAGTAGACTAGCTTGATCCTCTCAAAAGGTTTTAACTTTTTTTTTAGAAAAAATTTAAAAATATAAATGCAGCCATAGGTGCCAGTATGTTCTAAAAAAAGAAAATGTGTAGTTTTATGAGAATATTATTAAAATTATTTATTTTTAAGAAAAATAAGAGATTAGAAAATTTACATAAGTAAATAAATAACTTAAGACATGAAAACATTTTTGTTGTTAATATTGTTAGCTTAGTGCGCAATACGAATAAAATATCTGGTATTATTATTTTTTATATAATATTTATATTTATTATTTTACTTTCTTTTTACACCTGTTTCATCCCCGTTGTGCTCTTTTAAGTACAGTTGATCAATGACGCTGTAGTTAGGGTAGAACTGATCATGCGCATTAGGTCAATATAGAGAGACTGGCTGGTGTAAATAAAAATTTACCAAATATTGTTTGGCTCTTTTCATTGAAATGTTTCTTACTATTAAAACCCTATTTTTTCATATTTCTAACTTTTGTTTAATAATTCTGTTCGCCTTATTTTTTTTTTTTTTTTTTGTATGAAAATGGTGACTGCAATATTTTTTGCATACTTTTCAATTTAAATTTTAGATTGACAAAAATTTGTTAAATTTTTTAGTGATTAAAATTAAATAAATCTACTGGGTGCATAGCTAGTTAATAAAACTGTTATATATTTTTGATAAAACAAAAACGAAAAGCCAGAGTTTTTAGTTGTACCTAAAAATTCATAAAAATCTGTTACTTCATTTTCATACTTGCAACAATGGATTATTTATAATCTGAAAAAGTTTCTCTGTCATAAAACAGCAACAGGTGGCAACTTGAAACTTCTAACTTTATTTCATATGATTTTTCTTTCTTTGAGATGATGTAATATTAGCCATATGCTTTTTTTGGAGCAATATAAGCAGACATTAAAAGGAAATTCATAACAAAAAAATATTCCATAATAAATTTGCTAATTTTCTTTGCTTTCTGCTGTTTGTACTTTTCTTTTTCTTATTAGACTAGAGAGAGTCAATTACCTACTATGTCATTGTCTATTGTTTCAGTAACTACAATGTAGTATTATTGTGTAAGTTTTTTTTTTCTGTACATAATTTTTTACAGCTATTTACCATTTGATTCCTGATATTTGTACCATATGTAAATTATTCAGTCAGTTAAATTTATTAAATATAAACATTTTATGTACACCAGTTGGTTCATACCAAGTTTATTGCAAGTAAGAATATTGACTTTCCTAAGTGTAAGGTTTTTACCTTGTTTGGATAAAGATCAGCATTTGGTACAGTTAATGTTGATTCATTCGATTTGCTTCATGATCTGCTGCATTGTATGCTGCTGTAAAGCATTCATTTTTCATCGTCCATCACATTTTTCTTAAGTTTTTATGATGTTTAAATTCTAGTAATAGCTTGACATGATCAAAATTTTAGTTTGTTTATCCAACTGTGAAGCATTATTCAATGATAAATCTCCAGCATTGAAACTTCACTTTTGGTATGTTTGATCATTCAAAGTATAAATTGTCATGTTATGAGTCCTGTAAACCATAAGGGTCATAGAAGCCCTGTGTGTGTGTGTGTGTGTGTGTATATATATATATATATATATATATATATAGTGGCAGTGAGGTGTCTAGGATAAAACAAACTGATGGAGCTCATCACTATTCAGTTTAGTTTTGAATTCAGTTTCTCTTTTCTTAGATCGGCTGCCAATTCAGAGCAAGAGAGCTAAGTCAACCCTGCTATTTAACCCATAGCTGGAAGAAAAGAAATGGATTGATGCATTTCCAAGGGAATTTATGCAAAAGTGATAACACTGGAATTTGAACTTAGCTTGCCAATTTCTCTTTCCAAGTTGATGTTATGCTTCTTGCACATCCATCAATTGTTCAAATTGTTTGTCACATTTTTATCTTAAAATAAAAAATGTATATGCTGGAAATATTGCTTATTTTATTCTAAATTCACAAACAAAATGTAACAATTTTCTTTTAATGCACACTGATATGGCAGTTATTTGAATCCAACTTTTGAAATGTAGCTAAAACTAAATGCCTCAGTGCTATCTAATGATAAAAATAAAAGATTTAGGCTAATGTGAAAGTTTTAAAAATTTTGGAAGGAATCATAATAATTTGGGGAACCTCAACATGGTGTAATGGTTAGCAAGCTAGTCTTGCTAGAACAATTACAACAGAGCTCACTGGGTACCCTATACTTTTGATCTTGTGCCACATTTAAGCTACACTTAGAAAATCAACATTAACTATATAATTGATTATTTTTATTCTTAAAGAAATGATTTGGTAATGTTTTTAAGTAATCATTGCTGTGTTCTTAAACTGATATTTTTAAAAGTAAATTAAACTCTTGAATAGCTTTGTATTTTTTTATTAGATACTCTAGAATTATATCATTTATTTAATTCGTGTTTTTTTTTCTTAATCCATTTTTATAGAATGAGTTTGATATTGACATATTTCTTTATTGCTTCTTTTTTTTTCTTTAGAAATTTCAGGTTTTGGATAATGGAAAATGAATCAACTAGTACCTGGGCTTTCTTGAATAAGTCTGGGGAAATTGAGGTATGTATGCTAAATTCATTTATTTTTATCAACACTTGTATGGTTAATATCAGTTCTATAGTAATCATTAGGAAGCAGATATTGCTGGTGTTTGTTACTATTAGCTTTTATTCTTTTCTGAGATTAGCCAATTGTCTCATTCTTTCTAATACATGTACTATTTTTCTGCTCTATATAGATTTCTAACTTTGCATTACATAAACAAATTAAAACATGAATAGTTAATCTCATATTAACAATGAAATGCATTTTCTAATGTAATCAAGAGCAAGAAAGAAATAGGAAAAGAAATTGATTTTACAATTGAATAAGTGACATTTTAAATATATATATATGTATATATATTAGACGTAGGATAATATGTATACTTATATTAGCGAGAGAGCGATAGGAATATTAATGAAATTGTCAAAGTATCAAGATCCTTTGTTAATTACTAGTTGATGTATGATGGTTACAATTTTCAAATGCATTTGATATTCAAATATATAATATTATAGCTTGATTTATTATTTTAAAATATTAGAGCCCAGCAGAATGAGCTTGTCATTTAAAAATACATCAAGAAGAAAACATGACTTTATAAGTTTGGTTTTCTGAAGAACCTTAGTTTGTTTAGGAGTGTGTTTTTTTTTTTTTTGTGTGTGATGATGTAATTATTTCATACAAATATTTTATTTCAGAGTTTAGAGTTAGATTCTGGATCCAGTTCTGAAAGTTCCATTGAGTTTATACATGATGAAATTGTCCACTATGAAAGAAATAATAATCAACGGTCAAGTCTTCAACCAGAAGTTCCAGAAGGTAGTCAAGGTAATGTGTTCTTTATATGTAAAAAAAAACAAAAAAATTAAAGTATTGATGTTTCATTATATTCTTTGTGATCTAAAATTATTAGATATAACAATTTCAATTTAAAAGATGTAAATATTTTCTGTAGTTTTAAAAAATGTCTTACAAGCCATAAGTCACTAATATACCAAACACAAAGTTGCTGATAATGACAGAGATGAAAACTGTTTTGCATACAAAAAGAGAAAAGTTACATTATCACTAATAGTTGAACGAATTCCAACTCTTGCGAGTAAATACTATTACTTAGCTATTTTTTATTTTTGTTACTAGACATTTTTTTTAATTGAAGAGTTACTATTTAAATGATACTTAGAATGTCAGTAGCAGATAATACTTGCCCTACTTTTACAAATGTTAATACTTTATCAAAATGGCAGTATAATTTTATTGTTAATGAATCTGACATAACTGCATGGCAATAGTCATGTAACAAAAACTCTAACACAGTTTCTGAAAACTAATTAAATGTGATAATTATGATACTTTCAATTGGTAACTATTTTACAAATACCTCTGACAACTAATAGTTTCTGTTCTTCGGCTATCAATGAACAAATGAAATGTTGGAGTTGGTGTAATGTTATATTCTAATAGATCATCTCTGTCCACTTTAAACCCTCTGAACTTGACAATTTGAGGGAAGTAGTTTTGCTTTATTTTGAAGATGGAGAGAGTTGTTTAAACAGATGACATATATTAAACCTTTATCTTTATAACCTTCTGATAATCTTAACTTGTGGAGACTTCAGTTGTGTTTGACACAAGGCCAATTTGATAAACATAACCGACCTCTCCACAAAGGACAACAGTCTGAACAATGTAAATACTACCTCATCTCCAGAAATTTTTTTTAATGAATTGATATTGATTAGATGTTAAACTTTCAGATTATCACAAAAAAAAAAATTAGAAAATGTATTATTTTCAAAGTTTCCAGCAGAGGAGGGGTCATTGTATCATTCAAGCTTAAATATTTAGAAGTTAAGATCCCCTAACATTTAGAAGTTAAGAGTTTAAAAGTTTTCATTTTTGCACCATTTTTAACACTGGGTGAGCAAGGGTGTAAAACTTTGAAATGTGATCTGGATTGTAAAAATTCACATCTCTGCACATTCCATGTTAAAAACAGCGCACAAAAAGAATGAAATTAAAGATGCAATGAAAGAAAAAGCATGAGTAATTGTAAAATTAATTTGTTATTGTTAGAAGAATTAAATTGGAGAATTATTTTCATTTGTGTGCCGTTTTCAACATAGAGCAATCGAGTCTATGATATTTAAATTTTTACACTGGTGTAAGCTATGACATTTGATTTATTGTAGAGTAATGAATGTACATAAAATGTTTATATATAAAACACTAATCACCATAACAGAAAAAAAGCTTTAGTGACAATAGTGCAAGTAAGATAGGAAAATGTATATTTCACACACCCAGTCACTCAATGTTAAAAATGGCACACAAATATAACTATATCATTTGAATTCATTTAAAGCAGCAAAACATTTTTTATGTCTTTATTTGTCTCTCTTTCATTAATTACCTTATTGCATTTTTTTTTTTGTGTGTGTGTGTGTGTGTGTGTATGGATTTTTTAATATAATGTATGAGGGTGTGTAAATTAACAAAACAGGAACTACCTTCCCTACATTATAAACAAATCTAGGCTAAGAAATAAGCAAATGAAAATGTTAACAAAACAAAAAAAATTTAAAAAACTAAAGAAAGTACTAAGCGACTTGTAAATGTTTAGTCCACCGGTTTCAGATTTAAAAAAAAAAAAAAGATCCAAAACAAACATGAAATATATCATTTATTTCATGCATATGTATGGATTAAGTCTCTCAAAAAACAGATACTAAAAGAAATAAAGGATAAATTTAAGATTTACTTACTTAAATCAATAGTCCTTGTACTATCAGTTAAGAATCAGTTAAGTTCAAGGTGAGAATAGATATGTTTCAATGAGACAGACAGCATGCAGCTAGCTAAAGGCTGACTGACTTCAGTTACAATATTTCTTCTGAGGAAAACAAGAGAAAAATGTTTTGCAGAAACTATAAACATTAAAATTGATTTTGGCAAATCAGTTTTGGTTTGAGTGATCATCATATGAAAACCGATTTTGAGCCTTACTTATTACCTCTATGTACAAAGCCCTTTTTACTGAATTTTGTATGTCATAAAATAAACTTGTTAGCCTTACAATTAAATGTTAATTTTTGGAGGTGAATTAGGAACATTTTTTTATTTTAACCCAGACTATTTCCATCATCCATAATCAAGGCGTAGAATTGCAATAATGAAATTCCCTTCTGAAGTTAATAATTAAAAACAAATTTTTAAAATAATTCCATGTTAATATGAAATTAATATAATGCAAGAAGCCTTGTGATGTATAATGTAAAATAATTAATCAATATATCAACAGGCAGCTTAATAGGTTATTATTAAAATAAATCCAGCAGTTGTCATACACCTGTGGCCAATGTTTTTCATTGTTAATCTTTAACAAAACAAATGCATCCCCATGTTAAACTACATTGTATGCAAATATTTGTTGGACATTTATAAGATCTGAAAATATACTTTCCAACTAAAATGTAGGATTACTAAGTTCCTGTTACAGTACTTTTAATCAATGATTGTTCAGTTTACTTTGGGAATAATGGAGAAGTAACTATCTCCATATATATATATATATATATATATATATATATATATATATATATACACACACACACACCTTACCATTTTGTGGTTCATCTTTCAGAGTCTCACAGGCTTTTAAAAGATATATATATATAAAATCTCCAAATGAATAAGGAATGAAGAAAATATTAACAACGTTCAAAACATTAATTTAAAACTGTGCTCAATATAGAAATAGAGCTATAAACAATATTTTTTGTAGGTAAAGTGGGTAGGGAAAATGAGTCTTTGAGTCTTTCATCATGTCTCTTTAGTTCTTTCTCTTTCTCTCCTGTTTTCCTCCTTTTGTTTTTTATTTCCTCTATGTCTCTTTTATGATTCCCCCATTGTGGAATCTTGTTTTCCATACACCCTTTACCTCACACACAAAAGATTTACCAATATAAAGAAGTGAATTTTCCATCTCTTTTCAAAAAATAGTGTTTACTACCTGATGAGACATTGTCCTTTCAATGTCGAAACAAAATGTACACTTTGTAGTAGATCGTAATTTGAACATGTTCTAAAGTATACTTCGGCTATAATGCATGACTCTTCAGAAATGAATTGTGTTCTCTCGGTGACTGGCGCCTGTATATACTGCTTATATACAAGATGTTAAAATTTCCCTTCTCCGATGCCATGAGCCGATGGCTTAGGTAGTAGAGACTCTGACTGACACCAAATCGGTCAAGTTTCGATCCCGGTCAGAAGCAAGTGGATATGTCTAGCCACACTGATGAGCTGTGATACAGCGAAACAGGCTTGTATGTGGATGACTAATATATTATGCTCTCATTACGATTGAGCTCTCTGGAGAAGAAAATTTTAAAAACAGTTTCCACTTCGGCTATAATGCGTGACTCTTCAGAAATGAATTCTCTCGGTGACTGGCGTCTGTATACACTGCTTATATACAAGACGTTAAAATTTTCCTTCTCCGATGACATGCGCCGATGGCTTAGGGAGTAGAGACTCTGACTGACACCAAATCGGTCAAATTTCGATCCCGGCCAGAAGCAAGTGGATATGTCTAGCCACACTGATGAGCTGTGATACAGCTAAATAGGCTTGTATGTGGATGACTAATATATATATATATATATATATCTGCTGACAGATCTGTTTCGCTGTATCACAGCTCATCAGTAGGGTTAGACATCTGATTGCTTTTACCCAGGAATGAAACCTGACCAAATTGCCATCAGTCGGCAATTCTGCCTCTGAGCTATGGGTGCTTGGTAGGAGGTAGACTTTTAGCATGTGATGTATCATACACCAGTAATTAAAGTGCTCTAATTCATTACTGAATGAACAATGCATAGATGCCAGAGTAGCTACTGTTTTTCAAAGTCTACTATTCTTCCAGAGTGCTCAATCAGGGTGTGAGAGCGTAAAATGGGAAATTACAAAAACTAGCATGAAATTCGTGGACAGTTGAAAGTCATAAAAATTTATTTTATTGTTTTTAATAGTAAAATAGTATTTTCTCACCAGCAAAGGTAAAAACAGTAAAGAAAACAAAAAAAACATGAAATACATAAATTATAAAGTATATTGTACCATTTTACAAAAAAAAAAACATATGCTCTGAAAGTAGTTCTGCAGCTGGCAGCGCATGTCGTAGTTAATGACCGCCTGCGTCCTCTACTTGAGGTCTCTCCTTACCAACAAGATTTAATATGAACAACCATATCCCAAAAAAATTTAAACAAGTCAAATTTAAATCACCTAAACCCTTTAACATTTTTTTAACTAACATTCGGGGTATTTGTACTAACTTCTGTAGTGTAGAATCTTTCCTCCATGAAAAGTTTCTCTGACATCCTAGCGCTCTGTGAGACTAATCTCAACCCCTTAATTCCCTCCTCTGATTTCTTGATATCTTCCCCTCTTAAAGAAGGATTTCACTGTCCATATGCATGGGCTGGGGTCTACATTAGTGAACACCTCCCTCTAGCTAGGATGACATCACTTGAATCCCCTGACCACCCATATATGTATCTGTCTGTTACTTCTCAGTTCAGTTAGCTACCTTTTCTTTCTGTACCGTTTCCCCTTCTCTCCTGACTGCTCCCTGCTAGACAGCATCTCTGACTATATATATATATATATATATGACTACTTCCTCCCACCAATTTACTCACATATTTGTGTTTGGAGATCTTAACACCCATTATGCCAAGTGGCTAAAAGACTCTATTACTGATTCAGGTGGCATCCATGCCATGAACTTTGTCATTTCCCAATCCTTTATGCAAGTGGTTGATTTCCCACACACTTTCTCAGCATCCCCTCTCTACTAGATCTATACTTCACCTCTGTACCTGACTCTTGCCAAGTCTCACAGCTTTGCTCTCTCGGAAACTCTGATCATTGTATCTCTCAATATATCTCACCACTCTCATTCCCCCCAGGAGCCTCCTACTTACAGGATCTCTTACTGCTACCAAAGAGCTGACTGGGATGTGTTTTGCGATTTCCTATATGATGTCCATATGCGACATCCCTTGGAGAAATGTGTTTGGTTGATGACTGCGCCTCTGAGATTTCTTCCTGGGTGAAAACTGGCATTGATGCCTTCATATCAACCAGGAAGTTTCATCTTAAACCTAATTCCTCCCCCTGGTTCTCTCCTGCCTGTTCAGCCACCATTGCCCACAGGAACCACTACTTCCAACTATTTCGGAGACATGCATCTGACCACAATAGGTGCCTATTTATCTCTGCTCGTAATGAGTGCAAGAGGATCCTGAATGATATCAAGTGGTTGTTTGCTGAGAGAATGAGACAGTGCATAGCTGACCACAAGTTCAGCTCCAAGACTATTGGAGGCTATGCAAACATGTGCTGAACAACAGCAAATCCTCCATCCCTCCCTCAATCAATGAATTTGAGGTCCTCACAGCATCAGCAAATAAGGTTGAGTGCTTTGTTCGCAGATTCTCATCCAGCTCCACATTTGACTTGTCTGGAGTACCTGCACCCGACTTCACAATTAGAACTGAGGCTAAACTGAATGATGTTTCATTACCCCTGTCTCTGGTATCTAACTCTCCTTTGTCCTCTCTAAATTCTATAATTGCTGCCTTTCTGCTTCCTGTTTTCCTGCATGCTGGAAGTCCTTTTCTGTGGTTCCTGTATTTAAGAACTTGTGGGGAACCCTTGGACCTTTCCAACTATTGCTCTATCAACCTTCTACCAATTTTCGGTAAAGTGTTTGAGGCCATTATTAATGCTGAAATAGTTTAACATCTTACTGCCCATAAACTATTCTCAGACAGGCAGTACGGCTTCTGCTCTGCCAGGTCCATGGCTGATATACTAACAATCATCATGGAGTACATATATCAGGCCCTTGATAAGTCCGTTGAGGCTCGTGCTGTTGCCCTGGACATCTCCAAGGCTTTTGATAGGGTTTGGCACACTGGCCTTCTGTGCAAGCTGCGGGGTTATGGTATCACCTGGCGCTTGCTTGATCCGATTCAATCTTTTCTATCTAACTGCATAATGAAGGTCATCTTGAATGGGCAGGCCTCCACATCCTACTGTACAAACACTGGTGTCCCTTATGGCTCTATCCTAGGCTTGATGTTCTTCTTTACTTTCATAAATGATTTCCTAGACGTGATCAAGTCCCAAGCAGGCATCCATGCAGATGACACTACAATTTACTCTCACATCAGTAAGAAATCTGGTGAGGCTGACAAACAAAACCTCGCTGCTGATCTTGAGAGTGATCTACACTCAGTGGTAACTGGGTCCCACCCATTCACAGTTAGATCAACCAAATGCAGCCGACAATTTTACTCCAGCAGATTCTTTTCTTGCACTTCCTGCCTGTGGAACTCCCTTCCATATTCTTGCTTTCCTGATAGCTACAACCTCCAGGAATTTAAATGCAATGTCAATACCCATCTCTTATCCACTTGACTCCACTTCTTTCTACATCACCTTATATATCTTTTCCTTTCTCTCTACCTTTGCAACTGTCATCACACCTGTATTCCCGTCCTTCTCTTGCTCCTTTCTCGAACACCCCCTGTAATTGATTATTCTTTCTCCTTACTCTCCTCCTATCTAATCTTGTATTCTTATGTTGCTCCTTTCGCATCAGTGGCGTCATCACCTTTCTTGGGATGAAAGGATAAAAAAAAAAACAATGGGTTTTGTCTTCTCACATGGTCTTTATCTACGAGGAACCGTACATGATAAACATACAGGTTGTTACATATTGTATCTACTGGGTGTGATGTTATTTTTTTTATACGATTATGTGTACATTGCATATGTACTGTACACAGTGGTCTTTGATTAAGCTGATATTTACTGTACAGTGCTGTAATGTTTAACTGTTTATGAATCTTATTAAATTTTTCCATAGCAAAATAAATTTGTAACTTATTTGTCTTTTTCACACTTTTCAAATATGTGAGGTTATGTAAATTGTTTTTTTTAACTTATGCAATATGTGTGTACAGTACTTTTATGAGTGTTCATGTGCAACAGTTACTACTGTACTATAATCTGATACTTTACTATATATTTTCATAAATATGAAAGTCTTTATACATGAAATACTATATAAGAGTGTGGGGAAGGGTAATACAGATAGTGTTTGGATTAATATTAGTAAGTGGTGGGTTTATATAGACTTAAAATATACCTAAGTAATAAAATAAATATTGTCAGTACTTCGGTTTTTCGAGCTTTGTTGTGGGAGTGGTCTTGGAACACTTTAACTGTGGAAAGTGAGGGAACACTGTGTGTGTGTGTGTGTGTGTGTGTGTGTGTATATATATATATATATAAAATGTGCGTGCTTTTTAAAATTGATGGTTAGGTACATTGATCGATAACATGCATAATGCAATTAAAAAATATTTAATCCATAGCAAAAACATGTAAATTTTATTTATGTTACAGATGTAAGTGAAAATTCATGTGAAGTTTGGAGCTTTCATGACACCATCTTTGATGGTGCAACTGTAGCTGATCATGGTTCTGCAATGAAAGATGAAGAAGATGGGGAGAGAAGTAGGAGAAACCTCACTCTTGAAAGCATTACATCTGCCAACAGCAATGCCTCTGTCTCACCTTATTCTAAGTCACCTGTCTCCCCTAGCAGTTCTGAGTAAGTACTTGTATTTGTTTATAAATATTGAGAAGGTTAGTCTGCATCATTTAAAGTATATTACTTTGTAGTAACTTAATTTGATCATGAAAAAAATCTGATTTTTATTTTAGTATTGTTAAGCATTAACTGTCTGTAATTTTGATAAAATCAAGGACGGAAAGCTAATTTGAAAAAAATCGTATCATGTTTTTGTGCTACATTTTTGCCTTGATTTCAGTTTTGGATCTGTTTACATTATGCAGGGTAATTGTCAACATCAGTTTAAAATCTTATAATGGATAAGATGAAAATTAATTTTATTTTTTTAATATTTCAATAACACAAAGAATTTGAGGAAAAATAACTTACCTTTTGATTTTAATTTTATATAAGATTAACTGTAACTTTTTTTTTTTTTTTTTTTTTAAATCTTCATTTTTTTAATTTTTTAGTGATTCATCTGGATCAGTAACTTTACTTGAAGGCCGTTTTTCTGATGGAGGTAAAGAAACTTTCATTATGTTTTTATATTTAGTATTTAATGCTGCATTTTATTGCTTTATTCATAGGAATTGGCTATTGTTGCTTATTAAAAGTTAATATAAATCCATTCAAACCCTTAATAAATTTTACTTGTTTTAGAATGATTTAGTTTTTGCTTAAGAGTGTAATGCAACAAAACTGTAAAGGCTTATTTTTTTATATTAATCTTTAGCCCTTTTCTTGCTAATTCTAGTTTTCTGCAGTATTTGTTACCAATGAGAATAGTTTGTTTGTTTCCAATAAAATATTTAAGTTTTAATAAATTTAGATGTGCAATTCTAGAATTTATATATGCTTTGTTCCTGTGAGAAACATTAGTAAAACATGTCCAACTTAAGATTTTTTTTCATGACACATTGATGAAGTGGTCTTAGTTTAAATATGTATACAAATTTAGCTGTGAAACTAATTCCCTTACAAAATTGTGGTTTCTTGATATAATATGGTTCCTCTAACCAAATAGAAAGCTTGTAGTATAGAAATTATGCTGAACAAGAAAAGGGTTAATCCTTTCAATCTTTGCTTATTTTGCATGCATTATTTCCCTTACTGCATTGCTCACTGTACCCTCAGATTTATCATAAATTTTCATGAAACGGTTTGCTTTAAAATGTTTTTCTTTTCTTTTTCTTTTTTTGTGTGTGTGTGTGTGTGGGTATATTATTTTTCTTTATAATATACCCCACCTCCCCATTAAAAATGGGCAGGGGGCAATATCTTTATCATTCTTTTAAATTTTGTTTGACTTACAGTTTTCTCTTTGTTATAGAATAATTTGTGTGATTTTAAAAAGTACTTTTATGATTTATGTATGATTGCTTCAGTATTTTTCTTCTGTGACTTAAATTTTATCAAATACTAATTTCTTTGGCAAAATTTATGTCACATAAAAAGATAAGACAGGTTTAGAAAGATAAGTAATCTATTTCTGAGTTTAAACTTTCAAGGTAGCCCCAGAAAACACAAACACCACATGGAAATTGGCAATTTTTACAAAAGTACTGAGTGTATCCCCCACTGAAATGAGCAAATTACATTCCCAGAAGACAACTACTTTCTCTTGATAAAAATGGTTGGTTCTTATATTGAATTATTTTTAGATTTTGCTCACATATCTTACTTTTCATGGTTTGATTTTAAAATATTAAACTTAGTTATGTCTTTTGTCAACTTATATACTTAATAAAAATGTTGTCCTTATTACATCCTCTGTTGATGTTGATTTGATGTCAGTCTAGAATAATGCTACCTCAGCATACCAGAATGATACTTCTTCGATTCATGCTTGTCATTGATTAAATCTAAAGGTTTCTGCAATTTTTTTTTAGAATACATAACTTTGAATTTACACTATTAATTACATTAATAAATATTATAAACCATTAAAAATGAAAATAAATCAATAGTGGAACAGAAGAAACATCATATATGAAGACATGATCATTTAAATAGTTACTTAAAAATAGTTTTTGAACTTATTTTATTAAATGTAAACATTTTCAAGTAACCATTGATGAAACTGCTATATCATTTGGCATTTTGTACAATCATTTTATTTTTTCCCCATTTTGTTAGCTCATATTTATTTTCATTTTTTTTTTTTTTTGCTGATCTTTGGTATTCATTACAACATGTTTCCTGTATTATTGGTTTATTTAAAGTTCTTAGGATAAATATTTTGAATTAGTATTGTGTATATTCTCAAAATAACTATTCAACCACAATATCTGATCTTAAAATTATTTTTCAGAAACAAAATTTACCTCTATTTCCAGCTTTTCAAGTATCTTGTTTGTTTACTTTAGGATTTAAATCTGTTTTTGTGTTGACTAAAGGAATTTTTTTTCCTTCATTCATTTTTCAGTATAGTTTTATTTGTGATTCTGAACATCATTGAATTTTTCATTAAAGGGTCTTATACAGGAAGAACTTAGCTGAGATAATGAATTAAATGTATGACTAACCACAACAGTCATCCTTCATGTAAGATTCTTTTCAGTCTGTTCTTTTCTGTCTTTCAATCTCCTGCAATTTTAGATCTGGATACTTTCCCAGAAGACTTTTGGTTTGGTAAGTTCACAATAAACACGTGTAGAGATTTTGCTCTTCGTCCTTTCTTTTTTTTTTCTTTTCTCTTCATTTGCGCTTGGACTTAAATTCCTATCATCAGTTGTGTTATGCTCTCAAGCATCAATAAAAGTTATTGATGCAGATGTAAACTAGACAAGACTCTATCAGGTTTTACCTGCTGCTGTGTCCTTTTAATTTTTTTTATTTATTTTTACTTTGTATTTTTTCCTCTTCATTTGTTTTAGTTTTGTAATTATGAAATTTCTCCTTGTTGGCAGATTTAAATCTCTTTTTAAAGGCTTTGATTAATTTCTCTGATCATATTCGCCTGCTTTATTCTACATCCTGACACAGAAAAATGGCTTCATAGATAAAAAGTACTGGACAACTTCATGTAATTCTTTCCAGAAGCAGAGTAATGTATTTAATTTTGATGCAATTATGCACCTGAAGATGCTCAGTGATAATAAATATTATAAAAAAAACAAAAATGTGAATAAACAATTGTATAATGGTATGCATCACTTTGTTGATTTGACAAAAAAAAATTATTAAATTTGAGGAGTTGCTAAATTGATTTGTGCAACTCATTATTTTCATAAAAAGTGAAGAAAGTGTCTTTATCAAAATTTTTATGTTTGAAACATCATTAGGTAGTGAGGACTGTGGAGATTGGCTTATATCAGAAACCAGTTACTCTCAGTTAAAAATTGAGACGTTGATTATTATACTGTCTATCTTTTCACTTCCTTATGATGTTGCAGATATTGTTTGAATGCTTTTCTTCTCTTGTTTGCTTAGTAAAAATAAATAAATAGAAAAGGAATGATCCTTCTTGTAGAAAAGGAATTTTTCATGTGTCCATGTGTGTACATACTAGTCAATGTGTAGAATTGTGTAAATTTATTTTTCTGTATCAATGCATTTTTGAAAGTTGTTCAATTCACAAGATATTTCATAGATTGACTTGTTTGTTTCCACATGTCCTATTTATAGACCACTTATTCTAATGCTAGTATTGAATTTCTTTGAAACCTGCATGGAATAGTTTCCCTTGACCGAGATGGTCTTGCAAGATACAGACTGGTGTCTCTATACAAGATAGATTGACCAGTTCGTATTACAATTGGAAATCACAAATGTATTCTGCCAATGCCACCCTTCAAATTACTTTTACTGAATTGTATTTTTCCGCAGATCATTTTATATTAAACACATTCATATTTTTTATAAACAACTATGATTTGTACATCATAATTAAGAAAGAATTAAATATTTAATTGCTTTATCATTGTCCTACTTTTTATTAGGCTTAAAACAATTACGTTTAAAATTTAAGAAAAAAATTGTATTGTCTCTTTTTGAAGTATAAATGATTTTTTTTTTACTCATACATTTGGTAAATTTTCTGTTGCTTGATCATTTACAAATTCCTCGCTTTTTAATAATTTTCTATTTGTTCTGGTTTATATTTATTACTTTTTGTTAGTATTTCTTTTGAAATAGAACAGATATTTTTTTTACTATTGATTTCAAATCAAATTCCATCATATTTTTTTTTTATCAGAAGTTATCACTTTTTCTTTCTTGCCTCAATAATATAATTTGGCATTGAGGAATTATAAAATTGAATGGGGAGTGTGAAAAACTTTCAGCTTTGACCCACTTGTCGAAATCTGATCAAACATCAGAGAACATTATTTTATACTGCTTAGTGTTGATGTCCTTTAACTTAGAAATATCATATATTAAAGGAATCATTTGAATTTCATTAAATTGACTATTAGTCTAAAACTGAATTATCTTTTCATTTTAATTTTTGCTTTAAAGTGCTTATGAAAACTTCTTTTTCTTAACTAAAGATATTTTTACAGTGTATATATGTAAATTAGAAAGCTAAAGACTGATGTGTAATGTTCATCACAAATAGTATATTACAAGATACAGAAAATATCCAGATGCTTTAGATTAAACTCAAAAACAGACTTGCTGAAGTCTTCAAGCAGAGGGGAACCCAGATGAAGCTATGCTGAAGGGCAGTCTCATCTGGAGAAAACAGACAAAAGCCAGACCTTGCTCATACAGAAAATTTTTTACCTGAGCTCAGAATTCCCACATAAAAATCAACCTTGTGTCGCACTCGGCCTCAGTGTGAAAGTTTCTGGTAAATATCTAGAAGCTTCAGATCCTTAACCAAATTTTATTTAATACCAGATAAAGATGTATTAATCGTTTATAATTTGGTTAAAGCTTCTATGAGTTTAATATGCTTAAATGGCTGCTGAAAAATACTCACTTATATATATATATATATATATATATATATATATACACATACTTAGATTTAAAAGTATAATCATAAGATGTTTATCAATTTATTTTTAAGACAGTCTTTAATTGGTATTAGATATTTTTTCAACTTTTTTGAAAACTAAACCTCACGCATTATAAACATGAAATTCAAGTTTGCTATAGAGGAGGGGGAAAATAAAAGAATGACTCTTTATAAGTTATAATTATAATACCATTTTATTCGTGAGCATCAATGTGTGGCATTAATTTCTAAACCTTAAATAACTTTAAAGTTTCTTGTTATTTAGCTGAACATCATTTTTTTCTTTTTTCATATTCAGCGAAGATAAATTTTTGGTAATGTTATTGGTTCCCTCATGTTTGGCATTAGTTTATAAGCTGCAAATATTTAATCAGTTTTGTTGATTTAAATTTAAGTTTGCTTCCTTTCATGTAAACCTCAATTAAAAACACTTCACTTTGTCATTTATATCTTATGTTCATTATGATTAGTTAAAACCTGTATACAGCTAATTTGTACCTTTATTATATGCTTGCCTAAGGTTTACATTTTTCTTTTTTTTTTTTTTGTGATCTTAGAATTTGCTGATAAAAAATAAAGTTATTCACCTTGCTATATTTTTGTTTCTTCAGTTAAAAAGTTGACAAAATTTAAACTGTTATTTTCTGTGAATTTGACTCCCAATTGTTATTTGTCAATTTGTAATTTTTTTTTTTTATCTGGACAATTTATACAATAGTTTGTTACTCCATTATGTTAATACATTTGAAATGTATTTGCTGTGTTATGATTATTAGTTAATTTTATGTCTAATAACAAATGGGTTACTAAAATTTTGATCTTTTCAGCAATAAAAGATTATTTTTCTTCTATTTCTGTAAAAATACTTATTCATTTAATATCTTAGGTGACATTTGTGCTTTCACTGTTGATTTGAAACTTATGCACTTGCATGGATTGTTGCATTTTTCTTTTTTATTTTCAGTACAGTTTTATTTAATTTTATGAAAGATATTAGTGCACCATTTGCTTTTGATGTTGTTTTTTAACTCTTTAATGATTTTCTTTTTAGATAAATTTCTGTAGTAATGTTGTTCTTTATGAATGTTTCCTAATCCTCATATATTTTAATCTGCCTCACATTTACAAAATTTAATACATATCAGTTTAGACACAATTAGCTATTAACCAACAAAATGAATTAACTTTTATGAGATACTATTTCCAAGCACCATAAGTGAGTGGCTATAAACTCATCAGGAAAATCAAGTAGAGTATCTGCTATCTTGCATGTCAGCAATTGCTTTGATCTAGTGGCAGCTTAGATCCTTATGTAACACCCCAATGGAGGTCTGAACAGTTTCTCTGGTGGCTGTTCTCCACGCTGTGATGTTGCCGGGAGTTTGTTGAAAAAGTCGGAGTCTCAAGCTGGGGATACAAGATTAAACTATAAGGAACGAACTTCCACAACTTGGATGAGTTGAAACGATGCTTTATTTCATTTAGAGTTAGTCTTTTCGGTTGGGGCAGGCGAATGTGACACTCACCTCTAACTCTAATTAACGGAGATCAAATGCCAAACTGACCGACTCAAGACGAATGGAGTTTCTACTTCAAGCACATGCCCAGCTGAACTAACTCAGCTCAACTCAACTGAAACTGAAAAACTGATTGGCTCGGAAAAATCACTTGTATTTATTTAAAACAATCCGGAAGTGACTAGACCACTGGGTGATAAGCATTGGCGACTCTAAGTCCAAAATTTCAAGGTACTTAAATTTTCCTTCTTTTGATGTGTAAACATCTCGCAGACATCCGTTTGCACTTAGCCTTAGTATTTTCCAGGATTTTTTTATCTTAAAGTTTCCACCGGATGTTTTTATAGCCCTGACACTTTACCCATAACCAGGCATTTTTTTATTGCCTGGAGAAAGGGAAAATTCTATTAACTTTTCTTAATGTGTGGTCAAGATACAGTAAAGACAGTTTTTGACCTGGTCACTCAAAAAATCTATTTCCTAAACTTTATCTTTTATCACATCAAATCACTTAGTCAAATATTTACTGGAAGACTGGTAGGATTTAACAGTAATCTGATACCCTTTTCTCTTCCACAAATTTCCTTATAAAAGAAAAAGCGTTTATTTATTTTTTTCTCTTCTTTTTCACTTTTGTTAAACAAAACATGTTTTTAAACTATTTTTCTATTCTTAACCATTTTCTATTTTAATCTATTATAATAAAATACATATTTTACAAATTCACCTTAATGTACGCCTAGTTATCGTGTCACACTTATATGATCCACACAAATATGATAATATGGCTTTCCATTAGAGAAGAATGGAAAGGATAACCCTTGGAATAAAGAAAATTAAGAATAGGCATAAAAAATGAGGTAAGTGTTGCAAATAAGTTGCTAGTTAAATCTCTAATAATTGAATATTAAACTTTATAGATAATCCTATTTTATCTATTTACTGAATTTTTGTGGTGCTGTGATCAGTCTAATGAACTTCGTTGCTTCAACCACTACTTATTAGAAACATTTATGGATCAAAAATTGAAACTAAAAATAATCTTGGTCTTATAAAAAGGAAAAAAAATAATAAAGAAAAGGATGAGAATTCAGATTTGTGCTGAAATTCTTTCATATTTTCTCTAGTGGCTGACTCTTTATTTAGCTTCAATTCATTTAAATAATTTTAATTCACTCCAGTTGATTAAAATTTCAGCCAAGTTTTCCCACCACCTATAATTTTTTGTTTTATTACAGCTAACTTAAGAAAAAAAAAATCCTAATTGATAGACAATTATTTATCTCATAAAGTTTATTTTGTAAATATATTTGATACTGCTGTTTATAAATATTACCTTTTAATCAATTGTTATATCATGTTCCAGTGATGAACATCAAAAGGAAAACTAGAAGCTCTTTTTTTTCTCTCCTGAGAGCTTTCTTTGACTGAATTTCTTTTCATTTCTTTCTCCACTGTATCATCTTCATTAAATGTTCTTTGCCTGATGTCCATCCACAGATTCAGATTTTGAACTTCTTGACCAACACAGCAGCTCAGATTTGGCCCACCTCCAATTGGCTACTGGTGCAAACAATGCTTTACCAGCCAATCAACGTCCCAAAATTAATTTTAAATACAAGAAACAAGGTTTGTTCAGTTCACCTTGTTTCTCTTGATTTCAACTTTTAATTTTAACATTTTTAGGATGAAACTTTAGTAGGAAATTCAACTTCTCTTTCTTTTTTTAACTTTTTTTTTTGTTTGCTTTACTTGTGTATAAAATCCTTTGAATGGTCTGCAATTTTTTTTCAAAATGCCTCCTTCATTTTTTGTTTGTTGTTTTCTTAATAATGTTTAACAGGTTTTCATGTTTAACCCTAAACTTTTCATATTGTGCCTAACATTACTATCAGTTCTATATTTTTATTATTAATATTTCTTGAAATTCTGAAGAGAATTCTGATGGCTTATTTCATTATTTTGAGTCAGCATCTTTCTCTTCATTTTGATCATCATAACAATTGACCTCCAGGATAAAACCATTGATCTTTGTTTATTGATTCCTTGTACCACAACCTAAATCAGTAAGTTTGTCAAAACTCGCTAAATTACTGCTGGTACAATTTCTTTTCGTTGTGTTTTACCCTGAACAAAGCCTGAGAGCCTTAGAGTAAGCGGTACATCTTATGCAAATGTCTGTGGAAGATACTGGTTGATCCTAGACTTGAACAGGTTAAGATTGCAGTGATCGAGAAAGTATCCTCTTGGGAGTTAGATCCACAAGGCAGTGGAACTTACATCTTACCAAAGGAATATGAAGGTGCATAGCATGATGGACCTTAGCCGTGAAGATTAAAACTGGTGGAACTAAGCAATGTAGTTCATCTAAGCACTCCTCATGGAGTGAGTGATACAGCAGTGAGAGGCTGGATGAGTCCCATAGAATAAAGAAACAAACTTTGGGGCACAAATGAAAGATAGCAATAAAATGTTAGCAACATAAAAAGCACTAAAGTTTTTCAGGAGGACAATGGATGCAATACATTTGATATAAAATTTAAAAAATTGCACTTAAAAAAGATTTGGTTCAAATAATTCACAAAATAATAGTGTATATGATCCTCATAATCTGCCTGTTATAAATGTTGACAGAAAAACAACAGTTGTCAAAAGCAAGACTATTTAAAACGGTATAGCACAATGTTTAAAATTAAATGTAAATTCTTGAATTAAAATGATTGCTATTTTCTATTTTTAAAGAATTTTACCCAGGTAAAGTTGTATTTAGCTTTTATTATAGTGACTACAGTTTGGTATTTTGCAGGTATTTTTCTAGCTTTTCATTGAATGTTCTCTACATGTACTAAAAACTATTTGACATTGAACAATGTAGTTGTTGTTTAGTTTCTTTCTAAATTTTAAGGTTTCCATCTTTGGATCAGCCTTGGGAAAAGGCTTAAAAAATCTAAAATTTCTATTTTTGCTTCAGGTTTAATATAAGCAAAAGAATAATCTGTTTGTAGTTACATGAAATCTTTTTTTTGTTATTTTTCTGTCTTTCCTTCCACACACACTCTCTTCTCTTCCTTCATATTTTTCTTTAATAATTTTAATAAAATGCTGTTGTTTCTTTTCAGCCTTGGGGAAAAGTTTGACTGAGTCTGCAAATGCTAATGATGCTGATGATGAGAGCAGCAACAATGTGGAACAATGCTCTTCAGCTGAAGAATCGGAAGTTGCTCTTGCTGCATCAAATGACACAATACCTCCAGTTACAAATTTGGGCAGTCTGGCACCAGTGCCATCACATTTGCTAGCACCAAATTTAGTTCTCAAGCCACCCAGGATGTCAGTCACCTTCATGATGTTGGCTTCCTTAGTTGTGGGCCTTTTACTTGGTTTCACAACAAAATATTCACTTGGTAAGTCATTGTAATTATTACATGGAAGACTGTAGATACTTTGATCACTTGAAAACTGACTGTTTAAAATCTACATAAACTACCAATAAGATGGGATAATCAGAAATTTTTATCAATTATTTCTATGTATTAATGAAAAAAAATAGCAATCACAAATTGTAAACATACTGAAAGATTGGATTTCAACCATAAGGTTCTGTGATTCAATCTATGGTGCTATTAAATTAAAGTAAGAAACTTTATTTCATAAGTAGCTGATTATGTTCATTGAAATTTATTTTGACGCATATATATATATCAGTTGAAAATCTCATTGTATGTTACAATAAATGTTAAGGAGTTTCTGAAAAGATAACATAATATTAACCAAGTCAAAATTCAGATGTTGCACTTTTCTAGTGACATTTGAAAACAAGAAACATATTTAAGCAGTGGGTTCTGTGTCTGCTTGTTCTAACAAAAAATATTTTAAAAATCAAGTAACCATTGAGCTTTGCAAAATATTATCATAGAGCCTAATTTTTTTGGTGATGCAAATTGAGGTATAAATCAAAACATTTGTTACTATGCACACTTCCTCTTACTGTTAAAGAACCAGAGTTTATTAGATTTTATTAATTGAAGAATATGGTAATCTATATAACCTTTTAATAAAAAAAAAATATATATATTTTTATCTGTAAAAGAAAAAAAACATGTACATCAATACATCACTAAAATAAATTCAGGCAGGTGGTTTGTGTAGCATGGTCAGATTAGTCTAAAAGAGACTGGTTATCAGGGCACCTAGTATTTCTCACATTATGAACCGATGACTCACAGGAGCAATAGATTCATTCTGCACTGTTTTCTTGCTGAAATTCTCATCGTGTCTGATGAATTGAGCTTGTCAGGAGTCTTGAATTTTATACAGTCTGTTTCAAAAATAATCTGTTTCCTGACCATTATGTAGACAGTTATAAAGAGAATTTGCTTGAAGTAGTTTTTCACCTTGTTTGTACTTTGTCTGACATTGACAGTAATGTTATCCCTCTTTGAGGAATATTTTGTCAAAACTGTAGCTTTAAATTTTATAATTATTAATTTCCTAGATTGGTTAGAATCAAACATGAATATGACTGATTTCTGATCAATAAAAAGAGTAAATTGGTATCAAGTTATCAATAAAAAGAGTAAATTGGTATCAAGTTTAGCCTCTCCACTTGCACAGAGACTCAAATTTGATATATGCCACCTATTCTTTTTATATTGACAAATGTTTTCAATAACATTTAATGTCCTTAAAAAAGAGCTACTGGTCTTCCAGCTTGATTCAAAACAACAATGGTATGATCAGGCATATCTATTTCTATAACAAATATCAATATAAATAACTGCAGCACTCAAATGCTTATTCAGCCAGCTTGGGTGATGGAAATGTCTCAACTTTTGAGAGGAGCAATTTTCTCAAAGTAATTAACAGTTTAACAGAAATAATATTGTCTTCCTTGTTATGAGCAGCAGTTGTGATATTTTGATCAGTCAAAATTTTAGTCACTGATACATATTCAGGTTGCTAGTAGTGGAGATGTTCTTCCTGAAGATTGAAACAAAATTGTTCCATGATGTTCTGTGGTTTATTAAATGATTAAGTCTCTCACTTGCTTTCTTCTTTGTAGGAAAAAACCACAGTTTCACCACTCAACTACAGAGAATATCACTATTCAGCAAAACTCTACTTTTAACGAAAGCACACTTCTTAAAACTCCCTCCCCCACGTCAAGTAATATTTTTATATCAAGAAATATGTATTTTGTAATATTTTAATATTTGTTAAAAATGAAAGTTCTTTCTCATGTTTCCAATGTTTATTATCTTAAAGGTGGTATTTTTATTTTCCACTTTATTTATTTATTGGACTGCATCACCTGATAATATTAAACTCTAAATTTCTTTCCTTTCAGGTCCTTATTCTAGTGAGCAGTTATCTGAAGACATAGCTGAAATGCAGCGCATTGTGAGTAAAGGAATTTCCTTCACCTTTTGTGCCTCTTGTCTGTCTCGATTAAAAATACGATATTTGTTTTCCTTTGAAGAACACTTTTAAAGACAAATTCAAAAGTTGATATTATTCTGTCAGGAATGTAAGTAATGATGAAATTCATATTTACTTAAAGTATTTCTTAGTATTTCCATTTCTTCAGTCAACATTGTAATATCTATAAGCCTTCTGCTTTTCCACCTGAGGCTATTGTATAGATGATGGTGGTGGTGGGGATTATACAGATGGCATAGGTATTTATAGTTGGGTTAAGAATAATCCTGAAAAAAAAAAAACATCATCCTCTTCCAAGTGTTCCAAGAAATAGGAGTCAAGATAGACCTTTCCAAAACAAACTATGATCTGGAATTATGATGAAAGCAGTGATGCCACCTACCCTGAATCCATCATAAAATTACTAGATGTAAAATTAGTAACACTTCAAATACCTTGGTGTATGGATCAGTTATTACATAGTTAGTGTAGGGAAAAAATGGAAATTGAATGTAGGCTGCACTAAAAGTAGTTTCACTCAATGCCACTGATTGCTACAAAACCAAAACATGAACCTAAAAACTTGGGTGATGTTTAAATAGCCTTGTCAGATCAAGACTCATATGGATGTTATGCATGGTGCCAAATTTATTAAAAAATATCTAAACTTCCAGCTTCTCAGATCAATGATTAAAAATATCTTTTGAGTGAATGAAGCTTGTAGGTCTTAGTGAATACCACTCTTCTTCCAAGCTCATTGATTGGTAATACAGAATCATAAAGAACTGTATGAAAAAACAAACAAACAAACCACATCAATTGAGGACTACCAACAGCAGTAACAACAACTAAAATGGATAATACCCTTAACTCGATGAGAAAATTAGAACAATACCAAGATGTTAACATTCTACACTTTCAAGCAAGAAATTAGGAAGGAACCCCCACCCCATGAGTATTGTTAAGAGCAATAACACTTGAGAAACCTATTTTCCTGAAAAACTGTTATAAGAGAAACATTTGATGAATTTCAAACAGTAGCACTGGTTACTCTGTCAATGTATACTGAATGTTTCCTTGTAAGGTAATAGTTAATCTGAGATTCTTCAGAAAGTATTAAAACCATTCATGTGGTAACAGCAATTGACTCTCTTTACCATTCATGTGGTAACAGCAATTGACTCTCTTTACCATTCATGTGGTAACAGCAATTGACTCTCTTTACCATTCATGTGGTAACAGCAATTGACTCTCTTTACCATTCATGTGGTAACAGCAATTGACTCTCTTTACCATTCATGTGGTAACAGCAATTGACTCTCTTTACCATTCATGTGGTAACAGCAATTGACTCTCTTTACCATTCATGTGGTAACAGCAATTGACTCTCTTTACCATTCATGTGGTAACAGCAATTGACTCTCTTTACCATTCATGTGGTAACAGCAATTGACTCTCTTTACCATTCATGTGGTAACAGCAATTGACTCTCTTTAATTTCTGTTCATTTAAGCTCAAAAGGTGAATTTGTTTGAGTTTTTCGCATCTTTCATAATGAGATACATTTGATGAGATTTGTTAAAATCTAAAATGTGGTTAAAGGTGAAAATTTTGTTGCTTTATTTTTTTGTCTTTTAGAATGAGATGCATTTGCTGATAGAAGAAAATGAACATATGCGCAAATATGTGGATTCACTTAAATGGCGCATGAACAATCTGCAAAATTCCAAGAAACAGCAATTATCCAATGAATTGCGACAAGTGAATCAGCTGCTCAAAAATCGACTTGATGAACTTGACCAACAACTGTTGACTGTACAAAATGAAATCTTTGAAAAAAAATCTGGAGTGCAACCACCAGTCGTCTCAGATTTAAGAAACCAAGATCTTACTGGTAAGTATGCTAAACACTTCATCTATGCTGTTAATGTTCCTTTAGAACTGATATATTTTTTTTTTGTCTGTAACTTAAAGAAGTTAACATTCCAAATTTCATTTAAACTCCTTTGTGCTTTTGATGTTATTAAATGTTTTGGCTGAGCTCTAGGGTTTCCACTTTTTTCTAGGATTTGCAATATCTACATTAATTAGTTTTAATGTTTTGTTCTCTATGTTTCACTCTCTTGAAGCCTTTGGTCTGACTTAGGATAAAAGTATAATCCACATAATTATGGTCTCACTAAGAGGTTTTGTTGAATCATATGAGCTCAATTAGAATACTGTGTACAAAATATATACAAGATTATTTCAATACTAGTAAATAATACAGTGATATCATAAAATTAAGATATTTATAGCACCCTCTAATGTAACAATTACCTAGGTAAGACTCCTCATTATTAAAGTTAGCCCTTTGTGGAGATGATATTTACAGCCTATGCCAATATAAGGAACTGGTTAAGGTGAACCAGTCATCACCATCTCCCTTAAAACCTGAGAAACATAAGCCATAACCAATTGATGAAGTAGAAAAATCTAACATAGCAGATTCTGCTCCACCTATCCCCATTGTATGCATTTTTATATTTGTGTAGGATGTTGTAAATGTCATATTTTATGAAATGCTTTTTCTATAAAAGTTTAACCCTAGTAATGAGAAGTCTTACTCAGGTAGTTGTCACATTGCTAGCAAAGAATGTATTAGGAATTTCTCCTTGGTACATAGATGGAGACATAGTTTTCTTTGTGTACATAGCATTGTTGAAATAGATTGATTCAGATGGTATTTTAGGAAACACTTTTTTAAAATTCTCTCTTATGGATTATACACTTTACAATGTTTGAAGAATAGGTTTAGAATACAAAATTCAGTTATTTAAACAAAATTTGGTAGGACTTTTTCATTTTATTTAATTTAAACAATTTCTTCACTTGACACATTTTAACTTTCTCAAGAATAATTTAAATCTTATATGATAAATTTACATTTTGTCAATTTGCTCACTTTGAATAAATTAAGACTTTTTAGTTTTTATGTAAGCTACCAATTTGTTAGTTACTGCCTGTTTCTACATCTTAGTAATTTTCATACGATATGAATAAACATTGCACAAAACACACTTTTTACAACTTCTAATAGATTATGTGCTCAGAGCTCTTATGCTTCAAAGAGGTAAATATTTACAAGTTACATTTCAGATTCTATTTTCAGAACTTGTATTTATGAATCAAGGTTATAAATAATAAATTTAATCCAATTTTGGGGCAGGGTCATACTTTGTATATATTTAAGTTTTTCTTTTATAATTAGTAAATTTCTTTTAACTTTTCTCTAGAATTGATGTTTTTGATCATTTTTTTTATTTCTATTAAATATTTTAATTTGTTAATATTAAAAAAAATAAAGCAATTTTTTATAGATTGTATTTGTAGTTTTAGTCATAACAATAAGTTTCAAAATTGATGTTTTCTTATTGTTTTCTGTGACTGACTTGAATTTGTTTTTATATTCTTTCTTCTTTCCTCTTGCAGCTGATGTTCCACAGGATCTAAATGAACCTGTTTCAGATAGTGACCCTGAGTCACAAACTGAAATAAGCAGTTCTGTTGGTACTGCTTTCCATGATGATATCATTCAAATTCAGTCTTCTCCTGAAGAGAATATTGATGTGAGTTTTGATGAAGGCAATACTGACCAAATATCAAGTTCTGATGTTTCTCTTGATGATATCCATCAAAATGATGCATCAGTCAGCTCTGATGAAATAATAAAATCTGAAAATAAAGCTGATGTTGCCATTGCTGTTTTGCAGAAAAAACTGGAGGAAGAGAAAAAACGAGCTGACAATTTGGAGAAACTTTATGCAGAGATGAAACAGTTAATTGATAGACTTAAACCAGCCACTGATTCAACTGCCTTGCTTGCTGGTACTTCTAATGTAGAAACAGTTCATGGAGAAAAAGCAAAGAAAACCAAAGAATCGACTTCATACTGCTCACTATTTGACAAAGATTGTGGTGCCAGTATGGATTGGCTTAATCGGGATGCCATGTTACTCTTAATCACATCTGTTATCTCTGAGATTCCACCACAGGCCCAACAGTGGAAGGAGTATATGGTTAAAAAATTCCAAAGCGTGATTGATTCACAAGATCAGGAAGAACTTGATGAGGAGGTGAAAGTTAGTTCTGAAACTACTTCAGACTTTCAATTTAACAAGATTAATGTTTACATGAATCGAATGTTGAACCAAATGATTAGAGCTAAGGAAGATTTACAAAACAAGTTTGAGAAAACCTTGCATAAAATCAAGAAAGGAACAAGTAAATTTTGGGAGAAAACTGTATCAAAGAGTAAAAAAGAGAACAAGTCCCAGAAATCAAAGGGAAAAAAAAAAAGGTAGGGAATTAGTGGATGATAATGAGGCCAAACATACAAGTTCCCAAGATTCTAGTTTACAAGTAACCAAAGAGAAGTACTTGGACTCTGTGGATTTAGAAAAAGAATATAATAGAATAAACAGGAAAGCAGAAGAATTTGAACTTCAAAACAGAGTACAAGCTTTTGAAATTGAACAAAATAAACACAAGTTCGATAAAAAGAGTAAATACATTAGTAGGTCTAATGAAGATAAGAGACACAAACAACATGACTCTACTGACAGTAAGAAGCACCAGACACTCAAATTTCATCATAAGAAGAAAAAACAACCACCACTTCATTCAAACAATGCAGATAAACATGGACACATGATGAAACACTGGCCACACAAGTTGGACAATGAAGAAAAAAATTATCAACACAGATTTCATTATGAACATCACTTAAACAAAGAAGAAAAGAAACGACACAGATCAGATGATGATGATGATAAAGAACACTGGTCAGACAGGGGAGAAAAGAAAAGACACAGATCGGATGATGATAAAGAAGACAGGGCAGAAAAGAAACGACACAGATCGGATGATGATGATAAAGAACACCGGTCAGACAGGGCAGAAAAGAAACGACACAGATCGGATGATGATGATAAAGAACACCGGTCAGACAGGGCAGAAAAGAAACGACACAGATCGGATGATGATGATAAAGAACACCGGTCAGACAGGGCAGAAAAGAAACGACACAGATCGGATGATGATGATAAAGAACACCGGTCAGACAGGGCAGAAAAGAAACGACACAGATCGGATGATGATGATAAAGAACACCGGTCAGACAGGGCAGAAAAGAAACGACACAGATCGGATGATGATGATAAAGAACACCGGTCAGACAGGGCAGAAAAGAAACGACACAGATCGGATGATGATGATGATAAAGAACACCGGTCAGACAGGGCAGAAAAGAAACGACACAGATCGGATGATGATGATAAAGAACACCGGTCAGACAGGGCAGAAAAGAAACGACACAGATCGGATGATGATGATGATGATGATGATGATAAAGAAGACAGGGCAGGAAAGAAACGACACAGATCGGATGATGATGATAAAGAACACTGGTCAGACAAGAAAGAAAAGGAACTTGATGATGATATAAAACATTGGTCATACAAATCTGATGGTGATGACAAGAAATATGATGATGATTATGATGACGACGATGATGATACAGAAAAGCAAAATCATACATATAAGTCAGCTAAAACCAAAACGCACTGGCCCCGCATGTCAGGCGATAAAAAAAAACATTTTAGAAACCACAAATTCCAGAATAATGGCAAAAGAATTATTGACAAAAACCTTTTCAATGCAAAGCCTGTTTCTCATGAGAAAAAAAATAAAGTCAAAGAAGATAGTGAGAAAAAATCAATGAAAGAACAAAAGAACTACCAAAAGAAATTTAACAGAAGGTCTAAAAATAATCAGGAGATAAAAACCCAATCTAAAGATAGCTGTGATCAACTGGCAGTCAGACTTCAAGACTCTATCAGTACAATTACTAAAAAGAAGTTTCGTCGCATGAATTTGCATACTATTTTACACATGTCCCAAAAACTTTCAAATTTCAACAAGCAGTGTAAACACTTTTCCTCTAATTCAGTGAAAGTGTGGTCAGCCTGTCAACGAATGTGGTGGACACTATGTGGACAGGGCTTTTTGCCTGGCCAACTGCAGAACTTCAAATGCCAACACTATTTACTTTCTTGGCAAATGTCAGCTGCAGCTTCTCCTGATGGTGGTGGTAAATCAGGCTGTGATGATTGTGGTTGCCAGAATAAAGCAGTTAACCAAAAGGATTTGAACAAGGATGACAGGTAAGTTGTTGATGTTTTCTCTTATGATAAGAACAATGATCTTTATATTTGAAATGAAAGTTAAATACCTGCTGCTTGTTACTAACAGAAATATAAAAGTATTTGTGTTGTCATGTTGAACATTGTTTTATGTAATGTTAACCTCTTTGTCTTATATGTGATATAAGGTTACAATCATATCCTGCCACTTGTGCTTCCTGCAGGACTTTACCCCATACGAGATATATCGCTTTCAATTTTGTCATCACTGTCTTCTACCAGGTGATTTTTGGCCTACCTCTCCTTCTCTTACCCATTGCAGTTCATCTCAAGACAACTTTGGATATTCTTTCCTGGGACATTCTCAGGGTTTTTTTTAACCTGCATTTCTTTATCTTGAGGGTCATTTTCCAACTATTTATACTTTTATAGCATTCTACATTAGAGATCTTGTTAAGGTCTTTTGTAGGCAGTTATTTTTTTAAGTCTTTCTTCATAACTCACCTGCTATAGAACTATTTTGGGTCAAATCAACAAGGGTCTAATTAGTATGGACACATTTTTGTCAAATATGCTTCAATTATAGAATTCATGCTAGAAATTGAATGGTACTTATTTAACATCCCTAGGTCAAAGGGTTCCTCAGATAGAGCTTTTTAACCCTTGCCAAAATGGTGAATTTTGGAAAATATTCAAAGGATGACAGGTAAATTGTTAAAGTTTTGTCTTATGATAAGAACAATCGTCTTATACTTAAAATGAAAGTTACATACCTGCAAATAGTTCTGCTAAGAAAGTTTTTGCTTGTGACTAACAGAAATATAAAAGTATTTGCCTAAATTATATAGCTTATTAAAGTACTTGCATAGATGTAAAAGATGATCTACTTATTTTTTTGTTTAAAGGTTAATAATTTGACCTTCACTGTTGACCTTTAATTTCTGAAAATCATATCTTTAATTTTTTTTTGTTTTTTAAATTTTGACAACAAAATTTTCTGGTGGACTTTTGACTGTGGACTGAGTTCCAAGGGTTTTACTGAGTTGGGTCAAATTCGAAATGGCAAATTTTGCTATTTGTCATGATATGTTAACATTTTTTTATATCTCCCAAGTTATATATCTTTAGAAAGCTCTTTGAATTCTGATTAATATTCACTTAAGAATTAGGATCATAGAAATCAGCAGATTTTGTGGTTAAATGTTAACCAATTTGATGAAAAATAAACAACCTTATTTTTGGTTTTTTATTATAAAACAAATATATGAAAAAGTGACATAATGAAAATAATTATTTAAAAATAAGGATTTATGTTAAGATTAATATAAAATATGAAAATATGCAACAAATGATGTTTATGGTTATCACATTTTTGTTGACATGGTACATTAAATGCACAAAACAATCAAATTTTAAGGATTTTTTTTTTTATATTTAAAATGTAAGTTTTGATCTGAAAATTGATCCATTGAAAAAACTATTTAAAAAAAATGTCTTAACATTTACAAAAAGATTAAAACTTATTTTTCTGCTTGTTGGAATACATGTTTAAATAGAAGATAAAAATTGGAATATGCAAACATTAACTTTTTCACTAAAAGTTTTTGAATGTATCTTTTTTAAGGTTACTTTAAGAAATTTTCTTTCCTAAAATATTTTAAGCATTTTCCACCTTATTTTTCAAAAGTTTATAAGTTCCTTCAGTGTCAGTTATTAAATCAACTAAACTAAAAATAACAATAATTTAAAATTAATTTATCTGGATGTAATGGATAACAGAAAGATGGGGAGGGCCCTTTAGTTGTAAAAATATGAATTTTATGTCTTCATTAAACACCTATCCTAAACACCAATTCCTATCAGAGACTGCTGTACCAAATCCCTTAATGTTTTCAAGCTCTATATTTTCCAGTTTTATAATTTTCTATATCTCAGGTAGAAGTAGAAATAAAAACAATGTAGATATTGAGTTCCTGTAATTGTTGAGGCATTTTTTAATCTATTTTCTAAGATATCTGCTTCATTTGTTCAGGAATACAAAATATTTATGCCTGAATTTGTTTTTTTGCATAATCATACAACTGCCTTGGTGTCATTTGTTCATTACAGGGTCACTGATTGCTTTTGCTACTAATCTCGTAATTTCTTTCCTGTGAGATGTAGCAAAACAGCCTTATGGTTGTACAAAATGATAAAATTTTTATAATGTGGCACCATCCGAGAAATATTTTTTTTTTTAGTACTTCTGTAAGTTTTCTTTGGAACAAATGAATAGCTATTGTGTCAGGCTTGAGACAATTTGTTCTTTGGTGATGAAAACATGCTTCTTCAAGGTTTGAAGATCTACACAGTCTCAATAAATTCTATAGATTGAGATACAGTTTGCAATGGAGTTCTATCAGTTAATAGCCACTGTTTGTAGATAAAATCATCAATTAAATTTATTTAGAATTTCCTCAATATACAGTACTGTGCAAAAGTATTAGGACCAGAACTATTTTATCTTTTATGAGGCATATTGACAGAAAATAATTTAAAGTAATTTTATTTGATTTATAGCCTTTTACTTTGATCACAGCTTTCATTCTGTCAAGCATTGACATCACAACCTTCTTCAATATATCTAATGGTATCTCCTGCCAAGCAGCTTGTATTTGTTTCCAAAGTGTGTCTTGCAAAGTAACATTAGATTTATCAATTTGAGAGTGGGAATAAGAAAAAAGTCAGTCATATCCAAGGATAATAGAATAAGTAGTAGTTTCAAAATAATAGAAAATAGGAAAAATTAAATATAACTTCTTTTTAATATTTTTTTTACACATAGTTTTTTAAATAATCAATATTTATTAGCAATTTACCCTGTATTTGAATTTCAGTGAGGTTTTTAGGAAAATCACTGCTGTCCTAATACTTTTGCACACTACCGGTAATGTGCAAAAGTGTTAGGACAGCAGTGATTTTAAACTTTATTTTGATGCCTCATAAAAGATAAAATAGTTCTTGACCTAATACTTTTGCACAGTACTTTATAAAACAAAATCCTTCATCAATTTGAAAAAAAAAAAAATGAATGAAATTAAAAACTATATAGTACAAATATTTTGATTTTTCTGTATTGGTGAAGAATCCCAACTACTATGAAAAGCTACCAATTTCTTTACAGTCTGGAGAATAAATGACATGTTTCAGCGGAATATGTTTATACATGCCAATTGAAAGTCATGTTAAGGTCAGTTTTCTTTTTACACTGACTTAATAAATTTTTTTTATGACCAGCACCTATTTTGACTTACCAAAATTTCAAATGAAATAAAAAAAAAAATCATGGTTTAGATATTAGACAGAATCTGCAGTTGCAGGAACAATGAATTTACTTGTAACTGTTAATCCGATATATAAAAACAAAAACTAAAAAATAGATTACTTTGTACATTTATTTTGTGTACAAAAACAAATGTCAACAAAAATTTGTTAACCATTAACATGACTTGTTGCATATTTTCATATGTTATCTATATATTAATTTATGACACTTTTTAAAATAATTATTTTCATGATGTTAATTTTTCATATAAAATCTACTTGTATAATAAAATTGCAAACTTATTCAGAATTTAAGAATCTTTTTAAAAATATATAACTTGACCATATTGGAAGATATGAAAATGTTAGCCTATTGTGGCAAATAGCAGTCTGCCATTTTGAATTTGGCCCAACTCAGTAAAATCCTTGTAACTTGGGCCACAGTTAAAAGTCCACTAAAAGATTTTTTTTACATATCTTGCCATAAGGCAGACAAATTTGTTAATTTAAAAAAAAAAAAGTTAAAAATACCCTTTAATTTTTCAAAAAAGGGTAAGGTCAAATTATCTTATTTGACCTTTAAACAAAAAATAAATAAATGGTTTAGATATTAGACAGAATCATGCAGTTGTGTAGGAACAATGAATTTACGTGTAGCTGTTAATCCTATATATAAAAACAAAAACTAAAAAATTACTTTGTACGTTTATTTTGTGTATCAAAACAAATGTCAACAAAAATTTGTTAACTATTAACATCATTTATTGCATATTTTCATATTATGTTATCTATATATTAATTTATTAAAAATTAAAAGTCAAGGTCAAATTATCTTATTTGACTTTAAACAAAAAATGAATAAATCACCTTTTTAAATCTATACAAGTACTTTAAAAATGGTACATAATTCAACTTTGTGGCTGAAAAAACAGAGATATTTTTGGCAAGGAACACATCTCAGGAACCCTTTACCCTTGCAATGTGAAATAGATACCATTCAATTCCTATTATGAGACTCCAAATTTATGTACCAAATTTGAAAAAAATCTGTTGGTCATGATCAGGCCTTTTTTGAGTTGACACAGGAGAACTCTTGAAAAGAATGGCTTTGAAAAAATTGTTGTATTGCTTGGACTTTTGGATGTTACAGTCAGTTAAAAGCATCTCTGGTATTTTAAGATGTGCTTTGATATATTTTTTGGTGCCATTTATACTGACTGAAGCTTCCCGCATACTCTGTCTTTTTATTCAGGGTACCTGTGTCTTTTATTGGCTGATGCACAGCAAAGTTCATTTCAGTGATTAGAATTGGAGGTAGAATGCAACTCTGTGGCTTTGCTTGTGACTTGACAAGGAATCAGCCCATCAGATTATTCTCTAGAATAACAATGCATTCAAAATATTTATCCAGAATTTCTTTGCTAGTATTAATTTGGGGTTGTTTTTTTTTATGTTATTAAGATCTTGTCATAGTAAACACTGTTAAATGTCTTCTTGAAACCAATAAGCAAAGGGTCATTTCCTTTTGTACAATACTCGACCTTGGTAGGAATAGAGCGAAATGTTGTATCACCAATTGCCACAACTGCTGAGGTCATCCTTCTTTAGAAGACCGAATATGATTGCAGTGTATTCTTTACCTTAGAAAAGAAACTCGTAAATGCTACATTGGCTTGTAGTGATAGCTGCCAGCAGCTTGGTCTTTCCCCCTTTTTCTTTGTTATCTCTACTTTATCACTGACAAGTTAATATCATGTAAAAGTTTTTGAGATGTAAGTTTGTCAGCCCGCACTGCTTATTCTTTTACTGGTTTAGTATATGTGTTACTTGAATCACTGAAACTGTTTAGTGACGTTGTAAAATAAATTCAGTTCTTTTACTGCAGCTCTCTCTATCTCCGTTTCTCTTGCCAGTTCCATCACTAAAACTATTGGGTAGTCCAGATGGTTTGTGCTGATTTTTTAGTCATTCATATTTCAACATGTTAGAACACATCAAGTTCACTTCTTCCAGCTATTTCGGAGCCATGCATCTGACTATAGTAGGCACCTCTTTGCCTCTGCTCATAATGAGTGTAAGAGGATCTTGAATAACACTAAGCTGTTGTTTGGTGAGAGAATGAGGCAGCACATAGCTGCCCGCAAGTTTGGCTCCAAAGACTTGGTGGCTCTGCAAATGTGTGCTGAACAACAGCAAATCTTCCATCCCTCCCTTAATCAACAAATTTGAGGTCCTCATGGCATCTATGGACAAGGCCAAGTGCTTTGATTACAGATTCTCATCCAACCACATTGGACTCATCTGGCTTATCCACACCCAACTTCCCTCTTAAAACTGAGGCTCAACTGAGAGGTATATAAGATAATTCCAAAACTTAACCCCTATGAGGTGACGGAATCCTGGTCATTGTCTTGAAGAAATGTGCCCCCTGAACTCTCACTGTCTCCTGTTTTCCTGCCTGCTGGAAGTCCTCTGCTGTGATTCCTGTATTTAAGAACCATCCAATTAGTGCCCTATCAGCCTCCTACCAATTTTCGGAAAAGTATTCGAGGCTATTATCAATGCTGAAATAGTTCGGCATCTCACTGCCCATAAACTATTCTCAGACAGACAATATGGCTTCCACTTTCCCAGATCTACTGCCGATATGCTAAAGACCATCACTGAGTACATATACCAGGCCCATGAAGCTGAAGCTGTTGCCCTGAATATCTTCAAATACTGTCCTTCTGTGCAAGCTTCAGGGTTATGGCATCACTGGATGCTTGGTTGGTTTGATCCAATCTTTCCTATCAAACCATGTAATGAAGGTCATCTCGAATGGGCATGCATGATCTTCATAAACGACCTCCCTTACATGATCAAATCGCAAGTAGGCATCATTTACTCCCACCTCAGTAAGTCTGGCAAGGCAGCCAAAGATAACTTTGCTGCTGATCTCAAGAAGAGCCTCCACTCTGTGGTAGACTGGGATAAGAAATGGCTTGTAAATTTTAATGCTTCTACAACGAAACTGCTGTCAACCACTACATGCAGTCCCTCCTTCTCCCCCACCCCATCAGCATGGACTAAGCGAGTCTCCCTGAAAGTACACTGCCCACCTCAGTCTCACCCTCTCTTCCGACCTCAAGTGGAACCATACATTGAATCACGAGCTAAATCAGCTGCTAGGAAGGCTAGGTCAGTGTCGGGCCAGGAAGTTTTTTCTCACCTGAGTCCATCTTGCATATATACGAATCAGCCATTTGACTGTGCATTGAATACTGGTCAGGCATCCCAGCTATTTATCTCAGTTCTCAACAGGCTCCAAAGGAGAATCTGTAATGTAATTCGTCCTGACCTGGCAGCTTGACTTCAGCCACTTTCTCAACCAGTGGGATGTGGCTTCCTTCTGTCTATTCTACAAATATTTTCATAGCTTCTGCTGACAAGCTTAGCTCACTGATGCCCCTTCCACAAGAATTTACTCGAGCAACCAAAAGCAGCCTGCACTTCCCATCTGTGGAACTCCTTTCTATATAATTGCTTCCCTGATGGCTACAATCTCCAAGAATTAAAATGCAATGTCAATTCCTATCTTTTACCCACTTGACTCCAATTCTCCCCCCCCCCTAACCATGTCTATCTTGTTCTTTTCCTTTCTCACTATACCCTCACACTGGTATTCCCATCCTTCTCTTGCCCTTTCTCTGACAACCCCTGTAACCAGTTCGTCTTTCTCGTTGTTCTCCTCCTGCTGAAACTTTTACTCCTCTTATATACCACCTTGCTTGTGATGAAAAAGAAAAAAAAAAGAACATAATATGCTTACATTTCTGATTAGAGCACACTCCAAACTACTCTTGGGTAATTTTAAAATTTCTTTCTTAAATAATGTCAGTTTTTGCATATCTATGAAAATGGAAGATTATAAGGTGCATTTTAGGCATTTGATTTTCTTTTCTTTCTTCCTCTCTCTTTCTCTCTTACTTTCTTGCTCTCTTTCTATCTCTCTCTCTTTTTCTTTCCTCTATTTCTCCGTTCTCTCTTTCACACTCTCTCTCTATTTTTCTTTGTCTTTTTCTCTCTTTTGCTTTTCCTGCTCTATCTCTCTTTTTTGCTCTCTTTCTCTTTATATATATCTTTCTTTCTCTCCTTCTCTTTTGCTTTCTTACTCTCTCTCTCTTTCCTCTCTCTATATTTATCTCTTTCTTTTCTCTGTTTTCTCTCTCTCTATCCCTCTCTTTCTATTTTTGCTTTCTTCTCTCTTTCTATCTCTATTTCTTTTTTCCCTTTCTCTTTCTCTTTATATTTCTTTGTCTTTTGCTTTCTTGCTCTCCCTGACTTTCTTTCTCTATCTCTATTTCTCTATTTCTTTCTCTGTCTGTCTGTCTCTCTCTCTCTCTCTTTTTCTTTCTCTCTCTCTCTCTCTTTTTCTTTCTCTCTCTCTCTCTTTCTCTCTCTATATCTTTTTCTTTGTTTCTCTCTTTCTATTCCTTTCTCTCCCTCTATATCTTTTTCTTTGTTTCTCTCTTTCTATTCCTTTCTCTCCCTCTATATCTTTTTCTTTGTTTCTCTCTTTCTATTTCTTTCTCTCTCTCTCTTTCTATCTCTCTCTCTTTATATTTCTTTCTCTCCCTCTATCTCTCTCTCTTTCTTTTTATCTCTATTTCTATCTATTTCTTTCTCTCTCTATATTTCTTTCTTTCTTTCTCTCTCTATTTCTTTCTCTCTTTCTCTGTGTGTGTAAAGGCAAAAAGTGCATATACTCTGGACAGTGAAAGTGCTTTAGCTTACTGAATTGGATAGAAGAGGTTTGCTAAGTTTAGAGCTGATGATTGTAGCAGCCTTATTGATGAAAATCTTTCAGGTAAGCTCATTAATATCCACCCACACACCCACTAGAGATGGTGACCAAATTAAGACATTTAGAATAATCCACATTACAAAACATGGGAATTGGCAGAAACAATAAATTTATCAGCTACACCATCTATGAGCACTATAATGTTTTGGTACCACATGATCTGAGTGAAAAGAATCTTTTGGATTGTGATTTGCTGTATTTGAAGCAAATTATGAGGAGTGGATTATTTACATGTTCAGCAACATGACACTGGGGTAAATGACATGAGCCAACTTTAATCAACCCCAAAAGCAGGTCTTTATCCTAAGCATCTTGTGGGATTGGAAAGGAATCCTGCTTCTGCCAAGTAATCAGTCAACTGATTCTGAAAAGTACTGCTCACAATTGGACAAATTAAAGGCAGCAAGTAAGTTACTGAAATACGGTTATTAAATCCATGCCCAAATCCCAGTCTGAAGACTCAATTGCTACTGCTTGCCTGACCTGTCTCTTGTTAGATCTGGAGCTTAATTTTCTCCTAATATAGTTCACAGGTTAGTTAAGGCACACAATCATAACCCCCCCCCCCCCCCGCCCTGAACTGTCATATACTGACTGATAAGCTGAAAAATATTGTCTTCACACCATTATTTAGCTTTTTGGTTATTTACGGATTATAATAAAAGCAAAGAAGAAAAATTATCAAAACAATAAAATAAGTAATAAATGGATATTACCAAATGTTTTTTGAAAATAATAAATAAATAATTCTGCCTATGCAGCAACTAGGCCATCACTGATGTAGTACTACCCAGCTTCACATATTTACCATCACCCAACTTTTCTAAAGAAAACCTGGGTAATTTTGTGAGGTATAAAATACAATAAATTTCAATGGCCCCTAAAAACCAGAGCAATCAACCTATTGCCTGAAATTTTGTCTGAGACTGTGCAAAGAATTCACACATATAAAAGTAATACTCCTATTAATCTGAAATTAAATGCAAAATTCAATTCATTTGTTTATACCTTGATTTTTTAAAAAATCCTTCAGCTTTCAAGTATTGAAGTTAAATCTTGTAATGGCTCCAACCTCATCAATATGTAAACATATTATGTATGTTTTGAAACTGTGACATGCATTACAAGAATTTTTAGCTTTATGAGTAATTGGTTATTTCTATAAAATTTTATGTTGAAGCTTACTGAAATTTTTCTTAGAAACAGGTTGATGTCTTTTTCTTTTTAATTTGGACATTTTAAGGTCATGAAATCAGAGATGAAAGTTGGCATATTTGTACTTCTTTGAATTAAAAAGAAAAGAACAGATGCTACTCTTTGATCATATCCAAAAAGCTGGAAAGGAGGAATTTCACTGCATTATCAAGATCTCAAACAGGTCTCCTTTATTGCTTATTTTTTTAAGGCACACTTATTCTTTTCTAGTTTTGATAAAAGTAGAATTATCAGATTAAAAAAATAGATGTTTTCTTATACTAATTTCTAAGAAATTATAAACAATAAAAAAAATGATTTCTTCAAGTTATGAAAGTAAGTCTAAAAACAGGTTCACTTGAATCACAAGTTATCACAGGCAAAAAAGATTTTTGCTTCACACAGAGAACATCTTCCAAATCACTAGTTTTTGCTGAAACTTCTTTTTTTTTTGTTGTTGTTTTCCGGCTTCATTATTCATGCTGTTTATTTCTGCTTTAAATAAGATTCTGTCTCTTGCACTGTCCATACCATGAATTCTCTGCTAAATAAGTTGCTATTTTTGTTGCACTGTTTATGCACTGAAGTTTTTCTTTCAGTTGTACTTGTATTGCAATAAAATAATTTATATCTATATTTTAATTTGTTCTTGCTCAATTTCTTTTATCTTTCATTCCACTTTTATCAAATAAATGATAAATATTTGTAAAAATATAATTACCACATCCCAATGATAATGTTATGTTCTTTTACCTCTCCCACTTGAAAACAAAAACAAAAACAAAAAACCTACCTACTATAAAAATCTGTTCTCTTTCAGGCAAAATGCCAGAGACAGCGATTCTGCTTTTGGAAATGTGGAAGACGAGAAGAAAGGAATGACTGGAGAATGGTACTTTAAGCATAAATCGGTACCTGCTGAAGACAAAGAGAAAGACTGTGATGAAAATGAATTTGAATGTACAGCAGCAAACTTGTTCAATGAAATGGAAAGTGACAGCCTACCATACTTGGATCAAATGCTGAATGCAGAATCTCACCGTATGAATCATTACAGCCATGTTCATCGAAGACGCTGTAGAGATTATAGTAATTATAATGTTAACTGTCACAGTTGGATCCACCCAGCGCACAAAGACAAATGGTTTTCTGTCATCTACCAAAACTTCATGAACTTTATACAGAATTGGCAAAAGTAATAACTTAAGTGATTAAAAGAAACAAAATCCTTAAGTTTTGTCTTTCAAAGACAATTAAAAATTAGTTTTAAATAAGGTATTCCACATTAACAAATTATTAATAATAAAAGAAAATACATCTATAACAGATTATTCTCTCTAAAATAAGTTTTCCTTCTTATATTAGAAATCGTTCACTTGAAAAACATTTTAAATTCTAAAAATCTCCCAAACCAAATTGTCTCTGATAGAATTGTTCCTAGAAAACAGGCTCTTCACCCTTCTCAAGTAAAAATTACTTCTTTTTTTTTTTTTTTTTTTCTTAATAATTCAGGGTGATATGTATAGCTAAGATAATAACGTTTATTAGTAGAAACTAATATCTTTAAATTGTTTACATTGCATTCATATCCAACAGGTATGTATTATAATCAAAACAGTAAAACTAACAATGTTGTTCAAAATAATTCAATATCTACTCTAAAATAACTTTTTATTTAAGTATTTGTATTCATTTTTAATTTTACATGAAATATTTCTTTGTTCTAAACTACAATTTGAATTTCATTTGAAAAACATAGTTCCTCTCTAGATAACATTTTGCAAAGGGCTACTTCAAAATGTTAAATATATTTTAATAATTATTTTAGATAGTTTAAATATATAATTAGCAGTGTAACTCATTTTACGATGGAATGGAGGCATAACAGTGAAGAAAACTTTCAAATAGTCTGAAAAAAAACTAGCATATTCACTGTTACTCTAGTTGTCCTAAAATAGAAAATATACAAGGATCAGTATATTATACTCTTCATATATATCTATATAAATTCCTCAATGCTCTTTGAATGTCAAGTATACATATACAAATAACATTTATTAACATGAATTAATATCTACTAATTTACTCACTACACTCATCTGCCTTTTAATTATTTGTGTTCTAGAAACACATAAGGATAAGTAACCTCTTAACAGGAAAAACTAATATTTACTAACTATTTATTAAATTGCTTAGTTAAATAAGACTGCCATATGTTTGATATAAAAAGTATTTGACATAGTGTTCCTTCAAAATGAATCAAATCATGGTAAGCATCTTTATATAAATTTACATTCGTTTTTTCAGATTATGTTCACTTATTTTCTGTTAAAAAAAAATTATAAATTTCTGTATTCTTATCCGATAATTTTATTCATTTTAATTTCTTTTTTTTTTTTTTAATGCTATCTACTGGAAAAACTAATTAAAATTTCACTTTTTGATTTGAGTGTCTTTGATGCAAAAAAAAAACAAAAACGTGGTTTGAAATTTTTTTCAGCTATACAAATCGGCTTATGCATTCAAATCTTGTGCACTCTTGAATAAGTTGTGTTGTGAACTACAAATACATGGAGAGGCTTTGTACTCACCTAAACCATTTCACACAAATACCAAATATACTTTAAAATAAATTATATTTTTTGAATAGAATGAATTAAGACTGATTTCAAACTTAACTATAAGCATTTTGAAAATTATTCATGATAAATGGTACACTTATACATCAATATTATAAAGTTTAAAAATTAAAAATCTTTTTATATATTTTCATCTTTTGATCATAAATTAAGATTTCTATTTTAAAACTTTAATACAAGCAGAAAAAATCTCTCACAAACACAAGTGTATTTAAAAAAAAAAATACTTTTTGGAATGTATTTGTGAAAATTTGCAATGTAAATATAATTTCAATTTTTTTTTGTTTAGATTCTTTATTAACTTATTTGGTGATGGCTGGGATAGCTTTGTAAGAATTTGATGATTGACATGGGCTTTGATGTGCATCTCCAGTTGTGTGCTGCTTTTAGACATGCCAATGTCTTTCTATTGAAATTTTCTGCTACACTAGAGGATTTTGCATGAGACTATGACTAATGTAGGTCCTTAAAAGAAAAAAAAATAGTGAACTGCCATAGCATTTCACTTCACAAAATTGTTTTTCTTTTGTCATTTCTTTTTAATTTTATTTTTATATATTCTGTATATTTGTAAATGGAAATGGGTAGGGGGGAGTTAATAGAAGATGTGAGGGGGCAATGCATATTATTTCATACCAAAATATCTGTAAATTTTTATAAACTATATCCAGTGGTTTAAAGAGCTTACTTTTTCATTTATTTTTAAATTTGCATTTTAGCATTTTTAAATATTCATTATTGGTTTCTTAAGTTTGTGTTCTTTGCAAAATAAGTGGAACTCTACACCCAGGTATTTGTTTATTGAATATAACAGCAGCATTTATTGATTAGATTATATTTCTTTTTCTCTTTTCACTCTCCTGAATAGTACTTAAGCTGGGTCCTGGTTTCTTTCTTTTTTAAAGTTGGATTTAACTAAATTGAAAAAAAAAGTATGTCAGTTATATATATATATATATATATATATATATGACTGACGTGTGTGTGTGTGTGTCCAAATTTATCTTGAATATGTTTGTTGATAAAAAGTTAGATACTTTAAAACTCAAAATATTTAAAATTTTGGGCCAAAATATTAAATCATCGTGTGTATTTATTTTTAAGGTGAAGTGATCATTGTCGGTTCACATTGTTAATTTCTTTTTGTTGGGGGCCACAAATGGAAATATTTTTAGAAGAGACTGTATGTCCTTTTCCTGTGTTAGATTTTAAAAGGGATCAGAATTTTATGTTAATTGCCTTATATTGTTACCAGTGTCTAAATTTTAAATTTATATTCTTTGTCTAACTGTTGGAAGTATTCACAAATGGCTGTTAGCCTTGCATTGCATATAAATGTCTTTCTTTATTATCTTAGAGATTTGCAAGACTTATTTTGTATCTGCAATATGCTGTACAAAATAGGCTATGACTGCCATCAGGTAAACATTTTGGTTTAAATGTGTTAACACCAGTAACAATGAAATTTATGCAGTTTTATTGTCTAATTTAAAACTAAAAAGGCTTCTGAGTGAACTTGCCTTATCTTGTATTAAACTAGAATCATCATTGTAGTGCAATTTACACTATATTTGATGAAAACATTGGACAGGCCTTTTGATTTTTTTTTTTTTTGTGGATTTCTTGTCATCTGGATCAAATTCTGTGATAAAATGGCCATTGTGTGAAAGTCAGTTTCTCCTGAGCCACTGCCAGCCATTGTACACACCCAATTTATCCTTTTAAAGCTATTAGTCATTGGGAATATGTCAAAGAATTCACTAATTTTGCTGATACTTTTAGCTTAAATAATAAAGTTTCTTCACTTCTTTTATTCAGTGTTTTGTTTTTTATGTTTACAGGAAATTGCCACTTTTGCTTTCATGTTGCAAAAAATATTTCATTATTTCTTGATTATTCAGTAAAGATTAGTGACATTTCATATCTTTATATTTTTAACAACAACAATAATAATAAAAAAAAAAAAAAAAAGGAGAACATGTCACCAAGGTATCATTTCTACATTTTAACCAGATATGAATTCTTGCTGTACCATGATGAACCTGAAACTACAAAGAATACAAAATAAAGATTAAGATTTTGGTTCCAAAAATTTTGATCTGATTTCAATTGTAAAAGTAAAATGGTCAACGGCTTTAGTGTAAAACAATTCAAAAGTTCAAGCAGGTATTCTATAAAAAAAAACGGACCCATTTTAAAGTATATATAATCATTTCACCCCAAGCAAGGCAGGACTGCTACTCTACTAGTGTGCAGGGAGTTGAAGAAAAGATGGGATTTAGGGAGCTAGTAGATGGCAATTGACATTGCAGCTATCAGGGAAGCAGCTATATGGAATATGTGAGAAAAACTACTAGAGTAGAAGATCCTCCTTTGGATTTTGTCAAGAACCCCAAAAGGAATAGCAGGAGCACTCAACCAGATATGGCAACAGTATTCAATGCACAGACAAATGATAAATTTATAAATATGCAAGATGGATTCTGATGACAAAAACTTGCTGGCCTGACAGTGACCCAACTTTCCTAGTGGTAGAAGCAACTATAGATTCAATGTAGTCTTTCCACTTGAGGTCAGTTGAGAGAGTGAGGCCAAGGAGGCACAGTGTTTTGCTTTCAAGAAGACTAGCACCATCCATACTGATGAAAGATAGGAAAATTTCTCTATTCTGGTTAAAAGAGGGTAGCTTCATTTTGGAAGCATTAAAATTTACGAGCCATTTTCTACTTCATTCCATTACAGATTGGAAGTCCTTTTCAAGAGCAGGAGCAAGATTTCTTATTGAAACTGGTTTAAATGGTGGCATCATCTGCATAAATGCCTACTTGGGAACTGATTACATCATGAAGATCAGAAAAAGAGTAGGACCTAAGATAGAGCCTTGAGGAACGCCCATGTTCATATGAAAGGATTTGGAAACTTACCTATTTAAAACAACTTTCATTTCACGATTTGATAGGAACGAACATTTGTCCATACATACTGTATCTTTCAAGATATCCAAAGCAATAGCTTGGGCTTCACCGTTTCATCAAGAGCCTGGTATATATATTCAGTGATGGCCATTAGCACATCAGCGATAGACCAAGTGAAGTGGAAGTCATTGTCAGAGAATAGGTTGTGAGATAGTGAACTATTTCAGTATTAATAATTGCCTCAAACACTTTACCAAAAACTGGTAAGAGTTTAATAAGGAAAAAGGGGTCAGAGGGCTGCCCAAAGTTTTTAAAGTTGGAACTACAGAAGAAGACTTCCAACAAGCAGGAAGCAGTGAGGCAATAATTATAGTTTGGAGAGAGCTCAAAACAATGACTGGAATTCCATCACCATTGCCTTATGGGAGTCAAGCTTAGAAATTATGTTGGAGACTAAAGTCAGGGTTATAAATGACTTGGTTCTAAGTGGTGAATTGGGTGTGGATACTCCAGATGAGTGTAGAGTTGGAAGAGAATTTGTGAGCAAGGCACTCAACCTTGCCTGCTGTGGATGTGAAGACCTCAAATTGATTGCTGCAAGTAGTCCTAGGAACCAAATTTGCAAGATGCTATACGTTGGTTCATGCTTTCAGCAAACAGCAGCTTAGCCTCAATTTGACATGCTTGCATTCATTACAAGCAGAGACAAAAAGATGTCTATTGTAATCAGACATGTTGCTCCAGTAAAGTCAAAAGAAGTGATTCTTTTGGACAATGGCAGTTGAACAAGCAGGAAAGAACCAAGAAGATGAACAAAGTTTGAGTTGGAATTTCCTTACTGGGATGAAAGCATTGGTGCTGGCTTTCACTCAGGAGGAAGGCCTCAGAGGCCCAGTCCTCAACAGGGAGACTGAAAACTTTGTTCCAAAGAAATCACGCAATGTGTCCCAGTCTGCTCATTGATAGCAGTAAGATATTCCACTGGAAGGAGGGGAAGTGGGAATAGAAAGAGATATTAACAGACACCACAGCATAATCAGAGTAGTCAAAAGGGCAGAGCTGTATAGCTTGACAAGAGTCAGGGATAGAAGTAAAGAAGAGATCTAGAAGGGAAGTGTGCTCTTCACAGTTACTGGGAAAATCCACCACTTGCATGAAAGACTGAGTAATAGAGAAGTTCAGGTTTGAATGCCAGCAAGGTCAGTGAGAGTTTTTCAACCACTGGGCATGATCAGCATTGAAGTCAATCACAAATATATTAGTAAATGAGTGAAAAGAAATGGCCTTGTCTATATTAGCAGAAATACTATCTAGCATGGAACAGGCAGGGGAGCAGTAGAAAAAGAAAAGAAAGCTAATTGAGTTTAGTAGAGAGAGGCAGAGACATATAAGAGAGGAAGGTAACCAGGAATCGAGAAATCAGAGGAGGAGATTGTAAGGTTAGGGTTGTTTTCACAGAGTGCTAGAATGTCTGTGAACCTTTCGCAGAGGAATGATTCCACACTGCAAATGTCGATATATATATATACCATGAATGCTGAAGAAAGAAATGGTGAGGGGTTTACATGTTTTTGTATGGCTGGTTTAGTTTTGTATTTTTGTGTATTGTCATGTTTTAGGTTATTTTGGTAAGGAGAAGCCTAGAGTAGTAGTAGTAGCAGCAGATAGTCATCAAATGTGATGTGTGGGGTGGGAACTGGCACAGACTGCAGCAAAGTGTGGCCTCAGAGTTACCCACCAGAAGTGCTTCCAGGGATATTCATCCATGTGTAACATAGCACTGCAAAAACTCTGATATTATGTGACTTGATCAGAACAGCCTCTGAAGACACTATGTAAGAGTTCTGGCTCTTAACTACCAATCAGAAGCAGCAACCAGAAAACTGCCAACCTGGTACCATCTGTATAAAGAGACATTGCCACCATCCAAATATCATAAAAAAATTATGACTGCACTACTATTCAGGCCTGAGGAGAGAAAAGGGTACCAGGAACCCCTTCCTGAACAGGAGACAAAGGGTGAGCCTTTACTCCCCTTCAAGAAAGTGGGGGGAGTGCAAAACTTGGTGATAGGAGAGCCTATCCTATTTTTAAAAAATTATTTAAAGAAATGAGAAAAATATTAATAAAGAAAATAAAAATTTACTGTTTTAATTTAGTAAAGTCAGGAAATCAATTACTATTTCAGTAAAGGCTTAAAATCACATGGAAAAGTACAGTGAGGAGAAAAATAAAAATTAAAAAATAATTTTTTTTTTCTTAAGTCCAAATCTTAGGAGAAAATAGGAAACAAGACAACAAAGCCAGACCTGAACATAGAACAAAATATGCCAGACTTTTCTCCCTCCACTTTGATTTAGCTTTCGTATTTTACTGATATCTGACCTAAAAAGGTTTGCTAGTCTGATATTCTTTTCTATATTTGTATAATATACTAGAAAATCCAAATTTTATCAGTCATGTTGGGTGAAACAACATAGATAAAGCATAACTGGTTCCTGGAGATCTGTCTCACAGGAAGAACCTTTCCATTATACTAAATGAGTAAAGGTAGAGATACTCTTGACACCTGCAACAGAATGCTGATAATGAGTTATTTTGAAACTACCAACACACAAATATGTATTGATTTTCTGCATTAAGAAAGGTTTTAAGATGCATATTTCTGCTACCCTTTGAAGAAGAGTGGTTCATTCTGGCAAACCTAATGAATCAAAATATATTATTTTACCTACCAACTCTATCACAATGACAATTGATAAGAATTTATCTAAGCTTAATATAAAATTTGTTACAAGTTCTATTAAATAAAATGCAAAACAATTGTAGACCAAACTTTGAAGGTGAAATTAACTCTACCACCTGTAATAATTGCTAGAAATAATATATAGGAGAAACCTTGAGGAATTTGAATAAAAGATTATGTGAACACAAAGGGATCTTTTACAAAACAACACTAAATGCATGAGTTTGACCATAATTTTGATTTAAAAATGCTACTTCAATTAAGGAAGAAAGCAACTTACTTTGAAAGTGTATAGAAGGTGCTTTTTTTGCTAGACCAGGTTCTTTTTTTTTATATATTTTATTGGAAGTAAAGTAATAAAGCCACTAAGGCAAGGGAATGTGAAAGAATAAGAAAAATAAAAACATTATTAAGGTGTAAGAATAAAACAGGAATCAGAAAGACAGTGTAACGCTAAGTATTCTGCACCACGTTAAAATAGTATCAATGGACCATGGATTTGAACTCTAGAATAGATAGTTGAGGAATATCTTGATGTGTGAACATTTTCTCTTGGGAAGAGCTAGGAAAGAGAAAAAGATAAGAATAGGTGCTGGGGTGGGTGGGTGTCTGGCAGAGAGAAGTGAGATACAAGGCACTCATGAAATGACATTCATTTATATGACAGCAATTGAACACAAACCAGATGAAAAATTTGCCTCGCTAAGGGGAGAGAACTCTTTTCTTTTCTCTCCCTTTCTCCTTAAAGAAGCAATGAAGTTTGACCAAGGTTAAATTATCAGCCAACTTCAAAAAAGAACATGCACATGATGAAAGGAATTATAATTAATGCTGGCATGTGAATGTACAAAATCATCAACCTTTGCCTCCAAGGCTTCAGGTCAGCAGGCATTAACAGGAAATCTTAATGGGTGATTAAAGCCAGATACACAAAATTGACATTAGACTTTTGAGGAAAAACATACTGATTGCCCGCCAACTCCACACCATATCAAAGTATTTTTAGCAAAAAAGGAGAACGGATTTAAAAAACAGAAGACATGGTAGAAAGAAATTTGGCCCAGAGCATTAAGACACATCCACTGCTTTTAAGCAGAGAGAAAAGGAAGAAATAGCATAAAGAAACGGTGACTGTCTTACCTCTCACAACAACCAGGCTTAGTAGCAGCCAGTAGTTTGTGGACTTTGAGAAAAAGTTGTATTGTGAGTTTTTTATTATTTTATTAATTCTTTTTGTTTCCTCTCTTTTGCTGTACAAAGAATTACGAATATAATCATTGTCTGTTTTCCCCTATTTCTAAATTGTGCACCCACCCCATCTCTTCATTTGCAGTTGTCACCGAGTGTGATACAAGACAACTGTCCTCTGAGTCCTCAGCTCGCCATGAGATCAGAAATCACAACATGTCAGAGAGAGTGAGTTATTTTGACACATCACCAACACCTTCGTTCCATGGGGACGGAACCACAGGCACCGGCTGCAACCTCAGGTTTTGACTAACTTATGGCCAGTTGACGCATGCAACACACCTATGTACAAGTTTGAGACTTGGGGCATGGCTGGGAAAGTCACAGTAGATAACAACTGACATTGCATTTAAATTTTTGAAGATCAAAGTCAGCAGGAAAGCAAGAAACTGGAAGAAAGTTCCACAGGTAAAAATTGTGAGAAAAGAAACTATTAGCAAAGAACTTATATTTACGTGTAGCTAATTCAACTGTAAATTAATGAGACCTTGTTGCCAATTTAGTTCTGCATTAAATTGACAAGGTTTAGATCTAAACTTATTTATAAGTGGAACTTTGTGTGTGTGTGTCCATTACCTATAGACTCCAAAACAGCTGAACCGATTTTCTTGAAAAGTTACACAGTTGTACTATAAGTGTCTGCGAGTGTTCTTAGCTAGGTTTTGTGTCAAGGTACCCCCGAAAAATATCGAAAATTGATAATCAAAAAAATCGGTTTATATAAGGAGTGGTCCGATTTTAATTAAATTTGATACACTCATAGACAAAGACATAAGAAATGATATTCAGAAGTTTCAAGATTGTAGTTCTTACAATAGTGCAGAAAATCGATAATATATATATATATAAAAGGCAAGATGTTTTTGTGTGTCTGTTTATCTGCCTGTATGTCTGTATTTTTTTCAGCTCTTTTATTTTAGTTTTTGCTTCGGGTTTGGCTCTAAGTAGGTATAATTGTAGTTCTTAGTCTCAGCCATGATACCATTTACTCAGAGGACTTATTTAGCCTTCAAAATTCAGTTTACGACGAAAAAACTTATTTGATATCGATACCAGGAAATCAAAATTTTACTTACATCCATTCATTTTTCTTTCAGTCTATGGTTTCGCTTTAACTGGAAACAATTATTGCTTTTTAGTCTTTTGTGTCAACGTCCAAAGAGTCTGAGCTCCAGGACCATGGATTAGTTTTAAAGCTTTCATTACATCCGAACAATGCCGTGCTATAGTGCTAGTATCATATAAGAAAGTTCACCAGAACAATTACCTTGAAAGTATTCAGAGAAAATGTGCAGGGAAACCCTGCTATGGTCGTAGGAAAATGATTGATGCCAAGACCAATAACATTGCAGATTCTTTGGATTTTATTAAAAACCTCTAAATATATGAGCACCAGACAATGTGGCAGCAATATTGAAAGCATGGACGGATAGTAGACTTATAAATATAAATTACGGAGATAAAACTTGACTAGCATGACACACTGGATCATTTTTCCCAGCAGCAGACCGAGCGATTGATTCAATATAATCTTTTCACTCCATGTCAGCAAAGAATGTGAGTCTGAGAAAGCCATTAAGTCACTCTCCTGGAGGTTGACATCATCCACATTGATAGAAGACAGAAAGGGTCTCTCAGATGATTAAAACAGAGCAGTTTTGTTTTATGGGCATTAAAATTAACAGGCAATACCTTGCCCCAATTAACAACAGATTTTAGGTTACTTTTGAGATCTGTTGCAAATTTAATATTATCAAACTTACCATTAAGACAGAAGTATATAGTTGAGTCATCAGCATAGATACCAAAGAGAGCTAAAGCCAACAGAAAGGTCATTGATGAAAGTTAGAAACAATGTAGGTCCAAGAAGAACAAAACCCTGGAGGCACCTGGATTAATGCAAAAGGAGCTAGAAGAGTGGCCAAGAGGATTGAATTAGCTCAAAAATTTGTCCAGAAATATCATAACCTTTCAACTTGTGAATAAGATTGGTATACCAAACCCTGTCAAATGCCTTCTAGTCATTCAAAACAACAACCCAAACTTCATTCTTATCTGAAGCTTGATAAACCCTTTCAGCAATCATATAATAATTCTGTTTGTTCCTTCCTTAGTTAGTTATTTAGTTCATCCATTCATTATGCCACTTACTCTTTATACGAGCTTTTCTTTTCCCTCTATCTTTTTAAATGCTACTCTCCTCAGCCTTTCTCTCACCTTTGCCAAATGGAAGGGTAGTAAAGAGTGAGAGAGTAGGAGGAGAAAGTCTATTGCATTACTGTAGCGGCAACAGCTTAAGCTGTGTGTATATGTGTGTGTACTGTACAATATAGTAAAAATAGGTAGGTTTGTTGTCGTATCCTGTGACCTAATAATGAAATTTCTGGCCTCTTTTACACACTTGGCCATTACACAGTTGGTCTTTTCTGTTTACAATGAACACAGGAGCCTTTAAATTAACTTTAATTATTTTTAAAAAATTTTTAATCCCTTCTAACATTTTCCAAATTTTGTCAGGTTTTGTTTTGAGTTTGCAGCTTGAGAAATGTTACGACTGTTTTACAATGGAAACATAATGATTGCATCACCCACTTTTTTTGGTGTCAAACACATTAATTTGGAAATTCTCAAAAAAATCAAATTAATGTCAGATTTTAATGAAACTGTCAGTACTCATTCACAAATGAATGAAATTATTTTTGAAATTATTATTTTTTAAAAATCTTGATAAAAACATTTTTTCTGCCTCTGTTACCCACCACCCCATAAATTCTTGAAATCTTAATAAATTTTATATTCATGGCTAACTTTTGTTTTATTTGTTTAATACAGAACTCATTGGGGACTATAAATAATCTATTTTTTTTATTTTAAGTTTGAAATCATTATCCAAAAATCTTCTCCGAAGAGTAAAATAAAAAATACAATAAAACTCTGATATAATTTAATTTGATAAGCTTTTAATTGCTAGAATAAATAATAACTATTAAGGACATTATACTCTGAAGAAAAAAAAAATTTGATTAATAATTAAAACGATTTTTATTAAATTTTTCAATTTTAGATAGGCAATATAATCATCAATTCTTAACTAAAAAGTCTAATTGCAATCAATTCTTTGAAAATTTTAATAACAATAATAATAAAAAAATGAAAACAATTCTTTTACAATTTTATTGTTTTATTTTATTTATTAAAACGTTACTATCATTTGTAGTATGACAAAGTAAAATTTTTCCAGGAAATCATAATTATACTTCCGTGGAAATCCCATGGGTTCTGCTAGTAATCATTAATTTACAAGATTTCATCTTTCTCAGCAGATATTCTATTATTCTAGTGCAGTACAATGATGCAAAAATGATACAATTATAAACAAAAAAAAAAGAAGTTAAATGTAATTGGCTAGATTATACCCAAACAAATATTAACAAAAAAATTTTTAATTTAAAATTGTAGCATTCTTACTTCTTTGTGTACATGTGTAATAAATATCAGCATAAACATCAATTTAGTTTAAGGACCTCAACTTTTCTCATGATAATTTTCAATACCTAAGTTTTAACAAATGAATTTGAAAAAAAAAACAAAAAAAAACAAACTTCCTTGAAGCTTTTATTTTAGCTTTAATTGAAAGCTAAAGGATTAATATAATATCTCCAGTAAGCAAAAGACTCAAACAGAAATTATATTGATTGGAATCGATTCACTTTTTTGGGAGACTAAAAATAGCACTCTTTAAAGTCATCTTTTATCACAAAATAATTTTCTTTATTAAAAAATCTTCCAAAAATAAGATATACTTTTTTGGAATTTTATTTGTGGAATATTAGCTGATTTAAAGAATTAAAATCTGATTTAAAGCAAATATTTACTTTATGTTAAAAAAGCAAAAAATGAATTTTTAAAACAAACAGTAGCAGTGATTTATGTATCTTTCAATGCTCGTCAATCTTTTAACAAGCACTGATAAGATGTTGACATCTTTACTGCTGACCTACAGAGACTTTATCTGTTAAAACAATTTAAGAAAATGGCAGGTGAATGCTTTTTTTATATAATTTTTAATTGCTCAGTAACCTTAAAAATTTCGGAAATATTCTCTGTAATCTAACTTTAGGAGTTACTTTAAACTTACTAAAGTTACCAATCTTATTTTCTGATAATGTTGTGCATAGTCACCCATACTTTCAAAATGGGTATCTTTATACACATAAAAAATTAAAATTATTTTAAAAACCTTAGTGCATGATTGTTTTCAATTTTTGTTTAGTAAATATAGTCTTCACTTAATAACTTAATAACCTAAGGCAAAGTCTTGAAGAATTGAAAAAAACTTTGAAACTTTATAAATTATTAATTAAAAAGAATTAGAACAGTTTGTGTAAAAAGTCATTATTCATTGGAAAACTTTATTTTTTTTTACTTCAGACTATAATGTCCTTCATACATATTACTTATAAAAATAATCAAAAGCTTATCTAATGAAATAATGTCATAATTTTATTGCATTTTGAAATTTTACTATTCCAAGTAGATTTTCGAGAAAACATTAACTATTTGAAAAAAATAAAAAAATAAAAAATAAATAGATGATTTACATTATCCAATGGGTGATGTAATAGATGTAAAAACAAAAACATTTTTACCCAGGTTTTCTAAAAAGTAATTATTTTATAAATAAACTATTTCATTTTTGAATAAATCCTGAAAGTTTCATTAAATTCTGAGAATTATTTGATTTTTGCAAGGATTTCCAAATTAATGTATTATTTTATTGGAAAAAATTAAAAACAAAGTGGAGGTACTTACTTTAGTTTGATGAAGTCTTAAATGACGAAACGTCACACAAAAATGTTTTTCCTACTTTCCTAATATACATGCATATATATTTTGTTTGCAACTTATGGAAAATATAACCAATGCCATAATAGCCTCACCCATATGCAAAAAAAGGTTAAAAATAATTAACTCAAAATTTGACCAATGTTATTTAACAGATACTCAACTGCCGCAGATCGGAATGTATCACATTAGTCTTTCCAAATTTTGGCTGATAAATGCTTACTTATTTTTTTTTTTTTTAAGCTCTTACTGGTTCTACCAAAATCGACAGTCAACTGTTAATAACTGATTACCTCCCTTAGATTTTAATTTACCACTTGATAAAAGGGAAGTAACTTCGTTTCGAGTTCCTTCTGACTGTTCTTATAGTAATTTCCAATCATTACGAAGTTTATTATATTATTAGATTTTGCTGTTTGCCTTAAAAAATGTGTTAAAATTACTTAAAAACAAACCATTTTCAATAAATTGAGAATTTCAAGAGATTTCAGATATTTGTTTTTAAAATATAACAAAATGAATGTTTGAGCCTTGCATGGATAGATACATGATGATGATACATACACGCAGGTACATACCGATAAATATTTATCACGTGTTAATAGAACAGTGCTCAATGTAATGTAACCGGGTTATTAAGTAAATATTAATAAATATACACATTATCCTACATCTAATACATGATTTAGAGTTTCATGCCCTATGCAATCATCAGGTGCATATTATGAACTGACTGTTTCTAGAGTTAAATTTTGTTTTTTGGTAGTAACGTTGTTTAAGGTTGTTATAAATTAAATTTGAAATGAAATTTTTTTTCATTTATAAAATGTATGAATTTAATTTGGTTTGTACCAAATCCTAAAAATGAAAGTAAAATTGTAAGAGTTTGAAAAACAAAATAAAAAATATTTTAAATATTTTGGGGGCCATATTTAACATGTTATAAAGGGGGCAACTTTTGTTCATTTAATTTATTTTATTTTTATTTATTTTCTGTTGACAAAGGCATTAAAAAAAGGGAGAAGAAAATATAAATGCATATATATATATATATATATATATATATATATATATATATGTGTGTGTGTGTGTGTGTGTGTGTGTGTGTGTGTGTGTATGTATGCATAGGCATACATATGAACTAATGATAATAATAAAAGAAACAGAAAAAAGATAATAAATAAATTTAAAAAATAAATCAATAAATAAATAGTTAAAAAAGAAAAAGTGAAAAGGGATGTTAGGTTAGTCAGCTTCTAAGTATTTAAACAGATATTTATTTCTATGTTTGTGCACAGTCATTAATTCACATATTTTGTTTAAAAGAAGTAAATTAATGACCACCCAATTTGCCCTGCTATTCAATCCACAGCTGGAGGGAGAATAAATGGATTCATGCCTTTCCCAAGGGTATTTTCCCACAAGTGAATGCAACAAATTCAACTGGAATTAGAACTTAGCCTTCCAATTCCTCATGCCAAGCTGATGTCCATTGCATCACAAAACACATCGTAGCATACCCTAAAAATATATATATATATATATATATATATATATATATATATATCCCCAAATGAATGAAGAACAAAGAAAATAATTGCGATATTCAAAACATAAATTTAAAATAGTGCGCAATATAAAAATAGGGCAATGAATATTATTAATTATTAGTTTAAAACATGTACAAATTGTACATTTTGTTTCAACTTTCAATGTTGAAACAAAATGTACAATTTTGTAGTAGTTTGTACATGTTCTAATGTAATAATAATAATAATAATATATATATATATATATATATATATATATATATATATTATAAATTATGTTTTAGAACATGTACATAATTTTTTCTATATATGTCCTCTTCTCTACAATCATATGGTTGTTTCAGTGTTTGGACTCAAACACATCATCGGGAGAAGTAAAGAGTATGATTGTAGAGAAGAGGACATATATAGAAAAAATTATGTACATCTTCTAAAACATAATTTATAATAAATATTCACAGCTCTATATATCATATATCAAGCACTGTTTTAAATTAATGTTTTGGACGGAAAAAAAATTTCTTTTTTCTTTCCTCATTCTATACTCACTAGGATATATATACATACATATATCGGGTCTGTCTGCGGATGACAATATATATATATTGTCATCCGCAGACAGACCCACCTTGCCGCACCACAGCCCATCAGTATGGTTAGACTCTGATTGCTTTTCAGCCCAGGATTGAAACCCGACCAAACCGGCGTTAGTCAGCGACTCCATCTCTGGGCCATGGGCACTCAGTGGAAGAAGGCAGACTTTTTAGCGCATATGTTATCATTATACGCGCCCAATAGTCAAAGTGCTCTAATTCATTTTACTGAATGAGTGATGCATACACACCAGAGTAGCTACTGTTTTACAAAGCCTACCATTCTTCCAGAGTGCTCAATCAGGGTGTGAGAGCGTAAATATTGTCATCCGCAGACAGACCCGCCTCGCTGCACCATATACATATATATATCTATGTCAGATTAAATAAATTGCAAACACTGTGTCTGCTTATTTTTAATACTCACAGATAATCTTTCGTGTATTATAATTTACAGATGATTTTTATTTCTTTTTCAATGTTCTTTCAAGATCATCTTCATGGGTATGAATTGTGGTAACAAAAAATAACTGCAAATCTGTGTTGCTAAAAATTACTATAAATTTTCTTCTTGCTTCAAATGTAATGGTTAACAAATTGCTTAGTGTTGATTAGAACATGAAAATTATCCAAAATGCAATTTTTTTAATGTTGTAATGTCATGGTCATGCATGTGTTAAAGCATGAAAAAACTGTTCATTTTATAAACATTTTAGAACAATACTACAGTATTCATAACTGATTCTGTTAATTGATGGTGTAAGTTTTTTGATAAATATTGCCTCATGGATCTGTAGTTTGCTTTTGTTGTTTTCTTGGTGTAGAATAGTTGTTATTGATCATTATTTTTTTATATTGTGAATATAGACAGGAATGTTGTTGTAGATATCTAGATGTCTTACATTACACATGTCTGACCATTTATCCATTTCTAGACATTTTCCATTTTACTATGGGGATTTTGTTTGTACCTTTTAACTTCCAAAAACAAGCAGAAATGGATGTTTGGTTTAGGTACGTGTTATTTTTTTTAAGGAAGTTAAATGCAAATGTCAACACTGCTTAAAAGTGTTTTTAATAGATTCAATGTAAACTTTTTTAATAGTTGGGTTTTTATTTGAGGCTATAGTACATTGCTACACAATAGAATTTGTTAGACACCCTATTTTCCAATGGACAATCATTAGGATTTTGACAATTACATAAATTTGTATTATTGTTATTTTCATTATTTGGATAATAATTGTTATTTGGTTTACATGCAATGCTGAGGTCATTCAGCATCTCACAGCCCATGGGCTCCTATCGGACAAACAGTATGGCTTCCGCTTTACCAGGTCTACTGCTGATATGCTAATGACCATCACCGAGTATATATACCAGGCTCTCGACAAGAATGGTGAAGCGCGAACTGTTGCCCTGGATATCTCTAAAGCATTCGATAGAGTATGGCATGCCGGCCTTCTATGGAAACTGCAAAGCTATGGCATTACTGGACTTTTGTTGGACTTAATCCAGTCATTCCTCTCCAGCGCACACTGAAGGTGGTTTTAAATGGACATGCCTCCCAGAACTACCCTACAAACACGGGTGTCCCCCAAGGCTCTATCCTAGGTCCTATGCTCTTTCTAATCTACATCAATGATCTCCCCGATGCCATAAGATCACAAGTAGGCATGTGCGCCGATGATACCACAGTATATACTCGCCTCGATCAAAATTCTGGTGTTGATGATATGGCGAGCCTCGCGGCTGAACTTGAAAAGGACCTCCAATCCGTGGTGGATTGGGATAGGAAATGGCTTGTAAAATTCAATTCTTCCAAAACGAAGCTGCTGTCAATTAACCACCACAGACGACCGCACCTCCCTCCCATTAGCATGGAACAGGCATGCCTCCCAGAGAGTAAAACACTATGCCTGCTTGGCCTGACACTCTCAGCGGACCTCAAGTGGAATGACTACGTCGAATCCATTGCTAAATCCGCTGCTATGAATGTCGGCTCTCTGTACAGGGCCCGGAAATTCTTTCTGCCTGAATCTATCCTGCACTTATACAAATCTACCATCCGCCCACGTTTTGAATACTGTTGCCACATCTGGTCGGGTGCCCCTACTATTCTCCTCAGGGTTCTTGACAAAATACAGCGAAGAATCTGTAACGTGATTGATACCGACTTAGCTGACCGCCTGCAGTCACTCTCTCACCAGCGTGACGTGGCTTCCCTGTGCCTCTTCTATAAATACTTTCATGGCTTCTGCTCTGATGAACTTAAAATCACTGGTGCCCCCTAGGTGTGAGTTTGCACGAGATACTAAATTGGCAACTAGGTCCCACCCTTTTACAGTGAAACTGATGAAATGTAACCGCAATTTCTACTCCAACAGCTTCTTTTCTCGCACTTCCCACCTGTGAAATTCCCTTCCGCATGCTTGATTCCTCGACGTCTATAACCTCCAGGAGTTTAAATGTAAGGTCAATAGACACCTCCTAACACACTAACCCTCCCATTCTCTCCAACTCTCCCCCTATGTACATCCTAACTCCTCTATCACCCTGTGTAACCCCCCTGCGCTATAGTGGCAGTGGAATGCCTTGCTTGGGGTGACATAATTTAAAAAAAAAAAAAATGCTTATTTAAGATTTTATGATTTTTAATAATTTTTCTTGATTGTTTGTACAACTATAACCTAATTTAAGGGTTTTTCTATTAAAATTTTACTTAACGGGTTATTGTTAGGGAAATGTTTTTCAATTAAATTAAGGAACTTCAGCCCTAACTCAGTGCTTTCCATTTGGTTAAAAAGGGTTGTATAGCAAATGATTTTTCTATTTCTATTTTTCCTGTTATAGTAATATTTTTTTATCTGTTTGATATCATGGTTTTTATAGCCACTATTCCTGAGTTTGTTATTAGAAAAATTTCTATGTTTATAAAATACTTCTTCACTTGAAGAGCTTTTACTAATTCTATATTCAATGGAGGAGAGTACAAATTTGAATATACTTGGGGAGTGATCAGACTTTGGGTAGATGCATAATAGATATTCATTGGCTTTTCAGTATGGTTGAAAAGTATCATTTATTAAGTCTGGAGTTTACTAATTTTAAATTAATGTGGATTATTACTTTTAGGTTTATACTTTTGAATTCTCTATGGATCAGTTTTTTAATTTTATCGGTTTTGAAATGTGTGGAATTTTGTACTATCATAAGTCTGTCATCTCTATAAAACCCTATGTCATATGTGTTAATGTCATAGTGTGTGGTGAGATTATATACAGCAAATAAACCAATGAAATCAGAAGACTCTGCAGAGTCTAAACGCATCTACTGTAATTTCAAATTAGTCACCAGAATTATTTTTTATCCATTGTTCTTGATTATGGATAACAACGGATGTCTTAGTGGCTATTATAATATTATATTTATCCTTAGTTAAGTCTGAATAAATTGCGGTGAATTCTAGTGCCAAAGTGAAAAGATCTTTGGAAACTGATGGGTAATAAACAACTATGTTAAATTGGATTAAAGAACAGTTGTTTTTATCCTTTATATTACAAAACCAATTTATGACATCAGTTGTATTAGTCCACTGTAGTAATCCAAGGTTGTGTTTCATTTGGTTATCAATATGTTCAAGAATAATTTTACTGATTTTACCAATTTCTGACTAAGTGGAGTTCATGATTCTAGTGGGTAATTTGTCTCAAAATTAGGTTTATGGTCCTTTAAAGTTATGTAAGCTTCTTTAGTACTAATTTTGAGTTTTTCAGTAATAGTTTGCTTGTAGTATTTATTTTATCAACTAAATTAAGTGAGTTATTATTTGCCTTTGTTTTTGCTTTTTGAGACCCAAATCTTCTTGTTGGGCCATGTGTCCTTATATGAATATAGACGTTGGTTAGTTCCTGTGACTTGACCCAAAGAGTTTTGAGTTCAATACCAGGCTATAGCAGTGGTGAACAAGTAACTTACAGGGTTAGAGGGAGATAACTCATGACTACCAAAAACAGGCTCTACACAAAGAGGGATGGAGATGATATATCCCAGTGATTGTAATAAAGAGTTCTGTTTGAAATTCCTAGCATCTGAAAACGCCCGAAACATTGTATAAATAGCAACAACGATGAGAACAATAATCCAAATACTGTAAATACTACCTCATCTCAGAAATATAGACATATCTAATATATTTATAAGTCTACCATTCATCTAGGCATTGCATATTGCTACTACATAAAATCCAAAGAAGAATCTTGACTTGGAACCTTGAGTTCAGTCAGTTTTTCACCAGCATAACATAGCTTTCCTCTGCTTTTTCTATAAATACTTTCATGGTAATTGTTTTGATGAACTTTGGTCTATAGTATGTAGACTTTATGAATTTAAGTGCAGTACCAGATTGGCATTTGTGGTGCAGTGGATATTGGCTCAGAACGACAAATTGGAGAGCTGAGTTTGAATTCCAGTTGAATTCATTGCATTCACTTATGCACAAATACCCTTGGGAAAGGTACTAATCTGTTTCTTCCCTCCAGTTATGGGTTAAATAACAGGACAGATTGAGTTCTCTAGCCTTGGCTGGCAACCAGTCTACGGTAGAAAGCAATGGCAACCTACTGTGGGATAATCATGCTCAGTCAGTCATGTCTTTTTGAAGACATGATCGCCCAAGCATGTATCACGTATGGCACTTAACTGACTAACCAGATTGGCAAAAAGGTCTCATGGTTTCACAGTCGAATTTGCCAAATGTAACTATAAGTTCTATGCTAAGAGTCTATTCTATCGTACGTTTCGCTTGTGGAACTACTTTTCTGGCTTCTTGCTTCTTAGTCAACTTTGATCCTTAAAAATGTAAATGCAATGTCCATTGTTATGTACTGTCTTTTTAATTCTTGTTCTTTTATTGTCTTCTTTCTTAAATAGTAGTTTTTCTAATATTCTTTAACACTGAGTAACCTCCCTTTTATCTTAGTGGCTTTGTTGCTTTGCTTCGGGTGAAATGATTAAAAAAATAGTATATTTATTTTATTATTCAGTTCAGATATACCGGTTGTTGGATAATGTCATAGGAAATAACTCTTTAATCATATTTTTAAGAAATCTTTAATTATTTCCCCTGTATTTTAATTTACGTCACCAAACAAGGGAAGTAACTTTGCTTTCATTTAAATTATATCTTGAGTAAAGAAATAGGAAAACCAAGGAAACACACACAATGTCATAAGTATATATTTTCATTTTTTTTGCGTTCCTTTGTTCTTTCTCACGCACATATCTAATTTCTTACAACAATTTCTATGTTTAATTTACGAAGTGTTTACAATGCAGAATAATATTTTATATTTATGCACATCTAAATCGTCTGTGCATTGTTGCTCTATCTGGTCAGGTGTTCCTGCTATTCATCTTCTTGAGGTTTTCAACAAAATCCAAAGAAGGATCTGTTAATGTAATCGGTCCTAACTTGGCATCTTGACTTCAGTCAGTTTCTCACTTTGACTTTCCTCTTTTTATGGCAACTTCTATGATAAGCTTTTTTCCTATTTTTTCGTTTATGTGAATTTATGCCAGTCTTTTCTCTCACTGCACAATAGTGACGGTCCCGCCTTGCTTTTGGTGAATTGATTAAAGAAAAAAAGAAAAGGCAAGTTTAACAAGCCATACCGAGTGTGTCAAAAAAAAAAAAAAAACAAAAAAAAAAAACGGGTTTTCTATTGATGTAAACTTTTCTTCTTACTGTACTTCTTCAGCAATTTTCATTGTTTTAAAAATCTCTTTTTTAGAATTTTAATAAAACCAAAACATATGAAACTGGATTTATTCATTTTTTTTTCTCAGCTCTCAATCTATTTTAGGAAATTTGTGTGGCAAGAAAAATTGAATTTAGATTCCAGAAAAAGTTTTTTTTCAAAATTTATAATCAGTTACACATTTTCTTTTTTGTTTTGTGTATGCATTTTTACAAATTTATTGACAAAAATTTGTCTTCATTGTTATTTCTTTATAATACGGTAAGAAAATTAATGACAAAATTGAAAAAAGTAATTTCTGAGATGCGTTACATCTCTTAGGACTTTGTTGACCTAATGTTTATGTCGATATAGCTGAACAATTCTCAAAGGAGAGGGGAAGCCGAAACTTATAAATTAAATTCTTTTTGAGTTAATATATGTGTTTTGGTATATTTAATTTAGTTTCTTCTTTTTATCACTTTTGTTATTAAATATCCTACAGGCTGATAATAGAACTGCCAAGAAAGGTGAAATGTTGTAAGAACCTGAATACAAATTTACTGTTGATGATTTAGTGATTACTTTCTATACACCTTTGTCTCAGTAAATTGCTACCATTTTTAACTAAAGTAGCATATTTTAAATCAAAATTATTCCCAGACAAATTGTGGTAAGCAACGAATACATTGAGTGTGTTGTTTTGTAAATGATGTCTTAAACATGAACATCATTTTAATCTGATGAAATTCTGAAGGATGAAAGATGTCACATCAAAAAATCTTTTCCACATAGCCATTAATTTGTCTAACATTTTTCTGGAATATAAAAATTTATATACCCTTTTCTCCCTTATAAGTACTATATAACTAATGTAGCAGAAACTGTACCTCTTAAAATTGTAAATGGTGAATATGACAGGTTTTATCATTTTGAAAATTTAAAATTATTGTAAATAAACAATTTAATGAAGAGTCTTTAATATTTTGATAATTATTTATTTATAACTTTACAAATTTAAAGCTATTCTTATAAGGAAACAATTTAATAGTGTTTCATGATTTCATAATTATGTGGAATAGAAATGACTCTTTCTTTATTGTTTTCAAATTTGTGAGCCAGTGTGAAATCTTTGTCTGACCAGTAGAAAAAAGGATTGACTCTGAGCTGAAGAAAAATCAAGGCAAAGTTTTGAGAGCCTGTGTAAAATATATTCTAACCAATAAAAATTTTAAATCGTGGGGACTTCAGTTATGTTTGGCACAAGGCCAATTTGATAAACATAACTGAGGTCCCTACAATTATTTCTTTATAATTAGGCAAATTCATAATTATTCTTGTAAATAAACAATCTAATGAATGAATAGATAGTGTTTAATATTCTTGTTTCAGTTCTTGAAATAATAAAAATTGACAGGAGAGAATAGAGCAATAGTGTCCAGAGAAAAACCATTCTTTTCAGACACTGTTTATTTTTGTTGGTACTTTTGTTAAACTTTGCTTAAATTTAATTGTGGTTTACTCAGGCCCATTTCCAGAGTGTTTTGAGATGGAGGTGGCTAAGTCGGATTTGATGACTGGCTTTTAATTAAGCAGTGCTGTAAGACATCACAAGCTAAAATTTATTCACATCATTTTCAATAGTCAGGATTAGGGGGTTGCCAGGATCTTCATTGACAGGCTTACTGGTAAGTATTTGCCTCTCAGAAAAGAAAAAAATTCAAACATTAAATACAGTTTTCGTGCAAGTATTTAATAATTCTTTTAAAACATAATCCTTAACTTATGATGTAGTCTAATCTTAGATTCTTGTTCTGCAGCTAATCAATTCTGTGTATTCTGCCTACAATTCTGATATGTCAAGGCATATCATAATTGCTTGTGAAAGCTCTTCTTTCAGGCATATATGGAATGATAATAGCAGCATGAGCCATAGTGTTACACAAATGCCAAATCCTCATAGATCGAGGGTGCATAGTAGTTAACCAAAGAACATGAGGCTATGCACCTGGCCATTCTCCATTGGTTCTTAAATAGGTTACTCATGATGGCCTTTTATAAAAAATTACTATAATGAGACAACTTCAGAGAATAGATAAAAAAAAAAAACTGGAATTGGAATAATATCGGCACTCAATTTGATTTGTCTAAGAAGGAATGAGCATGATAGTCTTGGATTTTTCAAAATACCTCAATATTGATGTATTAGTGAACTGTACCAACCAATAAATAAAATAGGTGAGAGAGACCAGTCCAAATTTCTCTACCTTATAGCATGAATATAATGATATACAGTGGTTAACTTGAGTATATATATATATGATATACAGTGGTTAACTTGAGTTGATAGTCCACAAATTGAAATTAAATTTGAATCAGATTAAAACTGATAGAATTTTAGAAATAACTTCAATTTAGAAGTGATTAGAACATTAAAATAAAAATGATGCTTTCAGAATGGAATTTACAATACTTTTTCAGTCAAACTGAACATAATGAACACTGCAGTTAATTCTTGCCATTGTTGACATTCAGAGAATAATTTTACATTTAAATTATTCAGCATTACTCTCATGCCTCAACTGCAAATTTATAGATTAAAATCTTCTCTAATATAGTTTCTATTAAATCTGGAACATGAAAAAAAAACAACACTTTTAAGTACAGATGTACTGTGTTTTAAATTTATCTTTTCCAGTGAGTTAAATCATTGAAATAAAATAAAAATTTGAAAAAGTGGAATATAAAATGAAAATTTAACTGAAGTAAGAAATGTACTGCCTAAATTAAACTTGAAATAAAATGCCCTATTGCACGTTCATACCTCACAACTTTCTTCTAAAGCTGTGTGGAAAGAAATTTAATATACAGTTCTAGTTTGTATTTATATATTTATCATTCTTCTTTTACTTTTTTTATATGCCAGGACGTGGGCGATCATGCCTCTCTACAACTTCTTATCACTTATAGCATTAAGCAATGTTTCACTCTTTACTCTCCCTCACAGTCCTTGTTCTGTCACAAGTTTGTGACTTGCTGTTTTGCACTGTACCTTTTGAGTTCACTATGTTCTGTGGTATCAGATTCTCTAAGACTTTTTTCCTCATTATTTATCTCATTTATTTCAATTGTCTCTTTCTGATCCTAAATGTCCTTTTTATTCCCATTTTCCTTAAAACTTCTGTATTTCACATGTGTTCTATCTATGGTATTCTTCTGTAGAACCCCAACTTCAAGTTGCCTCTTCATCTGTGAAGAAATTGTCCAGCATTCAATACCATGTAATAAAATTAATATTATCTAAAACTTGAGTATACTTATCTTTGTTTCTAACAAAAATTTCCTGTTTCTTAATATTTTGTTTAGCTTTTGGAAGGTATTTTTTGCTATTGCAATGAGACTATGTCACATTTTCTGTCATCTCTTATAATACTTCCCAGATATTTAAATTTCTGTTCTTGTCTCAATTTGATGCCACCCAATTGAAGCTTGCATTTTGGGCTGTTCCTCTTGCTAATGACCATACTTGATGGTTAGTCCTTTCTTCTTTCCTTTACTACTTTGTCTAGAAGTTTGTTATCAATACTCTAATCTTCACAGTAATAATTCTACATTTTATGGATAATGAATTGTTTTAATGAAATTACTGCGATAAAATGTTATGTCTTATATCAGTAGCCACAGAATTTATTTGGGCCATACAAATATATTAAAGTTGGCAACAACAAAAATAATTTTTGTTAGTTCTTCTTCTTCTATTGTGCCCTGTCTCTTCAGGACATAGGTGATCATGGCCTTCCATGTTTCCCTATCCCTGGTAGATCTGAGCATGCCTTCTCCTGTTACACCATGCAATCCTTGTTCCGTCATCCACCTGATTAGGTCCTTCAAATATGTTATCCGTTGCTTTCCCGTCTCTTTTTCCCTCTATCTGGCCTGTTAGTATCAGCTTCTCCAAGCCCTCCTTCCTCATTGCATGTCCCAAGAACTTCAGCTATCTCTTCCTGATGCTCAGTATTAATTTCCTTTTTGTTTCCATAATTTCCAAAACCTCATCATTTCTCACATGCTCAATCCATGATATTCACAGCATCTTACTGTATAACTACATTTCAGTTGCCTCAAATTTTTCCTTCATCTTTGATGGTATTGTCCAGCATTCACTGCCATATTAAAGGACAGACAGCACATAGCAATCCAGTACTCTCTTCCTAGTTTCTAGCAAAATTGTTCTGTTTCTTAATACTTTACTCAACTTCTGGAATGCTTCCTTCACCATGCCAATTCGCCTTCGGATCTCTGTGTCGCACTTTCCGTTTTCTGTTATGACGCTTCCCAGGTATTTAAATTTTTGTACCTGCTTTATTCTGGTATCTCCGATCTGTATTTGGCATTTTGTGCTGCCCTTTTTACTGATGACCATGCATTCAGTTTTCATGCAGTTTATTTCTAGTCCTTTCTTCTGCTACCTTCTGTAGGAGTTTGTTAGTTATGCATACAAATGATACAGAACAGAAGCAGACTGAGTACAAATCTGTGTTCAGAGTTATCATTTCTTGTTGTGAATATGAGTGTAGGGATACAAAAATTGCTTATCTTCCTTTGGTTGAAATAGTCATGTGGGTCATGCAATGACTGCTTAGTGACATCACACCAAAGTGGCAGTCAATTTAATTTGGTTTCTAGGTAGCAAACTGAGTGGGGTATAGGCTAAATCTGCCTCCGTCAGCTCATGCTACAATTTACAAGCACATGGGGCTCTTTTCCTTTAGGAATATATATTCTTCAGATATAGAAAGAAACTATCACTTGATAGCAGTCCTTAATTTGGAAAGACTCAAGTTTCCAGTTTGCAGACTATGTTCTTGCTTGTGACATAGTGAATGACTTCAGCCTGCTCAAATCTGTAGTTCTAAACATGGCTTCTCCAGAAACACAGATGAATCTCCATATTATATGTAAGGCCCTATCTTTACATTGTTCTTTCACTCTGCTTGCTGTGAGGATATATGTCATATTATTTCTGCAGGGAACATGTGTAAGGAAATATATATAATTTTCTATGTTTAGTGGTATAACAATCTCTATGAGAAAAAAGCATGCTTGTCATTCCTTTCCCTTTTCAGCCATTTTGCTTTGTCATTGAAATACACTATTTTTTAATGGATATAATAATGCCCATAATGGGGGAAATAGAAATGGGAGAATAAACTTTTCTTTCATAGCTTTATGAGGTATGTACATAGAATACTTATGTTCCAAGTAAATATAAGTAGAATGTGAAATGTCATATTTCAGATTAGCAACTAAAGCAATATGTCACTATTTTTGGATAAAAATGTAAAAAATATTGCAAAGTATCCTACCACAAACTTAGCTAGTAACATTTACTAACTCAACCATTCTTCAGTATTTCTTTCAGTGTAATGTAATATTTGTGCTGTAATCTTTCATTCTGCTGTCACCACAAAGTCATATTCTCTCAAAACAAATATAACAAAATGTATATTTACATATTCCTGTGAAAAGATGATATAAATCAATTTATATATAAATAAACAACATTATTATATATTTATATGAGAGAATGGGGTACTGTATGGCATCTAAAAAGTTAGGCTCTTGTGATTATTGGCGACTCTGTAATAGTGTATTAAATAAGTGTAAGTTCTCTATCCCTCCTCTCTTCAATCAGTCTGAGGCATTGACATCTGTTGGTAAAGCTGAATGTTTGACTTGTAAGTTCTTCAAAAATAACCAAAACGATCTTTTGTCTGTTGTTAACTGGGAGAAAGGATGACTTGTTAACTTTACCATCTCCAAAACTAAACTGCTCTCTGTTAATCGTCTGAGAGACATCTTTAAGTTCTCCATCAGCATGACTAATGCTAATCTCCAGGAGAGTGAAATGTTGTGTCTACTCAGTCAGGTTAATGTTCTCAGCTGACATGAAGTGGAAGGATCATATTGATTCCATTGCTAGGTCTGTGGTAGATACAGAATTAAAAGTAACTCTCTTCTCTTCTTCACTTTTACAAAAATTCACAATTACGAGTGAAATTTTAATTTTGACAAACAGGAAAAGGATTGACCCCGTACTGAAAGAAAAAGTCGAAGCTGGATTTCACAATCAGCTATTAAATTAATTTTCTAAAAAATGAAATGAAGCAATTTGCAAAACTAAGAGAAAAGCTAACAAGCCTATGTTAGAATTGTCTTTAGCCATAAAAACAGAAAGAAAGTCAAAGCAGTCAGTCAGATAGGAGCAGAGAGACAACACGCTAAAATGTGTCAAAGAAAACTTCAAGCCACTGACCTAGACATGTAAAGTCCCGTCACACATTCGTTCTCCTTCTTCACTCATGCTATTTTTCTTTACCTCTTCTTCATCCTCAACATTCTCACAGTCAACAAAGAAGAAGATGACAACAACAAGATACTTCAACTGACTCCTAAAAATTAAAGTCTGATAAGTACAATTTCCTTTATTGCTTCACCTTCCTTTTCACTTTCTCGCTGGCTATAAAAAAAGAAAAGGAACACATTCACTACTTACAACTAGAATTCTGGACACTTAACTTCTTACTACTTGGAACATTTAACTCTTACAAATTGATTAACTACATACATTTTCTCTTTTAACATTTAACTTCTACAAATTGATGTTATTCTGTTCTGTTAATAAAATTCTACTTTAAGCATACAAATGAAACACTTTTATTCTTCCACAAATCCACCTTCTGATGATTACAATTAACCTTAAGTTGTAGGGAGTTTGTTTATGTTTGACACAAAGCTAATTTCATAAACATTCAACCATCTCCCTGCTACTTCACTGGTGACCCCATGAAGAACATGCACTGGAAGAACCCCTACTACTTCAGGTCAGCTGCTAAGAAAGTTGGTTCATGGTGTTGTGCTGGACAATTTTTCTCTCCAGAATCTATCTTACATATCTATAAGTCTACCATTCATCCATGCTTAGAATATTGCTGCCACGTATGGTCCAGCGCTCCTGCTATACAACTAGAGCTACTTGATAAAATCCCAAGAAAAATAAGCAATATTGTTGGTCCTGTTCTGGCATCTCAGCTTCTGTCTCTTTCCATTCACTGTAAGGTTACCTCTCAATGTCTTTTCTATAAATATTTTTTTTTAATTGATCTGATGAGCTCTTTGCTATGGTAACGACTTTTTAAAAATTAAGTGCAGTACTTGACTGGCATTATCAAATCAATTTACAGTTGAGCTGGCAAGATATAGTCATAAATTCTATGCTAACAGTTTCTTTTCTCACACTTCTCACTTATGGAACTCCCTTCCGGCTCCATACATTTCATCTACTTTTAATCTGTAGAAATTTAAATGCAATCTTAATCATTACCTACTGTCCTCTTGATTACTCTTTTCTCTTTCTGCCCATTATTAATGTTTCTGTTACTAATTCTTCCACATCCAGTGACACCTTGTGTCTTAGTGGCTTTACTGCCTTTCATGAGTAGAAACTGATTATAAAATTACATTGTAACTTGTTTGGGCCCCCTGATATGGTTTAATGTTTAGCAAGCTTGTCTCTCTAGAATGATTATAACTGAGTAGTGAGTTCGATTCTCACTGGGTGCCACATACTTTTGACCTTTTGACACATCTAAGCTATGCTTAGAAAATTACCATTGCAAGTTGTTTTCTGAATTTACTTGATCTTTTTCTTTTCTTCTTTTAACATTTTAGTTTTAAAAAAAATCATAAGACTAACTTTTAAAGTCTCATGTCATTTGAGACTAATATCTATCTTCTGGTTGACTTGCAATCTCACTTGTTATTAATAATACAATACTATAACCCCATCTTATGGGATTCTGTCAGATTGTATCTTTTGACTGAATGGAGAACAATAAAAACAAAAAAGTACTAAGTGAATTGTAAAGACTAGCTCCTGTATTAATCAAAAGAACAATAACCCCCTATTTGTCAAAGAACTAGATGGTATGGCCAAAACAGTATATAAGAAAATCTAATCCTCTTTTCTTCTTGCTTTCTCATACAGTGCCTTATAGATAAGACAAGTCTCATTTTACCTGTGGAGTGATCACATTGCAATAAAAATCTCTAATTCCCATGATTCCACAGAAAAATGGAAACCGTTCTACTGGTGGAAAATTTACAAACTTTTTCCTTTTCAGTTGGACATTTGCAAGGACAGCAAGTGGAATTGAGCAGCTCCAGATATGGATACCACAAATATGTCAACTGACCTAAATATCACTTTCTCATGTTTAATATTGCCTTTACTGATAAACTTATCACTTCCAAATAATCTATTCATTCACCAACATAAACACTAACCAGGAATATTCTATTTGCAACCCCAATTACAAGAACTTTCATATATCCACAAAAATTGTATAACAAAGTTCTTTGAATAATTCTTCTGATTATTCAGTGTAAATGTCTCACTTTCTTATTGTAATGAATATTTTATATTTTACTCACCAAAAACAGGAGTCAAGCAAAGTACATCATAACAGATCTTTTAGTCCTTAGTGAATTTCATGTCACATTGAACACAGCATACAATACTTCATTATGCACAGGAAAACATAATAATTCTACCAAAACAAAAATAAAAACTCTTCTAAAAATGTATATCTCACACAATTCTCAGAAATCAATTCATAGTTTTATAAATATCTTAACTTATATAATAAATGGAACTTTGTCTGTGTGTCCGTTACCTATAGACTCCAAAACGGCTGAACCGATTTTCTTGAAAATTTACACAGTTGTACTGTAAGTGCCTGCGAGTGTTCTTAGCTAGGTTTTGTGTACCCCCGATAAATATTGAAAATCCATAATCGAAAATATCGGGTTATAGAAGGAATGGTCCAATTTTAATCAAATTTGATACACTCATAGACAAAGATATAAAAAACGATATTCAGAAGTTTCAAGGTTGCAGTTCTTACAATAGTGCAGAAAATTGATAATATATATATATATATATATATATATATATATATATATATACATATATAAAAAAGGCAAGATGTTTGTTTGTGTGTTTGTTTATCTGCCTGTATGTCTGTATTTTTTCAGCCCTTTTATTTTAGTTTTTGCTTCAGGTTTGGCTCTAAGTAGGTATAATTGTAGTTCTTAGTCTCAGCCATGATACCATTTACTCAGAGAACTTATTTACCCTTCAAAATTCAGTTTACGACAAAAAACTTATTTGGTATTGATACCAGGAAATCAAAATTTGACTTACATCCATTCATTTTTCTTTCAATTTATGGTTTTGCTTTGACGGGAAACAACTATTGCTTTTTAGTCTTTCGTGTCAACGTCCAAAGAGTCTGAGCTCCAGGACCATGGAGTAGTTTTAAAGCTTTCATTACACCTGAGCAATGCCGGGCTATACTGCTAGTTCATTTATATATGATTGTCAGTTGTTAATATATAAAAGTTTTCCGTTGTTACTTATCATTGTAATGTTTACATAGTCATGTGGAAAAATCAAACATAAACAGCAAAATTTGGAGGTTAATCTGTTTAGTTATGTAAACATATGATGTGATAGAATATTCTCTCTTTTCTTGTAAACCTGCATTATGATGAACATGATGTGAACAGAATTAAGGTGGGACTTAATTTGGATAACTTGTTTCTCCGTTCTTTTGTCACACATAAAAAGACAGACACATTATCACTCATTCAGTAATGAATTAGAGCACTCTAGCTACTAGCGTATGATACGTGATACACTAAAAATCTGCCTCCTTCTACCGAGTGCTCATAGCTCAGAGGTAGAACTGCCGACTGACGCCAATTTGTTTGAGTTTTAATCCTGGTTTAAAAGCAATCAGATGTCTAATGTACTGATGAGCTGTGATGCAGCGAAACAGATCTGTTTGCAGATATATATATATATATATATATATATATATATATATATATATATAATCCATAAATATTGATGTATATTGATGTCAGTGACACTAAAACATGGTCATTGTACTTAAACTTGGTTTTTGTTGATTTTCCTTCACTTTTCAGTTTTCCATTTTTGTACTTCTTTCAACACGTTTATGATGTATCCTGCAACTGAAATCTTATGTAATATATAATTTTTTAGATATTTAAACATGTCTCATGAATATTTATACTCTAAATACAATGCCATTTTTTTAATTAATTCTTAGTATTGTTAGAAATTAAAATTTTGCCCCAAATTCTGTTAGCAGACTCAAGTTTAAGACAACAAAACCTGGAAGTATTAATCACAATTCCTTTACAAAACTTCCAGTTTAACATAGGAAGCCATTTGTAATCAATTTTAATATAAAAATCTTATAAATTATGACAATTAAAATATGTAATAATTACTTACCCATTTGACTCTCTCAAATCTGTCATTGCGATCACTGTGCTCATAAATAGGATTTATTTTAGGCATATTTAAAATAAGCATTATTTTTTCAAAATCCAGCAGTCCCAGGCTTAAATTGAACAAAAGGATTAAGGTTCATTAAATTAAGGAATATATCTGCTTTGCAAATGAAATATATGTATATTTTCATACAATTTATATACACATTGTATTGAAAATTACATTGAAACATAACCTTTCAAAATGTGTGCATATTTCAGTTACATGGGAAGTTAAATCAGTTATTTAAATGCTATCTTTTGAAAACAGGTACAAACTTTTATTCCAAACATGCACACACATTACATATATATATATATATATATATATGTGTGTGTAAAGATATTCTAACTTGACTTACTTACTAAGAAAATAGTTGATAATATGAGATTATCCAACCTTTGTCTACTTCAGGACTTTTAAATGTCTGCCAGATAGTGTTTATACAACAATATAAAAGAAAAAGACACAAACTCTGTTTTGCTTTATCTCTATAATCATAAGATGCTGTAGTGACGTAGTGCTGTCTGAAATAATTTGCCAAGTTTAAGCATAACTGAAAAAAATTATCAATAAAAAAAAATAAGAAGAGGAAGAAAAAGAAAAAAAGCTAAAATATCACTACAATGTTCTAAAGAAAATGTTCTCCTGAAATGGCTCTTGTTCTCTCCAAACTTTATAATAAATGAATTGCTACTTCTTATTTTTCAACTTGTTGGAAGTTCTTTGTATTTCCTGTCTTTAAGAACTTTGGGGAAACCATCTGTTCCCTCAAATTATCACCTTTATCTTTTTTTTTGGCAAAATATTAGTGGCTGAAATTAACACTGAAATGGTCAAATATGGCCTTCTTTCAAATAAGCAAGATGGCTTCTGTTTGTTCAGATTGACAGTCATTACTGAATTAGTCTACTAAGCTTTAGAGAAAAATGGTAAATCTTGGGCTGTGGTTTGAGATTTCTCAAAGGTGTTCAATTGGGTTTGCTATGTTGGCCTTCTCTACAAGCTCAAGGGTTATGGTGTCTCTAGACAAGTATTTGGCCTATTCAATCATTCAGAACAAACTGTGTAATGAAGGTTGTGTTGAATGGATATTGATCTTGATCAATAACCTTCCCAGTATCACGTCCTAATGATGTATCCATGTGTATGACACAAATGTTTACTTCCGCATTAGTAGCAAGTCCAACAAGTCCGATAAAGTAAAACTGGCAATTACTCTTAAAAAGAACATCTGATCTTTTCCCAAACTGAAAAAAGAAAAAGTTTGCAAATTTTAATATTTCCAAAAATGAAACTGCTTTTATTCAATCACCACAGAAAACCTTTTCTGCTTGTCAACAGTATGGCTGATACTAAACACCAGGAAAGCTGCATGTTGTACTTTCTGAGCTTTTTTCAATTGGAGTAGATAGACTAAACTATCGCCCAGTTCACGCTCCACCCACGTCTATTGAACAGGTGAAGAGGCTCATCCCTTATTCCCTGCTTAGGATGTGGTTTCCGGTTTTCTCTTTTCCAATCTTTTCACTCTTACGTAGCCCCCTGCACATCAGTGGCATTACCGCCTTGCTCGGGGTGATATGATTAAAAAAAACCCAAAAAACTTATGCTTTCTATAAACATGAAGTGAAGTGATTATATTGAATCAATTGCTAGATCTAGGCTATAAAAGTTGGCTCTAGGTTACTCATTCATTAACCAAATATACTAAGTGGCTCTTGGGATTTTATTAGGCTAACAAATCAATGCTTTGATCAATGATGGGAGAATAATGAAGGTGTAACTAGGGAATATAGTCTCAGTGGAAAAAAAGACAAGCAATGACTTAGCAATCTTAAAAAGTTAAACAAGATGAGATATCCATAAACAATGCGAGTGGAATGAGAACAATCTATTCTTCCAGATTAAATAAAGGGTTTAGCATAAAATTTCTTTAAAAGTTACTGGGATCAAAAACAACTGAACAAGGGTGTAGGATATGACAACTAAAATATTGTGATAATGATAATCAAGATGAAGATATTAGACCAACTGGAAACAATGCAAAATAAAATTTGCAAGAGTAATATTATACACACAGAACATAATGAAGGCAAGAGGAACAGAGGAAAAAAAATTGAAGATAAGAGAAACAGTGGAAAAGAGACTGAAGGCAAAAGAGCCATTGGAAAAAAGATTAAAAGCAAAACAGATGAAAACAGATTGAAAGCAAGAGGCAGAGGAAAACAGATTAAAGGCAAGTGGACAATGAAAAACAGATTGGATGCAAGAGAGACAAACAAAACTGATCAAAGGCAAGAGGGATAGAAGATAATATATTAAAGGCAAGAGAAAAAGAGATTGAAAGCAAAAGAGACAGAGGAAAACTGGTTGAAGGTAAGGGAAATGAAGGAAAACAAATTAAAGGCAAAAGGGACAGGAAAACGGATTGAAAACAAAAGGTCAGAGGAGAACAGTTGAACACGAGAGAGACAGCAGAAAACAGACTGAAGGCAAGAGAGACAGTAGAAAACAGACTGAAGGCAAGAGAGACAGTAGAAAACAGACTGAAGGCAAGAGAGAGAGTAAAAAATAAATTAAAGGCAAGCGAGCCAGTAGAAAACAGATTAAAAGCAAAAAAGCCAGTAGAAAACAGATTAAAGGCAAAAGAGCCATTAAAACAGATTAAAGGCAAAAGAGCCATTAAAACAGACTAATGGCAAAAGAGCCATTAAAACAGGTTAAAGGCAAAAGAGCCATTAAAACAGGTTAAAGGCAAAAGAGCCATTAAAACAGGTTAAAGGCAAAAGAGCCATTAAAACAGGTTAAAGGCAAAAGAGCCATTAAAACAGACTAAAGGCAAAAGAGCCATTAAAACAGACTAAAGGCAAAAGAGCCATTAAAACAGACTAAAGGCAAAAGAGCCATTAAAACAGATAAAGGCAAAAGAGCCATTAAAACAGATTAAAGGCAAAAGAGCCATTAAAACAGACTAATGGCAAAAGAGCCATTAAAACAGATTAAAGGCAAAAGAGCCATTAAAACAGATTAAAACAGCAGAGGAAAAGTGATTGAAGGCAAAAGAGCCATTAAAAACAGATTAAAGGCAAAGGAGCCAGTAAAAAACAAGAGGGTTAGTGGATAACAGAGTGAAGGCAAAAGAAGCTGACAAATACAGATTGAAGGCAAGTGGGATGTCGGAAAACAAATTGAAGACAAGATGTACAACACAGGAAAGAGATTGAAGGCCAGAGGAAGAGAGGAAAACAAACTGAAGGCACCAAGGATAGATGAAAAAAGATTGAAAAAAACAGCAACAGCACAGTAAACAGATTGAAGGCAAGAGGAACAAAGGAAAACAGATGAAAGGAAAAAGGGGCAGAGGAAAATAAACTGGAGACGAAAGGGATAGAGGAAAACAGATTTTTTGAAAAGGAAGAACAGAGAAAACAGACTGAAGAGAAGTGGAACTGATGAAAGCAGATTGAAGGTAAGAAAGAAAATAGTATGCATGCAAGCAAAAAACAGATTGAAGTCAATTTGGTTAGAGGAAAACAAACTGAAGTCAAGAGTGACAAGGAAAAACAAATTGAAGGCAAGAGGGACAAAGGAGGAACCAGATTGGAAGCAAGAGAGATAGAGAAAAATAGATAAAAGGCAAGATGTACAAAGTAAATAAGTTTGAATACAAGAGGGCAAAAAAAATATTGAATGTAAGAAAGATAGGAGAAAACACATTGAAGGCAAGATGTACATGAAAACAGACTGACGGCAAAAGGGACAACAGAGAAAACAAAATAAAATGGACAATACAGAAAACAGATTGAAGTCAAGACTTGCAGAGGTAAACTGATTGATGGTAAGAGAGACAGAAGAAAACAGATTGAAGCCAAGAGGGATAAGAAGAATGTTTATTGAATTCAAGAGAGACAAAAGAAAACTAAAACATTTGAAGGTAAGAGGGACTGAGGAAAAGAGATCAAAGATAAGAGGAACCAAGAAAAACTGACTGAAGGCAAGAGGAACAGCAGAGGAAAACAGATTGAAGGTAAGAGGAACAGCAGAGGAAAACAGATTGAAAGCAAAAGGAACAGCAGACGAAAACATATTGAAGGCAAGAGGAAAACAGATTGAAGGTAAGAGGAAGAGCAGAGGAAAACAGATTGAAAATAAGAGGAACAGCAGAGGAAAACAGATTGAAGGTAAGAGGGACAGCAGAGGAAAACAGATTGAAAATAAGAGGAACAGCAGAGGAAAACAGATTGAAAATAAGAGGAATAGCAGAGGAAAACAGATTGAAGGTAAGAGGGACAGCAGAGGAAAACAGATTGAAAATAAGAGGAACAGCAGAGGAAAACAGATTGAAAATAAGAGGAACAGCAGAGGAAAACAGATTGAAGGTAAGAAGGACAGCAGAGGAAAACAGATTGCAAATAAGAGGAACAGCAGAGGAAAATAGATTGAAAATAAGAGGAACAGCAGAGGAAAACAGATTGAAGTCAAGAGCAACAGCAGAGGAAAACAGATTGAAGGCAAGAGCAACAGCAGAGGAAAAGTGATTGAAGGCAAGAGCAACAGCAGAGGAAAAGTGATTGAAGGCAAGAGGAATAGCAGAGGAAAACAGATTGAAAATAAGAGGAACAGCAGAGGAAAACATATTGAACGTAAGAGGAAGAACAGAGGAAAACAGATTGAAGGTAAGATGGACAGCAGACGAAAACATATTGAAGGCAAGAGGAAAACAGATTGCAGGTAAGAGGAAAAGCAGAGGAAAACAGATTGATGGTAAGATGGACAGCAGACGAAAACATATTGAAGGCAAGAGGAAAACAGATTGAAGGTAAGAGGAAGAGCAGAGGAAAACAGATTGAAAATAAGAGAAAGAGCAGAGGAAAACAGATTGAAAATAAGAGAAAGAGCAGAGGAAACCAGATTGAAGGTAAGATGGACAGCAGACGAAAACATATTGAAGGCAAGAGGAAAACAGATTGAAGGTAAGAGGAAGAGCAGAGGAAAACAGATTGAAAATAAGAGGAAGAGCAGAGGAAAACAGATTGAAAATAAGAGGAACAGCAGAGGAAAACAGATTGAAGGTAAGAGGGACTGCAGAGGAAAACAGATTGAAAATAAGAGGAACAGCAGAGAAAAACAGATTGAAGGTAAGAGGAACAGCAGAGAAAAAGTGATTGAAGGCAAGAGGAATAGCAGAGGAAAACAGATTGAAGGTAAGAGGGACAGCAGAGGAAAACAGATTGAAGGTAAGAGGGACTGATGAGGAAAACAGATTGAATGTAAGAGGAAGAGCATAGTAAACATATTGAAGACAAGAGGAAGAGCAGAGGAAAACAGATTGAAAATAAGAGGAACAGCAGAGGAAAAGAGATTGAAAATAAGAGGAAGAGCAGAGGAAAACAGATTGAAAATAAGAGGAACAGCAGAGGAAAACAGATTGAAAATAAGAGGAACAGCAGAGGAAAACAGATTGAAAATAAGAGGAACAGCAGAGGAAAACAGATTGAAAATAAGAGGAACAGCAGAGGAAAACAGATTGAAAATAGGAGGAACAGCAGAGCAAAACAGATTGAAAATAAGAGGAACAGCAGAGGAAAACAGATTGAAAATAAGAGGAACAGCAGAGGAAAACAGATTGAAGGTAAGAGGGACAGCAGAGGAAAACAGATTGAAAATAAGAGGAACAGCAGAGGAAAACAGATTGAAAATAAGAGGAAGAGCAGAGGAAAACAGATTGAAAATAAGAGGAACAGCAGAGGAAAACATATTGAAGGTAAGAGGGACAGCAGAGGAAAACAGATTGAAAATAAGAGGAACAGCAGAGGAAAACAGATTGAAGGTAAGAGGGACAGCAGAGGAAAACAGATTGAAAATAAGAGGAACAGCAGAGGAAAACAGATTGAAGGTAAGAGGGACAGCAGAGGAAAAGTGATTAAAGGCAAGAGGAATAGCAGAGGAAAACAGATTGAAGGTAAGAGGAACAGCAGAGGAAAACAGATTGAAAATAAGAGGAACAGCAGAGGAAAACAGATTGAAGGTAAGAGGAACAGCAGAGGAAAACAGATTGAAGGTAAGAGGAACAGCAGAGGAAAACAGATTGAAGGTAAGAGGAACAGCAGAGGAAAACAGATTGAAAATAAGAGGAACAGCAGAGGAAAACAGATTGAAGGTAAGAGGGACAGCAGAGGAAAACAGATTGAAAATAAGAGGAACAGCAGAGGAAAACAGATTGAAGGTAAGAGGGACAGCAGAGGAAAAGTGATTAAAGGCAAGAGGAATAGCAGAGGAAAACAGATTGAAGGTAAGAGGAACAGCAGAGGAAAACAGATTGAAAATAAGAGGAACAGCAGAGGAAAACAGATTGAAGGTAAGAGGAACAGCAGAGGAAAACAGATTGAAGGTAAGAGGAACAGCAGAGGAAAACAGATTGAAGGTAAGAGGAACAGCAGAGGAAAACAGATTGAAGGTAAGAGGAACAGCAGAGGAAAACAGATTGAAGGTAAGAGGAACAGCAGAGGAAAACAGATTGAAGGTAAGAGGAACAGCAGAGGAAAACAGATTGAAGGTAAGAGGAACAGCAGAGGAAAACAGATTGAAGGTAAGAGGAACAGCAGAGGAAAACAGATTGAAGGTAAGAGGAACAGCAGAGGAAAACAGATTGAAGGTAAGAGGAACAGCAGAGGAAAACAGATTGAAAATAAGAGGAACAGCAGAGGAAAATAGATTGAAGGTAAGAGGGACAGCAGAGGAAAACAGATTTAAAATAAGAGGAACAGCAGAGGAAAACAGATTGAAAATAAGAGGAACAGCAGAGGAAAACAGATTGAAGGTAAGATGGACAGCAGAGGAAAACAGATTGAAGGCAAGAGCAACAGCAGAGGAAAAGTGATTGAAGGCAAGAGGAATTGCAGAGGAAAACAGATTGAAAATAAGAGGAACAGCAGAGGAAAACATATTGAAGGTAAGAGGGACAGCAGAGGAAAACAGATTGAAAATAAGAGGAACAGCAGAGGAAAACAGATTGAAGGTAACAGGAACAGCAGAGGAAAACAGATTGAAGGTAAGAGGAACAGCAGAGGAAAACAGATTGAAGGTAAGAGGGACAGCAGAGATAAACAGATTGAAAATAAGAGGAACAGAAGAGGCAAACAGATTGAAAATAAGAGGAAAACAGATTGAAAATAATAGGAACAGGAGAGGAAAACAGATTGAAGGTAAGATGGACAGCAGAGGAAAACAGATTGAAGGCAAGACCAACAGCAGAGGAAAAGTGATTGAAGGCAAGAGGAATAGCAGAGGAAAACAGATTGAAAATAGGAGGAACAGCAGAGGAAAACAGATTGAAAATAAGAGGAACAGCAGAGGAAAACAGATTGAAAATAAGAGGAACAGCAGAGGAAAACAGATTGAAGGTAAGAGGGACAGCAGAGGAAAACAGATTGAAAATAAGAGGAAGAGCAGAGGAAAACAGATTGAAAATAAGAGGAACAGCAGAGGAAAACAGATTGAAAATAAGAGGAACAGCAGAGGAAAACAGATTGAATGTAAGAGGGACAGCAGAGGAAAACAGATTGAAAATAAGAGGAACAGCAGAGGTAAACAGATTGAAAATAAGAGGAACAGCAGAGGAAAACAGATTGAAGGTAAGAGGGACAGCAGAGGAAAATAGATTGAAGGTAAGAGGGACAGCAGAGGAAAAACAGATTGGAAGTAAGAGGAACAGCAGAGGAAAACAGATTGAAGGTAAGAGGGACAGCAGAGGAAAACAGATTGAAGGTAAGAGGGACAGCAGAGGAAAACAGATTGAATGTAAGATGGACAGCAGACGAAAACGTATTGAAGGCAAGAGGAAAACAGATTGAAAGTAAGTGGAAGAGCAGAGGAAAACAGATTGAAAATAAGAGGAAGAGCAGAGGAAAACAGATTGAAGGTAAGAGGACCAGCAGAGGATACCAGATTGAAGGTAAGATGGACATCAGACGAAAACGTATTGAAGGCAAGAGGAAAACAGATTGAAAGTAAGTGGAAGAGCAGAGGAAAACAGATTGAAAATAAGAGGAACAGCAGAAGAAAACAGATTGAAGGTAAGATGGACAGCAGACGAAAACATATTGAAGGCAAGAGGTAAACAGATTGATGGTAAGAGGAAGAGCAGAGGAAAACAGATTGAAAACAAGAGGAAGAGCAGAGGAAACCAGATTGAAGGTAAGATGGACAGCAGACGAAAACATATTGAAGGCAAGAGGAAAACAGATTGAAGGTAAGAGGAAGAGCAGAGGAAAACAGATTGAAAATATGAGGAACAGCAGAGGAAAAGAGATTGAAGGTAAGAGGAACAGCAGAGAAAAAGTGATTGAAGGCAAGAGGAACAGCAGAGGAAAACAGATTGAAGGTAAGAAGGACAGCAGAGGAAGACAGATTGATGGTAAGAGGGACTGCAGAGGAAAACAGATTGAAAATAAGAGGAACAGCAGAGGAAAACTGATTGAAGGTAAGAGGAACAGCAGAGAAAAGGTGATTGAAGGCAAGAGGAATAGCAGAGGAAAACAGATTGAAGGTAAGAGGGACAGCAGAGGAAAACAGATTGAAGGTAAGAGGGACTGCAGAGGAAAATAGATCGAAAATAAGAGGAAGAGCAGAGGAAAACAGATTGAAAATAAGAGGAACAGCAGAGGAAAACAGATTGAAAATAAGAGGAACAGCAGAGGAAACCAGATTGAAGGTAAGATGGACAGCAGACGAAAACATATTGAAGGCAAGAGGAAAACAGATTGAAGGTAAGAGGAAGAGCAGAGGAAAACAGATTGAAAATAAGAGGAACAGCAGAGGAAAACAGATTGAAGGTAAGAGGAACAGCAGAGAAAAGGTGATTGAAGGCAAGAGGAATAGCAGAGGAAAACAGATTGAAGGTAAGAGGGACAGCAGAGGAAAACAGATTGAAGGTAAGATGGACAGCAGACGAAAACATATTGAAGGCAAGAGGAAAACAGATTGAAGGTAAGAGGAAGAGCAGAGGAAAACAGATTGAAAATAAGAGGAACAGCAGAGGAAAACTGATTGAAGGTAAGAGGAACAGCAGAGAAAAGGTGATTGAAGGCAAGAGGAATAGCAGAGGAAAACAGATTGAAGGTAAGAGGGACAGCAGAGGAAAACAGATTGAAGGTAAGAGGGACTGCAGAGGAAAATAGATCGAAAATAAGAGGAAGAGCAGAGGAAAACAGATTGAAAATAAGAGGAACAGCAGAGGAAAACAGATTGAAAATAAGAGGAACAGCAGAGGAAACCAGATTGAAGGTAAGATGGACAGCAGACGAAAACATATTGAAGGCAAGAGGAAAACAGATTGAAGGTAAGAGGAAGAGCAGAGGAAAACAGATTGAAAATAAGAGGAAGAGCAGAGGAAACCAGATTGAAGGTAAGATGGACAGCAGACGAAAACATATTGAAGGTAAGAGGAAAACAGATTGAAGGTAAGACGAAGAGCAGAGGAAAACAGATTGAAAATAAGAGGAACAGCAGAGGAAAACAGATTGAAAATAAGAGGAACAGCACAGGAAACCAGATTGAAGGTAAGATGGACAGCAGACGAAAACATATTGAAGGCAAGAGGAAAACAGATTGAAGGTAAGAGGAAGAGCAGAGGAAAACAGATTGAAAATAAGAGGAAGAACAGAGGAAACCAGATTGAAGGTAAGATGGACAGCAGACAAAAACATATTGAAGGCAAGAGGAAAACAGATTGAAAATAAGAGGAACAGCAGAGGAAAACAGATTGAAAATAAGAGGAAGAGCAGAGGAAAACAGATTGAAGGTAAGAGGAATAGCAGAGGAAACCAGATTGAAGGTAAGATGGACAGCAGACGTAAACATATTGAAGGCAAGAGGAAAACAGATTGAAGGTAAGAGGAAGAGCAGAGGAAAACAGATTGAAAATAAGAGGAAGAACAGAGGAAACCAGATTGAAGGTAAGATGGACAGCAGACGAAAACATATTGAAGGCAAGAGGAAAACAGATTGAAAATAAGAGGAACAGCAGAGGAAAGCAGATTGAAAATAAGAGGAACAGCAGAGGAAAACATATTGAAGGTAAGAGGAAGAGCAGCGGAAAACAGATTGAAAATAACAGGAACAGCAGAGGAAAACAGATTGAAAATAAGAGGAACAGCAGAGGAAAACAGATTGAAAATAAGAGGAACAGCAGAGGAAAACAGATTGAAGGTAAGAGGGACAGCAGAGGAAAACAGATTGAAAGTAAGAGGAACAGCAGAGGAAAACAGATTGAAAGTAAGAGGAACAGCAGAGGAAAACAGATTGAAAATAAGAGGAACAGCAGAGGAAAACAGATTGAAAATAAGAGGAACAGCAGAGGAAAACAGATTGAAGGTAAGATGGAAAGCTGACGAAAACATATTGAAGGCAAGAGGAAAACAGATTGAAGGTAAGAGGAAGAGCAGAGGAAAACAGATTGAAAATAAGAGAAAGAGCAGAGGAAAACAGATTGAAAATAAGAGGAACAGCAGAGGAAAACAGATTGAAGGTAAGATGGACAGCAGACGAAAACATATTGAAGGCAAGAGGAAAACAGATTGAAGGTAAGAGGAAGAGCAGAGGAAAACAGATTGAAAATAAGAGGAACAGCAGAAGAAACCAGATTGAAGGTAAGATGGACAGCAGATGAAAACATATTGAAGGCAAGAGGAAAACAGATTGAAGGTAAGAGGAAGAGCAGAGGAAAACAGATTGAAAATAAGATGAACAGCAGAGGAAAACAGATTGAAAATAAGAGGAACAGCAGAGTAAACCAGATTGAAGGTAAGATGGACAGCAGACGAAAACATATTGAAGGCAAGAGGAAAACAGATTGAAGGTAAGAGGAAGAGCAGAGGAAAACAGATTGAAAATAAGAGGAAGAGCAGAGGAAAACAGATTGAAAATAAGAGGAACAGCAGAGGAAACCAGATTGAAGGTAAGATGGACAGCATACGAAAACATATTGAAGGCAAGAGGAAAACAGATTGAAGGTAAGAGGAAGAGCAGAGGAAAACAGATTGAAAATAAGAGGAACAGCGGAGGAAACCAGATTGAAGGTAAGATGGACAGCAGACGAAAACATATTGAAGGCAAGAGGAAAACAGATTGAAGGTAAGAGGAAGAGCAGAGGAAACCAGATTGAAAATAAGAGGAACAGCAGAGGAAAACAGATTGAAAATAAGAGGACCAGCAGAGGAAACCAGATTGAAGGTAAGATGGACAGCATACGAAAACATATTGAAGGCAAGAGGAAAACAGATTGAAGGTAAGAGGAAGAGCAGAGGAAAACAGATTGAAAATAAGAGGAACAGCAGAGGAAACCAGATTGAAGGTAAGATGGACAGCAGACGAAAACATATTGAAGGCAAGAGGAAAACAGATTGAAGGTAAGAGGAAGAGCAGAGGAAAACAGATTGAAAATAAGAGGAAGAGCAGAGGAAAACAGATTGAAAATAAGAGGAAGAGCAGAGGAAAACAGATTGAAAATAAGAGGAACAGCAGAGGAAAACAGATTGAAAATAAGAGGAACAGCAGAGGAAAACAGATTGAAAATAAGAGGAACAGCAGAGGAAACCAGATTGAAGGTAAGATGGACAGCAGACGAAAACATATTGAAGACAAGAGGAAAACAGATTGAAGGTAAGAGGAAGAGCAGAGGAAAACAGATTGAAAATAAGAGGAAGAGCAGAGGAAAACAGATTGAAAATAAGTGGAACAGCAGAGGAAACCAGATTGAAGGTAAGATGGACAGCAGACGAAAACATATTGAAGGCAAGAGGAAAACAGATTGAAGGTAAGAGGAAGAGCAGAGGAAAACAGATTGATGGTAAGATAGACAGCAGACGAAAACATATTGAAGGTAAGAGGAACAGCAGAGGAAAACAGATTGATAGTAAGAGGAAGAGCAGAGGAAAACAGATTGAAAGATAGAGGAACAGCAGAGGAAAACAGATTGAAGGTAAGAGGAACAGCAGAGGAAAACAGATTGAAAATAACAGGAACAGCAGAGGAAAACAGATTGAAAATAAGAGGAACAGCAGAGGAAAACAGATTGAAAATAAGAGGAACAGCAGAGGAAAACAGATTGAAGGCAAGAGGGACAGCAGAGGAAAACAGATTGAAAATAAGAGGAACAGCAGAGGAAAACAGATTGAAAGTAAGAGTAAGAGCAGAGGAAAACAGATTGAAAGTAAGAAGAACAGCAGAGGAAAACAGATTGAAAGTAAGAGGAACAGCAGAGGAAAACAGATTGAAGGGAAGAGGAACAGCAGAGAAAACCAGATTGAAGGTAAGAGGAACAGCAGAGGAAAACAGATTGAAGGTAAGAGGAACAGCAGAGAAAAACAGATTGAAGGTAAGAGGAACAGCAGAAAAAAACAGATTGAAGGTAAGAGGAACAGCAGAAAAAAACAGATTGAAGGTAAGAGGAACAGCAGAGGAAAACAGATTGAAGGTAAGAGGAACAGCAGAGAAAAACAGATTGAAGGTAAGAGGAACAACAGAAAAAAACAGACTGAAGGTAAGAGGAACAGCAGAGGAAAACAGACTGAAGGTAAGAAGAACAGCAGAGGAAAACAGATTGAAGGTAAGAGGAACAGCAGAGAAAAACAGATTGAAGGTAAGAGGAACAGCAGAGAAAAACAGATTGAAGGTAAGAGGAACAGCAGAGGAAAACAGATTGAAGGTAAGAGGAACAGCAGAGCAAAACAGATTGAAGGTAAGTGGAACAGCAGAAAAAAACAGATTGAAAGTAAGAGGAACAGCAGAAAAAAACAGATTGAAGGTAAGAGGAACAGCAGCGGAAAACAGATTGAAGGTAAGAGGAACAGCAGAAAAAAACAGATTGAAGGTAAGAGGAACAGCAGAGGAAAACAGATTGAAGGTAAGAGGAACAGCAGAGGAAAACAGATTGAAAATAAGAGGAACAGCAGAGGAAAACAGATTGAAGGAAAGAGGGACAGCAGAGGAAAACAGATTGAAAATAAGAGGAACAGCAGAGGAAAACAGATTGAAAGTAAGAGTAAGAGCAGAGGAAAACAGATTGAAAGTAAGAGGAACAGCAGAGGAAAACAGATTGAAAGTAAGAGTAAGAGCAGAGGAAAACAGATTGAAGGTAAGAGGAACAGCAGAGGAAAACAGATTGAAGGTAAGAGGAACAGCAGAGAAAAACAGATTGAAGGTAAGAGGAACAGCAGAAAAAAACAGACTGAAGGTAAGAGCAACAGCATAGGAAAACAGACTGAAGGTAAGAAGAACAGCAGAGGAAAACAGATTGAAGGTAAGAGGAACAGCAGAGGAAAACTGATTGAAGGTAAGTGGAACAGCAGAGGAAAACAGATTGAAGGTAAGAGGAACAGCAGAGCAAAACAGATTGAAGGTAAGTGGAACAGCAGAAAAAAACAGATTGAAGGTAAGAGGAACAGCAGAAAAAAACAGATTGAAGGTAAGAGGAACAGCAGAGGAAAACAGATTGAAGGTAAGAGGAACAGCAGAGAAAAACAGATTGAATGTAAGAGGAACAGCAAAAAAAACAGATTGAAGGTAAGAGGAACAGCAGAAAAAAACAGATTGAAGGTAAGAGGAACAGCAGAGAAAAACAGCTTGAAGGTAAGAGGAACAGCAGAAAAAAACAGATTGAAGGTAAGAGGAACAGCAGAAAAAAACAGATTGAAAATAAGAGGAACAGCAGAGGAAAACAGATTGAAGGTAAGAGGAACAGCAGATGAAAACAGATTGAAAATAAGAGGAACAGCAGAGGAAAACAGATTGAAGGTAAGAGGGACAGCAGAGGAAAAACAGATTGAAGGTAAGAGGGACAGCAGAGGAAAACAGATTGAAGGTAAGAGGAAGAGCAGAGGAAAACAGATTGAAAATAAGAGAAAGAGCAGAGGAAAACTGATTGAAGGTAAGAGGACCAGCAGAGGAAACCAGATTGAAGGTAAGATGGACAGCAGACGAAAACATATTGAAGGCAAGAGGAAAACAGATTGAAAGTAAAAGGAAGAGCAGAGGAAAACAGATTGAAAATAAGAGGAACAGCAGAGGAAACCAGATTGAAGGTAAGATGGACAGCAGACGAAAACATATTGAAGGCAAGAGGAAACAGATTGAAGGTAAGAGGAAGAGTAGAGAAAAACAGATTGAAAATAAGAGGAACAGCAGAGGAAAACAGATTGAAGGTAAGAGGGACAGCAGAGGAAAACAGATTGAAAATAAGAGGAACAGCAGAGGAAAACAGATTGAAAATAAGAGGAACAGCAGAGGAAAACAGATTGAAAATAAGAGGAACAGCAGAGGAAAACAGATTGAAAATAAGAGGAACAGCAGAGGAAAACAGATTGAAGGTAAGATGGACAGCAGAGGAAAACAGATTGAAGGCAAGAGCAACAGCAGAGGAAAAGTGATTGAAGGCAAGAGGAATTGCAGAGGAAAACAGATTGAAAATAAGAGGTACAGCAGAGGAAAACATATTGAAGGTAAGAGGGACAGCAGAGGAAAACAGATTGAAAATAAGAGGAACAGCAGAGGAAAACAGATTGAAGGTAAGAGGAACAGCAGAGGAAAACAGATTGAAGGTAAGAGGGACAGCAGAGGAAAACAGATTGAAAATAAGAGGAACAGAAGAGGCAAACAGATTGAAAATAAGAGGAAAACAGATTGAAAATAATAGGAACAGGAGAAAAAAACAGATTGAAGGTAAGACGGACAGCAGAGGAAAACAGATTGACGGCAAGACCAACAGCAGAGGAAAAGTGATTGAAGGCAAGAGGAATAGCAGAGGAAAACAGATTGAAAATAGGAGGAACAGCAGAGGAAAACAGATTGAAAATAAGAGGAACAGCAGAGGAAAACAGATTGAAAATAAGAGGAACAGCAGAGGAAAACAGATTGAAAATAAGAGGAACAGCAGAGGAAAACAGATTGAAAATAAGAGGAACAGCAGAGGAAAACAGATTGAAGGTAAGAGGGACAGCAGAGGAAAACAGATTGAAGTTCAGAGGGACAGCAGAGGAAAACAGATTGAAAATAAGAGGAACAGCAGAGGAAAACAGATTGAAAATAAGAGGAACAGCAGAGGAAAACAGATTGAAGGTAAGATGGACAGCAGAGGAAAACAGATTGAAGGCAAGAGCAACAGCAGAGGAAAAGTGATTAAAGGTAAGAGGGACAGCAGAGGAAAATAGATTGAAGGTAAGAGGGACAGCAGAGGAAAATAGATTGAAGGTAAGAGGGACAGCAGAGGAAAAACAGATTGGAAGTAAGATGGACAGCAGACGAAAACATATTGAAGGCAAGAGGAAAACAGATTGAAGGTAAGAGGAAGAGCAGAGGAAAACAGATTGAAAATAAGAGGAAGAACAGAGGAAACCAGATTGAAGGTAAGATGGACAGCAGACGAAAACATATTGAAGGCAAGAGGAAAACAGATTGAAAATAAGAGGAACAGCAGAGGAAAGCAGATTGAAAATAAGAGGAACAGCAGAGGAAAACATATTGAAGGTAAGAGGAAGAGCAGCGGAAAACAGATTGAAAATAACAGGAACAGCAGAGGAAAACAGATTGAAAATAAGAGGAACAGCAGAGGAAAACAGATTGAAAATAAGAGGAACAGCAGAGGAAAACAGATTGAAAATAAGAGGAACAGCAGAGGAAAACAGATTGAAAATAAGAGGAACAGCAGAGGAAAACAGATTGAAGGTAAGAGGGACAGCAGAGGAAAACAGATTGAAAGTAAGAGGAACAGCAGAGGAAAACAGATTGAAAGTAAGAGGAACAGCAGAGGAAAACAGATTGAAAATAAGAGGAACAGCAGAGGAAAACAGATTGAAAATAAGGGGACCAGCAGAGGAAAACAGATTGAAGGTAAGATGGAAAGCAGACGAAAACATATTGAAGGCAAGAGGAAAACAGATTGAAGGTAAGAGGAAGAGCAGAGGAAAACAGATTGAAAATAAGAGGAAGAGCAGAGGAAAACAGATTGAAAATAAGAGGAACAGCAGAGGAAAACAGATTGAAGGTAAGATGGACAGCAGACGAAAACATATTGAAGGTAAGAGGAAAACAGATTGAAGGTAAGAGGAAGAGCAGAGGAAAATAGATTGAAAATAAGAGGAACAGCAGAGGAAAACAGATTGAAAATAAGAGGAACAGCACAGGAAACCAGTTTGAAGGTAAGATGGACAGTAGATGAAAACATATTGAAGGCAAGAGGAAAACAGATTGAAAATAAGAGGAAGAACAGAGGAAACCAGATTGAAGGTAAGATGGACAGCAGACATAAACATATTGAAGGCAAGAGGAAAACAGATTGAAAATAAGAGGAAGAGCAGAGGAAAACAGATTGAACATAAGAGGAAGAGCAGAGGAAAACAGATTGAACGTAAGAGGAACAGCAGAGGAAACCAGATTGAAGGTAAGATGGACAGCAGACGAAAACATATTGAAGGCAAGAGGAAAACAGATTGAAGGTAAGAGGAAGAGCAGAGGAAAACAGATTGAAAATAAGAGGAAGAACAGAGGAAACCAGATTGAAGGTAAGATGGACAGCAGACGAAAACATATTGAAGGCAAGAGGAAAACAGATTGAAAATAAGAGGAACAGCAGAGGAAAGCAGATTGAAAATAAGAGGAACAGCAGAGGAAAACATATTGAAGGTAAGAGGAAGAACAGCGGAAAACAGATTGAAAATAACAGGAACAGCAGAGGAAAACAGATTGAAAATAAGAGGAACAGCAGAGGAAAACAGATTGAAAATAAGAGGAACAGCAGAGGAAAACAGATTGAAGGTAAGAGGGACAGCAGAAGAAAACAGATTGAAAGTAAGAGGAACAGCAGAGGAAAAACAGATTGAAAGTAAGAGAAACAGCAGAGGAAAACAGATTGAAAATAAGAGGAACAGCAGAGGAAAACAGATTGAAAATAAGAGGAACAGCAGAGGAAAACAGATTGAAGGTAAGATGGAAAGCAGACGAAAACATATTGAAGGCAAAAGGAAAACAGATTGAAGGTAAGAGGAAGAGCAGAGGAAAACAGATTGAAAATAAGAGGAAGAGCAGAGGAAAACAGATTGAAAATAAGAGGAACAGCAGAGGAAAACAGATTGAAGGTAAGATGGACAGCAGACGAAAACATATTGAAGGCAAGAGGAAAACAGATTGAAGGTAAGAGGAAAAGCAGAGGAAAACAGATTGAAAATAAGAGGAACAGCAGAGGAAACCAGATTGAAGGTAAGATGGACAGCAGACGAAAACATATTGAAGGCAAGAGGAAAACAGATTGAAGGTAAGAGGAAGAGCAGAGGAAAACAGATTGAAAATAAGATGAACAGCAGAGGAAAACAGATTGAAAATAAGAGGAACAGCAGAGTAAACCAGATTGAAGGTAAGATGGACAGCAGACGAAAACATATTGAAGGCAAGAGGAAAACAGATTGAAGGTAAGAGGAAGAGCAGAGGAAAACAGATTGAAAATAAGAGGAACAGCAGAGGAAAACAGATTGAAAATAAGAGGAACAGCAGAGGAAACCAGATTGAAGGTAAAATGGACAGCATACGAAAACATATTGAAGGCAAGAGGAAAACAGATTGAAGGTAAGAGGAAGAGCAGAGTAAAACAGATTGAAAATAAGAGGAACAGCGGAGGAAACCAGGTTGAAGGTAAGATGGACAGCAGACGAAAACATATTGAAGGCAAGAAGAAAACAGATTGAAGGTAAGAGGAAGAGCAGAGGAAAACAGATTGAAAATAAGAGGAAGAACAGAGGAAACCAGATTGAAGGTAAGATGGACAGCAGCCGAAAACATATTGAAGGCAAGAGGAAAACAGATTGAAGGTAAGAGGAAGAGCAGAGGAAAACAGATTGAAAATAAGAGGAAGAGCAGAGGAAAACAGATTGAAAATAAGAGGACCAGCAGAGGAAACCAGATTGAAGGTAAGATGGACAGCAGACGAAAACATATTGAAGGCAAGATGAAAACAGATTGAAGGTAAGAGGAAGAGCAGAGGAAAACAGATTGATGGTAAGATGGACAGCAGACGAAAACATATTGAAGGTAAGAGGAACAGCAGAGGAAAACAGATTGATAGTAAGAGGAAGAGCAGAGGAAAACAGATTGAAAGATAGAGGAACAGCAGAGGAAAACAGATTGAAGGTAAGAGGAACAGCAGAGGAAAACAGATTGAAAATAACAGGAACAGCAGAGGAAAACAGATTGAAAATAAGAGGAACAGCAGAGGAAAACAGATTGAAAATAAGAGGAACAGCAGAGCAAAACAGATTGAAGGCAAGAGGGACAGCAGAGGAAAACAGATTGAAAATAAGAGGAACAGCAGAGGAAAACAGATTGAAAGTAAGAGTAAGGGCAGAGGAAAACAGATTGAAAGTAAGAAGAACAGCAGAGGAAAACAGATTGAAAGTAAGAGGAACAGCAGAGGAAAACAGATTGAAGGTAAGAGGAACAGCAGAGAAAAACAGATTGAAGGTAAGAGGAACAGCAGAGAAAAACAGATTGAAGGTAAGAGGAACAGCAGAGGAAAACAGATTGAAGGTAAGAGGAACAGCAGAGAAAAACAGATTGAAGGCAAGAGGAACAGCAGAAAAAAACAGATTGAAGGTAAGAGGAACAGCAGAAAAAAAGAGATTGAAGGTAACAGGAACAGCAGAGGAAAACAGATTGAAGGTAAGAGGAACAGCAGAGAAAAACAGATTGAAGGTAAGAGGAACAGCAGAAAAAAACAGACTGAAGGTAAGAGGAACAGCAGAGGAAAACAGACTGAAGGTAAGAAGAACAGCAGAGGAAAACAGATTGAAGGTAAGAGGAACAGCAGAGAAAAACAGATTGAAGGTAAGAGGAACAGCAGAAAAAAACAGATTGAAGGTAAGTGGAACAGTAGAAAAAAACAGATTGAAGGTAAGAGGAACAGCAGAAAAAAACAGATTGAAGGTAAGAGGAACAGCAGAGGAAAACAGATTGAAGGTAAGAGGAACAGCAGAGAAAAACAGATTGAATGTAAGAGGAACAGCAAAAAAACAGATTGAAGGTAAGAGGAACAGCAGAAAAAAACAGATTGAAGGTAAGAGGAACAGCAGAGGAGGAAAACAGCTTGAAGGTAAGAGGAACAGCAGAAAAAAAACAGATTGAAGGTAAGAGGAACAGCAGAAAAAAACAGATTGAAAATAAGAGGAACAGCAGAGGAAAACAGATTGAAGGAAAGAGGGACAGCAGAGGAAAACAGATTGAAAATAAGAGGAACAGCAGAGGAAAACAGATTGAAAGTAAGAGTAAGAGCAGAGGAAAACAGATTGAAAGTAAGAGGAACAGCAGAGGAAAACAGATTGAAAATAAGAGGAACAGCAGAAAAAACAGATTGAAGGTAAGAGGAACAGCAGAAAAAAAAAGATTGAAGGTAAGAGGAACAGCAGAAGAAAACAGATTGAAGGTAAGAGGAACAGCGGAGAAAAACAGATTGAAGGTAAGAGGAACAGCAGAAAAAAACAGATTGAAGGTAAGAGGAACAGCAGAGGAAAACAGATTGAAGGTAAGAGGAACAGCAGAGGAAAACAGATTGAAGGTAAGAGGAACAGCAGAAAAAAACAGATTGAAGATAAGAGGAACAGCAGAGGAAAACAGATTGAAGGTAAGAGGAACAGCAGAGGAAAACCGATTGGAGGTAAGAGGAACAGCAGAGCAAAACAGATTGAAGATAAGTGGAACAGCAGAAAAAAACAGATTGAAGGTAAGAGGAACAGCAGAAAAAAACAGATTGAAGGTAAGAGGAACAGCAGAGGAAAACAGATTGAAGGTAAGAGGAACAGCAGAGAAAAACAGATTGAATGTAAGAGGAACAGCAAAAAAAACAGATTGAAGGTAAGAGGAACAGCAGAAAAAAACAGATTGAAGGTAAGAGGAACAGCAGAGGAAAACAGATTGAAGGTAAGAGGAACAGCAGAGAAAAACAGATTGAATGTAAGAGGAACAGCAAAAAAAACAGATTGAAGGTAAGAGGAACAGCAGAAAAAAACAGATTGAAGGTAAGAGGAACAGCAGAGGAAAACAGCTTGAAGGTAAGAGGAACAGCAGAAAAAAACAGATTGAAGGTAAGAGGAACAGCAGATGAAAACAGATTGAAGGTAAGAGGAACAGCAGAGAAAAACAGATTGAAGGTAAGATGAACAGCAGACGAAAACACATTGAAGGCAAGAGGAAAACAGATTGAAAGTAAGAGGAAGAGCAGAGGAAAACAGATTGAAAATAAGATGAACAGCAGAGGAAAACAGATTGAAAATAAGAGGAACAGCAGAGTAAACCAGATTGAAGGTAAGATGGACAGCAGACGAAAACATATTGAAGGCAAGAGGAAAACAGATTGAAGGTAAGAGGAAGTGCAGAGGAAAACAGATTGAAAATAAGAGGAACAGCAGAGGAAAACAGATTGAAAATAAGAGGAACAGCAGAGGAAACCAGATTGAAGGTAAGATGGACAGCATACGAAAACATATTGAAGGCAAGAGGAAAACAGATTGAAGGTAAAAGGAAGAGCAGAGGAAAACAGATTGAAAATAAGAGGAACAGCGGAGGAAACCAGATTGAAGGTAAGATGGACAGCAGATGAAAACATATTGAAGGCAAGAGGAAAACAGATTGAAGGTAAGAGGAAGAGCAGAGGAAAACAGATTGAAAATAAGAGGAAGAACAGAGGAAACCAGATTGAAGGTAAGATGGACAGCAGACGAAAACATATTGAAGGCAAGAGGAAAACAGATTGAAAATAAGAGGAACAGCAGAGGAAAGCAGATTGAAAATAAGAGGAACAGCAGAGGAAAACATATTGAAGGTAAGAGGAAGAGCAGCGGAAAACAGATTGAAAATAACAGGAACAGCAGAGGAAAACAGATTGAAAATAAGAGGAACAGCAGAGGAAAACAGATTGAAAATAAGAGGAACAGCAGAGGAAAACAGATTGAAAATAAGAGGAACAGCAGAGGAAAACAGATTGAAAATAAGAGGAACAGCAGAGGAAAACAGATTGAAGGTAAGAGGGACAGCAGAGGAAAACAGATTGAAAGTAAGAGGAACAGCAGAGGAAAACAGATTGAAAGTAAGAGGAACAGCAGAGGAAAACAGATTGAAAATAAGAGGAACAGCAGAGGAAAACAGATTGAAAATAAGGGGACCAGCAGAGGAAAACAGATTGAAGGTAAGATGGAAAGCAGACGAAAACATATTGAAGGCAAGAGGAAAACAGATTGAAGGTAAGAGGAAGAGCAGAGGAAAACAGATTGAAAATAAGAGGAAGAGCAGAGGAAAACAGATTGAAAATAAGAGGAACAGCAGAGGAAAACAGATTGAAGGTAAGATGGACAGCAGACGAAAACATATTGAAGGTAAGAGGAAAACAGATTGAAGGTAAGAGGAAGAGCAGAGGAAAATAGATTGAAAATAAGAGGAACAGCAGAGGAAAACAGATTGAAAATAAGAGGAACAGCACAGGAAACCAGTTTGAAGGTAAGATGGACAGCAGATGAAAACATATTGAAGGCAAGAGGAAAACAGATTGAAGGTAAGAGGAAGAGCAGAGGAAAACAGATTGAAAATAAGAGGAAGAACAGAGGAAACCAGATTGAAGGTAAGATGGACAGCAGACATAAACATATTGAAGGCAAGAGGAAAACAGATTGAAAATAAGAGGAAGAGCAGAGGAAAACAGATTGAACATAAGAGGAAGAGCAGAGGAAAACAGATTGAACGTAAGAGGAACAGCAGAGGAAACCAGATTGAAGGTAAGATGGACAGCAGACGAAAACATATTGAAGGCAAGAGGAAAACAGATTGAAGGTAAGAGGAAGAGCAGAGGAAAACAGATTGAAAATAAGAGGAAGAACAGAGGAAACCAGATTGAAGGTAAGATGGACAGCAGACGAAAACATATTGAAGGCAAGAGGAAAACAGATTGAAAATACGAGGAACAGCAGAGGAAAGCAGATTGAAAATAAGAGGAACAGCAGAGGAAAACATATTGAAGGTAAGAGGAAGAACAGCGGAAAACAGATTGAAAATAACAGGAACAGCAGAGGAAAACAGATTGAAAATAAGAGGAACAGCAGAGGAAAACAGATTGAAAATAAGAGGAACAGCAGAGGAAAACAGATTGAAGGTAAGAGGGACAGCAGAAGAAAACAGATTGAAAGTAAGAGGAACAGCAGAGGAAAACAGATTGAAAGTAAGAGAAACAGCAGAGGAAAACAGATTGAAAATAAGAGGAACAGCAGAGGAAAACAGATTGAAAATAAGAGGAACAGCAGAGGAAAACAGATTGAAGGTAAGATGGAAAGCAGACGAAAACATATTGAAGGCAAAAGGAAAACAGATTGAAGGTAAGAGGAAGAGCAGAGGAAAACAGATTGAAAATAAGAGGAAGAGCAGAGGAAAACAGATTGAAAATAAGAGGAACAGCAGAGGAAAACAGATTGAAGGTAAGATGGACAGCAGACGAAAACATATTGAAGGCAAGAGGAAAACAGATTGAAGGTAAGAGGAAAAGCAGAGGAAAACAGATTGAAAATAAGAGGAACAGCAGAGGAAACCAGATTGAAGGTAAGATGGACAGCAGACGAAAACATATTGAAGGCAAGAGGAAAACAGATTGAAGGTAAGAGGAAGAGCAGAGGAAAACAGATTGAAAATAAGATGAACAGCAGAGGAAAACAGATTGAAAATAAGAGGAACAGCAGAGTAAACCAGATTGAAGGTAAGATGGACAGCAGACGAAAACATATTGAAGGCAAGAGGAAAACAGATTGAAGGTAAGAGGAAGAGCAGAGGAAAACAGATTGAAAATAAGAGGAACAGCAGAGGAAAACAGATTGAAAATAAGAGGAACAGCAGAGGAAACCAGATTGAAGGTAAAATGGACAGCATACGAAAACATATTGAAGGCAAGAGGAAAACAGATTGAAGGTAAGAGGAAGAGCAGAGTAAAACAGATTGAAAATAAGAGGAACAGCGGAGGAAACCAGGTTGAAGGTAAGATGGACAGCAGACGAAAACATATTGAAGGCAAGAAGAAAACAGATTGAAGGTAAGAGGAAGAGCAGAGGAAAACAGATTGAAAATAAGAGGAAGAACAGAGGAAACCAGATTGAAGGTAAGATGGACAGCAGCCGAAAACATATTGAAGGCAAGAGGAAAACAGATTGAAGGTAAGAGGAAGAGCAGAGGAAAACAGATTGAAAATAAGAGGAAGAGCAGAGGAAAACAGATTGAAAATAAGAGGACCAGCAGAGGAAACCAGATTGAAGGTAAGATGGACAGCAGACGAAAACATATTGAAGGCAAGATGAAAACAGATTGAAGGTAAGAGGAAGAGCAGAGGAAAACAGATTGATGGTAAGATGGACAGCAGACGAAAACAAAACTATTGAAGGTAAGAGGAACAGCAGAGGAAAACAGATTGATAGTAAGAGGAAGAGCAGAGGAAAACAGATTGAAAGATAGAGGAACAGCAGAGGAAAACAGATTGAAGGTAAGAGGAACAGCAGAGGAAAACAGATTGAAAATAACAGGAACAGCAGAGGAAAACAGATTGAAAATAAGAGGAACAGCAGAGGAAAACAGATTGAAAATAAGAGGAACAGCAGAGCAAAACAGATTGAAGGCAAGAGGGACAGCAGAGGAAAACAGATTGAAAATAAGAGGAACAGCAGAGGAAAACAGATTGAAAGTAAGAGTAAGGGCAGAGGAAAACAGATTGAAAGTAAGAAGAACAGCAGAGGAAAACAGATTGAAAGTAAGAGGAACAGCAGAGGAAAACAGATTGAAGGTAAGAGGAACAGCAGAGAAAAACAGATTGAAGGTAAGAGGAACAGCAGAGAAAAACAGATTGAAGGTAAGAGGAACAGCAGAGGAAAACAGATTGAAGGTAAGAGGAACAGCAGAGAAAAACAGATTGAAGGCAAGAGGAACAGCAGAAAAAAACAGATTGAAGGTAAGAGGAACAGCAGAAAAAAAGAGATTGAAGGTAACAGGAACAGCAGAGGAAAACAGATTGAAGGTAAGAGGAACAGCAGAGAAAAACAGATTGAAGGTAAGAGGAACAGCAGAAAAAAACAGACTGAAGGTAAGAGGAACAGCAGAGGAAAACAGACTGAAGGTAAGAAGAACAGCAGAGGAAAACAGATTGAAGGTAAGAGGAACAGCAGAGAAAAACAGATTGAAGGTAAGAGGAACAGCAGAAAAAAACAGATTGAAGGTAAGTGGAACAGTAGAAAAAAACAGATTGAAGGTAAGAGGAACAGCAGAAAAAAACAGATTGAAGGTAAGAGGAACAGCAGAGGAAAACAGATTGAAGGTAAGAGGAACAGCAGAGAAAAACAGATTGAATGTAAGAGGAACAGCAAAAAAACAGATTGAAGGTAAGAGGAACAGCAGAAAAAAACAGATTGAAGGTAAGAGGAACAGCAGAGGAAAACAGCTTGAAGGTAAGAGGAACAGCAGAAAAAAAACAGATTGAAGGTAAGAGGAACAGCAGAAAAAAACAGATTGAAAATAAGAGGAACAGCAGAGGAAAACAGATTGAAGGAAAGAGGGACAGCAGAGGAAAACAGATTGAAAATAAGAGGAACAGCAGAGGAAAACAGATTGAAAGTAAGAGTAAGAGCAGAGGAAAACAGATTGAAAGTAAGAGGAACAGCAGAGGAAAACAGATTGAAAATAAGAGGAACAGCAGAAAAAACAGATTGAAGGTAAGAGGAACAGCAGAAAAAAAAAGATTGAAGGTAAGAGGAACAGCAGAAGAAAACAGATTGAAGGTAAGAGGAACAGCGGAGAAAAACAGATTGAAGGTAAGAGGAACAGCAGAAAAAAACAGATTGAAGGTAAGAGGAACAGCAGAGGAAAACAGATTGAAGGTAAGAGGAACAGCAGAGGAAAACAGATTGAAGGTAAGAGGAACAGCAGAAAAAAACAGATTGAAGGTAAGAGGAACAGCAGAGGAAAACAGATTGAAGGTAAGAGGAACAGCAGAGGAAAACCGATTGGAGGTAAGAGGAACAGCAGAGCAAAACAGATTGAAGATAAGTGGAACAGCAGAAAAAAACAGATTGAAGGTAAGAGGAACAGCAGAAAAAAACAGATTGAAGGTAAGAGGAACAGCAGAGGAAAACAGATTGAAGGTAAGAGGAACAGCAGAGAAAAACAGATTGAATGTAAGAGGAACAGCAAAAAAAACAGATTGAAGGTAAGAGGAACAGCAGAAAAAAACAGATTGAAGGTAAGAGGAACAGCAGAGGAAAACAGCTTGAAGGTAAGAGGAACAGCAGAAAAAAACAGATTGAAGGTAAGAGGAACAGCCGAAAAAAACAGATTGAAGGTAAGAGGAACAGCAGATGAAAACAGATTGAAGGTAAGAGGAACAGCAGAGAAAAACAGATTGAAGGTAAGATGAACAGCAGACGAAAACACATTGAAGGCAAGAGGAAAACAGATTGAAAGTAAGAGGAAGAGCAGAGGAAAACAGATTGAAAATAAGATGAACAGCAGAGGAAAACAGATTGAAAATAAGAGGAACAGCAGAGTAAACCAGATTGAAGGTAAGATGGACAGCAGACGAAAACATATTGAAGGCAAGAGGAAAACAGATTGAAGGTAAGAGGAAGAGCAGAGGAAAACAGATTGAAAATAAGAGGAACAGCAGAGGAAAACAGATTGAAAATAAGAGGAACAGCAGAGGAAACCAGATTGAAGGTAAGATCGACAGCATACGAAAACATATTGAAGGCAAGAGGAAAACAGATTGAAGGTAAAAGGAAGAGCAGAGGAAAACAGATTGAAAATAAGAGGAACAGCGGAGGAAACCAGATTGAAGGTAAGATGGACAGCAGATGAAAACATATTGAAGGCAAGAGGAAAACAGATTGAAGGTAAGAGGAAGAGCAGAGGAAAACAGTTTGAAAATAAGAAGAAGAGCAGAGGAAAACAGATTGAAAATAAGAAGAAGAGCAGAGGAAAACAGATTGAAGGTAAGATGGACAGCAGACGAAAACATATTGAAAGCAAGAGGAAAACAGATTGAATGTAAGAGGAAGAGCAGAGGAAAACAGTTTGAAAATAAGAGGAAGAGCAGAGGAAAACAGATTGAAAATAAGAGGTACAGCAGAGGAAAACAGATTGAAAATAAGAGGAACAGCAGAGGAAAACAGATTGAAAATAAGAGGAACAGCAGAGGAAACCAGATTGAAGGTAAGATGGACAGCAGACGAAAACATATTGAAGGCAAGAGGAAAACAGATTGAAGGTAAGAGGAAGAGCAGAGGAAAACAGATTGAAAATAAGAGGAAGAGCAGAGGAAAACAGATTGAAAATAAGAGGAACAGCAGAGGAAACCAGATTGAAGGTAAGATGGACAGCAGACGAAAACATATTGAAGGCAAGAGGAAAACAGATTGAAGGTAAGAGGAAGAGCAGAGGAAAACAGATTGATGGTAAGATGGACAGCAGACGAAAACATATTGAAGGCAAGAGGAACAGCAGAGGAAAACAGATTGATAGTAAGAGGAAGAGCAGAGGAAAACAGATTGAAAGATAGAGGAACAGCAGAGGAAAACAGATTGAAGGTAAGAGGAACAGCAGAGGAAAACAGATTGAAAATAACAGGAACAGCAGAGGAAAACAGATTGAAAATAAGAGGAACAGCAGAGGAAAACAGATTGAAGGCAAGAGGGACAGCAGAGGAAAACAGATTGAAAATAAGAGGAACAGCAGAGGAAAACAGATTGAAAGTAAGAGTAAGGGCAGAGGAAAACAGATTGAAAGTAAGAAGAACAGCAGAGGAAAACAGATTGAAAGTAAGAGGAACAGCAGAGGAAAACAGATTGAAGGTAAGAGGAACAGCAGAGAAAAACAGATTGAAGGTAAGAGGAACAGCAGAGAAAAACAGATTGAAGGTAAGAGGAACAGCAGAGCAAAACAGATTGAAGGTAAGAGGAACAGCAGAGAAAAACAGATTGAAGGTAAGAGGAACAGCAGAGGAAAACAGATTGAAGGTAAGAGGAACAGCAGAGGAAAACAGATTGAAGGTAAGAGGAACGGCAGAGCAAAACAGATTGAAGGTAAGTGGAACAGTAGAAAAAAACAGATTTAAGGTAAGAGGAACAGCAGAAAAAAACAGATTGAAGGTAAGAGGAAGAGCAGAGGAAAACAGATTGAAGGTAAGAGGAACAGCAGAGAAAAACAGATTGAATGTAAGAGGAACAGCAGAAAAAAACAGATTGAAGGTAAGAGGAACAGCAGAAAAAAACAGATTGAAGGTAAGAGGAACAGCAGAGGAAAACAGATTGAAGGTAAGAGGAACAGCAGAGGAAAACAGATTGAAAATAAGAGGAACAGCAGAGGAAAACAGATTGAAGGAAAGAGGGACAGCAGAGGAAAACAGATTGAAAATAAGAGGAACAGCAGAGGAAAACAGATTGAAAGTAAGAGTAAGAGCAGAGGAAAACAGATTGAAAGTAAGAGGAACAGCAGAGGAAAACAGATTGAAAATAAGAGGAACAGCAGAAAAAACAGATTGAAGGAAAGAGGAACAGCAGAAAAAAACAGATTGAAGGTAAGAGGAACAGCAGAAGAAAACAGATTGAAGGTAAGAGGAACAGCGGAGAAAAACAGATTGAAGGTAAGAGGAACAGCAGAAAAAAACAGATTGAAGGTAAGAGGAACAGCAGAGGAAAACAGATTGAAGGTAAGAGGAAGAGCAGAGGAAAACAGATTGAAAATAAGAGGAAGAGCAGAGGAAAACAGATTGAAAATAAGAGGAACAGCAGAGGAAAACAGATTGAAAATAAGAGGAACAGCAGAGGAAACCAGATTGAAGGTAAGATGGACAGCAGACGAAAACATATTGAAGGCAAGAGGAAAACAGATTGAAGGTAAGAGGAAGAGCAGAGGAAAACAGATTGAAAATAAGTGGAATAGCAGAGGAAAACAGATTGAAAATAAGAGGAACAGCAGAGGAAACCAGATTGAAGGTAAGATGGACAGCAGACGAAAACATATTGAAGGCAAGAGGTAAACAGATTGAAGGTAAGAGGAAGAGCAGAGGAAAACAGATTGATGGTAAGATGGACAGCAGACGAAAACATATTGAAGGTAAGAGGAACAGCAGAGGAAAACAGATTGATAGTAAGAGGAAGAGCAGATGAAAACAGATTGAAAGATAGAGGAACAGGAGAGGAAAACAGATTGAAAGTAAGAGGAACAGCAGAGGAAAACAGATTGAAAATAAGAGGAACAGCAGAGGAAAACAGATTGAAAATAAGAGGAACAGCAGAGGAAAACAGATTGAAGGTAAGAGGAACAGCAGAGAAAAACAGATTGAAGGTAAGAGGAACAGCAGAGGAAAACAGAGTGAAGGTAAGAGGAACAGCAGAAAAAAACAGACTGAAGGTAAGAGGAACAGCAGAGGAAAACTGACTGAAGGTAAGAAGAACAGCAGAGGAAAACAGATTGAAGGTAAGAGGAACAGCAGAGAAAAACAGATTGAAGGTAAGAGGACCAGCAGAAAAAATCAGATTGAAGGTAAGAGGAACAGCAGAGGAAAACAGATTGAAGGTAAGAGGAACAGCAGAGGAAAACAGATTGAAGGTAAGAGGAACAGCAGAGCAAAACAGATTGAAGGTAAGTGGAACAGCAGAAAAAAACAGATTGAATGTAAGAGGAACAGCAGAAAAAAACAGATTGAAGGTAAGAGGAACAGCAGATGAAAACAGATTGAAGGTAAGAGGAACAGCAGTGAAAAACAGATTGAAGGTAAGAGGAACAGCAGAAAAAAACAGATGGAAGGTAAGAGGAGCAGCAGAAAAAAACAGATTGAAGGTAAGAGGAACAGCAGAGGAAAACAGATTGAAGGTAAGAGGAACAGCAGAGGAAAACAGATTGAAAATAAGAGGAACAGCAGAGGAAAACAGATTGAAGGCAAGAGGGACAGCAGAGGAAAACAGATTGAAAATAAGAGGAACAGCAGAGGAAAACAGATTGAAAGTAAGAGTAAGAGCAGAGGAAAACAGATTGAAAGTAAGAGGAACAGCAGAGGAAAACAGATTGAAAATAAGAGGAACAGCAGAGGAAAACAGATTGAAGGTAAGAGGAACAGCAGAGAAAAACAGATTGAAGGTAAGAGGAACAGCAGAGACAAACAGATTGAAGGTAAGAGGAACAGCAGAGAAAAACAGATTGAAGGTAAGAGGAACAGCAGAAGAAAACAGATTGAAGGTACGAGGAACAGAAGAGAAAAACAGATTGAAGGTAAGAGGAACAGCAGAAAAAAACAGATTGAAGGTAAGAGGAACAGCAGAAAAAAACAGATTGAAGGTAAGAGGAACAGCAGAAAAAAACAGATTGAAGGTAAGAGGAACAGCAGAGGAAAACAGATTGAAGGTAAGAGGAACAGCAGAGAAAAACAGATTGAAGGTAAGAGGAACAGCAGAAAAAAACAGACTGAAGGTAAGAGGAACAGCAGAGGAAAACAGACTGAAGTTAAGAAGAACAGCAGAGGAAAACAGATTGAAGGTAAGAGGAACAGCAGAAGAAAACAGATTGAAGGTAAGAGGAACAGCAGAGAAAAACAGATTGAACGTAAGAGGAACAGCAGAAAAAAACAGATTGAAGGTAAGAGGAACAGCAGAGGAAAACAGATTGAAGGTAAGAGGAACAGCAGAGGAAAACAGATTGAAGGTAAGAGGAACAGCAGAAAAAAACAGATTGAAGGTAAGTGGAACAGCAGAAAAAAACAGATTGAAGGTAAGAGGAACAGCAGAAAAAAACAGATTGAAGGTAAGAGGAACAGCAGAGGAAAACAGATTGAAGGTAAGAGGAACAGCAGAGAAAAACAGATTGAATGTAAGAGGAACAGCAAAAAAAACAGATTGAAGGTAAGAGGAACAGCAGAAATAAACAGATTGAAGGTAAGAGGAACAGCAGAGGAAAACAGCTTGAAGGTAAGAGGAACAGCAGAAAAAAACAGATTGAAGGTAAGAGGAACAGCAGAAAAAACAGATTTAAGGTAAGAGGAACAGCAGATGAAAACAGATTGAAGGTAAGAGGAACAGCAGAGAAAAACAGATTGAAGGTAAGAGGAACAGCAGAGAAAAACAGATTGAAGGTAAGAGGAACAGCAGAAAAAAACAGATTGAAGGTAAGAGGAACAGCAGAAAAAAACAGATTGAAGGTAAGAGGAACAGCAGAGGAAAACAGATTGAAGGTAAGAGGAACAGCAGAGGAAAACAGATTGAAGGTAAGAGGAACAACAGAGAAAAACAGATTGAAGGTAAGAGGAACAGCAGAAAAAAACAGATTGAAGGTAAGACGAACAGCAGAGGAAAACAGATTGAAGGTAAGAGGAACAGCAGAGGAAAACAGATTGTAGGTAAGAGGATTAGCAGAAAAAAACAGATTGAAGGTAAGAGGAACAGCAGAAAAAAACAGATTGAAGGTAAGAGGAACAGCAGAGGAAAACAGATTGAAGGTAAGAGGAACAGCAGAGAAAAACAGATTGAAGGTAAGAGGAACAGCAAAAAAAACAGATTGAATGTAAGAGCAACAGCAGAAAAAAAACAGATTGAAGGTAAGAGGAACAGCAGAGGAAAACAGCTTGAAGGTAAGAGGAACAGCAGAAAAAACAGATTGAAGGTAAGAGGAACAGCAGAGGAAAACAGATTGAAGGTAAGAGGAACAGCAGAGAAAAACAGATTGAAGGTAAGAGGAACAGCAGAAAAAACAGATTGAAGGTAAGAGGAACAGCAGAAAAATCAGATTGAAGGTAAGAGGAACAGCAGAGGAAAACAGATTGAAGGTAAGAGGAACAGCAGAGGAAAACAGATTGAAGGTAAGAGGAACAGCAGAGAAAAACAGATTGAACGTAAGAGGAACAGCAGAAAAAAACAGATTGAAGGTAAGAGGAACAGCAGAAAAAAACAGATTGAAGGTAAGAGGAACAGCAGAGGAAAACAGATTGAAGGTAAGAGGAACAGCAGAAAAAAACAGATTGAAGGCAAGAGGAACAGCAGAGTGTAACAGATTGAAGGCAAAAGGAACACCAGAGGAGAACATATTGAAGGCATGAGGAACAGCAGAGGAAACCAGATTGACGTTAAGAGCAACAGCAGAGTAAAACAGATTGAAGTCAAGAGCAACAGCAGAGGAAAACAGATTGAAGGCAGGAGCAACAGTAGAGGAAAAGAGATTGAAGGCAGGAGCAACAGCAGAGGAAAACAGATTGAAGGCAGGAGCAACAGTAGAGGAAAAGAGATTGAAGGCAGGAGCAACAGCAGAGGAAAACTGATTGAAGGCAAGCGGAATAGCAGAGGAAGACAGATTGAAGGCAAGACCAACAGCAGAAAAAACAGATTGAAGGCAAGAGGAAAAGAGACTGAAGGCAAGATGAAAACAAATTGAAGGCAAGAGGAACATCAGATTAAAACAGATTGAAGGTAAGCGGAACAGCAGAGGTAAATAGATTGAAGGTATGAGGAACAGCAGATGAAAACAGATTGAAAATAAGAGGAACAGCAGAAAAAAACAGATTTAAGGTAAGCGGAACAGCAGAGGTTAATAGATTGAAGGTATGAGGAATAGCAGATGAAAACAGATAGAAGGCAAGAAGAACAGCAGAGGAAAACAGATAGAAGGCAAGAAGAACAGCAGAGGAAAACAGATAGAAGGCAAGAAGAACAGCAAAAAAAAAAGATAGAAGGCAAGAAGAACAGCAAAAAAAAAAGATAGAAGGCAAGAAGAACAGCAGAAAAAACCTATTGAAGGTAAGAGGAACAGCAGAAAAAAACAGATTGAAGGTAAGAGGAAGAGCAGAAAAAAACAGATTGAAGGTAAGCGGGACAGCAGAGGAAAACAGATTGAACGTAAGAGGAACAGCAGAGGAAAACAGATTGAAGGTAAGAGGAACAGCAGAAAAAACAGATTGAAGGTAAGAGGAACAGCAGAAAAAACTGATTGAAGGTAAGAGGAACAGCAGAAAAAACAGATTGAAGGCAAGAGAAACAGCATAGGAAGACAGAATCAAGGCAACACCAACAGCAGAAACAAACAGACTGAAGGCAAGAGGAAAAGAGATTGAAGGCAAGATGAAAACAAATTGACGGCAAGAGGAACATCAGATTAAAACAGATTGAAGGTAAGCGGAACAGCAGAGTTAAATAGATTGAAGGTATGAGGAACAGCAGATTAAAACAGATAGACGGCAAGAAGAACACCAGAGGAAAACAGATAGAAGGCAAGAAGGCAAGAGGAACAGCAGAAAAAAACAGATTGAAGGTAAGAGGAACAGCAGAGAAAAACAGATTGAAGGTAAGAAGAACAGCAGAGGAAAACAGATTGAAGGTAAGAGGAACAGCAGAGGAAAACAGATTGAAGGTAAGAGGAACAGCAGAGGAAAACAGATAGAAGGCAAGATGAAACGAGGTTGAAGTTAAGAATAACAGCAGAGCAAAACCGATTGAAGGTAAGAGAAACAGCTGAGGAGAACAGATTGAAGGTAAGAAAAACAGCAGAGGAAAACAGATTGAGGCAACAGTAACAGCAGAGGAAAAGTGATTGAAGGCAAGAGGAACAGCGGAGGGTAACAGATTGAAGATATGCGGAACAGCAGAGGAAAAAAAATTGAAGGCAAAAGAACAGCAGACGAACTGATTGAAGGAACAGCAGAGGAAAACAGACTGAAGGCAAGAGGAACAGCAGAGGAAAACAGATTGAAGGCAAGAGCAACAGCAAAGGAAAAGTGATTTAAAGCAAGAGGAAATCAGATTGAAGGCAAGAGTAACAGCAGATTAAAACAGATTGAAGGCAAGAGTAACAGCAGATTAAAACAGATTGAAGGTAAGCGGAACAGCAGAGGAAAATAGACTGAAGGTATGAGGACCTGCAGAGTAGAACATAATGAGGTCAGAGGAACAGAAGAGGAAAACAGATTGAAGCAACAGAGGAACAGCAAAGGAAAAGTGATTTAAAGCAAGAGGAAAACATTGAAGGCAAAAGAACAGCAGAGGAAAAGAGATTGAAGGCAAAAGAGTTTGAAGGCAAGAGGAAAACAGATTGAAGGCAAGATGAAAACAGATTGAAGGCAAGAGGAACAGCAGATTAAAACAGATTGAAGGTAAGCGGAACAGTAGAGGAAAACAGATTGAAGATATGAGGAACAGCAGAGGAAAACAGATTGAAGATATGAGGAACAGCAGAGGAAAACAGATTGAAGATATGAGGAACAGCAGAGGAAAACAGATTGAAGGCGACAGGAACAGCAGGCGAAAACTGATTGAAGGTAAGAGGAACAGCAGAGAAAAACAGATTGCAGGCAAGAGTAAAAGAGCTTAAAGGCAAAATGAAAATAGATTCAAGGCAAGATAAAACAGATTGAAGGCAAGACCAACAGCAGATGAAAACAGATTGAAGGTAAGAGCAACAACAGAGGGAAACAGATTGAAGGTAAGAGGAACAGCAGAGGAAAACAGATTGAAGGTAAGAGGAACAGCACAGGAAAGCAGATTGAAGGCAAGAGAAAAAGAGACAGAAGGCAAAATGAAAACATATTGAAGCAAGATGAAAACAGATTGAAGGCAAGATGCAAACAGATTGAAGGCAAGATGAAAACAGATTGAAGGCAAGATGAAAACAGATTGAAGGCAAGAGGAACAGCAGAGGAAAACAGATTGAAGATAAGAGGAAAAGCAGGTGCAATCAGATTGAAGGCACGAGGAACAGCAGAGGAAAAGTGAATGAAGGCAAGAGGAACAGCAGAGGGTAATAGATTGAAGATATGCGGAACAGCAGAGGAAAACAAATTGAAGGCAAAAGAACAGCAGACGAAAACTGATTGAAGGAACAGCAGAGGAAAACAAATTGAAGGCAAAAGAACAGCAGACGAAAACTGACTGAAGGAACAGCAGATTAAAACAGATTGAAGGTAAACGGAACAGCAGAGGAAAATAGATTGAAGGTATGATGAACAGCAGAGTAGAACATATTGAGGTTAGAGGAACAGCAGACGAAAAAAATAGAAGTCAAGAGGATCAGTAGAGGAAAACAGATTGAAGTCAAGAGAAACAGCAGAGGAAGACTGATTGAAGGTAAGAGGAACAGCAGAGAAAAAAGATAGAAGGCAAGAGGAACTGCAGAGGAGAACAGATTGAAGGCAAAAGGAACATTAGAGGAAAACAGATTGAAGGCAAGTGTAAAAGAGATTGAAGACGAAATGAAAATAGATTGAAGGCAAGATGAAAACTGACTGAAGGCAAGAGGAACAGCAGAGGAGAACAGATTGAATGTATGAGGGACAGGAGAGGAAATCAGATTGAAGCAACAGAGGAACAGCAAAGGAAAAGTGATTTAAAGCAAGAGGAAAACATATTGAAGGCAAAAGAACAGCAGAGGAAAACAGATTGAAAGCAAGAGAAACAGCAGAGGAAAACAGATTGAAGGCAAGAGAAAGAGCAGAGGTAAACAGATTGAAGGTAAGAGGAACAACAGAGAAAAACAGATTGAAGGTAAGAGGAACAGCAGGGAAAACAGATTGAATGAACGAGGAACAGCAGAGGAAAACAGATTGAATGTATGAGGAACAGCAGAGGAAAAAAGATAGAAGGCAAGAGGAACAGCAGAGGAAAACAGTTTGAAGCCAAGAGCAACATCAGAGGAAAACAGATTGAAGGGAAAAGAAACAGTAGAGGAAATCAGATTGAAGGTAAGTGTAAAAGAGACTGAAGGCTAAATGAAAACAGATTGAAGGCAAGAGGAACAGCAGAGGAAAACAGATTGAAGGCAAGAGGAACAGTGGAGGGTAACTGATTGAAGGCAAGAGGAATAGTGGAGGGCAACCGATTGAAGGTAAGAACAACAGCAGAGGTAAACAGATTGAGGCAATAGTAACAGCAGAGGAAAACAGATTGAAGGTAAGAAAAACAGCAGAGGTAAACAGATTGAGGCAATAGTAACAGCAGAGGAAAACAGATTGAAGATAAGAAATACAGCAGAGGTAAACAGATTGAGGCAATAGCAACAGCAGAGGAAAAGTGATTGAAGGCAAGAGGAACTGCGGAGGGTAACAGATTGAATGCAAGAGTAACAGCAGAGGAAAACAGATTGAAGGCAAGAGCAACAGCAAAGGAAAACAGATTGAAGATATGAGGAACTACAGAGGAAAACAGATTGAAGATATGAGGAACAGCAGAGGAAAACAGATTGAAGATATGAGGAACAGCAGAGGAAAACAGATTGAAGATATGAGGAACAGCAGAGGAAAACAGATTGAAGATATGAGGAACAGCAGAGGAAAACAGATTGAAGATATGAGGAACAGCAGAGGAAAACAGATTGAAGATATGAGGAACTGCAGAGGAAAACAGATTGAAGATATGAGGAACAGCAGAGGAAAACAGATTGAAGATATGAGGAACAGCAGAGGAAAACAGATTGAAGGCGAGAGGAATAGCAGGCGAAAACTGATTGAAGGTAAGAGGAACAGCAGAGGAAAAGAGATGTAAAGCAAGAGGAAAACAAATTGAAGGAAAAAGGAACAGCAGAGGAAAACAGATTGCAGGCAAGAGTAAAAGATCCTAAAGGCAAGATGAAAATAGATTCAAGGCAAGATAAAATAGATTGAAGGCAAGAGAAACAGCAGAGGAAGACAGATTGAAAGCAAGACCAACAGTAGATGAAAACAGATTGAAGGTAAGAGCAACAGCAGAGGCAAACAGATTGAAGGTAAGAGGACCAGCTGCAGAAAACAGATTGAAGGCAAGAGGACCTGCAGAGGAAAACAGAATGAAGGCAAGAAGAACAGCTGAGGAAAAGAGATTGAAGGCAAAAGGAACAGCGGAGGAAACAGATTGTAGGCAAGAGGAAAAGAGATTGAAGGCAAGATGAAAACAGATTGAAGGCAAGATGAATACAGATTGAACATAAGTGGAACAGCAGAGAAAACAAGATGAAGCAGAGGACAGCAGAGGAAAACAGATTGATGGCAAGAGGAACAGCAGAGGAAAACAGATTGAAGGCAAGAGGAACAGCAGAGGAAAACAGATTGAAGGCAAGAGGAACAGCAGAGGAAAACAGATTGAAGGCAAGAGGAACAGCAGAGGAAAACAGATTGAAGGCAAGAGGAACAGCAGAGAGGAAAACAGATTGAAGGCAAGAGGAACAGCAGGGAAAAGGAAAGCAAGAGGAACAGCAGACAGATTGAAGGCAAGAGGAACAGTTCAAGAGGAAAACAGATTGAAGGCAAGAGGAACAGTGGTGGGTATCCGATTGAAGGCAAGAGGAATAGTGGAGGGTAACTGATTGAATGCAAGAGAAACAGCTGAGGAGAACAGATTGAAGACAAGAGGAATAGTAGAGGAAAACAGATTGAAGGTAAGAAAAACAGCAGAGGTAAACAGATTGAGACAATAGTAACAGCAGAGGAAAACAGATTGAAGGTAAGAAAAACAGCAGAGGTAAACAGATTGAGGCAATAGCAACAGCAGAGGAAAAGTGATTGAAGGCAAGAGGAACTGCGGAGGGTAACAGATTGAATGCAAGAGAAACAGCAGAGGAAAATAGATTGAAAGCAAGAGCAACAGTAGAGGAAAACAGATTGAAGATATGAGGAACAGCAGAGGAAAATAAATTGAAGATATGAGGAACATCAGAGGAAAACAGATTGAAGGCAAGAGGAACAGCAGGTGAAAACTGATTGAAGGTAAGAGGAACAGCGGAGGGTAACAGATTGAATGCAAGAGCAACAGCAGAGGAAAACAGATTGAAAGCAAGAGCAACAGTAGAGGAAAACAGATTGAAGATATGAGGAACAGCAGAGGAAAACAAATTGAAGATATGAGGAACATCAGAGGAAAACAGATTGAAGGCAAGAGGAACAGCAGGTGAAAACTGATTGAAGGTAAGAGGAACTGCGGAGGGTAACAGATTGAATGCAAGAGCAACAGCAGAGGAAAACAGATTGAAAGCAAGAGCAACAGTAGAGGAAAACAGATTGAAGATATGAGGAACAGCAGAGGAAAACAAATTGAAGATATGAGGAACATCAGAGGAAAACAGATTGAAGGCAAGAGGAACAGCAGGTGAAAACTGATTGAAGGTAAGAGGAACAGCAGAGGAAAACAGATTGGCAAAATGAAAATAGATTCAAGGCAAGATGAAAACTGATTGAAGGTAAGGGGAACAGCAGAGGAAAAAAGATAGAAGGCAAGAGCAACAGCAGAGGAAAACAGATTGAAGACAAGAGAAACAGCAGAGGAAAACAGATTGAAGGCAAGAGGAACAGCAGAGGAAAACAGATTGAAGGTAAGAGGAACAGCAGAGGAAAACAGATTGAAGGTAAGAGGACCAGCAGCGGAAAACAGATTGAAGGCAAGAGGACCTGCAGAGGAAAACAGATTGAAGCCAAGAGGAACAGCAGAGGAAAACAGATTGAAGGCAAGAGGAACAGCAGAGGAAAACGGATTGAAGTTAAGACCAATAGCAGAGGAAAACAGATTGAAGTTAAGACCAATAGCAGAGGAAACAGATTGAAGTTAAGAGGAAAACAGAATGAAGGCAAGAAAACAACAGAGGAAAAGAGATTGAAGGCAAAAGGAACAGCGGAGGAAACAGATTGTAGGCAAGAGGAAAAGAGATTGAAGGCAAGATGAAAACAGATTGAAGGCAAGATGAATACAGATTGAACGTAAGTGGAACAGCAGAGGAAAAGAGATTGAAGGCAAGAGGAACAGCAGAGGAAAACAGATTGAAGGCAAGAGGAACAGCAGAGGAAAACAGATTGAAGGCAAGAGGAACAGCTGAGGAAAACAGATTGAAGGCAAGAGAAACCGCAGAGGTAAACAGATTGAGGCAATAGCAACAGAAGAGGAAAAGTGATTGAAGGCAAGAGGAACTGCGGAGGGTAATAGATTGAATGCAAGTGGAACAGCAGAGAAAAACAGATTGAAAGCAAGAGCAACAGCAGAGGAAAACAGATTGAAAGCAAGAGCAACAGCAGAGGAAAACAGATTGAAGATATGAGGATCAGCAGAGGAAAACAGATTGAAGATATGAGGAACAGCAGAGGAAAACAGATTGAAGGCGAGAGGAACAGCAGGTGAAAACTGATTGAAGGTAAGAGGAACAGCAGAGGAAAAGAGATTTAAAGCAAGAGGAAAACAGATTGAAGGAAAAAGGAACAGCAGAGGAAAACAGATTGGCAAAATAAAAATAGATTCAAGGCAAGATGAAAACTGATTGAAGGCAAGAGGAACAGCAGAGGAAAACAGATTGAAGTCAAGAGAAACAGCAGAGGAAAACAGATTGAAAGCAAGACCAACAGCAGATGAAAACAGATTGAAGGTAAGAGCAACAGCCGAGTCAAACAGATTGAAGGTAAGAGGAACAGCAGCGGAAAACAGATTGAAGGCAAGAGGACCAGCAGAGGAAAACAGATTGAAGGCAAGAGAAACTGCAGAGGAAAACAGATTGAAGGCAAGAGGAATAGCAGAGGAAAACAGATTGAAGACAAGAGAAACAGCAGAGGAAAACAGTTTGAAGGCAAGAGGAACAGCAGAGGAAAACAGATTGAAGGCAAGAGGAACAGCAGAGGAAAACAGATTGAAGGTAAGACCAATAGCAGAGGAAAACAGATTGAAGGTAAGAGGAAAACAGAATGAAGGCAAGAAGAACAGCAGAGGAAAAGAGATTGAAGGCAAAAGGAACAGCGGAGCAAACAGATTGTACGCAAGAGGGAAAGAGATTGAAGGCAAGATGAAAACAGATTGAAGGCAAGATGAATACAGATATAAGGTAAGAGGAACCGCAGAGGAAAACAGATTGAGGGCAAGATAAAACAGCAGTGTAAGACAGATTGAAAGCAAGACCAACAGCAGAGGAAAACAGATTGAAGGTAAGAGGAAAAGAGTTTGAAGCCAAGATGAAAACAGATTGACGGCCAGAGAAACACCAGAGGATAACAGATTGAAGGCAAGAGGACCAACAGAGGAAAACAGATTGGAGGCAAGAGAAACTGAAGAAGAAAAACAGATTGAAGGTAAGAGAAACAGCAGAGGAGAAACAGATTGAAGACAAGAGGAACGCAGAGGAAAACAGATTGAAGGTAAGAGGAAAACAGAATGAAAGCAAGAAGAACAGCAGAGGAAAACAGATTGAAGAAAAGAGAAACAGCAGAGGAAAAGAGATTGAAGGCAATAGGAACAGCAGAGGAAAAGTGATTTAAAGCAAGAGGAAAACATATTGAAAGCAAAAGAACAGCAGAGGAAAAGAGATTGAAGGCAAAAGGAAAGGAGATTGAAGGTAAGAGGAAAAGAGTTTGAAGGCAAGAGGAAAATAGTTTGAAGGCAAGAGGAAAAGAGTTTGAAGGTAAGAGGAAAAGAGTTTGAAGGCAAGAGGAACAGCAGGGGAAAACAGATTGAAGGTAAGGGAAAACATTACACCAAACCCATTCAGAAACCCGTATTCAAAAACTTTCTTAGATTAGCAGCTAATAATGGCTTTGAGCATAATGAAAATATGGAAAGAGTGGTAACAGCTACTGGGCTTGAGAAATGTCATTTCCTGAAAAATTGTTAGCCCTAATCACTCTTCACAATATTGATGATTGTTTCCTTCCTCACCTTTTATTGGAAGCAGTGTGGAATGTTAACATGTTATGCCATTATTTTCTCTTTGACTGACATGTGCTATCCAGTTTATTTTATGCTGCCGTTGAAAGTTCTCAATTGAACTGGTTTCTGTTATTTGGTACACTTCTTTCTTTTTAGTTTTGTATTATCAGTCTATAAGGAAGTATGGTTTTCACCAAGATCGATAAGCTTCACACACTTAAAGCCATTTTTAACTATTGTTCTGAGAAAGCTGTTGTATATCACTGATAGTTTAGATATTTCTGAATGGATTTGGTGTTATGAATAGCAGAGTGCTGAAATTAATATTTTGGTTTTGTAGTAATATGCAGTGTTGGGCAGCACTAATACTAAAATGAGTGAACCCTTAAGTAGCTCTCTTCTTGTTTTCCTTTTTTGAAGTGTGTGACATTTTCACACTGAAGCAAAAAGGGCTGTGGAGACTTCACAAATAAACAATCCTACACTGGCAAATTATACTCAAATACATTCATTTACAATTTTCATCATGTACGCAATTTATTTTTAGGGAAAGAAACTCTTTAACTTTCCTTTTGTTATTTTGTTTAACAAATGTCATCTTGCATAGGAAATCAGTTGGCCGCTGTTAATTTGTACATGTACCTTTTCACTACCATTATTTCATGCAAAATATTCTCATAGAAACCTTACATATTAAATATCAAAGTAGCCAACACACTAAACCTCATGCATCTTAAAACTTTTATATATGAACAACCAACTTTCTCCTGCTATTTCCCATTTTATTTGTTGTTATTATTTCTGAAAGAGTCTGTTTTTTTTTCATTCTTAATATACAGCAGCAAAAACATCACAGTGACTGAAATAGTTAACACAGAGATAAACAAAAAACAGTTATTAGTTTAAAAAGATTTGCTACAGAAAAAAGATATTAAGAATAAAAATTAATCTTAATCATTTTTCACTGAATATCAAATAGCATACAAAATTGTGACAGACATGTAAAACCTGTATTCACATTCAACAAAAACAAGAACATTTTTTTAAACATTTTATTGAAATTATTTTCAAAAGTATTTTACAAGTTTTGAAATTCAACCACGATAGAGCAGAGCTGAAGAGACATGTATTCACAGATGAAGGGCTATATTTTATTTCTTCAGACATCAGTTTTTGTGTTCATAATTCATGTATATTTATCCTCTTCTCTTTAGAAAGAAATAACAGATAGGAGGGTCAGAGTAACCAATTCCTTATATTCCAAAGGTACAGTGACCAATCATTGACACACACAAACATGTACCTCAATTAATGTTGTTGAAATTTTTCTTCTCGTCAAAATAATTCTCTGACAAGGCTTGAGAATGAATTAACAAGATTATCCATTCTTAAAGAGCCCGTATTCCCCCATTTATAATTTGTAAAGTTCCATATATCATGCTTACTTACCAGTATATCCATTTTGTTATCTTTATCTTTTGTCTGGTATTTCAAAATTTTCTTTCCATTTTTTTTTTAGAGAATTTTCAAATAAAATAAAAAAAAAAGAAAAAAAGTAAAAAGAAAAAAATCTCATCACCCTAGAATATCACTGGGTCCAAGAATTAAAAAAAAAATCCATTCAGTTTGTGATAAAGAAAAAAAACAATGCCTGTTTTTACTTTTTTTTTCCTTTTTTCAATAATAACACAACAGAAATAATAACAAGACATTTATATATATATATATTTGATCACACATTCGTTTTGGAAAATGCCTCTATAACTTTTAATGTTGCATTACACTGTTATGATGTTAACTATATCTCTAGGGGAGGATACATTTGACAGGTAACTTCTGTCATAAGGTGAGAATTGTGTTGTGTGTCCAGTTTTTCTTAAGTGATGTTCTTACAGTTTTAAGCCTCAGTAACAGAGTAATATACATCTAAACTGTTTCAAACATGCACACATACATGCATGCACGCACACACACACACACACACACACACACATCAGAAAACATTATTATAATGAATAGGTGAATATTTTCTATTTGATTAAAAAAAAGGTAGAGAACAAACAAAAAATCCCCCCAAAATTGGGCATCTGGGATTGTGACCGCAAATGTTAGGCACTGCAGTGGATCAAGTCCAAAAATTTGCATTTTCACTCCCATTTGTTGTTAATACTGCAGTCATGTAGCAACATGGGCAGCTATTAGTGAGTATACACATGCATTTCTGCAAAAAATGACCCTAGCACGTGTGTGTGTGTGTGTACACCTGTACACATACACATACATGTACAAATGTATGTATGTAAACAGACATATATATGTATGTTTGTAGATGTAAGAAGGCATTGTTATGCATCTAAACATCTTTTTTTCTTCTTCTCCACACAAATTGGTGCTAATATGCAATGTTTATGCATATAAAACTCACAAAATCTGCACGTAATGTACTCTCGTGCAAATAGAACAATTCATTAACATTTAACAAGTTTGTTTTTTTTTTCCTTCTTTTAAAAATTCAGTCTGGAATTGTTTACAACTGCAGAATTAGTTTCCAAACTACATAATTTTTCAGCTCCAGATATTAACACAGGGCTTTGTACATTATTACAAAATCAGAAGACTACATTTCTCATCAAACAAATATATTTTGAGGTAATCAAGTCTGTAGGTCAGTAGGAAATAACCAGAAACTTTGATAATGGAATGATTTCTCTCATGTAACTCTTTTTCTTATGTAGATTTTATTTAGAGCTGTTTACTTTCCTTGGGACTCGTCAGTTTTAAAATTTTGTGATTATCAAAACAGGTTTGGCAATATAAATATTGGGATGAGGTAAAAGAGAGAAGTTTAGACAGAGAAGAAAATGATGACAGGTGAGAAGTATGAGGAGATGGGAGGAGGAGGAGGAGACAGGTAGATATTAAAAGCTGTGAATGTTCTACAAAGCTAAATATTCTTTGTCATTCTATGACTTACTAAATAACGAAATAATAAAATTCTAAGTCACAATGAAGAAAACAAAAGAATTAAAATGTCTAATTGAAAATAAAACAGAAATTAAATCTAATAACAGTTTTAAAACCAAAATGATAAATAATCCTGTAATGTGTAGGTACATGTAGAAAGCATGGTTTTGAAATGACTAGACCACACTTTTTGTATGAGTATATGTGCTCATATGTACACCATCATGTTTATATATATATATATATATATATATATATATATATATATATATAATGCTTATTCATTCCTCTTAATGAGGAATCATTTGTCTCATTAACATCCTGATATTGTCATGAACTAATTTTCCAGTTAAAAATGAGTAAAAGGAATTCTCCAATTCTTTGATGACATTTATTGAACTCAGAACATTTCTATCTGGCAAAAAGTTCACAAACACATACATGGGGTTACACATATTTCCACTTCATAGTAAACACATGCTCTCTCTCTCTCTCTCTCTCTTATACATATATACACACATATGCACATAGAGCTGTGTATGTGACACTATTTGTAACAAATATTTCAATACCAACAAGTTGTGAATAGCCATAAGTCTGCATCACAAAATGGTGGACAAAATAGGGAGAAAAGAAGAGAAGGAGTGTATAGCATTGGGAATTGGAGGGTGGGTTTGTGTGAATATAATCAACTTTCTAGAGACTATGCCAATGATTAGCCATGTTTATTAATGCCAAACACTGCATGTAATACACTCATTAGCATATTGATGCAGACTGACACGACATCATGATGGGTAGGCATTAAAACAAGCACTGAGCTTGTTTCTCTCTCACTCACTCTCTTTATTCTCAGTTTGTAATTTGATCTCTCTTTCTGTTTGCTGCCTGCAGGAGAGTCTGGGGATGTTGCTTTTTCCCATTTTAATAAAAGAGGGGCTCATTTATTTTCCAAGGAAATATTTATTCAGCTTTCAATGTTTAGTTTCAAATGAGTCATCCAGAATACAAACCAAGGAGAATATTATATCATTATATTATTATTAGTAATATTATTATATTATTATCATCATCATCATTACCACTATCATCATCATTTATATGAGAAATTAAAATAACAAACAAAAAGTTTTTTTTTTATATTTTCGCCATCTTTTTCTTTTCCCACATATTTAAGTTTGTCATTGTTAATCAAGTATTTATAAACATTTTGCTCCCAGATGTAATCACTTCTCTTGTGGATATAACATTTAAAATTTGGAATATCACACAACTTGAAACAAAGAGAACCGATGAGAGTTATGATTGTGGAAATGTTGGTAATAGCAACAATTTGATGACGTTACAGGTGTCACTTTTCAGTCATTCATTTGTTTAACTGAAAAAGAAAGTTATAAAGAAAAAAAAATGATAAAAGGAAAAGTAATTAATATGAAATTAATACTAATAGAGAATTAGCTTCATGAGCTTCTGTTCATACACTGTGTGTATGCGGGGTTTTGTTTAATGGTTAAAATAAGTACAAAACTGTAGCAGAAATGGGTATCAGGATGAGCTAAGTACATTAAATGGATTGCAATCTAATGTTTTTCTTATTACCATGAATGAGCATTGGAAGTAAAAGAATATGTCTGCTGTGAAGAGATAGCCATCTGACTTGTTGGTCATATCTCCAATTATTCCAAATGTCATAAACGTTGTTACTTTCTTTTCCTGCTTGTGGTTTTTAAAAAAAATCTTTATTTTTTGCAATCTGATTTATAATTTTATTTTCCTAATGATGGAATCCACCAAGGAAATAAATAATGCATCTTGGGTTGTCTTTTCTTCTATTTGTCATTTTCCTAATCTTCTTTAATAGGAAAAAGTTAACAAATTTAAATTTGCGTTTCCTTGCTTAAATCTTAGTTATTTGCAAGTCCTGAATTTTTCTCTGAACTTTATTATGCACATAACACAGCCATGAGGACAATATTCAGGTAAGAAACTATCAATATACATACACACACACACACACACACACACATATATGTATGTATGTGTGTGTATATATATATATATATATATATATATATATATATATATATATATATATATATATATATATACATATATATAGATATAGATAGATATGTAGATATATATATATATATATATATATATATATATATTTAAATTTTCTTTACATCCTGACTGTGAACTTGTTGAGGGCAAACACATCCCATCTGCTCCAACCAAAGGCTGATACAAATTCTACAGTGTCAAACAGTGGTCATAAATGAGTTCCATAAAGACACACTTTGTATTTATTATCTACAATAAAATACCCTCTTCTGAAATAGAACGGGTTACTTAGTATATAAGTTACTTTTTTTTTCTAGCCAGCATCCAGCAATAGTGATATTAATTTGTCTCTCTTTTGTTTCCTCCAGTAACAATAAATGGTATTCTGCTGACAGTCAGAGCTTTCTTCATCTTCAAAGTTTAGTAAATGGAGTCATCGGTATGGTTACTACAACATACCACGAACAAAATTTGGTGAGTTACAGCAGTAACGTCACATAGTTGTCTACTGATGAAATCACTTGCCGGAGACAGCATCTGTGTGAAATAGAGTTACTACTACAAGTCACTAGTGAAGTCTGTGAATTGTGGCAGTAACTTGACATTGTTTTCTACAGATGTAACCATTTGCTGGAGTTAGCATCTTGATGTCTCTGAATTTCATATCATGCTGCTGCTGTTGTTTATAATTTTTTCACATGTTGTATCACCACTTGTGAAGCTGCGTGCAAGAGATTGTAGCCAGTTACTAATGTCCTTTCTTACTGGTGAGCCATCAATATACCAAAGAACAAGGCAGTACAAAGGATCACCGCATGATATGAATGAAAAACCATACATCCACTGCTATTGGTGCCCTGAGCTGAGGTTCCTGTAAAAATATGAAAAAACTCAAATGTGAAGAACTTCAAGACTCGGGGGTTGGGGGGAAGAAAGAGAAGAAAACAGCAATAAGTGATTTTATAGTAATCATTATTTCCAAGAGTTGGTAAGGTTTTATTAAATTTAGATATTTAAACTGAAAAATCAATATCAACCAATTTAAACAATTTATTTTTTAAAGTATCTAAAAAGATTGTTTATGTGTTTCCAGTGAAGTTTTGGATACTACTGCATAAATTTTTGACAAATTCCAATTTAATGTTATTCATAGAAAAGGCATCATTTCTTTAACTTTGATATGAATTAAAATTATATATATATATATATATATATAGTGGTGATTTTACGGGTAGGCCAGAAGGGGCCAGAGCCCCCTAAGATTTTGGCTCCCCCCCAGTTGCCCCCCCCCCCCCCCCGCTTTATAAGCTTGTTCCATTTAATTTAGTGAAGTAACATGCTTATGCTCAAAGTCATTCCTAAGTTATGGATACAATAGTGGTTTAGTATGAACATGAAGATGCCTCCTCAGAAAACTCTCAGCTTCTAATTGGACCCCCACTTTCAGAGTTCCACAATTGCCACTGTGTGTGTGTGTGTATATATATATATATATATATATATATATATATATATATATATATATAGATAGATAGATAGATATACAAACTTAAAGTGAGAATAGACTACAACTTTTAATATTTCATCTTAAGTTGATAAAACTATATTCCTCATGTCATGAATATTATATATATACAAAATAATTCTACATTTTTTTCTCAGATCCATGAAATGAGAAAATAGAGAATTGATTTATTTATTGAATGAGTTTTGTTATAACAGTTTTGAAAATTAAACATTAAAATTAAAATAAAGACTATAACACAATTTAACATTAAGTATAATTATTTAATTTTAATGTTTGCGAGTTTAAATATGTCAAAAAGTAGATCAAATTCGATACAAGGGAAGTAACTCTAATGCATGCACGTTCAAAATTTTCCTTCAGTAGTACATATTTAATTCAAATGATAGAGTAATTTTTTTATAAACATCAAGTAATGCAAAAATCAATTTATTTCGAGCCACTATATAGATTATTTAACTGAAGCAAATTCAAAATATACTAAAATGAAGAACTTATAGGATATTTTAAATTTAAGGTAGATTTATTGGTGATATTCTGGTGTCATGTCGATAAATTTTATTTTAATTCTTAAAGTAAGAAATCAAGTAGTATTAAAAAAACAAAAAAATAACAATTGCAGTTACTGAAAGTAATTATAATATATATTTTACATTCTTAGACGGATTTTTTTTTAAGAAACAACAAATTATATACAATTAACATTGTAGATTTGTATTTATCTTAAACGAACCGTCATTAATTCCTAGTCGAGGTTTTTTTATTTTTTTAAAATTTTTTGGATGAGTTCATGTACGGTTCGCCTCTTTATGCAAACTGGCTTTGACTGTCGCTAATCGGAAGTGTGTCCAAGACTTTGTACGGGGCCTAAACTTTATAAATTTTGTTTCTAATGTCTGAATTTTGTTTCCATTGAGAGTGGACCAGAGACTGATCATTTCTGGTCGAGTTGGCGTGGTGAGAGGGAGTATGGTGTTGAGAGACCCGAAACCCCCTAGTGATCCACGTAAAGACATCACTGACGACACCCTCTAGCGCCCCCACTACGGTGCGTATATTTGAAAACGGAAACAGATAAAAACCGCTTCATTAATTCAGGCAGATTTGTTAAAGTAGTTTATTTTTAAAGAAAAAAATGATAAAACATCTGACTTTCACCAAAATGAGTTTCTGTCAAAAAATACAAATAAAAAATATATATATATATTGTCAATTATTCATTTTAATAATTATTGAAAATGTTTTAGATTAATAAATTACAATAAAATCAGAAAGTAACAATGTAACATGAAAAAGTAGTATTAGAAGTTCCATTGTGGACAAAATAACTTCCAATTTTTCTGATGTGAAGGATCTAAAAAAAGAGCAAGAAAAAGCAAGCATGCATCTTATAAATTTGAAAAAAACAAAAGTAAGAGTTAAAAAGAACAATTAAATAAAATCAACTGAAAAAATACTGCGGGTCTCTAATTGGGTTGTTGGACAAAAAATACAAAAATAAATCTGAAAGAAAAGCATCAAATAATATTTATTAATTACAATTGAAAAAATACAATTCTACATGATGAAAATTTGGTGCAGTTGTATCAAGAATAAATTAAACTAATTCAAAATACTAAATTTAAAATGTGTTATAAATTTTAGTATTAGTTTAGAGGTCATATTTTATTTTATGAAACAATAATTTTATAAATATTTAATAATAAATCAATTCATTCCAGCCAGTAAACTTAAAATATTGAAAAAATTATTCAAATGAATATACTGTCTGAATTAAAGGATAACATTATCTTTCAATATTAAGGAAGGTGTTTTTCTTTTTTCAAATAAAAGTTTTAAAACATAGACTTCTTTTTTTTTTAGATAATTGAATTGTTTATGTTGTTGATGTTACCACAATGATTTAACTGTTTTATTTCACACCTTTTTTCTGTTTTTTCAAAATGAATCAAGATTGTGAATGATTGCTTATATATCTATCAGATGAATCTATTCCAAAAATGTAAGATGCAAAGACAATACCTAATGCTGCTGCCATGCAATGCAGATGATTCTTATTCATATGTGGAGCTGTTTTCTAATCCCTATTTATTTAAAAAGGAAATATCAACATTCAAGATCCTAGTTTGATCACCAACATCTGGCAGCAGTAAGAAATAAGCTAGTTATGTCAGCACTAATGGCAGATAATTGTTAAGCTAAGATTGTTTAGTACAGGGAGGAGAATGACAAAAAAAAAAATTGTCTTCCATCAGTGTTCCAAGAGAGAAATTTCTTGCTTTTGCACTGACCAATAGCACAATTATCATCATAAAAAGAAAATTAAAACTAAAAGGAGATTATATAAGATACAAAGAACAGATATTTAAATTTTTAAAATTATACAACAAATAGAAGAAGAAGAAGAAACAAAGAAGTTTTAAGTTGCGATATTGGATATGTACTTGATAAAAACATCTATAAAGACGGACAAATGAATCCGTTGTCTTATGTCTTACGTAACATTTTTATTTATAATGGCTCCACTGTTGCTATGTGCTCAACACCCATAACACTACTGATCAGAACTAATACTCATTATTTCAACACAATTTCACAGACATTGATACATTAACTGAAGAGAAACAAAATGAACATGTTTGAATATAAACAAAAAAAATCTTCAATATAGTTTTAATGAAAAGCATAGTTTGTGAACACAATTCTCCCTAAAATTAAAAATCAAATTAAAAGACTTGAGTAAATTTTATCATGAAACTTTATCAAGAGTTACTTAAAAATCTTGATCAGTGAGCAACAGAATTAAATAAAATTTTGTTTAAAACAATAAAACCTTCAAATAAGCTACAAAAATGTTGTTTATCAGGTTAACAGGAAAGCATGTAAAATGTATGATGACTGTATCATTGGTAAGCAAATTTAAACTTGATGAACATTTTTTTAATAAGTTGAAAACATTCCAACTCCTGCCAATCCAATAAATTCTATAAATTTCTTATTTTTAATTTTAATCTACACACTCTACAAAAGGAACCCCCAATTACACGAATTTTTATGTATAAACATTTTACAAATTTCAAAGCAATTTTTCACATTCTGTAAACTTATTTAATATTTCTGTATAATATTTTTATCTGTTACACACAACTTGAATTGCTTAATTTTTACTCTGCCTCTGTTGATTCCTTCACTCCTAACCTGCTTTATCTATCTTTCTTCCCGTTCCCATTTAATAGTAGACAATGGGTGTTACTTCACTAAAGCACCTTTTAAAAAGAGATTTAAATATGACTAAAAGAAAAGTTAGGAGTTTAATTTTTAATTTCAGTTTTTAGTTTGTTTCTTGCAGTTGCAAATTCATTGCAATTTGATGAATTAATATTGAATAAAGAATAGATATATGACTGAAAAACTTTTTAAGTGAAATCTAAACAAAGAATTATTTAAAAAATTCTAAATTAATTTTACAAATGGAAATAATAGAGAATACTATATACTAAACATAAACCAATATCTATCATACTTTTTCTCATGAAAATAAACTCAATTTTTTGCTATTGGGATTCATTTCATGATTTTCTTCATCCTGAGAGAGAAATATTTTATCTTCTTATTGAAAATTGTGTCATTGATGTTTCTTCCTGGGTGAAAGCTGTCATCAAAGCTTTTGTACCATTATGGTAGTACTAAGTGAAACTGCAATCTTCTTGGTCCACTCCTGCCTATTCAGCTGCTATAGCTCACTGGAATCACTTCTTCCAGCTATACCAATATGATAGTTTGGATCATAATGGAAGCATCTTTGTATATGCTTTAATGTGTGTCTTCAATGAAGATGTTATTATTCATTGATAAAATGAGACACTATATAACATTACAGACATTAATTTCTTATGATTACTGGTGGTTCTGTAAAAGTCTATAAAATAAGAGAAATCCCCAATTTCTCCTCTCTTCAATCAATTTGTAGTATTGCTATTAACTGCAGTTAAAACAATGTTTTGCTTAAAATTTTCTTCTAACTTCATTCACTGCTCATTAGGAGTATCTTTACCTAATTTTTCACCGAGAACAGAATCTCTACTGTGACATTTATGTAACCCTATTTTCAAATGGCTGGTATTAATTTTTAAGTGATTTTCAAGATGAGAAGAGATTTCCCTAAATTGGAGAATACAATTATTTTTGTCAGGTAAAGTAGTTGAAATGTTATCAAGTGGAAAATACAGATGCAGAGTACAATGAGTGCAAATTATTTTTGTAGGGAGAAGTAAGTGAATGTATCAAAGCTAGTTAGTCAAAATATCTGTCAATGGGTTTTGACAATATATGACCATAGGTCAAAATATGGCTTTGGTAATTTCTTGTGTACTGATTACCAAGACAGTTGATAAGAGCAGGCAGACAATAACAGAGAGTGGGGTTTCCTCCCCTTTCTCTGGAAGTTGAAATGTTAAATGATATTATTTACATGCCAAGATAGTATCACATATATATATGGAGGGGGAAATAGAAACCCCATACCTAACTTTACTATCTCAGTCTGGGTGCTTGCTTATAAAACCAGAGTGCAAGACAAAATTATTTGGTTCAGGCCCCATGTTTGGAATGAGAAGGTAGAAAGAACTTTGGTTGGGGGCTCAAGAAATATTGCAAGAGATGGTCAGTCCAAATTCAACCAGCTGAAAGTTGAATAACCCATAATCCTGTGGGGACATAGAACACAAATATTATCGTGCTACTGAAATACCAGCCAACTAATATTTCTTTCTCATCAGTTGCTTTTGATTTGCTTGTAATTTTCTATTTATTTGATATATATAAATATATAACGTCATGGTCTTAAATCTGGTTTTCATTATATACCAATCTCTTGCATGTCTGGACCAACCTTGTCAAGTGACAACAAGCAATCATGCTTTGGCTAATCTGAGACCAACAACACAAAGTGGGTGAAATCAACCAAAGGGCAGGAAGATTGGCTGAACTCAGACAGTGGTTGTGTTACATTTATATAAATCCATCACTGATTTCTACCATCTTCAAATTAGATCCACACAAGGCATCTAGACTTGAGAGTATCCCTGCAATTGTCCTAAAGAAATGTGCTCCTGAAACAACTCCTGTTCTCTCTAAACTCTATAACAAATATCTTGCTGCTTTTTACTTTCCAGCTGGTTGGCAATCTACTTCTGTACTTCCTGTCTTTAAGAATTCTTGAATTATTGTCCTATTAGTTTTTTTTACCTCTTTTCAACATAGGACTACAGGTTCTAATCAACTTCAAGTTGGTTAAGCATCTCACTTGGCATTCACTTCTATCAGGTAAACAATATAGCTTTCTCCTCTTTCAGTCAACTACTGATGGTGATTTTCTAAGCATAGCTTACATGAGGCACAAGGTCAAAATTATGGGATACCCAGTAAGGAACAAACACACTACTCAGTTGTAATGATTCAAGTGAGAGAAGCTTGCTAACCATTACATCATATTGAGTTGCCCTGCTTAGATGTGACACAAGGTTGAGAGTATGGAGCAACAAGTTAGGATCAAATTCACTTCTTCTTCATGTGCCATGTTCCTTCAGAACATAGGTTATCATGGACTTCCACTCTCAAAATCTCCTCTGCCATACATCTGCTCAGGCCCATCAAGTATGTCTCACACTGCTTTTCCCTGTCTCTCCTCCCTTCTATTTGTCCTGTAATTATTAATTTTTTCAGGCCTTCCTTCCGCATCATGTGCATTATGTGATCAAACTCACTATTAAATTATAATGTTTCTAGTGAGACATGCTTGCTAAAAATTACACTACATTAGGTGCCCCCAGTCAACTACTGATTTGTTAATGGTTATTACTGAATTTGTGTGTTAAGCTTTAGATAAGAATTGTGAGGCTGTGACTTGAGACATCTTAAAGGCCTTTGACAGGGCTTGGCATGCTGGCATTCTTCACAAGATTAAGGATTTCTAGCCAAATATTTTACATGATCCAATCTTAAATTGTTTAATTGGAGTTGGAATCAATGGCTTCCCTTCTAGATCCATTAAATCCAACATACTTCAACTGACAAAGAATTTTGCCAACTAAGCAAGTCTGAATAGTGCCTTGAAGCAAAATCCTTCCTGTCATAAATTCTTGAAATTTTCATAATGGCTTAGTTTCATACCCAAATTTCAACAAAGCTATTTATAAAGAAGTAATGGATTTTTTTTTTATTTTAATAAATAAATATACTGTTTAATAAACAAACAGATCATCTACTCAAATATGAGTATCCATGAAAAATGACACTTAAAAATATTGTTTAAAGTGATAAAATCTGTTGGATTAATAAGTAAAATATTCATTACTAATGATTATTCCCTCTGCTCAGGCAGATGCAGGTTCAAATCCTGCCGAAGAGAGTATATTTTTCTTCAAAACGATTTCTCAAATATTCAGGTCAGTTGACAAATATATATATATATATATATATATATATATATATATACAGTACTGTGCAAAAGTATTAGGACAAGAACTATTTTATCTTTTATGAGGTATATGGACAGAAAATAAACAATTTAATTAAAGTAATTTTATTTGATTTACTCAAATGCTTTAACAAGAAAAAATACTTGTTACAAAATAAATTTAATATTTAGTATAGTAGCCTTTTGCTTTGGTCACAGCCTTCATTTTGTCAGGCACTGACATCACAAACTTCTTCAATGTATCTAATGGTATCTCCTGCCAAGCAACTTGTATTTGTTCCTAAAGTGTGTTTTGTGAAATAACATTAGATTTATCAATTTTTTTTTATCCAAAATATCTCATAGATGTTCAATAGGATTGAGATCAAGGTTTTGTGGAGGCCAATTCAAATTCTGAATTCTTCCTTCCTCTTCCTTTTTAGTTAAACAATTCTTACAAAGGTTTAGCCTTTCACCCTGTATTTGAATTTCAGTCAGGTTTTTCAGAAAATCACCCATGTCCTAATACTTTGCCACATTACCGCTTGTGTGCAAAAGTGTTAGGACAGGGGGTGATTTTAAACTTTATTTTGATGCTTCATAAAAAATAAAATAGTTCCTGTCCCAATACTTTTGCACAGTACTGTATATATACGTGCGTGTGTGTGTGTATTTTACTGAAAAGTGAAAACATGTTATGTCTATTAAGTTTAACCATGTTTTTTTTTTTAAATTTTGAATGACCTTTCATAAAACTGGGTGCTGCATTTCTTGTCACTGGCATGTCAACATAGTTTATGGAGAATAGACTGAGTGAATAAGAACCATTCTTTCATAAAAAACTTTATCTAAATTATAAAAAATTTCCAGGGTTTCTATGGATCTCAAGCAATGATTCAGATATAGTCATCATTTTATGAACAATTAACTATTTTGTACTCTATAAAAATACTGTGTTATGTAACCTATGAAAAATATCTTATAACCAGATATCATGAGTACCATTTGTTGTTACATGCATGTCAAAGTGGTTTATGGAGAATAGGCTAAGTAAATGAGAACTTGGGGAGACCATTCTTCTGGAACAACCTTATCTAAATTATGGACAATTTCCAGGGATTCTATATATCTCAATTATTCCAGATGCCCATCATTTTATAGACAATGAACATTTTTGTACAAACAAAAATATTGTAATTTTTTTTACCCTATAAAAATAGGTAGCCTATAAAAATATCTTATCAGATATTGTAACCAAAGTTTCTTTCCACAGCCAAACTAAGATATTCTAGAGAATAGGTTGAGTGAAAAAGATCTTGAGTAAACCATTCTCCATAACAACCTTACATTACTCTTCCAGTCAATTTTGATAGGATCCGAATCATGATAAGGTCGTTCTTTAATAAAAATGAATTTCATGATAAGGTCGTTCTTTAATAAAAATGAATTTCATGATAAGGTCGTTCTTTAATAAAAATGAATTTCATGATAAGGTTGTTCTTTAATAAAAATGAATTTCCCTACATTCAATTTTAAAAGCAAATTTAATGTTTTTTTAAAATTGTTTGTGACTTAATATCTAAAAATAGTCAACTTGAAGCTTTGATGAGAGAATTTAAAAACATTTGAATGATAAGAGAAATGTAAGCCTTCATAATGTCATCCAATTATTAATAAAGTTTTCTTTTTCAAAGTTTAACATGCCATGTCTTAAAAAATTATACAAATAGAAAAATCAAATTTTTTTTAGAAGTTGATAAATTGAAAAAAAATGTATCCTTTTCTTTATATACTTCACTTACTAAAACCTTGTTCATCATTACCAGTTTGACTGTAAATTTACTTTGAGTGGCTCTTGAGTCTTGTATTGGGGGAAATTAATTTAAAAAATACAAATCAATAAAGTCCTGATTTAAAAACAAGTCAACTTTTGTAAAAGAAATCACTTAAAAGATGCACTGATGTAAGACAAGAGTACAATATTTAAAGAAATTTTAATATAAAGCTTATTTCCTGCTCAAGCCCCATCAACTCTTGAATTTAAAACTAAGAAAATATTTCAAAAATTGAAATGTCCAAAACTGGTAACATGCATGAGATGACAAAAAAAAAAAAGAAGATCTTTAATATATGCATAATGCTTTAATAGTTTTCTACATGCATGTGATGATTTGACACACCTATGTGATAAGTGAAGCATACAGTTGAGGTGAAAATGTGTAAAGAAAGAAAGATAGTGAAGAAATGTGGCCAGAAATTAAAAATTAAAGCACAGATAACTACATTACATTGGCATTTACAGATACATGCATGATCATTTAATTCCCAATAGACCTGACGTTCTAATTTATAGGCATGCTTCCAAACATTTAAATCAATACCAAGGTTGTAAACAGCATAGCATTTTACTGACCAGAATTCATTTGAATGCTTTTTATTAAATTAGGATATACAAAGAAATGATCTGTTTATTTGGGCCCTATATAAACTGGAATAATAATTGTATTGGAAGTTAAAATTTTTATATTTGTCTTTGAATTGAACACAAAATATACTGTCCTTGTAAGAAATTCAAAATTAAATATATCATGTAAGGACATTGTGTTGGGAGGGCCACTTTTCTGCATGTGTTGTGTAAATCATGCTACAGACTTTTACATATCATTTCTTAAAAGGAAAATAATTGCTAATTTATTCATATATTTGTTATGCCCACATTAATATTTATAATGATACATCTTTGCATAAAAATCATTTTTGTTGTTGTAAAATCCAAGATCCACCAATGAAGAATCTTTGCACAAAACTAATTCTTCAATCAACAAATAGGATTATTAAACTTACAGTTTATAAGTTGAGATAAAGGAAGATCAATAACTTCATATCCTCAATGTAGTTATTGGCTGAATTTTGATCTGAATTTTTGTCTATATAATGTTTGATGTGATTAAAGTTCACTACTGAATTAAGAGCATTGATAAGGAAGAAGATTATGTTAAAGAGCAAACAGATATTGTGTAAAATTAATAGATTTTGAATCATTAGACTGGGGACTTACTGATACACACACATTTATATTTGAATTATATATATATATATATATATATATATAATTATGTGTTGTGTTTTTCTCTCAATATTTATATATAAGTAATGGTTACTAATGAAAGTACATTCTACAGTTAGATATTTATTTTTAAAAGTGCTCAATACAAAAGTAGAGCACAGACATATGGTTGTTATTATTATTATAATAGCATCCAGCAACTCAGTAGCTATAAAATTTCATTATCAAAACACTATCATCAGGCAGTAAAATGCAGTTAATATACTTTGTAGCATATATAGATGAAAAAAATAAAAAATAAATAAAAACAAGAATAAAGAGGTCATCCAATAAAATGAATTAAGTGGGGTTGGGAGGTTATGACATTTTAAAGAATGGTGAGTGTAAGACTCATAGACAGTAGTGTTTCAATGTTTTGCTACAGAAAGGCAGACATGATAAAAATTTTAAACTGGAAAAAGGAGGAAAAGATAAAGGAGAAAAAAAAACTTAAAGGCAAAAAAGGCAAAAAATGAGAGAGAAGACAAAGAAAAGAGAAAGACGAAGGCAATAGAAAAATTGAAACAATAAAAAATAAAGTAAATCAAATCAAATCAAAAGCAATATAAATGCTAAGAATAATCTAAGAAATATAAAAATTAAAATTAAAGTATTTTCTTAAAAGGATTTGTTTATAAGTACAAATAAAAATGATAGTAATGGCAAAAGATAACAGTTAAAAAAGCTAAAATTTAAGGACAAATAGTAAAAATATTAAGATAAAATTGAGATAATTTCAGATATATTTAAGAGTAGTAAAAATTCTATGGTGGCAAAACTTAGTGATTTCATTACGTTGGTTCAATAAATCAGTTTTTGGGAATTTTATTATATGGATTTTTTTGTAAGCAAAGGAAACATATTTCATTTAATGATTTACATGTTCTAACTTTTGTTAATATTTTCTATTTAACTGTAGGAGTTTTATTTGCATCTTTCAATTGCCAGTAGTATTTAGAGAGAGAAGTAGAATTACCATATATTTTATTATTGAAAGATAAACTGTGCTGGTAAAATCAAAACTAAAAATTATTCTGAGTACATCTGATATAATATTTGGTAAGATTTGAATTTTCAGTAGTTGAAATGGTAGCTTGGTATATTATTGGATCTGTAAGGCATTTATTTTGCGAAGGACATATGTTAGGTTTATGACAATTGCAGGAAATTGTTATCATCATCATTATTTATGGTAAGTTGGTTATATCTAATATGAAAATGTTGCTTTAGGATTTTATTATAGTGTTTTTTTTTATTATCATAGCATGATTATTAGTGCAGTTATAACTAAGTTTCAGTGTATTTTTATTGAAAATTTTGTTAAGGAGATTATTATTTGGGAAGTGTTTTTGAGGTAGATTAAGAAATTTATTACTTAACTTGGTACTAATCATTTGGTTAAATGGTGGTGAGTACTGAAGCATGTTCCTATTTTGATTACATTTGGTATTATGATAACTGCAATGATATTTAATATCATTGCATTTATAGCTGCTGTTTTTAGAGCTGTGTTGTAGTAATGTCTTCAGTTGAGAAATTATTGTTTATTCTGTGTTCAATAACTCCTCATCTGAAGACATTTTCTATTAACACAGTCATTACTACAACACAATTCTAAAAACAGCAGATATAAATGCAATGATATTAAATATCAAAAACAAATTAAATATAATACCAAACATAGTCAAAACAGGAAAATAATTTGGTACACACTACTATTTAACTAAATGGTCAGTACCAAATTAAGTAATAAATTTCTTAATCTAGCTCAAAAACACTTCCCAAATAATAATCCTCTTAAAAAGATTTTTAATAAAAATACACTGGAACTTAGTTATAGCTGCAATAATAATTTTGCTATGACAATAAAAAACACTATAATTAAATCCTAAAGCAACATTATCATATTAAATATCACCAAATTACCATAAATAATGATAACCTAATTTCCTGCAATTGTCATAACCATAACATATGTCCTTTGCAAAATAAATACCTTACAGATTTAATAGTATACCAAGTTACTATTTTAACTACTGAAAATCCTAATCTTACCAAACATTATATCAGATGTACAAAGAATAATTTTTAGTCTTGATTTTACCAGCACAGCTTATCTTTCAATAATAAAATATATGGTAATTCTACTTCTCTCTCTAAATACTACTGGCAATTAAAAGATGCAAATAAATCTTCTACAGTTACATGGAAAATATTAACTAAACCTAAAACATGTAAATCATGACATGAAATATGTTTCCTTTGCTTACAAAAAAAAAATCCATATAATAAAATTCCCAAAAACTGACTTATTGAACCAATGTAATGGAATCACTAATTTTTGCCACCATAGAATTTTCCATACTCTTAAGAGTATGGAAATATCTGAAATTATCTCCATTTTATCTTAATATTTTTACTATTTGTCCTTAAATTTTAGCTTTTTTAACTGTCATTTTTTTTGTTACTATCATTTTTATTTGTACTTATTAACAAATTCCTTTAAGAAAATATTTTAATCTTAGATTTTTTATATTATTCTTAGCCTTTATGTTGTTTTTGATTTGATTTGATTTATTTTGTTATTGTTTCAATTTTTCTATTGCCTTCGTCTTTCTCTTTGTTTCTCTTTTCTGTCCTTTTTTCTCTTTAAGTTTTTTCCCCTTTATTTTTCTCCTTTTTCTGGTTTAAAATGTTTAACATATCTGGCTTTCTGTAGCAAAACATTGAAACACTACTGTCTATGAGTCTTACACACAACATTCTTTAAAATGTCATAACTTCCCAATGCCACTAAATTCATCTCATTGGATGATCTCTTTATTCTTATTGTTTTCTGTTTTTTTTTCTAAATCTCCTTATCTGTATATATTACCAAGTAAACTAAACACATTTTATTGCCTGATGATAGCGTTTTAACACTGAAACTTTATAGCTAATGAGTTGCAGCATGCTATTATTATTATAATAATTACCATATATTTGGAAATGATTGGATGTATTCTTTTTTTACCAACACTTCATCAGAAGAATATGTTGGTAAATATTAAGAATAACAATTCACACTGCAAGAAAAAAAAATTAAGGAGGGGAAAAAAAAAGAACCATAACTAAAATAAGAATTTATTTATAAAAATGAGAGGGAAGAAAAAATATACTAGCAAAAGAGCTCCTCGTGAGTATAAAATAGAAAAGTTCACTCAAATACCTCCTAAAATACTGAGAGAATAAACAAAAGGCTCCTTCTGTCTGAACAGAGACAGTTGATATAATTTGACATAAACTGCTTCTAATATGTGTAAGTGCTGAGTGAACCAGGCTCTGCACAGGACAGTAAATAAATCATCACTGAATCACACACACACACATATATATATATATATATATATATATATATATATATATATATTATAGTCATCCACATACAAGCCTGTTTCGCTGTATCACAGTTCATCAGTGTGGCTAGACACATCCACTTGCTTCTAGCTGGGATCGAAACTCGACTTATTTGGTGTCAGTCGGAGTTGCTACCTCCCCTTTTATATATATATATATATATATATATATATAAAAGGTGATGTAGCGACCATGACCATGAACCCTTCCCACAAATGAAAAATGTATATTTGATGAGATTTTGAAAAGTGGGTTAGGCCAAGAACATTTCTGCACTCGATATATATCAGACAAGATCAGTACATCTGCAGATTGACATGTTATTTTTTTATTTAAAAATAGTACTTTATAATTTTTTCATATACTGGGTGCAATGGGTAAATTGACGTCACTTTATATTTTTAATTTTACATGTGTGTGTCGTTTGTTTTTGGTTTAGTTGACTGACTGCACGGTATAGTAGAATCAGTTAAGCACCGTCATTGAGAAAAAGAGCACCATGATGCAATACACTCTGCCAGGAATTTGGAAACAGCATGCTGTACAATAAGAAAATAACTCACAAATTTATTGGTTAGATCCAGGCCATGATTGACAACAATCTCTTCAAGTCAATCAGGTCCATAGTGAGGTGGGGGGGATGTACCGTCCTGGGTCGAGAAAGTGGCTGCTGAAAATCCTTATATCTGGCTATAGAACTCTCCACCATGTCACACAAGCAGAAGAACCCAGTCATGACTGTCAAACAATTTGTGACTACATCACTTCCTGATGTGCATTGTGGTGCAGTGGATATCGGCTCGGAACGAGAAATCAAGGAGTCGAGTTCGAATTCCAGCTGAATTCATTGCATTCACTTACGCACAAGTACCCTTGGGAAAGGTACTAATCTGTCTCTTCCCACCAGTTATGGATTAAATAACAGGACAGATTGGGTTCTATAGCCTTGGCTGGCAACCAGTTTACCACAGAAAGTAATAGCAACCTACTGCGAGATAATCTTTTGCTCAGTCAGTCATGTCTCTTTCGAGACATGATCGCCCAAACGTATCACATATGGCACTTAACTGACTGACATCACTTCTTACATCTGGCCACCTAACTCCCTAGACTGCAACCCACTTGATTATTATGTGTGGGGTACAATTGAGCAAAAAAGCAAAAAAAAAAAACTCCCTGAAACACAAAAGATGAACTGTAGGCCAGGATTATGGTAGCATTGACCAATTTATACAAGGAGATCATCCAGAAGAGATGCAGGAGATTCTGAAATCGTCTGGAGGCTGTGGTTGAAGCAAATGGTGATTTTATTGAATAAATTTACTCTTTAGTATTTGAAAATATTTTTGTATTATTTTGGTAAATTTATCTGTTAAAATGAGATGTCAGTATTATTTTAATTTTTGTGAAATTTAGACGACAATTTATCCATTGCACCGTGCATGTGAATAACATTTACCACTGAATTAAGTGCATTGACAAAGAAGGTGATCATATTAAAAATTAAATACCTGTTGTGCAAAATATATGATTTTAAAAATTCTTTGAATATAAAAATTTTAGTCCTTCTAATTAATAATCTGTACTAATTTTTGAATGTCAAGATATAGTTTTAGAATAACTGTTTTATTTTTATCCCAAAAGTTTGGTTCAGGTATTTTATTTTTAAACTAAACCATAACCCAATCCAAAGTATAAAGATCAACTTAATAGTTTTAATCTGGTAACCTATCTGTACACAAATTTTATCCACTACATCATAAAGAAGTCCTAAGATTTCATGCATTTGTTTCATCAGTGATGTTGCATTTATTATACTCTTCAAATACAATTTTAAAACTTGCTTTAGTTATGATGAAGCTGATATAAGACAGAGTCCAGATCAAAAATAATAATCAGTAAAGTGGTTTCAGTTTATAAAAAAATAAAAGAGATATATATCAATTTTATTGTTAAATTTTTTATTTTATCAACTTTTTATTAAATTCAGCATGAAAATCACAAAGAAATAGCAACACTGTCAGATCATGTAATAGATTTAAAATTTGATTATGATTTCAATAGAAAACTGAGCCCATGGCACAGAAATTTCTGTAACCTTGATGTCTGACATATTTTCTTATTGATGAATAAATGCTTTCTCATTGAAATTTAACAGTGGCATTTGCAGCATTTGTAATTTTCACAGAAAAGAGAAATTATACATCAGTGAGATTTGTGATATATTGCTACTTTAAGAAAATCAAACAATAGATTATTTTAAAGTGAAAGAAGATTAGAGACGAAGAAAGCTGAATGTCATTTAAACATTAGTGTCTAGGTTTCTTGTTTTCAGTGCACAGTAAAATTACAAAGCATTCTGCCCACCAACATAGAAATATTGTATGCATAATATGAATATGTGGGTAGCATAATGGTTAATAGTGCAGTAAATGGAATCACTGGAGAGTACAAATTTTGAGTGAGTTGCTTCACTAATATACTTGGAAAAGTTATGAATACATCTTCCTCCACCTATGGGTTAAATAACAGGACAGACAAGGTTCTCATACCTTGCATGGCTGCCAATCTTGGTAAAAGAAAATTCTGAATTGAAACCTTTTTAAATAATAGGGTTAACTGGGCTCTTTAACATCGTGAAAGATATGTCTGAATTCAAAATCAGCCTAAAGATGGATGAGCCCCATTAGAAAATCTTGCCTTAGATACACCCAATGCTTCTGTAGTCGCAGTACATGGGTAACAGGATTTATGGTTATGATGATCTTTAATATGAAACCAAATCAGATTTCAATCTCTCTCTTCATTTTATATGATTAAAAGTTTATTTTAAGATTATAAAAGTTGAAAAACATTCAGCAATAAAGTAAGGACTTAAAAAAGAATGTTTTTATCCCATTTCTAAACGTAGAAAAAAAGAAACAAGAAAATTAATCTCATTTTTTTCTACAAATAAAATGTTTAATTAAAGATTTTATTAGTGGTGCAAAATCTAATTAATGCAATTAAAGCTGGCATAATTAAAAGAGACAAGAAAACTTCAAATGCAGTAGTAGGCAATACAAAACAATATAAAAAGAGAAAAAACAAAAAAAATCTGTAGAATAAGCTAACTGGTTATTGCATCTCACTTGTCAACTAGTGGTTGAGTTCTGACAAATGAGGGGAGATAACTGGTTAACTCCTTCTACATTATTTTTTGTTCTAGTTTTTCATTTTGATATTGCCAAATACTGTAGTTGGCCGCTTATCTCTTTTATTTATGTCAGATTTTATTGCATTAATTAAATGTTTAATTCATAAATAGAGAGGAAGATCTTAAAAGACATTGTAAAACAAAGTAAACTAAAGCCTAAAATATATATTTTATATAATAACAGTAAATTAAAATATTTATTCACATGTATTTCTTCATTTCTTCTTCTTTCTTGATTACAAAGAATATCTGAAATGTTAGCTAAATAATATAGCATGAGCCAAGTATGAGAGAGAGAGAGAAAGAGAGAGAGGTGAGTAATAGTCAGTGTGGTGATGATGAGTTTGTGCTTGCCACACTCACATTAAGCAGTTATCACAAGACAAGAGACCATCAAATCATAAGCAAAATGAAGAATAAGAAGCAATAAATGATTAACATTGATGAGCACTTTTCTGATTATAAACTCTCTCCTTATTCTTGTTAATTGATTTAATTCTGACATGTACAACTACCACCTCATTTCATTCCTTCATATTAATTATAGCCTTAGATTAAGGACTTGAATTGTGTCCTTCAACACAGTCATTCAAGCAAAATTAATTTTAATATCCCCTTGGGAATGGCCTCTACTTTAAATCAATTTGACTAATTTTATTTTTAGTAGGTTATAACAAAAAAAGAAATGTATGTTGATATCATTGTTCATCTTGTATAATACATGAAAATATTAACATATTGCCTATAATGTCGTCTTAACGAGATAAAATTTTATTAATGGCATTTTATCTATAATAATGTTTAATTCAATTAATATTTTCAAGAAAACATTACTTGCATGCACAAAAGTTAATATTATTATTGCTGCATTTAATTTTTAAAAATAATTTTATTTATTATTGAGTTTCTGAGTATCATTCTAATGTAAAAAAACAACTTAAAAAGAATTGGTTTTTATGTATGTATTGCAAAGATGTAATATATAAAATATGGCTATGGCAAAATATTTGTGCTTAAAGGTCTATGAAGATATGTATTATGCATCTTAAGTAGGTTTTGTGGATAACAGTATTGTGCTTTTCTTATATTTATGGTCAGAGAAATGTGAACACTCATACAGTTATAATAATTATTAAAAATGCACAAACGTCACTGGATATAATTTTCACAAAAGAATCTTACTAAAGAGAGACGATGAATTCATAGAATGTGCAAACATGCATTAAAAAGACACTTAAAACAGTTAAATCTCATGGAAAGAGGTATATTTTGTTGATTGGTAATTCAGAATATAACATTTTCTATTGGTTTATTGATACTGTAAAAGTTTGTTGTTGAAATCTTTCTCAATTTTTTTCTAAACCAACAATAAGATGAAGCAATAACAGTAATATCTACATCCTATATTGACATTTCTTAAAAGTGAATTGTAAAATGTACTCAGTTTTAATTCTTCAACACAGTACAATCTTCCAAAATGTATTAGCATTCAAAATAATGCATAATCATAATATATTTATACTTTGAAAAACAAAACAAAACAAAAAACAAACATTCCCAAATCACTAATAAAAACCAAGTAATTCATTATGAATAAGGAGAATAATTGTGGGGTTTGATACATTGACACCCACACACACACACACGCATGGTCACGCAGCGTCCACGTGATGATTTGTTTTCCCGCCAAAACGATGCTAATAAAAGCGAAAAACATCACGTGGTACAGCCAGTTAGGATTTCATCCCGGGATAAGAGCAAACATGTCTCCCTAACTCAAATGACTCTTTCCTTTTCACTTTCTCATGCATGCTTTCTCAACCCCATGTAACCTTTGTCAATACATTGTTTTTCTGGTTACTTTCGCCTTTTTGTTCTTCCTTAAATCCTGCTTTAAATCATGACCTCATGTTACGTCGAGTCGACTCGCAAACATAAATTAGTAAGTGGACGCTTCGTCCACTACATAATCAACAAAATGTAGATTTAATTAATGAATCATCAAGTAAACGATATAAAGGAATTATCTGTGATATTACATTATTAACCCATAGCTGGAGGAGAAGAGGTGGGTTCAGATGTTTGTAAAGAATATTTGCACGAAAGCGAATATAACAAAAATGATGGGAATTGGAACTCAGTTCTCTGCTTAACATTTTCAAACCATTATCCATTAAACCTCCCACACAAACAAGCGTACTGCACCTTACATTCCCAATGGTCACCCATCTAGGTATTGACTTAATTCTACGTTGTTTAACTCCAGTGACTGTACAGGAACTGGTGTTTCAATGTAATATGACTGTAAGCCTCAAGAATTGCATCATGAAACAAAATCTTTTGTTTCTGTTATGTCGTGAGTAAGAATAAATAACTCAACAACAGGAATAGGTTAATTGTTGTATTCCGTGAAAATAGTATTTACAAAGGTTATTAGTATCCAATACAAGAATAAAGGTTAATCGTCTCAACCGTCGTAAGACGTAGTATGAGCAATGGGTACTTCCGGGTCGTCACCGGAAGTCTACGACTGACTTGTCGATTGGCTGCTCGGCACACTCTCCTACGTAGATGCCACCATTACTTTACATAGTAATGGAATAGTCCATTATAGCCGAATAGGCGTGGGCATCCCAACAGTTTCGTATACACACAAGGGTGGACAATGACAAGAGAGAAGTTTAAGGGTAGACAGACTAATTAAAAAAATATATGCCATGAATGATTCTTTTGGCATTGCAGTAGGAATTTCAAAGCAAATCAAATCTGACCTCCACAAGTTGAAGAGTCTCCATACATTTTTTTTTCTATAACTGAGTTCACCCCCAAGCAAGGCAGTAAAGCCACTGAGACACAAGGGGTTACTGGGTGTGGAAGAATGAGAAACAAGAATAAATGCTTGGAAACAAGAACAGAAAAAGACTAATCAGGAGGCCTGTCATCAGAAAAAGAATATGAAGGCAAGACTTCTATGAAATTTGAAAGGAGAAGAATTAGTCTAATGTTCATTTCAGTGATGAAAGTAAATTCAGTTTAGCTTAACAGCAGAGACTGTTTTTGACGTTATAAAGGTAACAGACATAAATGAAAGTGTAAAACTGTCTGTTAAGTTTGGATAAGTGAATGTCATGCTATGAGGGAATATTCTCCTCTAAAGTTTTGGAATTATTGTGTGAATTAATATGATAGTATTTATCTATACTTCTGAGATGAGGTATTCAAATTATTTACATTGCTTGGATTGTTGTCCACAATACTTCGACCTTCATCAGGTGATTGGAATTTTGAGCCGAACTCTTTATTTTGTTCACTTCGATATATTGGTAATGCTAAAAAGTATTTAAATTCTTGATAAGCACATCTCACAACCAGTCATTTCTAAAGAGAAAAATAACACTAGATCTATGCAAGAGACATTATATCCTGTGGATGTCAGTGTACCGAAGTTTTTATAAAAAGTTTTCTCTACTTTGTACTAATTAGCTTAAATTTATTTTTTAAGTTATAAAATTATACTGTAGGCCTGTTATCTTATTTGGTTAATTTATTTTATTATTTAAAGGATTTTTTTTTATTTCAACTTTTTTCCATAAAATATTTTGATAAAAGCTTTTTGTACATGAAATATGTATCAAAAATTATGATATCTATAAATTTCAATATCCCCTGGCAATTATGATTTATAAGAACTACATTTGAATAAATCATTCTCTTATTTTAACAAACAATGTTCATAAAAATAACAAGACAAATTAATTTGAAAAATATAACTTTGAGGAGATTCTAAAAAGATTAGGAACACAACGTAAATGTCAAACTGGTATAAAAAGATAGAGTGGCTGAATACTTTGACTCCCTTATGAAATAAAGCATTTTTTTTTATTTGAGTCAAATTATATCAAATAATATTTCAGTACGAAAGTGTTGTGATGTACGGTAGTAGTAGTAGTATTCATAGATCACTTGCAATTGCTACTGACAAAATCTGTCACCCTCATGACTACTCGGGTTTATATAGTGTAGCAGATGCTATATCTTATTTCACCAGACACGTCTTGATAACCCTAGTAATAGCAGCAATCCCTTTTCAGTTTTTGGCAAGTGTAAATAAAATTGGGAGCATACATAGTGCAAATCCCAAAAGAGTAACCCTCTTTTATACTGTGTTTAGTATGAGGTAGGATACTAAACTTAGCATTCCAAGAACAGATGGACATGGTTTATACAAGACAACTCAATCACTCTTTAACTCACCAACAGAAAAAGTTCAACCATTTTTTCACTTTTACAGAGGCTGTTATAAGACCATTCCTTGAATTTATACTTTCTTTCAGGAACTATCCTTGAACATTGTTCATACTGATAGAAAAAATATTCTATCTAATTTTATTCATTCTTTTGTTTATTTCATCAAACAACTCAATGCTTGCAGTTTTTATTTGACAACACATGGCACCTTCTCAACATTAAACAATGACCACAAACCTAACAACAATAGATTATCTATCATCAATATGCAAAGGATCAAACTCTTACATTTACATATCATTACATAAAGACTTTTGTTGTTAATGCAACAGTATAAGTTTATTATATAATATCAGAATTGTTTAGTTTTCTAAATTCATTCAAAGAAAAGTTTTAACTTAAATCATCAAATTGTAAAAGGATTAAAAAGTTGTTTGGGAAGCTTATCACTTGCAGGCTCTGCCTTCATGTGAAAGAATATTTAATTAAATAGTAAAAATATTTTTTGCTCACTTTTGGTTTAATTTTGTTCAGTCTTTTATTTTGACATTTTAATGAAAAAAAAACAAAAGATCATATTCATTTTAATTTGTTTTATATATCAACTGATTTATATATGATAGTTATCTATTTATTATAGCATAATTTAACCTGTATATACTTTAAAGTATGTAGCAAAAATAACAAATATAAAAGAGTTCAGTTACAGATTCATTTATACTAAGCTAAGGCTGAATTAAAAAAAAGAAATCAAAAACTAAAAAATATATTGTATTTTCATTTCAAACTTTTGTATTTCACTTCCAGAAATAAGAAAACTAACAAAAATAAACAAAATTCAATGTCATCTCATGCTGTCAACATTTAAGAAAGTTTTACTCATGACCAAAATGATGGGAATTAACAATTTCAAAATTTTAAACTAAACATATCAAAAATGAAATTATAGGGTGGGGGGAATTATATAGTTGTTCATCATTCAATGGCTGTTGAAACAAGGAGTAAAAACATGTCTTCCAAAAATAATATATATTTTCTTAAACCTCACACTGATTATGCATTATCATTGTTTGTTTTAGATCTTTGTTTTTAGCTAAAATTCTATCAGAAAATATTCCTAAACATAATCTTATTTTTGAAAATAAAAAAAAGAATTTGTTTTAAATTAAGATGAAATTTAGATGCATATCATAGATTCATGAGGCCTAATATGGTATGAGAATGTTTTTAATTCATGAAATATATTCATTTTTTAGGTTTCTTTTAGTAATATTTAAGATAAAAACTGAATGAATAGATTGGCAGTTGGTACAATCAGATGTTGTAAGACCCAGCTCATGCTATAGAAGTAAAGTAAAGGTTTGAATAAAAGCAAGATTGCATCAATGTCTGTGAAATCGATGCCTGCTTTGAATGAGTGTTACCTGACAAATCTGTACTTCCAACATCGTGTGAGTTTTCTCCTGAAAAATATTTCATAAAGACAAACTTGAATTGGAAGAGTGAAAGTTGGAGAAAGAGTTGAAAAACATGAAAAGGCAAACATTTCTTATTGTATAGATTGTGAGGATTCAACAAATTGTTTTTTTTAACAGCTGGAAAAGGTTTAATCAAAACTCTTATAATTACAAATAATTCTCTTGAGAAAATTACTGTCAATGGCTTTTGATAAACCTTTAAAGAAATCAACTTAAAGTTGCTGTTTTATTCTTTAGATATAAGTTTTTAAAAAAGAAGTAATTTATTATTTTTATTTTTCAATAATTTATAACAATACCTAAAATATTGTTTTGTGATTTTATTATCATTATGTTATATTTTCAGGTTGTTAAAAGTTAAGCTCAGTTTAAAATGGATTACTTTTGGTATATTCTTATGAAAGAATAATATTCATCACTTAAATCCCTACTTTTTTTTACACTCATTTGTTAATATTTCACTGAAACATTATTAACATACATGAAATTATTTGTAATAATTGTTATCTCCAAGGCATCTAATGATTATATTAATTTGGATAAGCTCATCAATAATAAGATTTTTATCATCATATTATTATGAGAGCTAAGATAGATTCAATTTCTGATGAGTAGTCTTTGTAGAAAAAAGAACCCAAAAATATAGAATGTACATAGAAACTTAAAGCTAAATTTTAAGTAAATTCTTTTTATTATATAATCTACTGCTGATCATATTTCAATCATCCAGATTGATATATTAATGCCAAAAGCAGGTTATAGAAAGCTATGAAACTTTCTTTTAGAATAATTTAAGTAGCAACAGCAACAGAAAGGAAATTATTCTCAAATTAATCAAAGCAACTTCTGTCCATACAGAAAATATTAGCATAAAATTTGAATGGATGTCGTTCAAACTTTATTTGATATTTACATACTTTGAACAGTTTCATTTTACAATAGAAATATATAGATTCATCTATCATTTGATTCACACCCCACCTCATTTTTTTGAACAGGAGTAGAGGTTTATTTTTTTGTTTCATGTTTAAGATTGGGTTTCTGGTTTCTTCTAAAGTCTACATTTTTAACATCAACTCTGTACTTTTACATAATTTATGCCTAAATACTGACATTATATGTAGTATTTATTCATTTATTTTTCCTCAATAGGAGTAGATAGCTTCATCTATTGTCCAGTTCACACTTCTTCCTAGGCTTTTGAACAGGATTAGAGGTTTATTTCTTGTTTCCTGGTTAGGACTGGGTTTTTGGTTCCTTCTAATGTTTTTTCCTTCCCTTTTGCTTCCAGTAGCTCCTTGCATTTTAGTGGCATTATTGACTTGCTTCAGGTAAATTGTTTAAAGAAACAAAAGAAAAGGAAGATCCTGTAATAAATAATGCTTATATATATATATATATATATATGTGTGTGTGTGTGTGTGTGTGTGTCAAACTGAGATATGTTTGTATGCCTTTGGTTTTGCCTTTTTGGAGAGATAAACTTAAGTTATACTGTAAATAAATTTTCATAAACATTAAAAACTTCCTTTTATCTAACAGGTAACTGATTAAAAGAAATGAACACTTATCAATATTTATTTTGGCAGCTTTGAAGGAAGTCAGTGATTTGAATGAAAACTACCAAACCACCAAATATACAAATGATGCTGAAAAGTTCTCAGTCTGACTCAAAAGAGATCTAAAAAAAAATCTGATGTTTAGTAATTTGGTTATATTTCAGGAAGTGTGTTTGGCCAAGAATATTTCAGCATACTCTCATACATAGTCTAATAGAATGCAGAAGAAAAAAAGCAGAAAAATGAAGAAAGATTGATTCTGGTATCGTATGTGGCCCATCTTAAGAAGCACACTCTCAGGAATTATTATAACTATCTGGTTAGGGTTAGGTTTAGGGCAGGGTTTTGGTTAGGGAAAATGATTAGTTTTAATAGTCAAATACTTATATCGTAAGAGTGCGTATTCTTTGTACGTTGGGAGTCACCAGTGTAGTATAGGGAGCTGGTTAATGTTTCTTGGTTCGGCCTTGTGTTAGACTTAACTGAACTCCCTACAGCTTGCAAGTGTTAACCAAAATTATAATCAGAAGGTTGGTTGTCAGTTGGAATGTGTGGATTAGTGTAGAAGACTGGAATAATAAGATATACATTTTGAATATTAAAATTAGTAATTTATTAAAGGAAGGAATAACAACAATTTGTAGAAATTAATGTTCAACGAGAAAGTTAAGAATATCAAGAGTTCGTACAAAATGCTCGTAGTAGTAAATTGTTGAAAGAGAGAAAGAGGACAATGTTCAAGTCGAGTTGAATCACTTTTTTTTAGATATTTGTTTCGCAGCTCCCATTTGACACTGACTGACGTTGATGAAGTTCTTTTATTGTAATCTAGATTTTTTGCACTTACTCATGAAGTCCTTTTTGATCTTGTAAGTTGCTAAATCATTTTAACACCTACTTGCAAAATGCACATGGTCAATCCTTTTTCTAATTGGGAAAACCAGGATTTCACACGTCATTGTGAAGTTTGGTAAAAGTGAAGAAGAAGGTTGATTTTATTTAATTTTTTATCCACTACAAATATACACTTACTGAAGTAAGAAAACATTTAAACCAAGTTTGCCAAATATGATGTCAGAATCAAAGAGGTGAACCACATACTATACTGGCACTGAAAAATTACATGTGGGTGTTAAAAAGAGATTCAACAGATTTTATTCTTTTGAATCATTTTTTGGTCAGTCTAAGAGCATTTTAACACCCTCCATGCTGGAAATTTTAAATGCTTATTATAAAATGAAAAGTGATTATTATTATGATCATTTTGTTCTTGATTAATTATTTAAGGAAAACAGCTATCATTGATTTTCTGAAATTCCTCATTTAACATTTCCATATATAAATTTATTGTTATTTATTAAATTAATTAAATGTTTATCATATGTAGTATACAATCATTTGTGTCATCATTTCAAAATGTTTTTGTAGCAATAAAGTGAAATTATATTATGGCAATTTTTCATGAAGCACTATTGAAGTAATAATCAAAATGAGAATATGAAGATTATATAAACTTGTGAAACAGTCATAAAAAGAGAATCAATGTGTGTGCACATATATATATATATATATATACATATATATACAGTACACTATATATATATATATATATATATATATATATATATATATATATATGTGTGTGTCATTATTTTCTCTTAGATATGTTATCTATTGTAGTTGTTTCTGTTGTTGAAAGTCAAGTGATATTTATGTTATTTTATACACTTTTTCAGTCTTTTGTAGTCCTTAAATTTTATCTTTTTTTTAAAACCTTGTCTACTAGACAAGCGACTCCCTTTATTCAAAGATAGTTTAACAATTTGTTATCAAACAAAGGACTGAAAATTGAAATTATATGTCATAATTTATCATGACCTGGCACCTCAACTTCACTCACTTTCCCACTTCCATGACATAACTTCCCTCTGTCTTTTCTATAAATATTTTCAAGGCAATTGTTCTTCCTTGGCACTTTAACTTCATAAATTTAAGTGTATGGCTAGATTGGCAAGTAGGTTTCATCGTTTTACTGTTGAACTAGCTAAATTCAACCATATATTCTAATAGTTTCGTTTTTCATAGTTTTTTGCTTGTGAAACTCACCTTGTTTCTTGTTTTCCTGCCACCTACAATCTTAAAAAATTTAAATGCAATGTCAATCACCCTCTTTTGTCTTCATGAATCCTGTTCTTTTATTGTCCTTTCTTTCAAATTTTCTCATTTTTTTACTCTCAGTAATCCTTTGCATCTTAGTGATGTTATCATCTTGTTTGGAGAGGATACAAAAAAATATGAACACTTTAACTAAATATACTCATGATTCTTTCTCTCCTGTAAATTATGAGTAATGACATTTACTAAAATGTACTAAATAACAGAAGTCACAGCACTTGAAGACTTTTAACAGAAGCAACAGCTAAAATGGATAGCTCATGTAACTCAATGAATATAATCAAGATGACATCCTACACTATTTTAAATAAAAGGCTAAGAAGGAAAATCCCATAAATACTGGCAATACTGATACACTATGGAAAGACAGAGAATCTGATGGCAGACTAGTAATTACCGAAGCAGGTCACAGGTATCTCTTGTGCTCACTAAATATACTCATGATTCTTTCTCTTCTGTAAATTATGAGTAAAGACAGAGAATCTGATGGCAGACTAGTAATTACCGAAGAAGGTCACGGGTATCTCCTGTGCTCACTATATATGGCTACTAAAATAGTGAGTCTACATAGGTGATAGGGAGTGTAGGACATTTCATTACAACATCTCCCGTTGAGGTAATTTTTTCATGAAATTTTGATCAATAGTTTTTCTTTTTGGGGTCAGGAAATAATTGTTTGACTTTTTTCCTCTTCCTAGTACTTCTACGTCTCACTAGAAAACAGTTTTCCTGAAACACTTTTAAGAGAAAAAAATTATAAATTTCCACTCAAAGTAGTATTGACTGCTCTGTCAATGAATGTTGATTGTTTCCTTATAAGGAAAAGTCAAACATTACCATTAATAATAAGGAATTTTCTTAAAATAAATCTGTCCATAAAACAAATTGAATCTGGCAAACTTTTTTGTATCTTTTAATTTTGCTTACATATTTTTCTAAGCATTTAGATAAATTCCTCATTGTGTGTTTGTAAGAAAACCATTTATAAATTATGACCAAATATGTGTGGCAAGACAATAAAATTCAATTTAAAAAGCAACAAAGATTCTAAAACTCATGAACACTGCCTGTAGAAATTATGATAGACTAGAAGAGTTCTGTCTAGACAGGCAGACATCAATAATGGTAGCCTCTAGATTAAGCTGAAAGCTATTTCTCATTTAAATAACTGTCTTAAAGTGATTTTCTCTGAAGAGCCATTTTTAAAACCTAGATTAACTTCTGCTAATATAATTTGATGATTACAGTTTGAAAAAATTGCCTAAGGCTATTAAATTATGCAGCTTCAGTATTGATAAAAAGAAATTAACATTGGAATAAGACGTGGGCTTCTCTGCTTTATAATTTTCTTTTCATCATTTCTAAAATGAAAAACTACTTTAATGGAAACACATTTAGACCGTTGAAATAAATCTGTAGCTTGAAAAACATATTACAACTTTAAAATAATTTCAATAAGAATTCCAAGTCAAATGAATAATAAAATGGCTAAAAAATTTGTGCGTTAAATTTGTACCAAGCAAATAACATTAATAGAAATGATTAAGTCGGATTATTTAAAGTCTTTTATTCTCATTTCAAAGTTATCCTGAGATAGATTTTTTTTTTTGAAAGAATATAATTGAAAATTTCTTGCTGTCAAGTGCTTGGAAATATCTAACAGATTTCCAGTGAATGCATGCAAATAAGGTAATTTTTTTCCATGCAAAATTAACATTCTCTTTCAAGGAGCATCTGGATACAATTCTCTCCATATTTTGTATATTTAAAGTAAATTAGATGCAAAAACTGAAAAAAAAGTCTAAATTTGTAATAAGTTTTAATCAGTGAAAAGTCTAATCTTTTAATAATTAGGCTATATCTCAATTATTAACTTTTACCATTCTGTATGTGACTTCATTTGCTACACAAAAATTCTGTCATTCCACTGAAGGTGACTGATTGATCCCTGAATAATAGTGAGTTAACATTTCGTAGTTGTGTTGTCATATCCTGCTATGGCACCAGAAAACAACTTTGAGTGACAATAGCAATAAGGAAATTGAGAGGCTTTCACAAAGAATGCAGTGGAAAGAATAGTAATATTAATAATGCAGAGTGCTAAAGGATTAATAGATTATAATTTAAAGTCAGCTTTATTTTGTATAAATCAAATGATGCATAAAGAGCTGATTAGAGTTTTAAAGCTCCAATGCAATCACAATGCAGAAAAGGAGGAAAAAGAAATTTGAATTTTGACTGATAAAAGCAAATGCATGCACATTTGTTTTGATGAATTAATTAGCACCATTCTGTTTACAATTATTTGCTGGCTTGATATAAGTTTTCTTTTTCATAGCCAAAGAACTTCAAAACAATTTTTTTTTAAAATGGTAAATTAAAAATTGATTTCTTTAAAAACCTTGTTTTTAATACATATTGAAAATACTGCAGTCCTGATGACCAAAACTTTAAAAAATAATGTTTTTTAAGAGGAGATAACAAGTCTAGTACAAAAAGTAAGTAAAACATTTTCTGGTCATAGGCCGTATAGACTTTATTGTCATGACCCACCAAGGATGTTGCTGATCAAGGCTATTCAGAATTTGATGTCTTTTGTAGCTCTTAATAAATTTTGTCTTTTTGTTATATTTCATAAACATTGTTCCACTAGCTCACTAAATAGATTGTGCACTGTTTATGCTTATTAAAAAAAGGGTTGTAATTAAGATGGGTTCTATATAATTTGGAAAATAAATACTATTGTAACCAAAATTTGAGCAAATCAAAAACTAGCTTGGATTGTTGATAAGAGTTGTCAATCAAAAAGTCTGCTAGCCAGGGTAAGTCCACAGTCAGTATGTATGTAAAGTAAGCAAGGCTGGCAGAAGAGAAATGTTTTCCCATTTGCTGGGTGTGATGGGTTTGTAATTTTATGTTTTTAATTTTGTTGTTTTTGATTCTGTTGATTGCAGAGTATAGTAGGGTCAGTTGTGCATCATCCTTAAGAAAAAGTGCACTGTGGCACAATTCACCCCACTATAAATTTGGAAACAGAATGCTGTATCAGAAGCCCTAATATGAACTTTTCAGGTTGTTTGGGTGTCAATGTGAGGAGAGTGCAGAGGATTTGGAAAGAGTTGGAAAATATATCCAATCAACATCATGTATTTAGAATGATCCCTAGTGATGACAACATTATGCCTCCATTCTCACAGGGCTTCAGATTCAGCACATTGAATGCCTTGAGAAGGTAGTGCTTCTCTGGGCCAAGAGGGTGGCAGCTGGAAGACCCTATGTCTGGCAACAGGACTTTGTACCATGCATACAAGCAGGAGAACTTAGCCTTAGCTGTCAGACAATTTCTGTGACTAGTTAACCCCTTTTATTTGGTGACCTAATTCCTCCAAATGCAACACCCTTGATTGTTATGTGTAGGGTGCAGTCAAGCAAAAGACTAACAAAACTCCCTGTAACACCAAAGATGAATTGAAGCCAAGTATTATAGCAGTATTTGCCAACTTAAACGAGGAGATTATTCAGAAGAGTTGCAGGAGATTTGGAAGTCATCTGGAGGTCGTGGTTGAAGCCAATTGCAATTTTATTGAATAAATTTACTCTTTAGTATTTTAAGACATTTTTGTGAAATTTTGGTAAAGATATCTCTTAAAATTAAATGTCAGTGTTATTCTATGTTGTTGCATAGTTTAGACAACAATTTATCCACTGCACTCTGTATATTATGGCTGAGGAGAAGGTTTCCCAGATTCTTCAACCAAGTATCCAATTGAAATACCAGTCCAAGATATTAAGTCAAGTCTAGAGCTGAAGGAAGAAATACTGACTGCTTCCAACTGAAGATTTGGCAGTGTTGTTCTTCAGCAAGACAACTCTTAATTATCCATGTCATGCTAGTACTTCAAGTCTCAGAAGAAGAGTTAAACCAATAGTTGTAATCTAGCTGATATAATAACAGATTTTTTTCTTCTTTTATGTGGGTTGTCCCATTAGGACATTGGCGATCACGGCTCTCCACAACTTCCTATTCTTTGTATAACTTAATAATTTTGTCTTTTTGTCATTTCTCGTAAACCTTACTTTGTAATCTATTTACTCAAACTCGTCAAGTAGGTTATGCATGGTTTTCCTCTGTCCCTTCTGCCCTCAATCTGCTCTGTGAGTATCAAATTTTTCAACCCCTCTTTCCTCATTATATGCCCTAAAAATTTCAACTATCTCTTTATGATGTTAAATATAAGTGTCCTTTTTGTTTTTATTTTCTATAAATCTTTGTTGTTGCACACATGTTTGGTCCATGTTATTCTCAGCGTCCTTCTGTAGAATGAAATTTATATTGCTTCAAGTCTTTTCTTCATTTGCAATGAGATTATCAAGTATCCATTGCCATATAGAAGGACTGATATAACAAAAGTTCAGCACTTCTTTTTTGTTTCTAATGATATTTTTCTGTTTTTTAATACTTTTTTTTAGACACTTGTTAAATTGCACAACCAACTGTCCTTAACCATTGTTGAGGTCGATAAAACTCTCATGACAGCTTTGTATCAAAACTGGTTCAGACAGAATGTTAAACAAACATGAAAACATTCTTTCTGCTGATCTTTGAATATAGCTTTGACATTAGAATGTATTGGTTGAATAATATCTGAGTGGATTAGGGCTTTGTCTCTACATTTGAATTAACTTAATTTAAATTTATGATTTCAAACATCTTCAGAATGATAAAAACTTATATAAATTTAGTTTGTAATGAAATTTTTCTATTTCTTAATATTCTGCTTAGCTTTTTGAAGGCATCTTTTACTTTTACATCAGATTTTATTTTCATACTTTCTGTCCTGTGTTAAAATACTTCCCAGATATTAAATCTAATAAAAACAAAACTATGTTTTTATCTTCCCTTTTTGGAGATTGTATATATATATATATATATATATGTGTGTGTGTGTGTGTGTGAATGGATCGGTGAATTCTCCTGCCAAAACCAATGGATGAGGGTTCAGTAAATTAAATTTAGAATTTCAAATATCTTCACAATGATAAAAATTTTTATAATTTGTCAAATTAAAAAGCTACGGCACAGAAGAAAACAAATGCATTCATCAAATAGTTTACTAAAAAATATAAATGAAAGTAATTAAGCTTTATGCGTATTGTATATTTGGAACATCAGGAAAATGACTTAAAAATATAAACGAATTATTCAAAATTCATTATAATAAAGTTAATTTATAAATTAAACAAAACATGGACCCAGAAACAAAGTTTAAAGAGAATTAATTAAGAAGCAGTTAAGTGCCATTTGTGATACATGCTCGGGTGATCATGTCTTGAAATAGACATGACTGATTGTGCAGAAGATTTTCCCATTGTAGGTTGTCATTACTTTCTATGGTAGATTTGTTGCAAACCAAGTCTATAGAATCCAAACTGTTCTGTTATTTAACCCATAGTTAGAGGGAGAAAAGATGAATTAATATCTTTTCTAAGGGTATTTGTGCACAAGTGAATGCAATTTGACTGGAATTCAAATTCATTGCATTCACTTAAGCATGATTAAGAAAGAATTTGTTCAAATAGATAAAGAAGTGGATGTAATAAAGCAGTTACAATCAAATTCAAATCAAATTCAAATCAAATTCAAATCAAATTCAAATCAAATTCAAATCAACTAAAATGATTAGAATATTTTTTAATTACTTAAAATTGCTAAAAATGATTTCAGGTAACTGTAATAGTCAAGAAGGTAGGTTAACATGAGTGTTTTACATTTTTGTTATCACTTGTTACAGTTTTTTTTTTTTTAATGATATCACCCCGAGCAAAGTGATAATGCCACCGATGTGCAGGGGGCTACATAAGAGTAAAAAGATTAAAGGAGAGTGAAGAGAAGGACGAACCAGTTAGAAAGGAGCAAAAGAAGGATGGTAATATAGGTGTGATGACAGTTGCAAAGATGGAGAGAAAGGAAAGGATATACAGGGCGGTGTGGAAAGAACTAGGGTTGAGTAGTTAAGAGATGGGTATTGGCCTTGCATTTAAATTCCTGAAGGTTGTAGCTGTCAGGAAAGTAAGAATAAGGAAGCGAGTACCACAGGCGGGAAGTGTGAGAAAAGAAACTGCAGGAGTAGGATTGTTGTCTGCATTTGGTTGATCTAACTGTGAATGGGTGAGACCTAGTTGCAGAGGCACCAGTGACTTAAGTTCGATGGAGCAGAAGCCATGGAAGTATTTATAGAACAGACAAAGGGAAGCCACATCTTGTCAGTGGGAAAGTGGCTGGAGTTGAGACGCCAACTCGGTACCTATCACATTACTGATTCTCCTTTGGAGCCTGTCAAGAACACTGAGATGAACAGTGGGGGCACCTGACCATATATGGCAGCAGTATTCCACAGAGGAATGGTTGATTTGTATATATGCAGGATGGTTTCAGGTGGGAAAAACATCCTGGCCCGACACAGTGACATAACCTTCCTAGCAGTGGATTTAGCTATTGACGCAAAGGAGTGGTTCCACTTGAGATCAGAAGAGAGGGTAGAATTTGTGTACAATCTTGAAAGGTATATCATGACTGAAGTTTGTCAGCTTTTTTTTTTTTAAGTGAAAATTGTGGCTGTATAATGAATGGAATTTAAAGCATAATGGCTTAGAAGATTTTAGTAAAGTGCAGAGATAATTTGAAACATAATAATTTCTAGGGGTTAAGGAATACTAGAAAACAGCAATAGAGAAGCATTAAAAAATGTTAATTTTACTTTTCTAGGGGCTACACAAAAGCTGGCATTGAATTCTTCTGTCAATTACTTCAGATTGTCAGTTACATTGTGGAAATGGTAACCAGTTGTGAAAGTTCTGAAATAAGTTACATGAGATGATGTGGACATTTTGAAATACAAACGGTTTGCAAATAGCTTACCTGAAAAAGAAAAGAAAACTGAAAGCAATTTAAAGTTATTCAGTTTCATAATCATCTATAATAGAAATAACAGTAGTTTTTTCAAGTAAATATAGTTTTTGGAGATTGTCTGCTAAATTTCTTGACACTGATGCATTTTCAAGAAACAAACTTTTATCTTATTATTTATGAGTTCTCAGGCCAATCAAGAAGTACTTCTCCCACAGAAAAATATCTGATATTTTGTCAGAATTTGGAAGCAGACTTCATCATCCTACATATATTTACTGAGTGTAACTTTTTGCATGATAGAACACAGACACACAGCAATACACGTTTCTCCCTATATGTACAACATATGCACATGAAACTAAATTATTGGAAAACAACAAAATACAATTATATTTTTATACATTCTAGTTTGTATATTGCTTTGTATATACTTTTTACACTGAGCAATATGTTTTTGTGGTACCTTTATTATTACTTTGAATATATATATATATATATATATATATATATATATGAGAGAATGGTAACCTGCAAAGACAGATTGGATAATCTAAAACATTGTATCTAATTAATATAAAATATCATTTAGATAAAAATAGAGAGCTTAATGGATATTATTTTTTATTTTTATAAGTGTTTCACCCTGAGCAAGGCATTTCACTGCCACTACTGTGCAGGGGGCTACATAGAGTGGAGGAAGGATGGTTAAATATAGGAAATGTCAGAGGGTGGGTGGTAGGCGGGTAAGGATACCGAGAATGAGGCTTGGGTAGATGAGAGTGTTCTGAGAATAATTGGAAGTTAGTGTGATAGGAGGTGTCTATTGACCCTACATTTAAACACCTGGAGATTGTAGTTGTCAGGAAAGCAGACTTGTGGAAGGGAATTCCACAGGCGGGAAGTGCAAGAAAAGAAGCTGTTGGAGTAGAATTTACGGTTACATTTTATCTGTTTAACTGTAAAAGGGTGGGACCTAGTTGCTAACCTAGTATCTCGTGCAAATTCATGCTTAGGCGGCACCAGTGATCTAAGTTCATCAGAGCAGAAGCCATGAAAGTACTTGTAGAAGAGGCACAGGGAAGCCACATCACGCCGGTGAGAGAGTGGGTGCAGCCGGTCTGCCAAGTCAGTATCAACCACGTTACAGATTCTCGTTTGTATTTTGTCAAGAAGCCCAAGGAGAGTAGCAGGGGCACCCGACCAGATATGGCAGCAGTATTCAATAGATGGGCGGATGGTAGATTTGTATATGTGCAGGATAGATTCAGGCGGGAAAAACTTCTGGGCCCTGCACAGAGAGCCGACTTTCATAGCAGCAGATTTGGCAATGGATTCGATATAGTCATTCCATTTGAGGTCCGCCGAAAGTGTAAGGCCAAGGAGGTGTAGTGTTTTACTCTCTGGGAGGCATGCCTGTTCCATGCTAATGGGAGGTAGATGCGATTGTCTATGGTGGTTAGTTGATAACAGCTTTGTTTTAGAAGCATTGAAACTTACTAGCCATTTCCTTCCCCAGGCCACTACGGATTGGAGGTCCTTTTCAAACTCTGCAGTGAGGTTCGCTTTGTCACCCACACCAGGTTTTTGATTGAGGCGAGAGTAGATAGGGAAGAGCTTGTCAGTTTCATGCAGTGTGTAAGGAAGTGGGTATCAGACCAGGTAGGGTTGTTTATGTTCACACTATATATATATATATATATATATATTTCTACAAAGCACACTACACTGATATAGATATTTGCATAAATTCTAATCCACACATTATATATATGAATTCTTGCTGCCTAAATACACACACACATACACACACACTTATATATATAAAATGTAAACTAGTTTTTACACAAGATCTAAGTCCTCAAGAGTATCAGAATCTCTAACATTGAAGCAATGCTGAGGAAAAGAAGCTAGGCTGACGATGTTTCTGGTATTGAGGAGATCCAAAGATCATATTGTTCAGCAAGCTAATCTGTGGGGCAGATAACAGAGAAATCCCACAAAATATATCCAAGGATTCCCTGTGGTATTGACTACTGCAAATGGGTAACAGGTTTTACTAACAGGCTTCCTTCTTGTTATCACAGGATTTTACAAGTGACTGCCCTCACAAAATAAATCTAAAGGTTAAGGGTTATAGAGAGGATGCAACATAATGACCCTGGCACTTTTTTGTCTCTCCACTCTTGCCTTCAATATTTGAGTGTCAAATTTTCAATGTTCCCTTTCATTATTATGACCCCTTGAAATTTTAACTTTTTCTGATTCTACGTATAAATGTCCTTTTTGTTTCCATTTTCTCTAAAGCTTTGTTGTTAAAATGCTCAGTCCATGGAAATCTCAGCATCCTTCTGTAGAACAACGTTTCTGTAGCTTTAAGCCTTTTTCTTCATCTGTGAAATTGTCCAGTATTCACAGCCATACATGAGGACCAATATTACATGAGAGTTCAGTGCTCTTTTCTTTGTTTCTAATGAAATTTTCCTGTTTCTTAATACTATGCTTAGATTTTGGAAGGCAATTTTTGCTATCTCAATGCAATACTGACACAAAAAAGATCCCAAGATTTTAATTAGAGTACTGAAGAAAATAAAAACATCAAAATTGTTCTTCGTAGCTTCTAAGATTTCATTATTAGACTTATGCAAAAGTTTCCAGCAATTTATATTTAAAAAATAATTTTTTTATTTGAGTTCTGAATAAAAAAGAAAAAAGTACTGGAAACTTTTGTACATTGATTATATCTCTCAGTCTGTCAGTTAAGTGCCATATATAATACATGTTTGGGCAATCATGTCTGACTGGGAAGAAGGTTTTCCCACAAATGGTTGCCAGCCAAACTATAGAACCCATTCTGTCCTGCTATTTAATCCATAGCTGGAGGGAGAAGAGACAAGGCTATTTGTATGTAAGTGAATATATTCAATGCAATATATTGAACTGAAATTTGAACTCGGCTGTCTGATTTCTTACTCTGAACCAATATCTACTGCATCACAATGCACATTGCTGGCTATATCTCTATAAAACTGTAAAAATTATCTGGCAATCTATCTTCTGATAAATATGGTGTATACTATCTTCAAATGTACATGGATGTTTTTATATATACACTATATGCCAAACATTTGGAGAAACCCACTGGATAATTAGTAAGTATCATACTTTATTTAGTTTAATTAAGCACGCATGCTAAAACTATTTAACACATTAGTTGATGGCATCCAGTTTTTAGAGAGTGGGGGGGGGTTCTTAACTATTACCATTAGCTAGCAAGGTAAATAAGACAAAAAGAGTTAAAATTTTAAAGAAAATTTATACATTGATGGATGAATTTCATTATTATTATTATTATTATTATCATTAAATGCATAATAATAATAATAATAATAATGAAATTCAGCCATCTTCTCTGAATAATTCATTATCCAATGAGAATAGTTTGTTTATTTAGCAGCATATCAATAATTTATGGGTCATTTAATGCCAAAATTTAATTTTCTTGGGGTCATTAATAATTTCTTTTACAAAAATGTATTGCTGGTATTTTTACTATAGAAATGTATTTTTATACTTTCATTGTGTTTTGACCTGAGTCTGAGGGTTAACTATTTGCTCATAGTTGGGACCGTAATAGGTGTTATTACTCTGGGTCAGAGTGTACCTGGGAAAAACAGCAATTATGAGGTGGTTTCATGCACCTCAAAACCTTCTAATCAGAGGCCTCACTGCCTGATGTAGTTTATTGTCATAAAACACAGTGCCTCCTCAGCCTAACTCTATCAGCCGACCTCAAGTGGAAAGACTACATTGAATCCACAGCTAAATCTGCTGCTAGGAACGTCGGTTCACTGTGTAGGGCCAGGAAGTTTTACCTGTCTGAATCCATCCTGTATATATATAAATCTACCATCTGCCTGTGCGTTGAATACTACTGTCATATCTGGTTGGGTGCTCCTGCTATTTATCTCAGGCTTCTTGACAAAATTCAATGGAGAATTTGTAATGTGATCAACCCCAACCTGGTAGCTCAGCTCCAATCACTTTCTCACTGACCTAATGTTGCTTCTCTCTGTCTCGTCTACAAATATTTTCATGGCTTCTGCTCCAATGAGCTTAGCTTCCTGGTGACCCCTCTACATGAATTTACTTGAGCTACTAGACTAGCAACTAGGGTCCACCCTTTTACAGTGAAACCAATCAAATATAGCTGTAACTTCTACTTTATTAGCTGCTTTTCTCACACTTCCCACCTGTGGAAATCTTTTCCGTATACTTGCTTCCCTGACAGCTACAATCTACAAGAATTTAAATGTAATGTCAGTTGCGATCTCCTTTCTTCTTGACTTGCATCCTTTCCCTGACGACCATTGTATCATGTTCTTCTCCCTTTCCACTCTACTCTCATGCAGCTCTCTTCACAGCAGGGTTCTCATCCTTCTCTTACCCATTTTCTGACAACCTCTGTAACTTGTCCTTTCTAATCACTGTTATGTAACCTCCTGCACACCAGTGGCAGTACTGCTTTGTTTGGGGTGAAATGATTATAAAAAAAAACACAGGATACAATGGAATTAGTAAGAGGACTTGCTGATCATATGAATCAATGTCTTCAGGGATAGATAGTTCTTTTAGTGATCAAAGTTTTTCTACATCAGGTTTTATTTTACTTTCAGAAATAGTGGAATACAGGAGAGGTTCATGGAAGTCACAGAGTATGTGTATTTATCATGATTGCGAGTTCGGTTAAACTTTTTAATAGCCTCAATAAATCTTCTGAGGTTAATATATTTTTCCTTATTTTAACGACAAACAGTTGTTATCCAAATCAGTGAGAATTAAATGTAAAGCTAATTCCAGATGTAATCTGATAGCATAAAAAAGAATTAACTATAGAGATGACTCTAAATGTAATTGGGCAGAATTGGTATAGTTTTTTTTTTATAATCATTTCACCCCAAGCAAGTAATTACTGCCATTGGTACGCAGGGGGTTACATGAGAGAAGAGTGAAGAGAAAGAGGATCGGGTCACAGAGGTGTTGAAGAATGGATAAAAGAAGGATGGAAACACTGGTGTGAAAAGAACTGTGTGAGAGAACAGAGCAAAAAGGGAGAAGAACAAGATACAGTGTGTGTCGGAGAAAAGATGGGAGTTAAGGAAATAGACAGCAATTAATGTTGCATTTAAACTTTTGGAGATTGTAGCTATCAGAGAAACAAGTATACAAAAGGCAGTTCCACAGGTGGGAAGTGTGAAAAAAAGAATCTGATAGAGTAGAAGTTTCAGTTACATTTGATTATTTTCACTGTAAAAGTTGACCAAAAGTAATGTAAAAGCCTGTCTTCATCAGGTGTCAAAACTTGATGGTGATAGATTTTAAGACAGTTGTACTAAAGAATGAATATTGTGCCAAAGTGTCTGTTAGTTCATGAATCATTAGTAGAAAAGAATCGTTTAACAGTGTGAATAAGTTCATAGTCTGAGAGTAATCAACAACCATTCTTTTCTTGTGTTGCTTGTTTGTAGCCGTTACAATATCAGCTCACCAAGGATAAGCATTTCAGTTAACTATCACTTTTGCAAGTAACTATTTCATTTCAGTTGCAATAAAGTGTTTATCTAGAGAGCTATGTTTCCTTGACATGGAGAAAAAACCAGAAAAACAAGATAATTAATGCATTTAATGGTAATTTTTAAAGCAGTTGCAAGTTTACTGGTTTTATCTACTGCTTTCTTGGATGGTAATAAACACACATATGAAGAATAGCAATAGTTTTGTTGATTGGATTTGTTATTTATTTTGCATATATACATATACCAACATACACATACGTAAAGTAGTGGTTCATAGAAAGAAGCAGTTTGAGTGTAACTTGCATTTCACCAATGGAGCATGAAAGAAATGAGGATGGTTTGCTACAATGTATGTGGCTTTGATGGCTCTGTAGATATAGTTGTACAGTAGGGTTACCAGTATGGAACTGATGTAGTTATGATTAGAAATGAACAAAGGCCAGGTTTGTATGAACTTTACCATCAATTTTATTATTTTGGGTTGACTTCATTAGTTCTTTTGTTTAGGTGAAGGTTCATCACTTTATGCGTATTTTGGTGAGTGGGTTATAGAAAGTTCTGGTAATGCACATGTGGAATGTTTTTTTTATTTTCTTTACCTTTTGTATGAAGATGATTTTAAGTGTCATCTTATTGGGTTTGGTGCTTTTTGAATTTTTGATGATTTGAACTGTATCTCCATGCACACGTGTGTGTGGTTGAGAGTCAACAGAAGCGAAGAGAATTATACATGTGTTTTTTTTGTTTTATACTTTTGTAATGCCTACATATTTCTGCTTTGACTTTGGTGGGAACATTAGTGATTGGTTATCTCAAACATGACGTTAGCTGACCAAGTACGCTATGTCCAGGTTATAGCAAAAGAAGGAAATAATATTGTGTAGAGAGAAAAAGAGAGAGAGAGAGAGAGATTTTCTCTGTTATTCTATTAGAATGAGTTGAAGAATGAAAAATAATTCATCGTCTACAAGGCTTCATAGACACTTTTGTGCTACCAAGGTTGAAATTTAAAGATTGGGCAGCTACTACCTATACATTAGGCAGCAGTACTTCCTTTTCAGACTGATTTGGCTATTGTAAAGATAGAGAACATTAGGATGATTCAGGTACTTACTTCAGCATATCCATAATAGTAAATACATGAATACTCAAATAATACTGAAGACATTGTAGAATTCTTCTTCTTCTATGTGAACTGTCCTTGCAGGATGTAGGCGATCATAGCTTTCCATGTCTCCCTATCTCTGGTGGCTCATAGCATGCCTTCTCCTGTTACACCATGCAACCCTCGTTCTATCATCCACCTGATTAGGTCCTTCAAATATGTTATCCGCTGCTTTCCCTTGTCTCTTTTTCCCCCTCTATCTGGCCTGTTAGTATCAGGTTCTCCAAGCCCTCTTTCCTCATTGCATGTCCCAGGAACTTTAGCTGTCTTTTCCTGATGCTCAGTATTAATTTCCTTTTTGTTTCCAGCATTTCCAAAACCTCATGATTACTCACATGCTCAATCCATGATATTTGCAGCATCCTTCTGTAGAATCATGTTGCAGTTGCTTCAAGTTTTTCCTTCATCATTGATGATATTGTCCAGCATTCACTGCCATATTGAAAAACTGACATCACATAGCAATCCAGTACTCAATCCAGTTTGTTTCTAGCGAAATTGTCCTGTTTCTTAATACAATGCTTCCTTCGCCATGCCAATTCGCCTTTGGATTTCTGTGTCACACTTTCTGTCTTCTGTTAGAACACTTCCCAGGTATTTAAATTTTTGTACCTGCTTGATTTTAGTATCCCCCACCCCCACCTGTATTTGGCACATTGGGCTGCCCTTTTTACTGATGACCATGTAATCGGTTTTCTTGCAGTTTATTTGTAGTCTTTACTTGTCACTCTCTTCAGCTACCTTTTGTATGAGGTCTTGTAGTTTCCTTTCTGTGTCTGCTATCAGCACTGTTTCATCTGCATACCTTACGTTGTTTAAATTGTGGCCTCCAATGATAAATCCAGGCATAACTTCTTGGGTCCTCAAAATATTTTCACTGTACAAGTTGAACAGATATGGTGAAAAGACATTGTAGACTGCTTAGAATGGAATGCTTTGTTGATAAAAAACAAGCATCGAGTGATGTAAGAGCCTCAGAATCATTCTGTAATCAAAGATTAATCTCATTGTTCAGAGTATTATGACAGTTTAAAGTACTTTCAAGCTAAGGAAAAATTTCAAAAGCTTGACATAAATACAGATTTTAGGTTGTATTTATAAAATTTCTGCAGGTGGATGAAACATGACAATAGCTGCTTTTAAACTGATTGCTGAACCAAACTGTTAATAAACTGCAGAAAGCATCATCAACAATATATCCTTCTGAGAATGTCACTAAGTCACTGTCAGCAGCATATATGAAATCTTGGATAAATACATAAAACAATTTTATCTCTAATTGAAATACAGTTAAAAAAAAGGTAAAGTTTACCTGATATTAAGTTTCTACTCTAGCCATACAACAATACAAAGCATCAATCATCAACATTGAGAAATAGATTGAAAACAAAATAAGGCGAAGTAGATTTGCCTGCTTAGCACAGTTCTCAAAAAAAAAAAAAAAAATAATGGTTAGATTGCCATTGACAATCAATTGAGCTTCTATTTTATTGATGAAAAGGCATAATGATTTGTATGAAATCATTTTGAACATTCCGGTTGTTCACATATTATCCCAAGAGTTTCACTGTTCCTGGTGTTAAATGTCTTAGATCAACAAAGACCTTGTACAAGTTCTGATGTTGTTCAACTCTCTTTTCTTGGAGTTGCCTCTTGATAAAGATCATGTCCACTGTATCTCAGTTAAGTCTGAACCTAGACTGATTCAGGAAAAACGTATTAACAAAACATTCATTTTGTAACATAATAAAGGCTAGCATTTTGCCAACGGCTCATGAAGTGATTTTTCTCTTGTTTTTCTCCAATTCTTCATGCTCTTACCTTTGTAAAGTAGCATAATAATAACATTCTTCTAATCTTAAGCTATCATTTCTCTCTTTCAGGTGTTACACATAAATTGATAAACAAAAGAAGTGAGTTGTTCCTCACCAAAGACAATGATTTCAGCTTGAAGACTATCTTTCCCTGGTGCATTAAGAAAGTTTAATAATTTGTATTGATCTTTTGATCTGGAAATCCTCACTACAACATAAAAAGTGATACACCAAATTTTGTTCTATTCTGTCATCTTTTTCAGGTATATCTAACATTATCATTTTCACATTACTATTCTCTTTGAACTAGCTGCCTTTAATGTCATCACATTCTTCTGCCATTGTTTAATGTTTCCTGATTGACCGAATTAATATTCTGTGGGTCACAGATGTGTCATCTTTTGTCCAGTCACATTTATTTATTGTTTTTTGCATTATCATTGACCTTCAGCCAGCTGCTGTTGACATTATCCCAGTTTCTGTCTTTCAATGTTTTATATTCTTCAATCTTGAACACAGCTGCTTACAAAAATATAATTACACCCCTTCAATGCAAACACTGGTCTGTGGTGCAGTGGATATTGGCTTGGAATGACAAATCGGAGAGCTGAGTTCGAATTTCAGTTGAATTCCTTGCATTCATTTATGTGCAAATAAGTTGTCCCACAATTGTAGAGGACATCTAAAAGCCTATATATTTACTCCAACATATGGACTGCTCTAAAAGCAACATTTTATTCTCTGCTCAGTAGCTCAAAGATCTTCTAGAGGTATCATGGTTGATGTTTTTCAGCCTGAATATTCATTTCAAGAGAGTGTACAGCTAACTGAATTCATTTGAGCTTGGCAAATTATTCCACCATATATGCAGGCATACACGCACACACACACACACACACACACACACACACATATATATATATGGATGGATGAAGAGTGGAGTAATGGTTAGCAACTCAGATTGAGGAATCTGAGAGCCAAGTTCAAATTCTGGTCAAGTTCATTACATTCCCTTATGTGGTAATATCCCTGAGAAAGGTATAGATCTATCTCTTCTTCAGCTATGAATTAAAATGTAAAGCAGATCGTCTCTAGGTGGCAACTAACCTAGGAGAAGGAAACTCTGAATTCAAACCAGATTGTACTATCCTAAAAGTGTATATACATGTGGCTTGTGAACCTAAATTTCCACTGAAAATTCTACTATAAGTTCAGTCACTTGTGTGTTGTTAAAAAGAACCTAATGTTCCATAGAAAGTAGAAAGAACTATATATGAAACAAATACATATGTAGGAGTTGCTAGGAGGAGGTCAGTGTTGACAGTCAACTTCCTTAGGGATTCCACTCCAGATTTCCTGTCTAAATTTGTTTACATAACTTTTTTCTGTACTTGGATATCACTGCAAAGTTGTAGAGAATTGAATTCAGAATTTTCCTTTTCTTAGACTGGCTATCACCAAAGATGAGAGAGCCCAGTCATTAATATTGCAGACAAAAGTTTTGTAAACTACATCCTGGCATTTTTGTAACATGAGTCTGCTTTACCAGATCTACCACTGACATGTTAACAACCATCACTGAGTAAATATATCAGGCTCTTGATAAGAATGGTAAAGCTCAAGTTGTTTCCCTGGATATCTCAAAGGCATTTGACAGGGTTTGGCATGCTGGCCTTCTGCTGCAAGCTACAGGGCTATGGTATACCTGTTCACTTATTAGACTTAATCAAATCTTTCCTATCGAATCAAGTAAAAAAGGTTGTATTGAATGGGTAGGCTTTCAGATCCTATGATATGAATCTGAGTGTCCGTCAAGGCTCTGTCCTAGGTCCTACACTTTTCTGATTTTCATCAATGATTTCCCTGATGTAAGCAGATCCCAAGTAGGCATCTACACCAACAACACCACCATTTATTCTCATCTTGCTAAGAAATCTGCCAATGCTGACAAAACAGACCTTGCTGCTGCTCTTGAAAAGGACCTCCAGTCAGTGCTAGACTGGGGTAAGAAAGGGTTTGTAAACTTGAATGCTTCTGAAATGAAGCTTTTATCCTTTAACCACCATAGACAATATTTCTTACCCACCATCAGCATGGATCAGGCTAGACTCCCTGAGAGCAATATACTGCGCCTCCTTGGTTTCACTCTCTCAGCTGACCTTAAGTGGAATGATTTACATTGAATTCATAGCTAAATCTACTGCTAAGAAGGTCAGGTCCCTGTGTTAGGCCAGGATGTTCTTCTTTTCTGAATCCATCATGCACATTTACAAATCTACTATCCTTTGATGTATTGGATACTGCTGTCATATCTGGTCAGACACCCCTGCCATTCACCTTAGGGTTTTTGACAAGATCCCAAAAAAAAAAATCTGCAATATAGTTGATCCTGACCTGTCAACCTGACTTCTGTCTCTCTCACCAATGAGGTGTGGTTTCTCTCTGTCTATTATACAAATACTTTCAATGATTCTGCTCTGATGAGCTTAGCTCTTTGGTGCCCTCCCCACACAACTTTACTTGAGCTACACAAGGTCTCACCCTTTTACTGTGAAAACAATCAAGTGTAACCATAATTTCTACTCTATCAGTTTCTTTTTTTGCACTTCTCGCCCATGGAACTCCCTTCTGTATTCGTTGCCTTGATAGCTACAATCTCTAAGAGTTTAAATGCAACATCAACTTTCATCTCTTATCTCCTTGATTCCCATCCTTCTTCTCACTTTCCTCTCACACAACTCTCTTCAAACCAGTGTTCCTGTCCTTCTCTTTACTCATTTTCCAACACCTACAGTGACCTGCTCTCCTCTCCTCTCCTCTATTATGTAAACCCCTGTGCACCAGTGGCATTTCTGCCTTGCTTGAGGTGAGGCAATTATTAAAAAACAAAAAATCAAGAAGCTGTCTCAAACAGTGAAAAGTAGTGAACTGAAATGGCATGTATGTGATGGAATAGATATACAAATATCTAAATAGTGTCTTTGAAATCCACTTAGAAAACATGATAAACATTTGTCCCAACACAAGATATCATTTGTGTACAGTTTCTTTGTGTCACATGAGGATTGCATTATGACATTTTTTTATTTTTTTTTTTATTAGCGTTTCACCCTGAGCAAGGCATGTCACTGCCACTACTGTGCAGGGGGCTACGTAGAGTGGAGAAAGGCTGATTAAATATAGGAAATGACAGAGGGTGGGTGATAGGCGGGTAAGGATACCGAGAATGAGGGTTGGGTAGATGAGAGTGTTGTGAGAATAGTTGGGAGTTAGTGTGATAGGAGGTGTCTATTGACCCTACATTTAAACACCTGGAGATTGTAACTGTCGGGAAAGCAGACTTGTGGAAGGGAGTTCCACAGGTGGGAAGCGCGAGAAAAGAAGCTGTTGGAGTAGAATTTACGGTTACATCTTATTTGTTTAACTGTAAAAGGGTGGGACCTAGTTGCTAATCTAGTATCTCGTGTAAATTTGTGCTTAGGCGGCACCAGTGATCTAAGCTCATCGGAAACTGATAGTAACAGAAAGGTATGCGTGCAGAAAAGTTTACTATTATTAAATTACATGTATATTATATGTATATAATATAATAATATAAGATGAAATATATATGTAATACCTGCTTTCGAGTCCAGCTAAAGACCCACATTTTCTGCCACTTTATTAACTTTCACTGAATTTGACTTAAAATACATATATATCATATGTATATAATATAATAATATAAGATGAAATATATAATATACGTAATACTTGCTTTTGAGTCCAGCCAGGGATGCACATTCTCTGCCACTTTATTAACTTTCACTGAATTTGAGTGTCACAGCTACAGTCTGACAAAGCACTTTAAATAACAAGTTCCCCTTCTGATGATATATTTAACAAGCAATATCTGTGCTTGGAAATTTTTAGAGAGAAAAAGTATTATATAAGGCCAATTCCACACTCTGAACAATGATAGCATTTCAATAAAAAAAGTAAATTAAACTACTCCAAGATGTAACCAAAGTTGCAGATTTTATTTCAAAATTCCTTATCTTGATGGATGACGTAACAAAGACTTGAGTTCTGTCTCCCCCAGTGAGCTAAGCAGATTACCAACATATTGTTGCATACAGAGATGCATTTCATTCTTCAGTGGAATCCTAATATGTACTACAGCTTCTGATCAGAGAGAACCTGATAGTGTTCTTTATGTGCCATGTCCCTTCAAAACATAGGAGATCACTACTCTCCAAAATATCTTAACATTTTCTTATGGACACTTCTTCTTCTATGTGCCTTGTTCCTTCAGGACGTAAGCAATCATGGCCTTCCACATTTCCCTATCCCGGGTGGCTCTGAGCACCCCTTCTCCTGTTACACCATTCAATCCTTGTTCTGTCATCCACCTGATTAGGTCCTTCAAATATGTTATCCATTGCTTCCCCCTACCTCTTTTTCCCTCTATCTGGACTGTTAGTATCAGATTCTCCAAGCCCTCCTTCCTCATTACGTGTCCCAGGAACTTCAGCTGTCTCTTCCTGATGCTCAGTATTAATTTCCTTTTTGTTTTCAGCATTTCCAAGACCTCAACATTGCTCACATGCTCAATCCATGATATTCGCAGCATCCTTTTGTAGAACCACATTTCAGTTGCTTCAAGTTTTTCCTTCATCTTTGATGGTATTGTCCAGCATTCACTGCCATATTAAAGGACAGATAGCACGTAGCAATCTAGTACACTCTTCCTAGTTTCTAGCGAAATTGTCCTGTTTCTTAATACTTTACTCAACTTCTAGAATGCTTCCTTCGCCATGCCAATTCACCTTTGGATTTCTGTGTTGCACTTTCCGTCTACTGTTAGAACACTTCTCAGGTATTTAAATTTTTGTACCTGTTTGATTTTAGTATCCCCGACCTGTATCTGGCATTTTGGGTTGCCCTTTTTGCTGATGACCATGTATTCAGTTTTCTTGCAGTTTATTTGTAGTCCTTTCTTGTCACTCTCTTCAGCTACCTTCTGTAGGAGGTCTTGCAGGGGATAGCAATGTGTTTAAAAAGCACTCAGTATATCAAATACTTAGTTTAAATATGTGTATTATTTCTTTTAGATGAATATAATACTGATGAAGGAATTTGATATATGGCTTAAATGTTATTTTCTGTAAATAACCAATTATGTCAGGTTTCAACAATTCATTCAAAGTTTGAAATATTGCTTAAATAAAGTTTAATATGTTGGGAAAACTCTCACCTTGTCTGTCAAAACACCTGCTAACTGGTGTTGTTTAAGAATATAAAATGATGGGACAAGAAACGCTCACCATTTTTGCTCTAGAAGCAAAAATAACAGGTCTTCTCTCTGCCGGGGAAAGATCCCCCTCCCCAATTTTACAAGCCGTTTTTTTAAATGCAGCCAGATATGTGGCACTTCCCAAACATTTTCTTACAGAAACACATAGAAATATCTTCCTGTCTTTTTCAGTTATATGTGTACACACTGGTATATTTTCTCTCTTCTTGAATTGTATTATTCTTAATATAAACATATAGATTTAAAATTCCTCTATGTGTTGAATTCATTTCATTTGAAAATATTGATTTCATTTACTTTGAAAGTTTTCCACCTTAGCTGTTACAATATTTTGAAAAGCAAATACATCAACCTTGAGAAAACTACTTTAAGATTTCACTAAGTATACATAATATATACAGAGACACCTTTTCTGATTTAGATGTAAAGTATACATGAAGTATCAATGTATGAATTTATCAAGCCATATGAATTTATTTCCTTCACAAATCCACTGGAATTAAAATGTGGTGTGTTTTTCTACTCATGATTGAAATATAAAAAGACTTCAGTTATATTGGGATAAAGTGAATTTTTCAATTAACTCACATAATTAATATAGACTTTCATAGAAAAATATTTCATTATAAATATATATATATATATATATTACTTTTTTCAGAGATGAAATATGTTGTATAAAATTATAACTGTTTGTATGTGTAATGCACAAAAAAATCATGAAAAAAATGTCTTGAAATGTTCTATAAATAAAAAATAACCACAACAGAACAAACATAAGAGAAAAGAGACATTCACTTTCAACATTTTCTAAAGAAAGATGGAGAAAGAAAACTTTTGAAGTTTTTAGTTATGAAATTATTGATTCTTTTTAATTTCTACAGTAAAAATTAAAAAGAAAACTTTTTACTAAATGATGTAAAAACATGAAATGATAATTTCTTCTACACTTAATTTCTTAGTGTACTGAAATATCAAAACAATTTACTTCACTTATAAATTTTCATCAAATAAAACCAATAATTTTCATTCAAAGGAAAAAAAATTGAAAGAAAATAATCTTTGTGGCACCAAAAGTCTTCCTATTTATATGAAAAAATATTATTATAGATAAAAACAGATGATAACATTTAAAGTTTATATCTAATCTTAGCTCATTCTCATTCAGTCAGTTAAGTGCCATATGTGATACACACTTTCGCGATCATGTCTCAAAAGATACATGACTGACTGGGCAGAAAATTATCCCGCAGTATGTTGCCATTGCTTTCTGTGGTAGACTGGTTACTGTCGAGGCTATAGAACCCAATCTGTTCTATTATTTAACCCATAACTTCATAGGGAAGAGATGGATTTATACCTTTCCCAAGGGTATTTGCATGTAAAAGTATAACAATAGTATCATACATTTAAATCCATTTTACTTTTAAATTTTATTCATGGAAAGAATGATGTAAAATTAAAAAAAATTTTTTTTTTTAATCTTTCAAAAATTATGAAAAAGAAATTTTAAAAATGATAAAATTCTGTTTCAACATTTTTAGAAGCACTTTTATAATTTACTGATTCTTGGCTTCAGAAAAAAATGGAGAATTTTTCTTTTTGACTAAATATATAACAAACCTCTTTATATTACTTTAAGCTTTGAAATGCTTATTATAATATGAGTTATATATAGCTTAGGATAAGTTTTGACAAAATCACACCTTTTGAGAGAAAAAGTGGTATTAATGATGAAACAATGATAATAATTATTCTTTAATCATAAATAATCTTTTTTGGCTCGATTCATCCCCAGCCACTCTAAAAGAAATTCTTTTTCAGTAAACACATCAATAACTGTCACTATTATAATCTATAACCAAAGCAAGAGATAGGCATTTTCGCAAAAACAACACATCAACTGATTTTGTTTGTTTTTAGGAAGTTATTTTAAATCTTTATTCATACCTTATCACTAAATGTTAGATTATATCTAAACCAATTGTATGTCTTTCACAAGAATTTTGTGCAAGATATAATTTTAGATTTTTAGATGCAGGACAACTGAGTGCCAGGACAATTCAGGACTGAGGTAACCCAGCATCAGAAAAACATAACTTTTTATAATGGAATATAAGTAATTTATTAAGGATTAAAACCTTATCTAGCGAATAGTTTTTTTTTAAAATAAGGCATTTGAAAAGCCATTATATAAAATATGAACCAGTTTTTTGTTTTTAGTTATTTTTAATAAAGTAAAATGTAATGCAATTTATTTTTTAATAAAGTAAATTGACATTCTATTATAACCTTGAACAAGTTTCCACTGATTTTTCAAGAAAAGTAATGTTTATTTACCAAAATTATAAAGAAGCATGTAACTGAAAGTATTGTTCATTGCTAGTCACTACTTTTCCTATCTTTCTCATAGCATTTGAATTCCATGTTGGAAAAATGATGTCTTTTGAGGCTAACCACATGTTGAGCGATATTTTGGCATCTTCATAAGAATGAAAGTGCTGCTCAGCCAGGCCGTGTGCCATCAATTGGAACAAGTGATAATTGGATGGGACAATGTCAGGTGAATATGGTGGGTAGAGTAGAACTTCTCATTTAAACATTTCCAAGTAGGTTTTCACCTGTTTGCATTATGTGGCTTAGTGTTGTCATGGCAAAAAATCACGTTGTGTCTGTTATATAGCGGCCATTTTTTCTTCAATGCTTGTCTCAAATGCATCAATTGTAGACAATAGTGATCTTCGTGATAGTTTTGATCAGTTTGAGCAGCTCATAATAAATTAGATCCAGCTGACCTCACTAGATGAAGAACAAAAGCTTTGAGCCATAGATATTTTGCTTTGCCACCAATGTTGATGCATGGTAGAGCTTACACCATGATCTTTTATGCTTAAGGTTATTGCAGTGTCTTCACTTTACATTGCCAAACATGATATGATGCAAAAAATGCTTTCTTTTTATGCTGTTGAAACAGCTGGTTGGTTTACTTTTTGGAAAGAAATTTCTCCGGATTAAGATTGGAAATATCTGCTACCTACTGCACCCTGTTTCTGAGTGAGCCAAAAAAAGAAAGAGAGGGGTTTATATAGCATAGTTCTGGGACAGTGCCACCTGGTGACATTCTGTAAGAAAATGTAAGAGTAATCCTCATACCATATACAATAAAGATTTGTTTTATTTTACTGGAACAAACCATTACCAAATATAATGAGCGTAAAGTGATGCAAATGGTTTGTTACATCATTTGTGAATATCACACCTGTCAAAACAGATTCTAGTCTTACAAGTGGTTGCTGTAAACTATAAGTAAACATACTCAAGAGAGCCACCATCAGCCACTACAATAACCTTAAGCATAATAGATCATGGAGTAAGCTCTACCATGCATCAACATTGGTGGCAAATCAAAATATCTATGGCTCAAAGCTTTTGTTCTTCATCTAATGAGGTCAGCTGGATCTAGTTTATTATGAGCTGCTCAAACTGATCAAAACTATCACGAAGATCACTATTGACTACAATTGATGCATTTGAGCCAAGCAGTGAAGAAAAAATGGCCACTATATGACAGAAACACAATGTGATTTTTTGCCATGACAACACTAAGCTCTACCAGCTTACAATACATCTTGGTTGGCAGGCTGAATCTATAGTATCATGCAGTTACCTCTATGCACAAGCTTACTTTTTGTTTGAAATAAACATAACCAGGTATCATGGAACCATTCTGTTAAATATTCTCTGGCTCAGGTGAAGCATAGCCGCTGATACTGTAGTTACAATAATTAGTCATGAAAACCTTATGGAATACAGTGTATTTTGTACAGCTATGTTGATTGATAGACTGAGCAGCATCAACACTGAATTGAGATATTTGGTGCAGTATTTGCCTTCCATTTTGCATCACCTATGGGCTCCTACTCTTTTCACATGCTGCTGACATATGGTATTTTTCTAAGCATGGTTTAGATGTGGAACAAAGCCAAAAGTATGGGGCAACCAGTAAGGACTGAACTTACTATTCAGCTGTAATTGTTCTAGCCAATCAAACATTATGATATGTCGAGGTGCCTATACTGTTGATATATATATATCTGTCGGGAATTCATATGTTATTAATGTACTGTTGCATCTGCTACTTTGCTTTATCTTTCTGGTTCTGACAATCATTCCATGCTCAAATGGTGTTAAATCTTGCCTGTGTCTCATGGCTTTCACAGCTACACTATCTCTTTACCTGTTATATCACACATGCATTATCTGACTGAGTCTATTTCTATAATTGAGGAGAGCTGTTTCTAATTTTTTGACAGTTCATTTCATTTCATTAAATTGCAGGGAAAAGAACAGATACTATGCTTTAATCTTAGCCAAGGAAAATAGAATATTTTTGCATTATTATTTTTGCCATAAAAAAATGACAATACATTTTATTATATCCTCAGTATTTTTACAAAGTTTTTGTATATGAGTTTTTAGATTGTGGAATGTTGAGGGAATAAATTAGCTAACTAAAAATATTCAACTCCTCCACAAAGAAAAAGGAAAGAAAAAAAAAAAGAAAGTAAATAAAATATAACTCTTAAAATTTTTATCTTCCAGAAATTGTTTTTCTTTTTTCTTTTTAATTTTGTGTCTTTTTATGAAGACTGTTTTCATGCAACATGAAATAGACTGGACGCAGCAATATTTTTTAATGATTTTTTAATGATAATGAATCTCACACTCCACCCACTTCTTTTGAATAAGTGTAGAGGTGATTGCCTTGTTTCTTGTTTAGGAAGGGGTTCCCGGTTCATCCCCCTTCTCCGGTCTTAGTGTTAGTTCAGCTGGAAGCTCTTTGCAGTTACAGAGTATGGTGGCAACGTCTTTACATTCTGAGGGTACCGGGTTGGCAGTTTCCTGGTTGCTGCTTCTGACTGGTAATTAGGAGCCCAAACTCCTGTGTAGTGTCTTGAGAGGCTGCTCTGGTCAACAGTTGAATAATACCGGGGTTCTTGTAGTGCCATATCGCTCATGGACGGGCATCCCTGCATGAACGTTCGGTGGGCAACCCTGAGGCCACATTATGTTGTAGGCCGCGCAAGTCTCCATCCTTCACAAGTTGCAAACGATTGACCGACTGATTTTATTCTAAGACCTCTCCTTATCTGAATCACTATGGAAAAAAGCAAACATAATAGCTAAACTAAACCAGCTCATTTGAAAACGCCCAAACCTGTCTGCATCTCTTTCACTAACATACGCGGCATCCGCACCAACTTCCTCAGCGTAGATTCATTCCTCCACAATAACTCATCTGATATATTAGCCCTATGTGAAACTAATCTTAACCCTTCTATCCCCTCATCTGAGTTCTATGTTCCTGGCTACCTTCCCCTCTTCAGGAAGGACTCCAATGTTCATATGCATGGGCTTGGTGTCTATGTCAGCAAACACCTTCCCTTAGCTAGGGTGTCATCTTTTAAATCCCCAGATCATTCTTTCATGTGCTTCCGCCTCTCACTTCTCAGCTCGATTAGCTATCTCTTCTTTCTCTACCGCTCTCCTTCCTCCCCTGACTGTTCGTTACTTGACATCATTTCTGACAATATTGATAAAGCCATTTCTTCCCATCCCTCTGCCCATGTATTCGTGTTTGGTGACTTTAACACCCACCACACCAAGTGGCTGGAGAACACTGTCACCGACCCTGCTGGTGTCCACACCATGAACTTTTCAATCACCCAATCCCTTACGCAAGTAGTGGACTTCCCCACGCATTTCTCTGACAACCCTAACAAAAGGGACTCTCTTCTAGACCTCTGCTTCACTTCCATCCCAGACTCTTGCACTACCAGACAACTCTGCCCACTCGGAAACTCTGACCACACTGTAGTGTCCGTCAATATTTCGCTCCACTCCCGCCCGACCCATGAAACTCAGACAAGTAGAATATCCTACTGCTATCAAAGAGCAGACTGGGATTCGTTCCGAGACTTCCTCTGTGACATCCCTTGGAACAACGTTTTTAGTTTTCCCATCGAAGAATGTGCATCCGAGGTCTCCTCCTGGGTTAAGGCTGGCATCGATGCCTTCATCCCTGCTAGGAAATTCCAGCTTAAATCTCATTCGTCTCCATGGTTCTCACCCGCTTGCTCAGCTGCCATTGCCCACCGGAATCATTTCTTCCGACTCTATCGTAACTACGCGTCGGATCAAAACAGGCGCCTTTTCACTTCAGCTCGTAATAAGTGTAAAAAGATACTTAACGAAGCTAAGATGTTGTTTGCTACCAGAATGAAGCAACGTATAGCATGCTCTAAATTCGGTGCCAAAGACTACTGGCGACTCTGTAAAAGAGAACTTAACAAGAGCAAGTCCACAATACACCTGCTAATCAACAAATTTGAGGTCCTCACCTCCCCAGCAGATAAGGCTGAATGCTTTGCCCACAGATTCTCGAACAATTCGAGTCTGGACTCATCTGGAGTTTTTACACCCGACTTTTCACCTAGAACCGAGGCACAACTGAATGATGTCCACATTACACCTTCTCTTGTCTCTAAGATAATCTTAAAACTTGACCCTCACAAAGTGAGCGGTGGGGACGGAATCCCAACCATAGTCTTAAAGAAATGTGCCCCTGAACTCTCCTCTGTCCTTTCTAAGCTCTACAACCTCTGCCTATCTGCTTCCTGCTTTCCTGCCTGTTAGAAATCTTCCTCTGTAGTTCCTATATTTAAAAACACTGGAAAACCCTCTGACCCTGCAAATTACCGCCCTATCAGCCTTCTTCCGATCTTTGGCAAAGTGTTTGAAGCCATGATCAACGTCGAGGTGGTTCACCATCTCACAGCAACACAGGCTCCTCTCGGACAAGCAATATGGTTTCCGCTTCACCATGTCTACTGCTGATATGCTAACGACCATCACCGAGTACATATACCAGGCACTCAACAGGAATGGCGAAGCCTGAACCATTGCATTGGATATATCTAAGGCGTTTGACAGAGTTTGGCATGCTGGCCTTCTATGTAAACTGCAGAGCTATGGTATAACTGGACATTTGTTTCAACTAATCCAGTCATTCCTCTCTAACCGCACAATGAAGGTGGTATTAAATGGACATGCCTCCCAGAACTACCATACAAACGCAGGTGTCCCCCAAGGCTCCATCTTAGGTCCTACACTCTTCCTGATATACATTAATGATCTCCCTGATTCCATAAGAGTAGGTTTGTATGCCGATGACACCACAGTTTACTCTCGCCTCCTACAAAAATCTGGTGTAGGCGTCAAAGCTAACCTCGCAGCCGAGATTGAAAAAGACCTCCAATCCATAGTGGACTGGGGTAAGAAATGGCTAGTAAATTTTAATGCTTCTAAAACGAAGCTACTCTCAATTAACCATCATCGACAATCTCACCTACCTCCCATTAGCATGGACCAGGCTTGCCTCCCAGAGAGTAAAACATTACGCCTCCTTGGTCTCACACTTTCAGCGGACCTCAAATGGAATGACTATATCGAATCCATTGCTAAATCCACTGCTATGAAAGTCGGTTCTCTGTGTAGGACCCAGAAGTTTTTTCCGTCTAAATCTATCCTGCACATATATAAATCTTCCATCCGCCCATGCATTGAATACTGCTGCCATATCTGGTCGGGTGCCCCTGCTATTCTCCTCAGGCTTCTTGATAAGGTTCAGAGGAGGGTCTGTAATGTGATAGATACCGATTTGGCAGACCGCCTGCAGTCTCTCTCCCACAGGCACGACGTGGCTTCCCTGTGTCTCTTCTATAAATACTTTCACGGCTTCTGCTCCGATGAACTTAGATCACTGGTGCCCCCTAGATACGAATTTGCACGAGATACTAGATTAGCAACTAGATACCACCCTTTTACAGTGAAACCGATAAAATGCAACCGCAACTTCTACTCCAACAGTTTCTTTTCTTGCACTTCCCGACTGTGGAATTCTCTTCCACACGATTGCTTCCCTGACGGCTACAATCTCCAGGAGTTTAAATGTAAGGTCAATAGACACCTCCTAACACACTAACCTGCTCCCATTCTATCAAACACTCTTCCCATCTGCCCAACCCTCATCCTCAGTATCCTTACTCATCTGTCACCTTCCTCTTGACATTCCCTATGTCTAACCACTCCTTCTCTTTACCTTCCCCTATGTAGCCCCATGCACAATAGTGGCAGTGGAATACCTTGCTTGGGGTGAAATGATTAAAAAAAAAAAATTCTTCTCACTACTTTAACTCAAACTTTCATTCTGACATTCTGTTTACTTGATATTGTAGTTGCCACCAGTCAAGTAAAAATCAGCAGGTTTGTTTTCTCGCCGAAGCCTGCCCTGTATTCTTGACTGGCGGCCTTGTCACCCCTTGGGACAATGTGGCCAGAAAATATAGTTCCTTATATTTTAGGATAACGTAAAACAATAATAAAATCTAAATGAGAAGTATGAGACAAAACAGTAAAGTTAGAATAAATAAGTAAAAATATAACAAATAAGCTGTTTTTATGGCAACCTTTTCTAGAATATAGGATTTTTGGTCTCTGCATAAGAAATAGAAACCCCTTTAACAGCCTTTTCAGATTGAGACCTTCTAAGAGGTCAAACGTAAATTTGTTATCTCCAGTGGCAGCACATTTGTTTTTGGGACTGTTAGGGAGTAACTATATTGCCATAGACCATACGAGGTGCCAACGAGGTAATTAACATTTTTTCCATCAATTTCCAGCAAACCCAAGACAAATTTTATAGTTAATAATAGAGTTCAATTCTTCTAATGTTTATTGTCCTTTAGACACTTTCTTAATTTGTAAATGTATTTCTTTGGCGACACAAATGATTCCTGTTGATCTAAACTCTTGATATAATTTCCCTGTTTTGTTACAATTATTTATGTAAATTTCATTGTTTATTTTCCTTATTTTTTCGAATTTTGTAATTATCTATACTTGAGTACATTCTTCCTCCATGTTCTCATGTTATTTGTTTGTCTTAATTGCAGTTTTCACAGCTGCACAAGTACTGTTAAAGAAATAAAGCCTTTTACAATATATACCCGCAGTTGTCAGTTCTCTCATGCATGTTTCATGTGGCAATGGCAATTATAAATATGTTGTCCTTTTATTTATATCCAGTGTATTGACATAGTAGTAGACACAAAATGTACATGAATATTTAACAAAACAATGCTTAGTTCTATTTTAAAGTGTGTTAGTTGAATATAAGATTTTTTAATAACTATGCATACTTAAAAGCTGAAATTTTCTGGATTATTAATGTTTATATATATTTTAAAATGAAGTGTAATTTTTATCTTTCTTTGTAAATTATGAGTCAATTTAATTTTATTTAAATTTTGTATCCACTCAGTAGGGATATTATTAATGATTTTCAATAAAAAGAGGTTTTCATTTCAAATGAAAATTATTAATTAGCAGTATATATTTTAATAATGTGCCCAATATAACTGAAATATAATTTGTTATACCAAATGTTAACTTGTATTTTGAAAACTTTTCTTCATGAAAACTACAAAATATTATTCTAATTATTATCATTGTTGTACTTTTGCCTTTGACAGAGTCAGTCTTTTCATCTTTCAAACTTTTGTGGAACAGTTTGCCTTTGTCATAACAAAGATGCTACTACTTGGTGTCACAAAGTGAGATAACGCTTGTACTTTAAAAGCTTAGACATTACAGACAGAAAAATACACTTGGTGTATAATAATCTATTATCTCTGCTTTACAAACTGTCTTCATAAAAATACACAATCTAACTTTTTTTTTATCTGTCACACAACCTGATTTCCCTTTCTTTGTTCTGAGATATTCAATTTTTATAATTAAGGGACATTACTTGAAGAGAGTTAATAAACAACTCTTGTTACCATTAACCCAAATCTCATAAGTAGGAAAGACTAGGCTGCTAATAGACTGATATTTCCTTTTGTTTTTTTTTATATTGTTTAATTTTAATTATTCAAAATTCAAAATTCTTTTTTTATATATGCTGATAATTAATTGTATAGATAAAAATCTCAAGTGTATGCAACAAAAAAAAAAAAATGGAATATCAACAGTGATTTTCTTGTGGGCATGAAATTTCAAGATGGCCAATCCCAGATCATTAATACAGAAAAAAATAACCACTGAAATTGCAAAATTACTTAAATAATGGTGTCATTTTTGACACAATAGCTAGTATTTAGAAATTAAAGTGTATTTTTACTTTCTTGCCACATTAATTTTTTTTTTTTTGACAAAAAAGTGAGAGAAAATTGGTAAAATATTCTGGGAAAAATTATAAAATATAAGGATTGAATTTCATATCCAAATTCACAGAAGAAAATATTTTTCTTGTCATCTTTCTTAATATACTTACAACAATGCTTAATAGAAGATTATATATATATATATATGTTTTTTTAACCATTTCACCCAAAGCAAGGAATTCTACTGCCACTGTTGCACAGAGGGTTACATCGAGGGAAGTTATGAGAAAGAGGGGTTAGTTATAGGAAATGTCAAGAGGAGGGTAATAGACAGATGAGGATACCAAGGATGGGGGTGGAGTAGATGAAAAAAGAGCTTGTGAGAATGGATATGAGTTAGTGTGATAGGAGATGTCTGTTGACCTTACATTTAAATTCCTGGAGATTGTAGCTGTTGGGGAAGCAAGTATATAAAAGGGAATTCCACAGGTGGGAAGTGTGTGAAAAGAAGCTGTTAGAGTAGAAATTGTGGTTACATTTTATCAGTTTCACTGTAAAATGTTGGGACTGAGTTGCTAATCTAGTAGCTCGTGTAAATTCATACCTAGGGAGCATCAGTAATCTAAGCAGAAACTGTGAAAGTATTTGTAGAAGAGGCACAGGGAAGCCACTTCACGCCAGTGAGAGAGCATCTGCAGCTGAGCTGCCAAGTTGGTATCAATCACATTACAGAATGAGATATAATTTTTTCCCCTGCATTAAATTTGAAAAACAATAAGAAAACTCATACTTAACATCAGAAAGAGACAGATGAGGTTCCTGGGACATTTAATGAGGAAAGAGAACCTAGAGAATTTAATACTCACAGGACAGATAGAAGGAAAGAGAGACAGGGAAAAGCAGTGTGAGACCTACTTGATAGGCTTGTGCAAATGGATGGTAGAGCAAGGTTTGGGAGAGATATGAAGAAGAAAAATATTGAAAATGACAAGAGACAGAGCCAAGTAGAAGTCCATGATCACCTATGTCCTGAAGGGCACAGCACATGAAGAAGAAAATTTAAAACTGATAGATTTTAATATTTCTCTAGAATAATGTATTTGTTCATTTTACTTATTCCAATTTAAATTAAATTCAACTTTATCAGTTGGTATAATTATTTGATCTTTTAAATATAAATTTACATAACAATTATCAATATACAATATTACTTCAAAGATTTTTCAATTAGTTAATAGATATTGACATCCTTTGTACATATGTACAAATAAAGTTTAATAAAGATTCTCATCATGTAATTTTACCAGTATGATGTAATAAAATAAATCATAAATATCGTATCAATTACAGCAATCATATTTCTAATTTATCTGATAATTTTTTTTATATATCAGCAACATTGATACAATCTTCTATAATTTCAAATATTGTAAATTAAAAATTTGAACATTTTAATATTTGTGTCTTTTCAGGTGAAAATGATTAATTTTTCTTTTTAATCATTTCAACCCAAGCAAAGCAATAAAGCCACTAAGATGCAAGGGATAACTGGAAGTGAATGAAAAGACTTTAATGAGGAGAAAGAACAATCAACAATTTTTTTTTTTTTAATATATATCACCCCGAGCAAGGCAGTAATGCCACTGATGTGGCAGGGGGCTACATGAGAGTGAAAAGATTTGGAAAAGAGAAAGCCGGAAACCACATCCTAAACAGGGAACAAGGGATGAGCCTCTACACCTGTACAATAGACATGGGTAGAGTGTTAACCAGACGATAGTTTAGTCTATCTACTGCAATTGAAAAAAAAAAATGAAAAAGAAAAAAAAAAAGAAAAGTGAAAAGATTGGAAAAGACAAAGCCGGAAACCACATCCTGAACAGGGAACAAGGGATGAGCCTCTAAACCTGTACAATAGACGTAGGTGGAGTGTGAACCGGGCGATAGTTTAGTCTATCTACTGCAATTGAAAAAAAAAATGAAAAAAAAAAAAAGTGAAAAGATTGGAAAAGAGAAAGCTGGAAACTACACCCTGAACAGGGAACAAGGGATGAGCCTCTACACCTGTACAATAGACGTGGGTGGAGTGTGAACCAGGTGATAGTTTAGTCTATCTACTGCAATTTTTGAAGATCATCTGTGGCAAGAAAGCAAAAAAAAAAACTTGGAGAGAGTTCCACAGCCAAGAAAAGAAATTAATAGAATAGAACTTATGGTTATATCTAGTTATTTCAACAATATAATGATTAAACCTAGTAGCTACTCTAGTAGGATGCTAAAATTCTTTAGGTGCCAAGGAGAAAAGCTGATTAGAACTGCTATGAAAATATTAATAGAAAAGACAAAGGGAAGTTGTGTCATGGCAGTGAGAAAGTGACTGAAGCTGAGATGCCAATTCAGGACTGATAGTATTGCAGTCTCTTTTTTTGTTGTAAATTGATTTCAGAAGTTATTTGCTTAAGTATTTTTATTAATATTATTTAGAGTTGAACTAATGTCCTCATCTTTGTTGTTGTCATTACAATGTTTTGGCCATTATACTGTCTGTTCTTTTTCAGATGTCTGTCAATCTGGGTAATCTTTGGAAAATTTCTAACTAAATCCATCATTTAATTTATGGGGTTAGATTGTTCTCATTACCCTGTCCATATCTTGGGATACCTTGTCTTTTATTTTTTTATCTTCTAAGCTATTGTTCTAGAACAACTGCTTAGAAGACTGGACAATACAGATTCAAACCCTGTGGAAAATAGGACAAGTAATGGCCAAGGATGCATTTCAGAAGCTGAGCAGAGTATTAAGAGACAGGAAAATTTTGCTAGAAACAAACAAGAGAGTTCTGGATTGCTATGGGATGTCTGTCCTTCAATATGGCAGTGAATGCTGGATGATATCATCAATGATGAAAAAAAACTTGAAGCAACTGAAATGTGGTTCTACAGAAGGATGCTGTGAATATCATGGATTAAGCATGTGAGCAATGATGAGGTTTTAGAAAGGATGGAAACAAAAAAGAAATTAATATTGACCAATACTAATAAAAAGAACAAGTTGAGATATTGACAGTTGAATAGGAAAAAACTATCTGCAGATTTGTGGTGAGCAGATAGGTAAAGGTTAAGCTGTATTGAAATATACCCTTTTCTTTTCCTTTCTCTCTCTTTCTCTTTGAAACATACACTCTTTTCCTCTTTCTATTCTTTTTCACTCTATTCTTCACTTCCATTTGGAGACAAAATAGCAGACATGACCCAGACATTAACTTATGCAAATCTGGTCAGCAGAGGTCATGCAAAGAAGAAGAGATAGGTGATGTCAAATCAACTAAAGACTCTTGCTAAACTCAAATCAGCAATGAGTGGGTGTCAAAGAGATATATAAGAATTAGTAAACACATGTGTCAAAGCAGTGAGAGCTCCAAAACCATTTGAAGAAAAATATCTCATGTGCTAGTCAAAATGTGTGTAATTTATCTCCATCAAGAGAATCTTCATAATATGCTAAAACAAGAGAATGAAATCGTGAACATCTTCGAGATAACAACTCATGTGTTAGAATGGCACAGAACATTTTATAATATGGCACAAACCAGAAACATTTAATGCTTTCCACTGAACATACACAAAAGAAAACAATTATAATGTGAACACAAAAATGCATATAAAAATATATGTATCACATTAATATGATAAAAACACCCATATGAAGACTATAATTACTTGTACTAGAAATACATATGAACTTCAAAAACACAAAAAGGAGAGAAATGGTTATATTATGCACATATAAAAAAGTATATAATTTTATGGAGTCATAAATAAATGGTACTGTAGTTCTTAAACCTGGAGTTTTCAGTCTTATTCTTTATCTTATTTGGTCCATGTTACAAAGGCCCATGCATTATGACATCTCAAAAGAACCCTTTTATACCACAGATTAAATGAAGAGTTCAGTCTGTAATTCCATAAAGGCTCCACAGACTGACAAAAAACTGAAGGCCGGAGCAGACAATATCAGAAATGGCGTGATAACAGCAAAGAAGAGATAAAATATAAATAATAACAATATCACATTTCAGAAATAGAGAAAGAAATATTTCTGTCTCAAATATCTTTTAGTTGCAACTGCAACTTCTACTCCAACAGTTTCTTTCCTCGCACTTCCTGACTGTGGAATTCCCTTCCACACGATTGCTTCCCCGACGGCTACAATCTCCAGGAGTTTAAATGTAAGGTCAATAGACACCTTCTAACACACTAACTTGCTCCCATTCTATCAAACACTTTTCCCATCTGCCCAACCCTCATCCTCGCTATCCTTACTCATCTGTCACCTTCCTCCTGACATTCCCTATGTCTAACCACTCCTTCTCTTTACCTTCCCCAATGTAGCCCCATGTGCAATAGTGGCAGTGGAATGCCTTGCTTGGGGTGAAATGATTAAAAAAAAAAAAGAAAATTGTTTTTATCGCCTTTGTTTTTTGTGAAGTTGCATTAAAAGTATTTTCATTTTTCATGGACTGTTACTCCAATGTTTATTTCATGTACAGAATGGAAATACCAGGTGAAATCACAATCCTTCAATCCTTTCCATGTGAACCAGCATGCTCGGCTGCTATAGCCTACAAGAACCACTATTTTCAGCAACATCAGTCTGACAGCTCTAGTCACCACTAGTGCTTATTCATTACTGTTTGTAATAAATGTAAATGAGTTTTCAAAGGAGAAAATCTCTGTTTGCCAAGAGAATGAGGTACTATATAGCCTCTGACAACTTTTGCTTTCATGATTACTGGCAGCTCTGTAATAGGGTGTTAAGTAAATGCAAAGTCTATTTCTTCCCTTTTCAATCAATTTGAAGTGTTAAAATCCTCTGCTGATAAAGCTGAATCCTTTGCCCATAAATTCTCCTTGAACTCTACTCTTGACTCATCTGGAGTATTCCTGCCTAACTTCCCACTTAGAACTGAATTTCTGAAGTGATGTGCATATAACCTCTTCCATGGTTTCTGCTATCATCTCTAACATAGATCCCCACAAAGCATGCGGACCTGATGACATTCCTATAATAGTCATGAAGAAGTAAACTTCTGAACTGGCTTCTGGTTTCTCTAAACTGTATAATAAATTTTATGCTGCCTCCTGCCTGCTGGAAGTCATCATCTGTTGTTGCAGATTTTAAGAACTCTGGTGAACCATTCAAACCTTCTTAACTATTTGCCTTCTTCCTTTTGAGAAATTCATATAGATTCTAATCAGTGTTGAATTGGATCATAATTTCTCTTTCCAAGGCCTTTTCTCAGACAAGCAATATAGCTTTTGTTTTTCTAGGTCAACTGATGATGTACTGACGATAATTGCAGAAAGTGTTTATCATGCTCTAGATAAAAACAATGAAGCCTGGGCTCTAGTATTGGATATCTTGAAAGCCTTTCACAGGGTCTGGTATACAGGTCTTCTCCACAGGCTGAAAAGATATGGTGCTTCTAGAAACATATTTGAGCTGACCCAGTTTTTCCTATCAAATTGAGAAGTGAAAGTTTTCCTGAATGGCCACTCATCTTTATCGTTTCATACTCATGTAGTTGTCCTCCAGGGCTCCATCCTTGTTTCTACACTGTTTCTAATTTTCATTAACAACCTTCATGGTAATATCAGCTCTCAACTTGGCATCTATGCTGATGAAACAACCATTTACTCCTGCCTTGATAGTAAGGTCAAAATGGCAGCTGATGTCAAAACAATCTCAAGATCATCATTAACTAGAGCAAAAGATAGCTTATCACTTTTAATGCCTTCAAAGCAAAACTTCTCTTCATTAATCATCTGAGAGACTTCTTTCTGGCTTCCATTAACATGGCTGATGCTAACCTTTAGGAAAGTGATTTGTTGCATCTTCTTCTGGTAATTTTCTCAGCTGATATGAAGTGGAAAGGCTATATTGCATTTATTGCTAGGTTAGCTGATAAGAAAGTCAGTTACAGTTTACAGTGAAACCGATAAAATGCAGCCGTAACTTCTACTCCAACAGTTTCTTTCCTCGCACTTCCCGACTGTGGAATTCCCTTCCACATGATTGCTTCCCCGACGGCTACAATCTCCAGGAGTTTAAATGTAAGGTCAATAGACACCTCCTAGCACACTAACCTGCTTCCATTCTATCAAACACTCTTCCCATCTGCCCAACCCTCATCCTCGCTATCCTTACTCATCTGTCACCTTCCTCCTAACATTCCCTATGTCTAACCACTCCTTCTCTTTACCTTCTCCTATGTAACCCCATGTGCAATAGTGGCAGTGGAATGCCTTGCTTGGGGTGAGATGATTAAAAAAAAAAAAAAGAAATGTTCACTGTGTTGTGCAAGACAATTTTTATTTCTGAATTCTATCTTACATATGTATAAATCTACTATTCACTCATATTCAAATATTACTGCCTCATATTGCCATATAGTGTTCCTGTCATTTACTTTGAGCTCCTTGATAAAATCCAAAGAAGAACCAGTAATATTGTTGGTCCTGAGCTAGTGGTTGAGATTCATTCATTTACCCAACAACATCAGATTTCCTCTCTGTGCCTTTTTTTTTTATAAATACTTTCATGGTAATTATTCAGATAAGCTCTTCACTATGGTATCTAGACTTTATGAATTTAAGTGCAGTACTAGACTGGCATTGAGATCTTACCAAGTTACAGTTGAGATTGCTAGATGTGGCTGTAAGTTCTATGCTAACATTTTTTTTTCTCATACTTCTTGCCCATGGAACTCCTTTTCAGCTTCATGCTTTCTAAACAACTTTAATCTGCAAAAAATTAAATACAATGTTAATCTTTATCTACTGTCCTCCTGATTACTATCTTCTCTTTCTCCTCACTATTAATGTTTCAGTTCTTAATTCTTTCACACCCCATAATGCCTTGTGTTTTAGTGGCTTTACTGCCTTGCTTGGGATGATACCGATTAAAAAAAAAATAAATAAAATGGAGATTTTTTTACTATCTATACCTTCACTAGGATGTGCATTGTGGTGCAACAGATATCGGCTTGGAACTAGAAATTGGGGAGCTGAGTCTGAATTCCAGTTGAATTCCTTGCATTCACTAATGCACAAATACCCTTAGGAAAGGCATTAATCCATCTCTTCTTTCCAGTTATAGGTTAAATAACAGGATGGATTGGGTTCATTAGCCTTGGCTGGCAACCAGTCTGCTGAGAAAAGTAATGGCAACCTACCGCGGGATAATCTTCTACCCAGTCAGTCATATCACTTTCAAGACATGATCACCTATGTGTGTATCATGTATGGTACTTAACTGACTTATACCTCCATTATATTATTATATATTAGCCTGTATTAAAAGTATTTTCATTTTTTTTTTACAAACCTTTTACTTCACTGTTTATTTCATGTAAATATCCCATGACTATCACACCACAAATTCCTACTAACCCAAAAACATCAACCCAAAACCTCAAGTCATGTTGTAAAAAAGCTTTGTCAGATTGTGACTTTTATATGAATAACATACATAGCACCAAATCCATTCAGAAATATCTAAACTATCAGCTGTATACAACTGCTTCTTAAATAGTGAAAAAAGGCTTTGAGCAATTAAAAAGGTCTAGACGATCTTTGTAAAGAGTATATTTCTTTGAACATTGTGAACTGGCACTACAGAATCACAAATAATTCTACCAAATAACAAAATCCCTATCACTTGAGGACTACCAAAAGTAGCAATAAATAAAATAGACATCATATGTAACTCCAAGAGAAAATAATGAAATAATCAAGATGTTAATATTTCATATTACTTCAAATAGAAACTTAGAGAGGAAACACCTATTAATACTAGAAAGAGTGATAAAAGCTACTGACTCGAAAAACCTGTTTTACTAAAAGAGTGTTTTAAGAAAAAGACTTTATAGATTTCCACTGAAAGCAGTAGTGGCAGCTAGGTCAATGAATGCCAAATGCTTCTTTGCAGAGAAACGGCTAATATCACCATTACCATATCTATGACTCCACTATATTACTAATATTATTATTATTATTATTATTATATTTGTCTGTATTAAAAGTATTTTCATTTTTTACAGAGCTTTACTCCAATGCTTATGTACATATCTTATAACTATCTCTGATGTCACTATATTATTAATATATATATATATATATAATATTGTTATCCTTACTGTTCAGCTATATCTTTTATGATATTATAATTGTAGCTACAATAATCTTTTATGATATCTTTTATGATATTATAATGGTAGCTACAATAATGGAGATTTTGGCAATTTTGGGGCATTAATTTAAACTGGGAGAATTTGTTAAGTGATAGGAAATAAAACAATTTATGACCATTCAGGATAAAAATGGTTTAAGCATATTTATTGTAATAAAATAAAACCCAGTAGTGGATAATCAGCAGCTTTTAAATCAATTTAAATTGCTTTAAAGTGCAAGATAAATGCTAACCAAGTCACCAGTGCTCAAAAACATTTGAAAAGCTGGGAGCATCAAAAAGATATCATATATAAAGCATTACATAAGCTTTGAAAAACATACATAAGTTCTTTAGATGTTTCCCAACACAGTATACATAATTCACTGGGCACCAAGAAAGAGTGTTTGATATTTCTGCTTGAAATGTTTGGTGTATCATCAATGACAAATAAGATAAAAATCAACAGCTGCATCTTCTTAGCTGGTAACTGTTGTTTAAAAATAATAAAACTGTATTTTCTTAGCAATCAATGTAGAGAATTTGAGAACAAATTATAAAAAATACTTCAATAGAAGTTGACTGATTTTAGAAAAAAAATTGTTATGCATTTTATATCATTTACACAAACCGGATGTTGACCACTTGATGACACTTTTTTCCATTTTAACCAAAATAAAACAAACAATTTATTGACCAGTGAGAGCTACTCACAACTGATGGATACATATTCTCTAATTTAAACAAACCTAAAACAGAGATCAGATTTAGCATGAACGCTGACAAACTGAGAGAGACACAACACAAACCAGCGTTCAAGTCAACATTGACTGTGCTGAGAGAGAAACAATAATGACAGCCGTCACCAATATCTATTTCACTTCTAATTTCAGAATTCTCTTTCCCTGTCACTTTAGCAACAGATAGAAGTCACAAGTTTTGCATATATGTAAATAAATAATGCATTTCTTTTTACTTGAATTTACATCTGGTGAGACAGCAAGGGAATTAACCTCCACAACAATAACAACAACAAGAAGGTTCTGTCTTCCAGGTGAATCATTTCTGCCTCTATAAAATATTAAATTTTTAAAGTGCTACCTTTCAGAAAAATGTATACTTTATTAATTTTCTTTTTTCACATTACCTGCTGCAGAGTATTAGATGTTGAAAGACAAAAAAATGTTATATTTTTGAAGAGTGAGAAGTGGAATTGTCATAATAGTAGAAGGCCTGCCTTTTAGGTTATTTCTGGATATTTTTCTTTTGTCTTCATTAAAACTGAACCTGAAAAAACTAGATTCTGACACAAGAAATTTCAAAGACACACTGATAAGACAGATCTTAAAACAAGTACACTTTTTGATGACATGTTAGTCACCCACATATCAACCACATCATCCAGATTTTCCCTGTTAGGCTACAAAGAACAAAACAAATCTGAACATTTTTGACATATTGGCAAAATAAATGTTTCCAAACTGGGAGAGTACTGTGGTGGGTTACCCCCACTTGGTTTTTTAAGAAGTTTGTTAAGTGGCACCGTTTCAGAACTATTATAGCTCAGACATAATCTTCCTCTTCTCTTACTTTTTTTCAATCCAGAATATCTTAAGTAGAAGACTTGTCCAATCTTCACTTCTAATGGGACTTAGTCACCTGGCCATGGGGTGCATCTTCTGTATGCAGACACACTAACCGTATAAATGTTTTTCCTTTCCTTTTCAGCTGTATATACACTAGTATATTTTTTGTTAGTCATTTATTAATTATATAAAAATACATGAAATTATTTTTGTGTTGAAATTTATTCAATACAAAAATTTATCTCTACAAATAATGACAACCCGTCATTTACATGGGGAAATTTTGGTTACCACTGCTTTGAATTGATATAGAATGAGTGACTGCAACAACTTGAAACAGTAAATAAATTATAAAAATATTGTACAAGGCCATATTTAATATTGTTTACTTTATTCAATGAGGAGAATAAAAGAGTTAAAATAAGTAAAACAGAAATTTTCTATTATTGTTTTATGTGTAAGAAAAATTTAATTGTTATAACTGGAAAAATATTCTTATGTTAACATTTTTAAAATGGTTCTTCATTAGAAAGAAATGTTTGATCTATTTGGAAAGGCTGCTGTTAGCAACTTTCTAATTTCTGTCATAAATATTGACTATGGAATTCTTAAAGATATTTCCAAAAATAACATTTTGTTTGCCTGTGAGGTCTTGTGCAACATCATCTTTTTATTTCAGGGATGTAATTGTCAACACTAAGCTGAATTGCTCAGAAATAATCACACTCTGTGTTTAGCATCTCAATTTCACAAATTTGAGTGCAATACGAGATTGGTAGCTAAGTCACATCATAGACTGAATAACATCTATGTTAACAGTTTCTTCTCTCACACTTCTTGCTTGTGAAGCTCTTTTCCAGCTTCCTGCTTTCCTGTCAACTATAACCTTCAAAAATATCAAATGTAATGTGAATTGTCATCTGTCTTTTTGAATCTTATTTCATCTCAATAATATTTTCTTTCTTTCACCTTTTAATTTTAGTGGCTTTATTGCCTTGCTTGTGGTGAAATGATTAAAACAAAATCTGATAGGGTTAGTGTCTTTTCTCTGCAGTCTGTCCCAATTTTCATTTCCTTGTTCAAGACATTTTTGGTCAAGGAAACTAGCAGTGGGACAAAGTGCACAGAGAGGACTCTGTCACTGATTGTAACAGAATTTATATATATATATATTTTTTTTTTTTAATAATCATATCGCCCCAAGCAAGGCATTTTACTGCCACTGTTTTGCAGGGGGTTACATAGGAGGAAAGTTATGAAAAAGAGTGACAGGTTACAGAGGGTGTCAGAAAATGACGAAGAGAAGGATGAGAATACTGATGAGAGTGGAGTGGATGGAGAAAGGAGCATGAGAGAGAGGATGCAGGTTATGAGATAGGAGATGACTATTGACTTTACATTTAAATTCTTGGAGATTACTTGCTTCCCCAACAGCAACAAACAAAAGGGAATTATACAGGTGGGAATTTTTTATATGCAATTTTACATATAAAATAATTTAGGTTATTATAATATGATTATTATCTACAGAGTGTTGTTATATGTAGACCTTTTAGCTGATTACTGATCATTATTTCACTGAAACAAAAAAGATAATGTCCATAAGCATTCAAGGGCAAGAGAAATGCTACCTTTGGAAATATTAAAACAATAAAAACAAATGGATGAATTCCACTGTCAATATTTTCAACAGAAATTAAAAAATTGCAAACAGCAACTTTTCCAAATAGATCAAATATTTCTTTCTCATGAAGAACAATTTTAAATTTGAAAATATTCGTTCATAATACACCTAAACTTTACAATAAAACATCAACAGATCAAAACAAAGAACCCCAGTTAACATGGAAGCCTATCAAATGTATGTGTGTGTGTGTGTGTGTGTGTGTGTGTGTGAGAGAGAGAGTGTGTGCATGCAAACAGGGGCTCAGTTTTTAAACCATTATTTTGTTTTTCTGTATATTTAAAAAAAAGTATTTTTTAAATAAATCAAGAGAATTATATTTAAAAGAACAAGTTTGTTTACATTTTTTCTAAAATAAAAAAAATAGAAATATTTAGCATGTTTTTTCTCTAATTTTATAATAAATTAGATATTAAATCAACCTTTAACATTCTCATATACTGTAAAATGGGTTTTCCTACAGAAATAGCACATGAATTTTATATGTAATGTAATATGTCAAATTTTTGTTTAATGCAACATAGATGATCTGAATGCATCTTATTTTAACTATTACTGAAAAGAAACTATTAAACTTATGAAAATAAATATATTGATGATTGAAAAGTAATTATTTTTACATCGTATATTAAGTAACTATAAATTTACATTGTTTAAATTGTAAATTACATTATTTTTATAGTTCAAGGAAGTATTTTTCTTGGAAAAGAAAAAAGCAATTTTACTTATCCATTTCATTTGCTGCTTTTTTGCAATACAAATTTTTGCAACTATCCTTGTGAAGTGATCAAATGATCTTTTTCAAGAAAATAACATCATCATTGTATCTGATGAACTTTGAAAGATCACAAGGAAAATAATTAATATATTATGATTAACAAATCTTTAACTAATAGAAAATCTGTTCCTACAAGCATCACAAGTTGAAGAATTGTCAAATAAAGAATATTAAATGATCTACCTAAATAATATTCAAAAGATAAAATTTTGAATGAATAAATGACACACACTTTATTTTCTCTCATTGTCTGTCTGGAATCTGCAACTTTACTTTCATTAAAAAAATAATAACAAATCATGCATGATAATCAATAACAAAGAAAAAAATATGTCCAAATTCAATGCATATTTAAGTAAAAATGACACATTTAAACACAGATATTTCAATAAAGACAAACAATCTATGATATGAAAAATGAAATCACAAACTGGTAAAAAATAAACATACACCTTCAATCAGGAAGCATTTTACATCCATAAATAAGTTATGTTTATTGACTGACAATCATAACGGAAATTCTGTAAAGATCTTTATGAAAGAAAGTTCTTTTTTGTGACATGATTAAAAACATTCCATTTGTTTCTCAGTTTAATAGGATATTACATTATTTACTGATATCTTAGTATGTAGTTTAAAATTACAAATAAAAAATTATTTTAGTGATTTTTAATTAAAGATTTTAACATGGGAATTAAATCTAAAAAGAGGATTATAAATAGACCAGATAAATACATACACAAAAACCAAAGGGTTTTTGTCATTATCAACACTATTTATACATACATGCAAAAAAATATGTAACAAACTACTACTCTTGCCCATAATTGTTGCTACATATGTATTCAAATGTAATAACTATTATGGGATAGAGACAGTTATTGATTTCTAATGGTCTATGGAAGATTTACATCATAACTGATCATTTCATAATCTTTGCATTCATCTTTTTAATTAATAATTCATGATTATGTAGAAATATAAATTAAAAAATATGCAGTTTTTTTTTGAAAAACAAAGAACTTTTGAAAATTTGGAAAAAAAAAGAAAAAAATGTGACATATTTTCAATAACAGTTGTATAATTTTTAAATCAATTTAAGTATTAAATTTAAAAAAGTATTTTAAGAATTTCAATTTTTAGACAGAACAAGCAAAGTAGAATAAGAAATGTCTAACATTAAGTTTGAAGTTATAGTAAGTTAAATTAAATATGAGTTATTAAACAATGTATTAGATTTTTAAAAGATGAGGTGCCATTGTAATAACTTGTGATAAAAAATTCTCTTATATGATATGACAAAATAAACAGTTAATAATACGTTAGACTTTCTTAAGACATATTTTAGTGATCCTTTTGACAGAAGACTTGGTCTTTTTCTAGCTTATATTTGATTTAATACTAAAAATAAATCTGCATTTGCTTTAACAGTGTTTACTATGAAAATACTGCTGCATAAATTGAAAAAAAATAGAAAATGATGTATAATAATTACAGATACTGAAAAATCACAGAAAAAAAGATAACATTTTAAAAATTAATGATTGCAATAAGCAGGAAAGTAACATATATATGACAAAATAAATGCAGAATTTATTTTGGAGCCAAATTCATATCAAAACTTTACAATATATCTTATATATTTAATGCCATAAAAATGACTAACACAAGGAAGTTTTCAATCCTGTTTGTGAGTATAATATTTTTAAAGTCTATATTCTAAAACTGTGTACAAAACACTTTGCATAGATATTTTTGTAAAAAAAAAAAACAAACAAAACAAAACAAGACATGACTTTTAAGTGACAACATGTTAATTAAATTTTCTTGATGTTAACTTCAAAGACAGAAAGAAAGCAATGCACAGATAAAGTCAAAAATTCAAGCAACATAAATCACAACAAACAATGAATATTGCAGAAAAACAAACTCCAGAGGTCAAAGCAATGCTTAGTTGTGCCAACTGACAAGTTTTAGTTAATAATATTCTATTAAGAAATTGTTTTATAATTATTCTGTCCAATAATTAGATTAATAATGATAAAAAAGTTAATTACAGGCAAAAGAATCCAAGTTAATTTTACAATGATTAAGGAAACTGATTTTTATCAAATAATTTTGTAAATAAATCAATTTAAAATATAAACAAAATCTTTTAATTTATAAATATTTAGAGTTGATATTTATTACTGGTAATTTTGTGATGATGTCAAGAAGGTAACTATTTACAATTTTACAATTTCCCTTTCAGTTTAAAAACATTTCTCTTAGTTCTAATTTTCTTGATATTTGAAAAATATACTTCATTTAAATTTGTACACTTCTATAGTTTATTTATATCTGTACACATCTATATTTTATCAAAATCTGTACATTATCTAAACCTGTGTACACTTACATGATTTTGTTGGTTACCCTGTGGTGAATATGAAATAAAAATAACTCTCTTTTCTTCACTGTTCTCAAATTCATGAACCTGTGCAAAACTTATTTATTTTGAACAATAGAAAAAGGGATTGGCTCCAAGCTGAAGAAAAGACCAAGGCAAAGTTTATCGAGCTTATGTGAAAATTTACTCTGACCAATGAAAAGGGGAGCAGCTTACAAAATGAGAAAAAATAACAAGCTGATGTCAAATGACTTTCTGATATATATAGGCAGAAAAAATTGAAAAGCTTAAAAGAAAAGAAGAGAGAGAAAAGCAAAGTCTCACGATTCAGAATAATGCTGGTGTCAAATTACATTCTGATACATTATCAGTCTCTAATGAAAGCTGGGGAATTTCAAATAACTTTATTCAACTTTGAAGCTAAGTACTTTAAAATATATCTTTTTATTCATTTTATGTGAGAAATGAACTCTCCTAATTTGTTTTAAGCATTCTGGAAATTTACTTTGTGTCTGATGATTTAATATGAACCTTTTCTCTTCTTGACAATTCATCAAAACTACAAACTTTTAATGTTTGATTACATGCTGTAAAACAAGCTACTGAAACTTCAAATGTGTAAATTTGCAAATAAATTCCTTATCTTGTTTTGTTCAAAATAACGTGTGTCTCTTTGTCATTATCCCTACATATTTCAACACTATTTTTCTGAAAAAACAAAAAACAAAACATCTCTAGGGGATGCTCTTTTTAATCCTATAAATAGGTAATGATAGTTCAATTCATTCTTTTTCTTCCCTTTTTCCAATCCAGCTACAAGATGTAGTCAGACATGAGAATAAAGCGTTTCCCAATGGTGTGTAGTTCAATTCACTTATTTTTTTCTTGGACTCCTACACACATTCCACAATTACACATTCTCTCTAAACCTCTAGTTTAATGTTTGCTTCTATTATCATTAATATATTGTCTTTTGTTTTATATACTACTGTTTTTTGTGTTAATCATTTATTACTTGGACTCACATTTGAGTCAGTAATATTCTTTCAATAAAAATATGCCACGTGTTTTCGATACAAACACAACTAGCATTTCCGCAACATGATATATCTCCTGGATACAAAAAAGCACCCAAAACTATATAAACAAATTTAATTAATTTCTTTATCTATGCAGATCACACGAGAAAATAGCAAACATCACAAAAATCAACACCATTCTCAACTTTAAACACCACTCCGGGGCTCAAAAGAGAAAGATGTGAAACAATTCTAAGATGACCTACTGACCTTTTCATTCTTCAAAGATGTGAACTTAACAACAAAGATATCTGCAAGTACAATTTCATAATGCACAGAGATGGCTTCATCGAGAAAAATCAACAATGATACCAGATATCTTTAAAAAAAGTTCTCAAAAAGCATGCGTTTGACACTCAGTAGCAATTTCACCAGCATCAGCTACAGAACATTACAACTGAAAGCTTCTTCTATTAAAACAAACCAGCCCTTCTAAAAAGAAAAAAACAATAAAAAACAAAGCATTAGAAAAACACAAAAATTTGTATACCAACCACTGATCTCTCTCTTTCTACACGACTGACATATTTTCTAGGGCGTGTGATGTTTTGATCCACAAAAAAAATTATACAGCACCCTGATGACACGGTACTTCAGACAATTACATTTTCATTGACATGTTTAAACATATATCTCAACCACACTATTCGAGTATTTTTCTCTTCAAACTATGAGAGACAAAATAGACATGCACAAACTTTACAGACATATGGATATTTACCTCACCTTTCCACTGAGATGTGAAGTGACACAAGGTAGAGTATAATGTAGGGAATTTGAGCACATATGCTTGGTTGGGGGCCAAAACTTGCTCAGCCCATGCAACCTTCGATCCACTCTTCTATTGCAATGGGGTGCTGCTGCTTCAGAGATCTGTTTCCTGAGATCAGGCACCTCTCAGTAGTTTATTTTTTTCTCAGCTATGTATCTGTCCTCAGACAGAAACACAACTGAGCTGCACTCTGCTCAGAGACAGAGACACAATTTAGAAATGATAATCCCTACCTAGCAGGGTGCCATAGAGATATGGGCATAATAACAATTTTCCCCATCTGGAAGGAGGAGTCTTGTAGGTTACCCCACTTTACTTCATAAAAAACTTCACTAGGCTCTTTAAGCTTATAAATAGGCATATTTAGTTGACCCATTCTTTTTTCTTCCTTTTACAACAACGGCTACAAGATGTAGTTGGATGTGGAAATAAAGTGTCCCACAGTAGAGCATGGTTCATTTCACTTACTTTTTTTTTGGACTCTTACACACATTTCACTAACACACATTCCCTAGTTTAAATGTTTTCCATGTCTTTTAAATATTTACTTCTCATTGTTATACTTTTATTATACATATTGTCTTTATTTTTATCTACGTTTTTGTGCTAATTATTTATTACTAGGACTCATATTTAAGTCTGCAGCATTGTTCTGGGTAAAATATACCAGGAGACACGTGTTTTCTACACAAACACATCTAGCATTTATGCAACATTATCTTTATTTGTAAATGTCTATATTTTATCTAAATCTGTACACTTATATACTTGATCTACATTTGTATGCTTATATGTTTTACTGAAATCTGTCCAGTATGCACTTGTAGTATTCTACCATGATATTTTTCCTGCAGAGTAATAATGGGTACTATTGTAAAAAAGATGTTTTATTTGATAAAATGTTACAAAAAAACAGGTATTACTTTGAAAATCTGTAAAATTAGATAATTAAAAATAAAGGAAATATATAATAAAAAGAAACAAGGAAAAAACATAAGAAAAACATTATTTTATGTACTATTGTAAAGCAAAACAAATTATTGTCTGAAAGAATGAACACAAATAAATTAAGATTTAGAAGATAAGTTGATTTTATTGAAAATAATTGACACATTTGAAAATAATGATCCTGTTTCTTTGCCCTAAATCTTATATTTACTATCATACAGAATAATAATTGACTACAAACCTTATTTTAGAAAAATGGTTAGTGAATTAGACTTACTAATCAATATGACTATAATGAGTTTGATTATCAATTGGGTGCCCTACACTTAGAGATTTAACTGATGAATAATCAGTAAATATCACTAATAGAGCATCAAATATATTCACGTAATATACATTACCAGTTTTAAAATTATAATAAAATAATTATAAGAAGATTAAGAACTTAAAACTGTGCAAAATATGATGAAAGATTTGCCCAAGATTTTTGTCTGTTGAAAGTGACAGTGGGGATTAGTTCCACTTAATCTGCAAAGAAGCCCGCTAGATGGTGTTGTTCAGGAATAAAAAAGGTGTAGACAATAAAGCCCTTTCTCTCTTTTGATGAGAAAGCATCAACATTTCAGTGAAAAAGAGAGAAAGGGTATTATTGTTCAGAACACTACCACCTAGTGGGCATCTTGGCAGTCACCATCATCTAGAAAGGGACATTTTTTAAAGTACTACTTAACGGCTGTCTTTCCCATAAGTATACATTACTATACATCTCATGAATAAATTGACTTTTGTTTTTTGGCCAAGAAATTATTAATTTATGTTATAGCTTCTGTATAATTTTTCATCGTAATGAAACAATAAATTAAGGAAACTAAGTCCTATTTTGTCTCTTTGGACTTGCTATAATAAACTAATTCGTCTATAGTACAATGCCAAATTTCAATAACTTCTGATCCATTCAATTGATCAGTCACTCAGTTAAGTGCCATACACGTTTGGGCAATCATGTTGCAAAAGAGGCACAAGTGACTGGGCAGAAGATTTTCTTGCAGTAGGTTGCGATTACTTTCTGTGGTAGACTGGTTGCTAACCAAGGTTATAGAATCCAATCTATCCTACTATTTATCCCATAGTTAGAGAGAAAAGAGATGGATTAATACTTTTCCCAAGAGTATTTGCATGTAACTGAATGCAACAAACTCAATTAGAATTTGAACTTTTCTCTATGATTTCTTGTTCAGTTGATACAGATGAAAAAATTTCAAGAGATTTAATTATTTCCTGTGGGTCTATAGGAGTGTAAAATGCTACAAAAATTTAATCCATATTAATAACTTTGGTACAAACTACAAGTGGCTAAGTGTGAGTTTCTTTGACATTTAATGTGCAGTTCAGAGAAAAATACCTGAGTTAGTTTTCCTATCACAGTTAATATAAAAGACAAATAAAAAAAAAATCCAACCATACAATTATTTACTTGGTACAAATGGCAACCCAACTTGTTTATTCAATGTTTATAGTTATCTGAAATATTTAACAATTTAAAATCTAAATTTTAAAGCTAGAGTTAAAAGAAGTGTTGTATCCTTGAAAAAAGTACAATAACAAATTGGGCACCCAAGTGGTAAATACCAAATACAGATGTCAAAGAGCCAACTGGATTATTCTGCATGAGAGTGCCACTGAGAGATTAGTCTACTGCAATATAGACTACCATATACACTCCTTGCTAATCAGTAGCTATGACTCTCATATAACAGATGGACCCTTCCATCCTACTGTACCAGAAGTGTAGCAAGATATGCCATTACAACAAGAAGGAGTTATAAGAGTCAGAGGGATTAAAGACCAGCTTGGGTTTAAGAGAAATATTCAGGTTTTGTAACTCTCAAACATCTTTGATATTTATCATGTGTAACTTAAACTGGTTTGGCCATTTGTGATTTAGATTACTGAAAGAATGTTAGTAAGTGTCATGGTGGTATCACCCATTACAATGGATTGAACTCTTCCTACAATTACATATACTTCCTCTCACAAGAGGAAAGCAGATAAGCAGAGAGTGAGAGATCAGCAGAGAACGATACACAGAGATAGCCAAGACTGCTACCATATTACCATTGCGAGCCCTGAATTACTGTATTACTTCCTAACCTGTATTTATTCATTCTACTAACAGAGTTCCACGTATTCGTATTTTGCTGTGTTAATATATATATATATATATATATATATATATATTGTTATTTCCTATTTTGGTGTTTGTATTATTTCTTCTTGGACTCTTAACCGGATCCACAACAGTAAGTTAGCCAACTGTAATCTTCAAAGCTACTAAAGGTGTTATACAACTTTTAGTAATTGATACATATTTTATATTGCTATCATTTATTGGGAAGTGTGCATGTCATTTAACATTTATAGGTGCTGAAAATAGAGTTGATTTACTGAATTCAAATTCCAACTGATTTCACTGTATTTACTTTTGTGCAAATACCCTTAAGAAAGGTATGAATCCATCTCTTCTCTATGCCAGTTATATGCTAAATAAATGTGCAGACTAGGCTTTCTAGCTTTACTTGGCAACCATACTAGGAGAAAGAAAACTTCAAATTTAAACCTGGTTAGGTTGGAGCTGGCAACTCTACCCTACTTGCTACAGCAGAAACACCTAGTGTGGGGTGGCTGTGGCCCTGTTCTCTACAGGGAAAAAATAAAGAGGAGGAATCTAATTTATTGCTCATAATTAGGGGACATATTTTGTGATTGGAGCTAGAGTTGCCCTTAACACTTCCCTATCATGCATGGATTTCAACCTAATGCAAGTTTTTAAACAAATATTCAGGCTTAAAAGCTAGACATTTATTCATATCATCAAGCAGTTTCTCAGTCTATTGCAGGTTTGGTCTACTGCTAGAAATGTTGTGTTGTTCAAGACAATTTTTCTCATTAAAACCCATCTTGCACATTTAAAAATATATCATTTGTCTATGCATTGAATACTGCTGCCATATCTGGTTGTTGTTCTAGTAATATATTTTGAGATTCTTAACAAAATTTAAAAAAGGGTCTGTAATACAATTAATTGATCCTGACCCTTGGCATCTTGACTTCAGTCACATTTTTACCAACGTGATGTGGCTTCCCTCTATCTTCTCTATAAATATTTTCATGGCAATTGTTCTGATGAGCTTTCATTCTTGGTGCTTTGGGTGCATGACTTTAAGTGTGCTATTAAATTGTCAACCAGGTCTCATCATATTACTGTTGAATTAATTAGATGTAATAGTTCTATTCCAATAGTTTCTTTTCTTGCTCTTTTTGCCTATAGAACTCACTTCCAATTGTTTTATTCCCTGTCACCTACAACCTTCAAAAATTTAAATGCAATGCCAATCACCAACTTCTGTGTTTATGAATCCTGTTCCTTTATTCCCCTCCCACTCACTAAAGTCTTCCCTTTCTTTTTCTCTGTAACTCCTTTCATCCTGGTGGCATTATCACCTTATTTGGGGTAAAAGGACAAAAACAAAAACAAAAAAAAAAAAAACCAAAAAAAACTGGACTTTCCCCATTGATGTGTTGGCAGAAGGTTTGAATTGTCATTTTTTCTTGACTGCTTGACCTACCAAGAATACAAGAATACAATCTACCATATTATTTCACTCAGTAAAAAGAAAAGGTTGATCAATAAATTTCTCAAAAACATTCAGTCAGTTAAGTGCCATATGTGATAAATGCTTTGGGCAATCATGTCTCGAAAGAGATATGACTGACTGGGTAGAAGATTATCCCACAGTAGGTTGCCATTGCTTTCTGCAGTAGACTGGTTGCCAGCCAAGGTTATAGAACCCAATTTGTTCTATTATTTAATCCATAACTGGAGGGAAGAAATAAATTAATACCTTTTCCAAGGATATTTGTGCATAAGTGAATGCAAAGGATTCAATTGGAATTCAAACTCGGCACCCCAATTTATTCTGAGTCGATATCTATTGCACTGCAATGCACATCCTTAGCATGAAGTAAAAACAACAATCACCATCACAATTTAAATAGTCTAACCCCATTTCCTTCTTATGCTATCTGTCCATCCAAAACTTGCCTTAAATATGAATATATACAGTTAACAAAAGACAATTAAAAATCTTGATCACAACAGGAAATACAACTATACATCAGAATTTTTATATTTTAAACAAAACTCACTGAACACAACTGAGCCAAAAGTTATAAACTTTAAATAGTCCAAAAATATAACCAAGAAGTATCTTTGTGAAAAATGGTAGAAATTAGATGTTTTGTTTATAGCACAAAGGGAAATACTAATACAACTATGACTGAATTCATTGAAGACAAAATTTCATGACATTGTAAAAAACAGCTGATCAAAAACTTGACACAGTTTAAAATGGCAAAAAAATATAAAGCTATATAAAATTTCTGAGAAGTAAATAGAGCTAAAATAAAAAATAGTCATTTTAAATAAAAAAAAAACAAGACAGTAAAGGTCAATATACCGTGTACTAAATATACTAAACTATTTTTGTTCATATTTAAGAGTATAGACCAAAAATACCTTCTATATTTTCTAGGCAGAACTCCAAAATACATCTGCATAAAATAGTATAATTTTATGTTACTCAACTAAGTAGGTGTCAAGAATAATATAAGTTGTAATAATGACCATTTGCTTTTTGGAAAATTTAAAAAAATGTATTGCACATTTAAGTTTTAAGTTATTCTTAAAAAATACAAATTGTTTTTGAGTATTTAAAACAGGTTTTTAATAATTTCTAATTTGAATTTCTGTCATCCAAATTTAAATTATACCATGTTGATGTCTGCCAAAAGTGAACCTTGCACTCTGCTTAAAATCTTTCAAAAATAAAGTAGCCATTATAAAAATATGAGATTCAATGAAAATTGTTGAATTTATTGATTATTTAACTGGATTAAAATGATACTTTTTGTTAACTATTCTGACTCTTGTGCTCCTACCAAGGATTGAAAATTCCCATCTTTTGTAACAAATTTCTAAAGATAAAAGATTTCTGCTCCTCCACTTAATGGATTTATTCTAAGTCGTGGCTATAGCTTCCTGCCAAACTAGATTTAACTGTTAAGTGTTATTTAAGTTTACTGAAATTTCTTCTCAAGTTGAATGTCTAGTGAAATGACACTCAGTTTATTGATAAAGATCCTGCTTAATCATCTGGTAACAGAACATAATTTATTTTTGTTGGTTCAGACTTTATTTAGCAGTTTGCTAGAGAAAAAGTACTCCTTAAGTCCCTGGTCTAACATTGCTTATTTAAAATATTGTGAAAAATGCATTTGTTTGCAATGGGTATCTGTTAGCCATCATCACAGTTCAAAGGGAAAATGGGCATTGAATCTGTTTCCTTTATTCATATATGATAAAATCTCACTTAAATTTATGAGTATCTCATGTGACAGTTGAAGTATGGATAACCAGAAATTACAAAATATGTAATTACCTGCAACAAGGAAGTATAATTTCAGTACAAAAACACTTTAATTTGAGTGGCAGCACAGTCAAGTATCAACAACAAAAATATTCAATTTTAGTTTTGCTATCAGATATTTGTTTCTAACAGACATCTTTTTGAAACAATTAAAAAAAATTAGTCAAGAACAGAGATTGGCACACATGTAGGTTATTATTCCACATTTTAATTAAAATTTTATATTGCTGAGAAGTGCCCCTTCTTTTAAAAGTAACAGTGGCTACATTGACTGATATTTGCATTTGTACTGATAGCAAATTTTATAAGTGCTTATCTACTTCTCTATATAATATGAAACAAAATCAGGTTGTTTGTTAAGCAATTTTTGCAAAAATTCTTGAAGCATATAATAACTAAAGACAACAATGGATGCCTTCTTCCTTTCTCATTTAAGTTAAGTGAAAAAGTACTTTTTCAGAGTTGAATCCAATCAAATAACCCACTAAAAAGTGATAAAATCTGAGAGACTAATGCTCTCAGCATAATAGATTTCAGAGCAACTTGTGTTATTTTAGACAATTGTTTACAGATATGTTTGGATATAAAAAGAAGAAATGTGAAAATGGTCTAACATATACAATTGCTTTGATTTTTATAAATCCAGTTATTAGCAAAATTTTCAATTTGGACTGTTGACTAGCCATGAAACATACAATGTATCAGACATTATTTTAGAGAAATTCACTGAAAAAACACAAGAGCTTAGTAGATGATATTTTCCTTGACCTAGTGGGGTTGAGAACCTAGTTGGTCACATTCACTGCCTTGAAGACTAAACTAGTGATGGACCATCATCACTGAGTGGACCCTGAATTTTCACCTATTGTTATGAACAGATGTTTTCTCAGGAAGGTCCTGTGTCTTAAGCACCTATTGAAATAAATTCTATCCCAACCCCGAGTAGTACATATGATACATTATTAAAGATACTAGAAAAATGATTGGTTCCTTGTGATGCTCCAGTAAGTAACTGAATCCTCCTGAGATCCTCTACATTTACAAGATCCAGATCAGGAAAAAATGGAGTACTGCTGTCATATACAGTCAGGAGCTGCCAAATTTTCACTTTCCATTCACAATAGAGTTCAAAAGCCTCTCCATGTCTTTGAGGGTGATGAATTATTTTTCCCATGCAACCCTTTCCCCACAGATGAAATGGTGTAATCCTCTTGCTGCTCTATCATTATTCTCACGAAAAATGTTCAGAGGAACTACACTCCTTAGTTCCACCAGTTCTAACCTTCACAGCTAAGACTCACCATGCTACACACTTAGTAAACCGACCTTATTCCTGTTGTATTCCATTGTAAGTTCCACTCAAGCTGCTTTTTCTCACAAACCACTGCCTTGTAAAACTGACTTCCAAGAGGATGCTTTTCTGATTACTATAATTTTAACTTATGGTTAACTGTTATCTTCCCTGCATATCTCCATAAACTTTCCCTCTTACACTGTAACCCTCTATCTTTATTGGCTGTTGAGCCTTGAACATGGTTAACAGAATTCAAAAAAAAAAAAAGGATTGTTGTATTCAAAGGATAATGAAAGTAAACTTAAGCACAAATTGATTAACTGGTGAAACTGTGAATATATTTAAAAGTGTACTTGTAATGTTAATTAAGAAAGATTCTTGGATACCAGGGACTAAACAGAATTCAACAATTTAAGCACACATTATAAGTGTTTGCATTCTTATAAATATTAATAAAAAAAAAAGAACATGATACTCAGTCAGTTGAGTACCATATGTGATACAAGCTTGGGCAATCATGTCTTGAAAGAGACAGAACTGACTGGGCAGAAGATTATCCCACAGTAGATTGCCATTACTTTCTGCAGTAGACAGGTTGCCAGCCAAGGCTATAGAACTCAATCTGTTCTATTAGCTAACCCATAACTGGAGGGAAGAAATGGATCAATATTTTTTCCAAGGATATTTCTGCATAAGTGAATGCAAGGAATTCAGCTGGAATTCGAACTCTGCTCTCTGATTTTTCATTCCGAGTTGATATCCACTGCACCACAATGCACATGATACTAATAAATTTAAAAAATGGCAGGTAAGTTTTATATTCAAAAGAGATTTGAGAATTTTTCCAAACTTACCATTTGCTGTATTTTGTCCATCTAGACCAGTGGTGCTCAACCACGGCCATGGGTGTCCACACACATACACACACAAAATCGCAAATTAGGGGTCCACAGTAGTATTTTAATGGTTCATAGAGCAGGTTCACTTTGGAACAATTGTTACAACTGATAATTGAAATTTCTACAGTAATCTATGCCATATTAAAATGCTAAAAATTGCGAAACAACTTTAAAACTAGCAGAAAAGGAGATCAAGTGATGTAAGTTAGTGTCCCATTTACTCTGCCAAAAGTTTTGATTGCAAAAATTGAATAAAAACTGGAAAGGATTATATACATAAAGATTATAATTTATTATATAATTTAATTTAATATATTAATTAACATAACAGACTTGACATTGTAAAAAACAGTAACCTTTGACTATCATTAACACTGATAAAGCTGAATATAAAAAACTTGATGAGAATAAATTTTCACTTTTTAAAAATTTATTGATTTCTCACATATACTAAAATAGTTCATTAAGAGTTATTTTACAAGTGAACATAAATGTTCCATAAAATTTAGTTGTTAAATACAAGTTTATTTTCATTAAATTAGTTTTACTTCAAAATAAAGCATATACATTTACTATTTATATAATTTCTAAACTTATCTATTAGTAAAAAAGCTTTTTTCATTGAAAATTTCATGGACCCCAACAAAAGAAAATTAAGAGTAAAAGTGATCCCTGGGTAAAAAGGTTGGGAACCACTAATTTAGATGAACAGTTACAAAATATGGCAGTCATATGATAGTCTCGATTTAAGAAATACAAAAGATTCACAGAATGACCTGTGCTGCTTAAGGTAAATTCCTTGTGAGTTTGACCTGATGTTCAGCTAATGCAGTGTGTGTATTTAGGTAAAATTAGTAAAAAAAAAAAAAGATTATATAGATATTGTACGAAAAGAACCAATAACAAGCCACTTGGTTGTAAAGAATTATCTTTTCTCTATTTTGATATTTACTATTAAATCTACTGTGGTTTATATGATAATCTATTTTAAATACAAGTTTCAGTTTCAAAAGTTTGGAAATAGTTTGAAATGCTATATTTTGGCTAACCTGATGAATAACTGTGAGTGTTCTTAATTTAAAAATTTTGAAAAACCTATAACATTTTTGCTCTTGTATATAAATACTTGTTACAAAATAAAATCCTTGCATTTATCTTGTCAAAGTCCCTCAGAAAATGAAACACATCAGCTAAGTTTTCTTTTTGTCTATATATATATATATATATATATATATATATATATATATATATATATGATGGACTCTCCCGTCGATCATGACGTATGAGGTCTAGACAAGCGTTTAATTTGATGTAGCATGCCCGTACTTACTCAATCGTAAATGGCATTTGAGTCCTGCAAGAGATTTACAAACAAGTCCACAATGGAGGCAAGAAGAGATATTGCACGAATGATCAGCTAGGACACTTGCAGATGCTTTGATTCTCTCACGTCTTATGCGCAGTTGGTCAATCTCAGTCTCAGAGAACTGCTTCATGCCCCTATATATATATATATATATATATATATATATATATATATATTTAATTAGTAAAGCCCCAAGCAAGGCAGTAAAGCCACTAAAAAGAAAGGGATTACATGGTTTGGAAGAATTAGGAGCAAAATCATTAATGATGAGCAGAAAGAGCAAATAATAATCAGGAGTACAGTAGATAAGAATTTACATTGCATTTAAATTTTTTCTCATTACAGTTAACTGGAAAGTATGTAGCCGGAAGGAAGTTCCTCAAACAAGAAATGTGAGAAAAGAAACTGTTAGCATAGAATTTATAGCTACATCTAGCCAGCACAACTGTAAATCGATGAAATCTTCATGCTACTTTAGTATTAAGCTTAAATTCATAAAATCTAGGTGTCAAAAACAAATCATGAAAGTATTTATAAAAATGGCACAGAGAAGCAACCTTATGGCAGTGAGTAATTGACTGAAACTGAGCCACCAGATCAGGACCAATAATATTTCTGATTCTTCTTTGAATATTATCAAGGAGCTCAAGGTAAATAGCAGGAACAATGAAACATATATGGCAGCAATATTCTAAGCATGGATAAATGGTAGACATAGATATGGAATTAGATTCCAGAGAGAAAAAATATCTCGCTTGACACAGTGAACTGACTTTCATAGCATCTGACTTAGCAATGGATTCAATACAGTCTTTCACTTTCATGTCAGCTGAGAACATTAGCTTGAGAAGGCGCAATGAGTCACTTTTTTGAAGGTTAGCATCACCCATACTGATGGCAGGCATAGAGGAATCTCTCAGATGATTAATGGAGGGAAATTTAGTTTTGAAGGCATTAAAAGTGAAAAGACATTTTTTGCTTTAGTTAACGATGGTCTTGAAGTTGTTTTGACATCAGCTGCCATTTTAACCTAGTCTGACTGATCAGTCTTATTAATGAGGCAGAAATAAACAGTTTTTTTCATCAGTGTAAATGCCAAGTTGAGAGCTGATGTCATAAGAAATGTTCTTAATGAAAATTAAAAGTAGTGTAGGACCAAGTTTGAAGCGCCGGAAGACATCCACGTTATGAAATTATTGAGATGAGTGGCCGTTAAGTGGATAACTTTCATTTCCCAATTTGATAGGAAAAAACTGAATCAGCTCAAAAACGTGTCCGGAGACATTGTAACTTTTCAGCCTGTGAAAAAAATCCCTGTATTCTAGACACTGTCAAAGGCTTTCAAGATGTTCAATACTACAGCTTGGGCTTCACTGTTTTTATCTCGAGTGTTATAGACTCTTTCTGCAATTATCGTCAGTACATCAGCAGTTGACCTGGAGAAACGAAAACTGCACTGCTTATCTGTAAAGAGACTCTACAATATCCAATTTTGCATTGATTAGGACCTCGAGGAATTTGCCAAAAAAAAGTAGGAGGCTATTAAGCTGATAGTTGGAAGGGTCAGACAGATCACCTGAGTTCTTAAAAACTGGAACAACAAATGATGACCATCAGGTCCACATGCTTTTGTGGAAATCTATGTTAGAGATGATAGCAGAAACCATGGAAAGGGTTATATGCATATCACTCATCAGAGACTCAGTTCCAAGTAAAAAGATAGGCAGGGATGCTACAGATTAGTCAAGAGTAGAGTTTGAGGAGAATTTATGGGTAAAGTATTCAGCTTTATCAGCAGAGGATGTTAACACTTGAAATTGATTGAAGAGGGAGGTAATAGAGACTTTGTACTTATTTAATACCTTCTTACAAAACCACTAGTAATCATGAGAGTCAAAGTTGGTAGAGGCTATGCAGTGCCTAAATCTCTCAGCATACAGGGACTTTGCTCCTTCCTTACATTTATTATGAGCAGCAATGAATAGGCACCTGTTATGGCAAAAGCTATCACACTATTATTTTTTTTTTAATCATGTCACCCCGAGCAAGGCAGTAATGCCACTGATATGCAGGGGGCTACATAAGAGTGAAAAGACTGGAAAAGAGAAAGTCGGAAACCACATCCTAAACAGGGAACAAGGGATGGGCCTCTACACCTGTACAGTATATGTGGGTGGAGTGTGAACCAAACAATAGTTTAGTCTATCTACTCCAACTGAAAAGAAAAAAAAAAGAAAAAGGAGTGAAAAGATTAGAAAAGAGAAAGCCGGAAAGCACATCCTAAACAGGGAACAAGGGATGAGCCTCTTCACCTGTTCAAAAGACGTGGGTGGAGCGTGAACTGGGCGATAGTTTAGTCTATCTACTCAAATTGAAAAAGAAGAAAAAGGAGTGAAAAGATTAGAAAAGAGAAAGCCGGAAAGCACATCCTAAACAGGAAACAAGGGATGAGCCTCTTCACCTGTTCAACAGATGTGGGTGGAGTGGTCTAGCTGAAAATAGTGGTTTCTGTGCCAGCTTTGACCCAAGTGGAAACCTCAGTGGCACAATTTTCAATTTGGAGGTGGAAGATGTCAGTTCATGGGGTTGTAAGAAAGTAAATCATAGAGTGAGTTCCAGTCAGCATTCTGGTAGCTGAAATATGTCATATGGATATTGGATTCCTGTTTAATAGATGATTGGAATGAATGATCAATAGATTCCACAGAGTGGTTAGAGTTACCAAGATAACAGTATTGTGAAGCTTGGCAAGAGCAAAGAGAGGAGCTAAGAATAAATCAAATAGAGAAGCCTGTTGCTCAGTTTTGCCAGGGAAATAAGTAGGGAAGTCCATGATTTGAGTAAGGGGTTGAGCAATGAAAAAAATGTAATGTCTGAACAACAATACCTTTAGAATGCTTCAGCCATATATCATGGTGAGCATTAAAGTCGCCGAAGACAAGGATGTTAGCAGATTGATGAAGAGAAAGTGCCTTTTCTATACTATCAGCTATTATGTGTAATATATGGCAGTCCTGGGAAGAGGGGGAGCAATAAAAGAGATAGCTAATAGAGTCTAGTAACAAAAGACAAGAATATGAAGGAGTAGTCAGGAGAGACAATTCTTTGGTCACTGAAAAGTTATCCTGGATGTAAACCACCAAAGCCATGCATGTGAATGCTGAAATCTTTTTGGCAAAAAAAAAAAAAAAAGATAGCCTTGAACCAAAAATTCATTGGTAGCAATGGAAGAATTTAGGTTAGTTTTATAGAGGGCAAAGATATCTAGTGACCTTTCCAAGAGGAAAGACTATATGCTGCAGAAGTTGGAGTGAATACCACAAATATTACTGAAAGAAAGGGTGAGGGCAGTAAGTGATTTTTGTTCACTGGTTTAGTTATATTTCTTTTGGGTGTATTTTTCATGAGATATGTTTTGAGAAGAGGTTCATACAAACTAAGCAGAGCATGGCTGAGCATAATGTGTCCCCCAGGGTTGCCCACCAGAAGTACCTGCAGGGACATTTAACCTATGTGTTACATGACACTAAAAATACCCAGATATTATGAGACTGATAATCAAAGTAACCTCTCTAAGCACTACCAAAGACTTCAGGCTCTTAATGACCAGTTGGAAGCATCAGACAGCAAACTGCCAATCCAGTACCTTCACAATAGAAAGTCACAACCACTGGATAGTCTGTTCACTAAAAGATTAAAGCAGTTAAATCATTGTGACTCTGGTAAAAAAAAGAAAGAGATGAGTTAAACCATATCCTGAATGGGGAAGAAGGGATGAACCTCAATAAAAGTTTTAGGTTTTGGCAAGTTGTTTATTGGTCCCATCAATGGTTTTGTTTTTCTTTAATAACCTTAATATATACACACACACACATATATATATATATATATATATATATATATATATATTGTAATCTGCAGACAGATCTGTTTCACTGTATCACAGCTCATCAGTACGGTTAGACATCTGATTGCTTCTAGCCAGGATTGAAACCTGACTAAATTGCCATCAGTTGGTGATTCTGAGCTATGGGTGCTCAGTAGAGGAAGGCAAACTTTTACTTTTGCATGTTATATACAATGTAAACACATGCCAGAAGCCGAGAGCATTCAAATTCATTACTGAATGAATGATGCATAAATGTGTAAACAGTTACTGCTTTTTAAAAATCTAGCATTCTTATATATATATATATATATATATATATATATATAAAGGTGTATGGGTAGGTTTTGAAGGCTATCATAATGTGTTAAGTAAAATAAAGGAAGGTAAAGAAGGTGTTGGGTATTACCTATTTATTATTCATTAATATTTCAAGATCAAAATCTCATATTCAGAATGGTAGGAGAGCTTGATTTCATGTGGACAGTGCCTTTCAATGTTGAATGGCAAGGTCCATGAGCGGATGTGAAATCAAGCTCTCCTACCATTCTGAAGATGAGATTTTGATCTTGAAATATTAATAAATAATAAATAAAATACCCAACATCTTCTTTATCTTCCTTTATTTTACTCAACACATTTTGATAGCCTTCAAGACCTACCCATACACCTAGTATACACAATGCTTCAAGCAAATTACAAAACTCTCCTATATAGTTTTAATGTTTGCTATATTTATGATTGAAAGTGCTCAATATTAGGGACAGAGCATATGTAAATGTAAATATAAAAGTGGACACTCAGGTCAAATTGAGTGGTCACTGTTTGTTCCATGCTTGAATGCAATTTTCAAGCCATCCCATATATTTTAATCCTCTTGCCACAATCAAGGCATTAAAAGCCATTAGGATTCAAGGAACCATCCAGCTAACTCAGCTGAGAGTGAAAGAAACAGAGAAGACAATAAAAGAACAGGATTCAAGGAGATGATTGACAGTGCATTTAAAATTCAAAATATAAAGCACTATATATGATGAATACTTATTTAATGATTTTTACAGTATTTTAATTTTTGTTATTTTATATTCATGAAATCCCGAGGAAAAAAAAGGCGGATAAAAACAATAAATAGGTAAACAAATTTGCTAAAGGTAAAACTATATAAAGTTGCATAGAAAATTTGAAGTTGAAAAATATTTAAGTTTTGATACTAACCTCTAGGAGAGTGACTCATTGAGCCTTCTCAAGCAAACATTTTTTGACTGACATGAAGTGGAAAGATTATATTGAGTCTATAGCTAGGTCAGCTGCTAAAAAAGATGGTTCACTATGTCATGTAAGACAATTTTTCTCTCCAGAATCTATCTTACATATCTATAATTCTGCTCTTGTTCCATACTTAGAATATTGCTGTCATATATGGTCTGGTGCAACTAACCACCTTGATAAAATTCAAAGAAGAATCAACAATATTATTGGTCTTGATCTGGTACCTCAGCTTCAGAAAATTACCTACTTCTGTAAAACTGCCTTCCTGAGCTTTCTTTGTGAATACTTTCATGATAATTGTTTGGATGAACTTTTTGCTATGGTGTATAGACTCTCTAAATTTAAGCACAGTACTAGACTAGCATGAAGAGCTCATCGATGTACAGTTGACTTGGCTAGATATAATAGTAAATTCTATGCTAACAGCTACTTTTCTTCCACTGTTCACTTTTGGAACTCCCTTCTAGCTCCATGCTTTCCAGCTAACTTTAACCTTCAAGAGTTTAAATGCAATGTCAATTGCTATCTACTGTCTTCCTGATTATTCTTTTTTGTTTTTGCACCTCAATTTTTCTGTTTTTAATTCTTCCACACCTAGTAACCACTTGTGTCTTAGTGTCTTTACTTTTGCTTGGATGGTCTTGAAAAAAAATTGTATTGTAAAAACTTACTGCAAAAATAAAATAAGATGATCCCCCCACAAAAAAAAAAAAAAAGATGGCAAAAGAGTATTGATTGTCAAAGATTAAATCCTAGAATCTAATGGTAAAAGTTATTTCAGTTGAAACTAAGTATGTGATATGAGTGCAATAGAAAGTAGAAGAAAGTTTGTGTGTGTCTAGCTATTGAAAAAAAATATGACAAGAAACATTGGGAAATAAAATCATAACTATACAATAGAAACTTCAGCATTGAGGAGAATGATAAAACATTTCTCTAGCCTATAAAAACTGAATTTATACCATAAAATGTTCCTTTGTTCCAAAGATAAAATAGTTTAATCTCGTCAATAAAAAGTGAAAAGACAAAAAACATTCTTTGCTCTTAGTACACTACAGAAACTATCCTCTGTTACAAAGTTATTCAAAATTGAAAGAAAAAAACTCTTGAAAAATTTCAATTGTTACTAAAATCTTACTCAAAATAGAACCTTAGCTAAACAATATTTTTGAATATAACAAGAAAAGAAAGTTTTCTTCTTTTGTTTTTGGTGCTTGGAAAGTTAATAAAGAATCTTCCTTTGCTTGCACATTGTTAACAGCACATGATTTTAAGTCTTATGTCATTACCAGTATAGACAAGTTGCTGTTGAACAGTGGGAACAATGTCACTTGACTCTACCATTGTAAATGGCTTCTGAACACATTTATCTCCACAAATTCACTCACAAGGCTGGGGTCAACATGTGGTATGGTTTTCAGATATTTTCCAACTATGTCACACACTGGAATCATCTCCCTAGTAATATTATCAAGAAGTAATCTTGATTAACAGATCATAGTGAAATTTGAGCCTGGGTGTCATGATCATAACACTAACGTTCTAACCATTTAACAATATTGAATAGAACCAAGAAGCTCCAAGAAACATTTTTTTTATAACTGTATTGACTTGTAGTGTTACAATAGATGGTTGTCTATCCTTCCCTTAGTCATAATTTATGCACATGTCAAATTGCAATAAATATGACAGTCTGGTTTGAGAGAAGAAAATTAAGTTTACCTGACCAGTTGGAGCTAATTCATCAGAATGACATACTCGAACCTCTCATTTTTTCTCTTGCCCGATATAACTGATGGCTGTACATCCTGTCAGTAATTTTGCCTTATACCAGGCAAAAAAACTTGAATACTACAGTAGCAGTGCTATCATTTTAATGAATTGGTTCCAAATGGCCAAGCAACTTATTTTTTGTATCTCTAATTAGACTGTCATGTGGTGAATTTCTTATCTTTTGAAAAAGTATAGCTGAGTCAAGGGCAGATAACTAAGTTTTGTAATACTACTGACTTAACATTTGGAAGTGTTTCCTCAAAAATTAATTATAAAATATTCAGCACTAAAAAGTATTTATCAGCAAAAATATGATAATAAAACTAATTAAAATAAAAAATGGAAAAAATAATGTAATGATTAAAATAAGAAAAAACAAAACTATCAATGTGGCATGAAATGTAATGAATAGGGAAATAAAATAAATTAAAAACTGATGATGCAAAAATAAAAGATGTAGCTAACAAAAAACCCCCCAAAAAACTAAGATTATTTTCTTTTAGGGGAATTACTGCATGAAGAATTACACAAATATTCTGAATATAAGATGCATTCAAAAGAAGTTTATTTAAAAAACAAATATAAGAATCAATGACTGAGGGTGTATTCTTATTTTACAATAGGATAAAACACAATGTTTGAATATTAATAAGTTCATGAGATTTTAAAAAAAAGATTTAGGGAAAAAAAGGGTCAACAAATTTGATATTTAAAAAAGTATTTGAAAACAATCAGAAGAACAAATATAAAATTAAATTCAATATTTAAAATTTGTTGGCAATAGATTTTCAAGATAGAGTTGTTGCAACTTAATAGCTCAATATTATTCATAAATAATAAAAGAATGAAAGATTAAGTCTTTTCAGTCATTAATATATTTCATTATATATTAAAAAAAGAAGTTTTTAAAAGATGAAGGTTGTAAATTTATTTTTTAAATTTAAAATTGTATTAAACTGAAATGCAACCTTTTTATACACCTGATAAAACTATAAGAACATCAACATAATTGTACATACCTGATCAGTTAAACTTTCAATTTAATCCTGAGAGATTAATATTTGCATTGAACTGTGTGTCAGTCAGTCAGTTAAGTGCCATACATGATACACGCTTGGGTGATCATGTCTCGAAAGAGACATGACTGACTTGGCAGAAGATTATCCCGCAGTAGGTTGCCATTGCTTTCTGCGGTAGACTGGTTGCCAACCAAGGCTACAGAACCCAATCTGTCCTATTATTTAACCCATAACTGGAGGGAAGAAATGGATTAATACTTTTCCCAAGGGTATTTGCACATAAGTGAATGCAAGGAATTTGACTGGAATTCGAACCTGGCTTCCTGATTTCTCGTTCTGAGCCGATATCTACTGCACCACGATAACTGTGTGTAATGTCACTTAAATCCCTGTTGTATAGTAAATCAACTTAAAATCTTTCTCAAATGTGACCATGAGGGTGTTGGACAATTCTTTTATTCTATTACTCCTTCCTAAATCAAAATATCTGAATATGCAAAATGAGCCGGTTTATGTTAAACATAATGTCAAATACTGTTTAATAAAGAGAGTAATCTCAGTGAGTCTCAAGGCCTTGAGTACCTATTGGGATTTAAGCTCAACACAAATATTGAGTGGAACTCATATACATGATTCTTCACTAAGGATGCTGGAAAAATGTATCTGATTTCCCCTGATAGTCTCTACTTTTACAAGAGCCAGATCAGAAGCTGAAAATGGTATACTGCTACCACAGATGTACAGGACCTGCCCAGTCTTCACTTTCCAGTCTTGATAGTGTCCAAAAGTATTTTCATGGCCTTGTGGGTGATGAATTATTTTTCCCTCTACAACTTCTTTCTCATAGACAAGACATCACAAACCTCTGGCTTGCTTGTTTGTTTGTTTGAACTTTGTTTTGCGACATATCAACCTCTGTGGATTATTTAATGCCAAAAAGGTGGTTTTCAGGTATTTTTTTAATGTTCAGTTATAGTGAGAAGGTTGATTTAGTCAGATTTTAATGAAAACAAATTTAATTTTAATTTATTTATTTTATTTTAGAAAACTTAAGGTCTTCTAGTTTTGTATTCAAAAATGTATTATCGGTAATATTTTTTTTCCTTAAAAAAATGTATATTTTTCTAGAAAAGTTTATTTTTATACTTTCATGGTGTTTTGACCTAAGTTTGTGGGTTAACTATTTGCCCATAGCTGGGACCCTAACAGGTACTACCACTTCGGGTCAGGGTGAACCTGGGAACAACAGCAATTAAGAGGTGATTCCATGCTCCTTACAATCTTGCAGTTAGAGGCCTTGCTGCCAAATGTAGTTTACCGTCATACCCAGGACCACAAACCTCTTGCAGTTCTAATGCTATTTCTATTGAAAGTGTCCCGATGCACAAGATTTCTTAGTTCCAAAAGTTCTAACATTCACAGCTAAGACCCACCATGCCACTCACACTGTAGTGAACCACCATAATTCCCTTCATATTCCACAAACTACTGTTTTGTGGAACTGACTCACAGGCAGATGCTTCTCTGATCACTACAATCTGAACCTCTCCAAGTCTAGGGTCAACCGTTATCTTCTTCATATATCCCCATAAACTGTGCCTCTTCCTCTGTAATTCTCTACCTCTAGCAGCTCTTGGGCCTTGTACAGGGTAAATATTACTATAAAAATATTCATTTCTTTGAAGAGGCTCTCATATATGAATCATGACTAGATGCTGAGTTACAACTTATATGCTTTTCTAGACAAGAGTTGTTCTGTGTGATATTGTTTAAGTTTAGGACTGACAAATTTTAATCTGATAAAATATACCAAGATTCATTTACAATGTCCTTCACAGGAACTTCATTTACTGCCTGTGATTATATGTAATATATATGTATAAATGCATGAAAATATTAAAAATAACTTCCTTATTTTATGTTGTAAGGCATAAAATCCAACAATGACAGAGGTAAGCATAGTCATGTAAGAAAACTGATAAAATGCATTTCAAGTTCTATTGAATTCAAGGTTTGTTTGTTTGTTTAAGTTTTTATTGTATGTTTTCAATTTTCAAACAAGTTGTTAGCAGATAAATACCAAAATACTAGATAGCAGTCACTGATAGGAAAAATGTTCTGCATATGACATGTAAGATATACACTAAACCACATGTATATTTAAATTTGAAATTTAATGTGAAAAAATGCCAGGATGTAGCTAACAAAAATCTTATCTATGATACTGACAACATTTACTTCTTGATAATAATCAGTAGACAATGATCAAAAACTTGAACCTTTGAAAGCTCATAATTTTAATCTCGGTGTGCAACAGTTTATTCAAAAATTGGAAAAATATAAAATAAATGTGGGATAAGTCTTTGTCAGTTTAACTTAACAAAACTTGTTTAAATCAATTTATACTACCTAATTATACAAGCACACACAAACACGTGTGTGTGTGTGACTTGGCATTGCAAAGATTAAAGATTGTTTTCTATGTCACTGTATAATCTCTGGTAGTTCGGAGGTCTATATCAGAAGGGCATGCTTTTTTTTTCTACATTGGCTGCAGAAGAGGGTTTGTCAACTAGCTCTATCCTTATGGAGATTTTCTTCTGTTATTTTCCTAGTTTGAATCAGTGAGGAAGATTACTTTATATATTTTGTACCTCAATATCACTCTGTTAGTTACCTCTGTTTCCCATTTCTCCAGTGACTAATTTTCCAAATTAGAGTGTCTTGAGAGAAGATGGTTGTTGTCCTCTATCATTGATACATAGTCAACTCACAGCAGGTGAGTCTGTGGTAGCATAGCTTCAAAATATCTGTTCTTTTTTTAGATTATTATTTACCTAATATAAAGCAAAAGAGCCACTCAAGGTAGAGTGTTACTAAAGGTGGTTGTTGTAAGGGTTTATAAGGAGGGATTAAGAAGTGTATATCATGATATGTAGGACATATAATTGCTGACTCTAGACTCGAAGAGGTTAAAGTTGGAAAAGCATCCTTCTGGGAGTCTGTTCTACATGTAACAGTTCAGGGGTAAAAGCTGAGTGGAACTTCATCCTTACAAATGAAATGAGGGTGAATTGAATCTGTGTATGTGACATAATGGTTCTAAGCTTTGAAGGTCTGAACTAGTGGAACTAAATAGCAGTAGTGAAAGGCTAGTGATGTTTTATTGATGAGAAAGGGGTTATAAAGCAGAAAACAATTCATCATCTACAAGGCTGCATAAATATTTTTGAACTTTATCAAAACTGGAAAGTGAGGATTGTGCAGCTCCAGATGTGGGAGCAATATTCTATTTTTTGTTTGGTTTGATTTTTGTAAAGATAGATCATGGCAGAAGGAATCAGGCACTTTCTGGAACAGTACAAGGAACTGACCATTTTTCCAATATCTTTGGTGATGAATTGTATATGCGAATTCCACTTGAAGTATAAAGATAATTACTATTTATAATAATTCAATACAAATTCTTATTCCTATTCTAAAACAATCTAAATTCTACCTTGAAATATTACTCTAAAACTGAAATAAGTTGCTTCGTTCAATAGTGATAAAAAAATCTCCTTCAGTGATCTGTTATTAAAAGTCAAGATTGTTGATTATCCATATATTTTTAATGGTTTCAGAAATTTGTTTTACATTCAGAAAATATCCTGAAAAGAATGTCAAACATATGCATTGACAACCTTCATTCATTAAACATGCTTTTGTTAGTAGAGTGCTTTTGTTTAATGAATAGCAGAAAAAACTAGTTAAAAATTAAAAACCAAATATTTCTTTGAGGAAAGTGATACAAAAGTTAAAGAGAAATATTGTAAAAAGATGTCATTCCCATCACCTAAAAAAAAAAAAATTCAGAAGAAGAAATACATTGACTAAAATAAGGAATAAAGATCATTAAATATATAATTGCTATCATCTCAAATAAAATTAAACAAAATAAATTTAAAAATTATTAAAAATTAATAAAAAAGTAAAATGAAATCAAATACAACTAAAATTTAACAATTAGACTTAGTTTTCTCTTTTATTTGCTAAATCTTATTTATTATTTTAAAAATTTATAAACATTTTATGCTCACTTTTCTGTCAAGGAAATATTTTTTAATGTTTTAAAATAGGATTTTAGTTATCAAAATTTAAAGATATTTCAGAAACAGTAAAATTTCACTGAAATGTTTTCACAAAAACTAAAAACTAAATTATATATTCTTTTATTGACTGTTCACTTGCAAATTTTAGGAAGATTAGACTAAACTAGTTATTTATGCTATATACCGTGTGTCTGATACAAAGGTATAGATATAATTTTTAGTAATAATAATCAAGTTACTAAAAGAAAATATCAAGTTTTTATTACTTAAGGTTGATTCTTAAAAATAGGGCATAGCCATAACCTCATAATGTAGATTGAACCAAACAAGGCAGAAGGCAATGGTCAGCAGGCAAGAGAGAGAGAGAGAGAGAGCTGATAGAGAGTGGGATAAATAGAGAAGACAAATGGGTCAAAATACAGAAAAAAAAAGTAAAAAAAAAAAGAACACAACAAAAATGAAAAACTCCAAACAGTGCAATGCAGCGACCGCTAGATTGTCATTCAAGTGATTACCAGTTGTAAAAGCTCATTCACAAAGAAAGAGCAAGGCAACCTGATAATATATCACACCAATGCTGGGTCTTCAGTATTGTGAAAAGTGAAAACATTACTTACCACGTTTTACATTGCTGGTCCCAGCTGAAGAACAAAAGGGTCAGAATCATTACAATTAGCTCTTGAATTCAATTAAGTAGACATGATTCAAATTAGCAATAACTGCCAGCAGTGCTAATAACTAAAGATCATTAGAGATGAGGGTAGGTGTATATAAAGAAGGAAAAGGTGGGGTATAGGAAAATATTTAAATAATGAACTTAATAAGCAATTTTACCCTAAAAATTTACTACTGAGTCAGAATATACTACAACTAAATCTAACACCACCTCCAAAAATGACATTAGCTTTTATGATTTAAAAAAAAAAAAAAAAAAAGACAAAAAGAAAAGTAATACAATCAGCAAATTTTACTGCTTTGAAAACTTATAAATAAATTCCGTTTTCCCACCTGGGTTAAAGGTAATTAATTTTCATTAGTACTCAGTTTTAGAAAGTAACTGGAAATAAAAATCTATGTAAAAAAATATTGTGAAACTTCATGAAATAAAATAAATTAAAAAGTACCCAGAATGCATTTCAAATTGATAATTCTGCAGAAGGAAAATAAAAAAAAAACCTGAGTTTAATGGGTATTATAAAAATAATTACACATGATTGTTATATACATTAAGATATACACAGAGAAAATCTTATAAGGAAAGCCATGCAAAGTATAATTACTAAAAGAATTCGAAAATTTACATTTAATCATGAAAAACAATTAAGAGGATAAATATATATTGAAAAGGCCTTCAAACTGGATCTTGTCTTTTGTTTCAGCTTTGGCTATAATTACAATATAATTAATGAAATAGAATCAATAACCAAATTAGGATGCTTGACAAACAAAGTATCCTATAATTTCAATTAAATTATTGTCATTCAATAAAGAATTGACAAGATGAGAAATCTCTTTGCAATAATTATTTTCTTATTAAATTACCAGCCTTGTTTGCATTTTGAGAATAAAATTTTGAACAAAACTTTAAAGTTTGTCAAACTTATAACTGCAAAAAATGAAGCAACAATTTTATATGATTTTCTACTTATTATATTTTTACTATTATATAAAGTTCAATATTTACATATAAAACCTTGAATATCAAATAGGATTAGAAATTCAAGTGGAAAAGATTGATTTATTTGTTTTTTTATGGATTATCAACACTTTTTGGATTATTTAAGGCTAAAACATATTTTGTATTTTAAGAATAATTCTTTTTTGCAAGTGAATATTGCATTAACCATTAAAAATAAGTTTTTCAGATACACGTCTAACTATCTAACCTATAGCTGAGGGGAGAAAAATAGTTTCGTACCTTTTCCAAGTATTTATATGTAATTCAATGTAATGAACTTGATTGGAATTCAAATTCTGAGCCGTTATACATTATACCACCTGCACATCCTAAGTTAGAAAGAAATTACTTCTATCTTTTGATGATTAAATAATATTTGTTTCTAAGTTGACTTAATTTTACTTTTTAACACATTAATATAGGTAATGGTAAATCTCTAAGAAAGAAATCTATTTGTTGTAAATAATCTTATTTCCTTTTCAAATTTCTGTAATGCTGAAAAAAGCACATTTCATCAAAAGTAAAACTGAATTAAATTTAATGAAAGATAATAAGTAAAATCTTTACAGGGGATTCTGATTTAAATAATTTACTAATTAATTGCTACAATTATTACTAAATGTTACTCTAATTTTAAATAATTTACTAATTCTTCCTAAAATATTGAAGTGAATATTAAAAATTATACAAAATCAAATGTAAATTATAAAATTTGTTTTATTAGATTATGCTGATATAAATTAAATAACTCAAACAGTTTTTCAGTTTAAATTTATCTTTCCTAAAAGATGTTTAATTGCAAGAAGATATATAAGAAGCAATAAAGGCAAACAGAAATTCTATTTGCAATAATGAGCTTTTGCTGTGTGTGTGTGTGTGTGTGTGTGTGTGTGTTATACAGGTGTGTGACAGATTGATTAGAACATTTTCTTCCTATCCATGAGACCTGGGTTTGAATCTCAATATTGTTGATTGATCATGGCATTGCCGTCTTACATGTGGTACAGTTGGAAAGTGACTAAAAACCATTGTTGTGCTGAACCAAACTGTGTGAATAGATGAAACTGTTTGGAATCCCTCAATGGTTCTGCTAGCATGCAGTTACAAATTATTATGATTAAGGTTTAAAGTGTACTGGCTTTGTTAAAAAATAAACTGTTGCTCATGACAGATTAGACACTCACTCCCAAAAACTGTAACTAAGGTCCATTCAGTATAGATACAGTATAAACCACAGGTAGATCCTGTGGGAATTGAACAAACACAAATTTGACTGAGCTGATGTCTGTGGCTGTGATTGACTAGCCACCCTAATAGATAAGTGTGATTGGAAACGAGTAGCTGAACACATACACACGTGTGTGTGTGTGTGCACATGTGTGTACTTAAATATACTCCCCATAAAAATATAAATAAAAATAATAGCTAAAATAATACTTCATATAATCAGATCAAGAATGTTAGTGATCATTTAAAATAACTTATTAAAATGAGATTACAAGAATATATCAGACTATGTAAGAAATTATTTTAACTTTGTGTGAATATAAAAAAAGAACAATACTATTACCAATCTTTAAAAAATTAATTAAAATTTTTTCGAGCTTAAAAGGCATGAACTTATTCAAAATAAACAAATTAAAGGCATAGAAATATGCAAAAAGATAAAAATGATTCTAATAATTTAAAATGAAGGTTTCCAGCAATAATTCAATAAACAATTTTGCTATGTTTCTGCTTGTTATTTTTTTTAATCAAACATTTATATTAAATGATAGAAAATAAACAGAAATTTTTTCCAGGCCATCAGATAATAATGCATTTTTTCAACACTTTTCTTTGTAGTTTTTGTTCAATTTTCTAACTGATTTTCTGTTATGAATTGAAGGTCTTAGCAGATTAAATATTAGTTCTAACTCCAGCTTAAAGGAAAAAAGATTAGTTTATTCACTTGTCCACATATATGCACATGGAAATAAATATTAAAAATAAAACATCAAACACTTTTTATATAAGTACTTTACTATAACAGAACAGTAATTTCAAAATATTTTAATATTTGTTCTAATAAAATATTAAATGAGATTAATTCAAAATGAATTTCAATAGTTGTAAAAAGTTATTTAAAACTATGAAATTGTGTTTCATTAATGAATTACAATTTTCCATTACAAATACTTTAAAAAGGAAACTGCCATTTTTTCAAATTGTAAATTTTTTAAATGAATAAAGTAATTAGATATTAATTCTTAATAAAATATTCATAATTACCTTCAATAGACTTTATATATATATAAGTGGATGAAAGTGCTTGGGTTGATAAAAATTATGAAAAAATTTTATCTTCCTTAACTTCAACAAAACGGAAAAATGCTAGGATGTGGGAAAAATTTAATAAATTAAATAAATTTTCCTTGTTGGGTGTATTTAATAAAAGATAATTGAAAAAAAGGTGCTGCTCAAGTATACATTTATATATGTATATTTTCAAATAAAACTCTGAAAATTATATATGCTGTATGACCATTTCAGTGAGAAAAAACTTTACTTCTCACAGAAATAGCCATATGGCATACATAATTTTCAAAGTTTTATTTGAAAATACACATATTTGGCTCTGTAAATAGATAATACTATTTACATAGAGCCCTCTACCAAGTTTATTTTTAATATTAATGAGATTAATATTAATAGGATCTGTATTGGGATTTTGCCTACATGCCATTTTCATTTTTGATTTATATATATATATATATATATATATATATATATATATATATATATCAAACAAAAAGCAAAGTTTTCTTTACCAATACATTTACCCCCAGATGAACTTATCAAGATAAATATGAAGTTTTTATATTTATATATATACATATATTAATTTTGTATTTTGGCTTTCCTTAAAGATTTCCTGATATTTGATAAAATTAACACAACATATGCATTTACAACAAATAACTTTAAATATTTCTCAATATATAAAATTAGTAACTAAAGATTTTTTAATTTAAGCAAAAAATATTGTGCAACAACAGAAGTAAAAACGTAGAGCATTTCAAAAATATTTTGAAGAGATAGAAATTTTAAATGTCTGTCATTAAAAATACACTGGTAAGAATCATCGATAGAATGGATCATTATCACTACTGTTTCTTAGATATTTGAATAAATGTTTATAACCAAGAAAAATATTTATGTACATTAGTAGGTGGAATCTAGACAGAATTATTTAGATTATGATAAAAAAAAAGTGAAAACATGTTTTAATATACTTCAAATCAAACTGGATGGACATCTTGCCTGAAATAATGCAGTAATATATTATGGATATATCATTAAATATATTTGTATTAGTTTGGATTAATGTGCAAGCAGTCTAAATTAAGATTAAAAAAAATGACTGACTTTTATGAGCATTAAATAAAGATATAAAACAAAAGACAAAAGTGAAATTAAAAAAGAACAAAATTAATAAAGATTTAAAAAATAAAATAAAAAATAACAAAGGTAAAAATAAATCTTATTAGTTCTATAAGGATATGGCTGTATGATGAATCAACTTAATATTTTAAAATGCAGACCAAATTGTTGGAAATATAATTAGGGCATTGGAGAAAATCAGTTACTCACTGAAAAATAAAAAAAAAATTAATTTGCATAAGTTTTAATAAGTTATTTCTTGCCATAATTCAGATTATGTAGATAATATTGTTCATAAAAAATTATCTTGAAAAAAAAATGAGTAAAATCATTTAAAAAAGATTTGCATTAAATTGAAAGAAAAAACAAAATGGAACAAAACAAAAAATCTATGAAGCTGCAAATAGTGAAGATTAACTGAAAAATATGAGATATATAGCAAAAACTTTCAAATCAAAATTACTTCAAATAAAGCAGAAAACTGGCTTATAATTAGCATAGAAAAAGCTTAGATAGTATTTCTAAAACTAAAAAATAATTATATGCAAGAAATTAAATAACAAGTGATAAACAATCAATTTTAATTTTTTTTGTAAAAACCTTATACTCAACAATATTTATATCATTGAAATATAATAAGCAAAATACCCAACTACATAATCCTAAAAACATAAAAATAAATAAAATCTGAATACAATGGTCATGGAACTTTTGAAAAAGAACCTACTGATTAAAATTTCTATCTTATTATTTTTGTTTTTCTGCTGGAAACAAATTCCATTATTTCTTGTCAAAATCATTTTTTCTACCCCAACCAACACAGCACTGTTATCATAGTATCAACATTTATATCTAGAAAAAGATGCCCTTAAGTAAATTCCTATTTTGGTAAATAAAAAGCTAATTTTGACATTCACTTGATAATGACTTTATCTTATTAACTGACAGAAGAAGCAGAATGTCAGTTAATAAGAGTTGCTGAGTCTCACTTCTTTGCTAATTCTAATTCAACTCTTAAAATTTGTAGAAACCTTTTTCACTTTGGAGCACCTAAATGAACTTGTCAGATGCCAGTTATAGCAACCATGGCCTAAAACATCTTACTGTGAACTTTTACATTTTCATGCATGTATTCAAGTCCTCATCAATAGGAGTTTTCAACCTTGTTAACACACTCAAATGTTTTCTTTTAAAACTGGCTCTATAGTGTGTCATTAACTAATACTAACCTGGTTTATGCTGTCAATTACAAAATTTTTACCAATAAATTCTATGTTGTGGTGGGCATTCTTTGGTTCCCTGCATTAGTGGCATCCAGTATTAAAAAGAAGGTGATTTCTTACAATTGTTGTAAATCTGAAACTTTTGTGGGCCTCTCTCATAAGAGTGGTGATGGGCTTGTCTTTAATCTATATCCATCTGAGTTTTAATGTTACTATAATGTTCTTAACACTTTCTTCATATAAATATATTTCTTTTATTATTATTA